>CM041791.1:53332983-54542451 GCA_023375725.1 Nephotettix cincticeps
CGACTTATTTTCCAGTGCATTCATTGACACCGATTTCAAAAAATCTCATAGTATAGGTCTCAAAGTACATGACCTGTCCCATCTAGTTACAATAAGAAATACATTTTTATGCACCCTGATCTCATTACTTCCTCCGTCAAGATTGTAGAGTAAAATAACTTCAATCAACTTGGGTTATTCAAAGTTGTATCAAGAGTTGGCAAATTGTTCACTGTGAACTAGAGGTGAAAATTCTGTTTCTATTGATTAGTTAAAACCAGCGTTTTAATAACATAATATTTTTCAGGCTAAACATGAGACTAATATGGCACCAGAGTTAGAAAACCCAGTAAAATCCACTCTGAAATGGGCACATCCCCAGTCACACAAACCAACCTACAGACAACAACGGTGTAAACAACTTGTAGGCAGTTCCAGATAGAAACATCTTAACATATAATCTTGACACGCCCCTTAGCGAAAACCCCGCTTTGGAGGAGTTTTAAGACTTCCAAGTCCTTCCATGTGAATATGTCTCTCAACCATTACGTTGTTACTGGGAGGGGATTATGTGGCTTGTTCTTATATTTACAAATCACATGTTTTAATCATTGTTAACTTCTTACACGACGTATCGAATTATTCATTATTATTTTTCATATATAAATCTTCTGACGTATTATATTTCTGAGAATCATTTATTATTCTTACTTATCTACACACGCCACGCCTTAAAGCATGATTTCATGCTAACAAACCCCACATATTGGGTGAGCTCAATGAAGCCATGTGGCGAGAAATCCCACAATACTAGATTAGAGATTTTCGAAAACTTACACTGAAAAATTGGAAGAATGAAAAATTGGAGAAAACATAATTTTAGTTGTATACTGTTAAAGTTTTAAACGCATAAAATCTTTCTTTACTCTTAATTTCCTCTTATTTTCCAATCCATAGCTCTAGTAAAATTGAGAAAAAGCGTTCTGAAATATATTAGCAAATATGCTCTTTTTAAAGTTGTGTTAAGTAATAAAATACATCATTATAAATGTTTGAATTTTTTTATTAAACCCTTTGATTTTTTTGTTTATCTCTGTATTTTTCAGTGGGCCTTTACGCTAATTTAACATAAATTGGTTTTTGAATATTTTTAAATGTCAACCATTTAAAAATTTTAATGGTCGTTGAAATAACAAAACTAATAAGTTTGCTTTGTAAGTCTACCACATCCCCATTACGATTCTTAATATTATATTCGTAACAAGAATAAGTGGTGGAACAAATAACAAGAAGACTTTAAGATACATTGTATCTCTAGGATTACGTTTTCATTTCTGTTAAGTAGTATTTAAGTCAGTATTCCTATGAAACCTCCCTTCCTATGAAACCCAAAAAAACTTTGGTCCAGTTTTAGTGGATAAGCTTGAGCACCGCTGGCTGTATAATTGAAATCAAATAGCACTGAAATAGACTCGTAATGTTAATTAGTATTAGTATGACTTCACGCAAGATGTACTTGGGGATGATATCCTGAATTTTTTATAAACGATAGTTTTAGTTTTTCTATTTTGGTATTTACATTAGGTGGAATATATCTTTTGTGTCTAAGTATGAGTAAGTCCATCGATACAGTTTGTTTTACCATGTAACAGACAACTTATATTGTACTTTTTAAAACTGTTTGTTATAGCCACACAGTTTCAACATTTTACACAGTTCCAAAATCTAAGTCAAACAAACTTTACGTTATTTAAAGTGAAATAATTACTTTGCTATCGTTTTACAGGAAGATTTTTTTTCAAAATCTGAATTATTAAATATTTTGGAATGTTTCAATATTAAATAAACAAGTAGCTCTAAAGGTTTGTAACATCTTTAGTTACAGCTTTAATCACAAACAAACACTATTTTGAATAAAACTACGTGATTGGAACTTGGATTGGATTGAAACGTGATTGGGTAACTGACAATTTGCTGTCGCTCATTTAATAACAAGGCAAGTTTCCCCATATTATATAGTGTCCTAGGCCTAGTACTGTATACGTTGTAGATGACGCTCAAAAATTCCTTATTATATTTAATGTTATGATTCTCTTTACATTAAATCTTTAGAGGATCTAGGAAATGTTCAAGTGTATTAGCTACAACCTGAACCAGGAAAATATATATAAGTTCACTAAACTTAACATGATTGGACTGATGAATAAGAAAAATATATACCGTTTTATGTGTATTCATAAATATATACGGTTTAAGCTCTGACGATGTTTACAATATACATGCGTATTCACTCAAATATTATGGCAAAATCTTTGTTACTTAATATTGAGATATTGCACCACAATATAAATTCTATTATGTAAATCTTTTACTCTAGAAAGAAGAATATCAGGTTAAAAACAAACGTAATATTTTCATTAGCTTAACCATTACTTATTTTGATTTAATCTAACTCCTATATTTGACCACCATACAGTAAAATTAAAAATAAAATATGAAAATGCGCAGGTTTTACTAAAAATTAAGGAGTCTTTTTATAGGCACTTGTATGAGGTGTGTCTATTAAATTACTGAAAATGTAAATAATCTAAAGTAGATTATTAGAGTTCAAGGGATGTAAATTATGATGGAGTTTTGTAGTAAACCGCATTATAACCTTATTGATCCTGCCAGAGCACATATTTCTTTAATTATATTTAATTTAAAATTCTTTTTCGTAAATAGGAACACTATGAATTTATTTCTCTGCATCTTTATATACGTTTCATTTCTATGTGAATTTGAGGTTTTTATACTATCGTGGGAGTTTTATATCACTTATTGTACCCTAACATAGCTGGTGTTTCATTTATAAACCATAGAAGATTGTAATAACAGTCTTCTTAAGAACATTTAAACTAAAATACACTTCTTAAAAATAATTTAAGGCACTATTCGCCCACTTAAAGTAAAAACTTTACTTGTAAACCCCAAAAATTTTTAAGTCAAAAACGACAACTGCTACAAGAAACACGCCAGGGCAAAAGGAATGATGTTCACAGTTTTTCAAGTTCCGTCGTTTAAAACTTTCGCTCATCGCAGGCTGTTATGCAGATGTGTCTGAGCTATCCTTGTGCCCTCAAAAGGTTAGGGTATTAATTTTTACTAAAATCCCCTTTTCACCATACTTTAATTCCATATATCACTAAATGTTGGCTAAGGTAAACTTGGCTAAGGTTTAAGTGAAAAAAATCAAAGGTAATGGTAAAATTACAAGTATAGTATGCATGTTTATTTTCTGCTTCATTTATTTTCCCCTTTTATCTTATTACTTTGCATTTAAGAACAATTAAGGTATTTTATACTGTAATATTCACTTTGAAGTATGGTATTTTTTAACAGAACTCAGTAGCCAAGAACAAAATGAAAATTTATGGAAAAAGCAGAACAAGGGTTTATGAATAATTTAAGAGTAGCAAGAGGAAGAATGATGCATGGAAATTGCATAATAGTGTAAGCAATTAGGTTTTAATTGTTTACTGTAAAGCTTCAATATCAGACAAGTAGAGAAAACAAAGATGAAAAATTATCCTATAAACAATCATGAATTTTTATCTTTAAAACAGAATGCAGCGAATATGTTTATGAAATACACCAAGTTGTCTTTAAATATATACTACTAAAAATGATAGAGCAACATTGGTAAGTACTACAAAATGTATGTATATATTGTTTAAATTACTTAAATCACATACAAATAATTTCATATTATATACCAAATTAAAACATTTTTTGAGTATTATAGTCTTCATAACTCTCTCAAGTGTATAAGATTTTGAATAGAATTTACTTCCTTGGACTTTTAAATCCCATAATATATATATGCCATAAAAATAGATTATATTATGTAAAATGAGTCCATACTTGGTAAAAGTTAAGGAACCCTGTAAAAGAATTAATTCTTACACTTAAATGAGTTATAGGAAATAAGTTGGTGGTTTTGATAGTTTGTTTTATAGAAAGAATCATTGAAGTTAAGCCCCTTACTTAAAACGTTAGGGATTAAATACCAGATACAAAACAGTGGTTTTATTACGGTATTACCCACAGTGCAAACTTCAAGTTATTAAAGTTTTGTCACCAGAATAATTACAAAAGTTATTTAGTTAATACTCCACTCTCCTGCTGGAGTGTCTTATGTTTATTGCAACTGTCTTCAGGAAATGAACACTGTTGCAACAGTTTCATTTAAGCTACTATTCTCTTAATAAAAAACTAATTTTCATTTGAAATATAAGTCTTAGTAAATCTGTAAAATTAAATATTTAGTTTTTATGAAAAATAAGGATTTTTAAAATATAATGAAATAAAACGTTGTTTTAACAGTAATTAAAAACAAAAATTTATCAAAAAATAACATTGCTCCCGTCTGATTTGAATGGCTAGTGTAATAGATTTAACACTAAACCCTTTAATATATCTTCTATATCTATGAAAGAGGATATGTATATTTTTGTATGTTTAAAGTTTATGCGCTCGAAAACCGCTGGTCTATTTGCCATGAAAAGTGGTACACTTAGGTAAAATTTCATGGAGAAGGTTTATGGATAATCAATTTTCTTCTAGCTCAATTGGGTTTCTCCCTAGAATACCAAAATGGATCCCATACTATGGAACAATCACTTTGTTTACATTATAACATTAGTACCTGGTGACCGAGCTTTGCTCATTTAGAATAATACATGTATTATAAAAATTAATTAGAAAAATTAAAACACATTTATTACTCAATGAAAACATTTATGTGGTTTAAATAAAACCGATTTAATACACCATAATTAATATAGCACTGAACAAAAAGTATTGCCCCTGATGCGGTTAGAACACGCGACCTTCATATTACGAGACCAACACACTACCGCTGGACTACGGCGTCTGCCAAATGAGCAACGTCGGCTAAGGTCTTTTAGCCAACCTCAATTGTTTCAGCCGATCATTTACTGTTTAACTATCCATACAGTTATTATTAGCCAGTGACTAACTGATTTTGATATAAACGGAATGAGGATTGAAAAGCAAAAGAAAAATTTAATTTACACACATTAATTGGTTTGTTACAGTGGCTTCAAGCAATACAACAAATACGTATTCTATAAAAACACGGAAGATTTTGGAAATAATCTTTCCTGCTTTTATTTCGTACAGTTATGTTACCCTTAGGTTTTTACAAATTGTTTAGTAACCTGATAATTTTACATTTATTACATACATAAAATAAATATTTATGAAAAACCTCTATTCACATATTGTTCCCCGCCGTCTTCAATCAAGAACTGTCAAACGGCTATAAACAGCTGTTTTGGTTTGTATGGTTTACATTTTATTCTCCATAAGCGTAATGTTAAATTTTTAGATTTTAAACTTAATATTACAAGAAAACACGAATTTTCCTGGACATTAGACCTATCTAGAACTTATTTTCTACTCGGAAATTAGTTATTTCCAAAATTTAAAGAAAATCCTCAGTGCCGTTTTCGAGATCCATGCGCAAATATATATACAAACCTTGCTCGTATTATAGTATTGGATTCTATGAACATTATTATATTTTCTTTTCAACAGCTGAATGCTTTACTATATCTGTTATTTGAAGATAAACTCCATAGATTGAAGCACTTGCATTTTTTATGATTTTATTTTGTTCAAATTTTTATTTTAAGGTTATTCGAGTGACTACACACTTACACAGCTTACACTTTTTAACTGCGACTTCTTATTGCACAATTTTCTACTTCAGTTATTTAGTTTACAATGGTATGCAATTTACTCGCACATTCCCTACACCGCAATTAACTGTATTCTAATTACTAAGAGCTACCGAGTGCCAAAAACATCCAATGGGGCCTAACCAGCGAGCGAATCAATTAGTGTATAACAGAGTTATACATTCGTTTGGTTTGGATTAATTTATGGCGCTTTTTTCCGAAATATATGCGAAATTCAACCCCCAAAAAACCCTGTAATGACATTTGATAGTGTTCTTTTTTTGTAAACACAATAAGGTTGATGTTTTTTTAATCTTCTATATACAGTATATAGGATAAAGTCGTATTAGTTACAACATTTATAACTCGAGAACGGCTGGATCGATTTTAATGATTTTTCATTTTTTGGATTCGTCTCTGCTCCGAGTAGGCTATAGGCATATTCAGTATTGAATTTAACCTTAGGGCTAAACCCCACTGCTTATAAAGTTTGTATATGTTAAGCTTATGGGAAAAAGACGTGATGCATTTTGATCACATGAATACATCAATAATGTGAATATTTTATCAACAGCTGATTTTGTGTTGCTTTAGTTTCACCAGTCGACAGCTAACGTCATTGTGCATCATATCCAGCGAATGTTTTGAAAATAAGCATTTGGTTTATTCGAGAGTGGTTATAAACTATGTTAGTAATTTTTGTACGGGTGTAATTATTGAATATTAGATTATGCAATTATTATTATAAACAATGATTCAGAATAGTTAATCTTTCTTTAATAAAACCTTATCGCAGTTAAGTATGGTTTGGGTTTAAGTTGGATTGAACATTGTGAACCAATCCAATCAGATGTTTGTTTTGGGGGAGTGTTGTTAATATATTTTTTTATTTTTAATAAACATACAGCGACCCTAAGTATATAACCTTTCACAACAAACCCATTACGCTATTCGACTTCGGAATATGGCGAATCAATCGACTGAAGAAGGACCTGTTAGTGTAATCTTACAGAAACTGAGAAATATATTGCATTCACCTGATACACTAGTACATATTTTCAATCCGTAACTCAAAACAGTTGTATCCTCAGACGCCCCAGAATACGGAGTGGGAGCTGTGATATCACACCGCCTACCGGATGCCACAGAAAGGCCATTAGCATACGCATCACGAATTTTAAGACCGAGCGAGAAACGCTACTCTGTGATAGATCGTGAGGCACTTGGAATAGTTTTCGCTATAAAAACGTTCCACCAGTACTTACGATATATGGATGCCACATTGGCCTAAGCACAGATCACAAACCTCTAATCCAACTGTTGTGTGAACACTCAGAACTACCAAAATGTAACATCTGACCACATGAGAGGGTGTGCATTGATACTTAGTTCGTACAACGATGAAATTGATTACGCGAAAGGCAAAAACAGTGCAGTAGCTGATTGCGTGTTACGTCTACCTCTAACAGAAGCATCAGACAATAATGAATCACGAGAGTTTGGAGATAAAATATTTTACTTGAAGACTGAGAACATTTAATTGTCCATAAAACACAGCGAGAAGAAAAGTGTCAAAGGACAAACTTTTATAAAATGTTGTTAGTTGGGTCAGAAATGGATGGCATAGAAAAGATACAATAAATGAATGAAAGAATTAATGAATGAATGAATGAATGAATAAATGAATGAATGAATGAATGAATGAATGAATGAATGAATGAATGAATGAATGAATGAATATTGTCTTTTCAACATAGCAGTTGTTTTACAAATAACTCAAGTCAACTAATTCTAAAATACATTATAAATAAATAAATAAATAAATATATATATATACCTATTTTTTTAACTTGGAGTGTATATTGTTAGTTCGTTACGGTCATTCAACTTATAGAACGAGTGACAAATTTAATCGCAATTTCATGTTAATTTCCAATTAACCAGCAATGGATACAACAATAAGCTCTAATTACTATAGTATTACACACATCAATAATAATTACATTATAAAAAATTAGATATAATTTCGTTTTATTTATATTTATAAATATATTATATTATATTATATTTATCGTTATATTTTTTGAATAAGCTTTAAGATATAATAATACAACCTTCATATATATACAATATGAATAAAGTAGAATATGAGATAAACTATATTAGTGCCTTAATCAAGCTTAAATTACTTATAGTATTAAGTAATAACATATTGTATTCTTAACAAATTAAAATTAAAATTTTATTTCAATCAAGTTATTAGTTTGTAATATATGCCGGCATCATTTCTCAAAATGTATTAAAATAATAAACCAATTACTTCATAGCCATTATAATTAAATGCAATAATCATCTTTTTCAAATTCAGGTTATAGAATAAAGAAATGTTCGTTAAAATGTTGATTGTTTGGAGAACGAAGAATTGTTGGCTATTATGTAAAATGTAAGACAGTGGAAAGTCTCTCTTAAAACAAAATACTTTATTAAATACCTCCTCAGCGTACCGTCGCCTCGCGATTGTCTGGCACGCAATCAGTTCCCTTTGGTGTGAAGAATATCTGAGTTAGTGAAATTAGCTAATATTAAATACGTGATTTCCATACTTATAAGCGAATTTCCTATGGAAAAGTGAGCTGTTCACATAACTAGCATGTTATCAGTTAAGCCCGGGACCACGATAGAAGGTCTTAACTCAACCCCTTGAATACGTTATGGGGGGTCATTAAAAGATATATATATTGACTGATATATTGACTGGGACGGTGGCGAGGTTCTGGAATCCAGCTACTTGGAGGTCACGAATTGTGGATAGTTGTGAGCTATGGTCGGTGGGTGTAGTGTTCTCTTGTGTACATTAACGTCCACACTATTGAATACTATGTTAATCTGTAAAGACCATCCTCATAACTAGACGTCATTCGCTGTTGGGCTATTAATTAACAGTCCTGTCTAAGGAATGTGTCAGCCTTGGTCAGTAACAAGACTACAAGATCTCACCAAAATCATCCTACATACATTTCTCATTTATCTCATTTATACTTGGCTTAAAATACCTACCTGGATAGGTCGCCATTTCAGTTAAAAGTATAAAAAAGTATATAGCATAAAAAAGTATACAATATATATATAAAATTTAACAACTACTGTTTTTAGACTCGAGGCACAACAAATCAAAAAATTAATATGGTAACTAAAATAACTAGTTTGTAAAGTACTAAAAGTTTATCGAAAGGAACAAAACTAAGTAAAACTGTTTATAAAATGTAAAGAATCGAATAATCAGTGAAATGTAAATCAACAATGGTAAAAGTATATTAGCTGTTCACAGCTGACTCTTTGAATAGTCTTCGGGATTTTACACATCCTACCCTCCCCTGAGAGCCTCGAGGTGAGATCTCAGCTGATCCGCGTGTCGTCGGTGTAATTTTCCACCTTTTTCCACCGAGTAAGAGTTTTTTCCAATTTTCTCAGAGATGTTTCTTTTTGTGTACCCTATCATGTTATTAATCAAAATCTACACGTGTTTAACTCTCCTAAATTATTTCCACTTACTCTTCTTTTGGTTTAGAACTATGTTTTGGTCAAATTTATTGTCAGAACCAGGTTTAACTAGTGTCAGTTTCGTGCTGATTGGTCTACTAAGTAGAGCTTCAGCTGGCGTCTGGTCCGTTGTTAAATGAAAATTCTATCTGTAAGCCGGCAAAAACTGGTTTAATATTGTTTCCTCGTCAGGTTTCTCATATCTTGATGCACTGTAACGAGTTTTAAGCATACAGCAAGTCCTTTCAGCAAGTTCATTGCTTTGCGGATAGTATGGAAAAGAGGTTATATGATTTAAGTTTGTTCTCGTCACAAAACTATTTAAATGATGCACTCGTAAATTGGATATAATATATCTAACTCGTGGATTCCCAAATCCTGAAAATAATCCTTCTAAAGTCGATACTGTCTTCTTCGTCGTTTTTTTATTGGTATGACTTCCATCAACTTGGAGGATGCATCAACTACAACATACCAAAATAGTCGTTTAATCGGCCCAGTAAACTTTATGTGTAGACTAGTCCACACGTCTTTCGATATACTCCATGAAATTAAAGTTGTTTCAGGTTCAACTGACCTATTTTGTTGGCTACTTTTGCAGCGTTAACCATCGTTTCTATGTCTGTCATTGTTGAACCAATAAAAATGTAGCCTCGCAAAATATATCCTTATCGTGATCCCGAGGTGTACTTCGTGTAAGACTTTCAAGACACGTGGCTGTAGTTTAAGGAATGACGATCCTTCCGTCCCACAATAAGGTCCCTCCTTTAAACGCAATTTCTTATGTTTTATTGAGCCATGATTGGATCATTTCATTCTTGCTTAGAGCCATTCCTTGCACATGTGTTTTATAATATGTCGGAGTTTGCCGACGACATTGTTGTTATGGGAGACTTAAATATAAACCTGCTGGATAGTACCCTTCCCGAAACCCGTTTTTTGAAGAGTCAGTTTGAGTCTCTAGGTGTGATACAAATAGTGGACAAGGCCACACGAGTTACTGAAACATCGGCAACTCTAATTGACCACATTATCATCAGTAGAGGACTAAAAGTCATTGCTTGTGATTTGGTGGATATGTCATTGATTGTTGATCATAGAGGCGTTAGGGTGTCCGATCATATGTTAACTTACTGTGATTTTGATATAGAGAAGCTGAAGAGAACCGCTAAGTTTATTCAATACAGAGATTATTTCACCTTTACTGCTGAAAATTTAACAAATGTAAATTGGAGTGATATTACATCGATCACACTTGTCGAAGATAAGCTGGCTTTTTTAAATAGGGAAATATTAAAAATATTTAATGACAATGCACCTCTAGTAAAGAAAAGAGTTACCAGAAATAAAGCCCCATGACGATATTAAGAAATTGAAGAGAGAAAAGAATTACAGTAAAAGAAAAATGTTAGAGACTGGGTCACTAGTCGATAGGAAAGTGTATTGCGAGGCTAGGAACAAGTTAAATTATAGTATAAGAGCTGCTAAACAAAAATATTTTCTTAATAAACTGACAGACTGTAAAAATTCAGCACAATTTTGGAAGACAATTAAAGCCACTGGTGTTATTAAATCTAAACATGTTGACATGCCATGTTTTTTCAAAGACCTTGATGAAATTAATAAGTATTTCGTTAATATGGCAGCAGGGAATCCAGTGGCTCAGCATTGCCTACAGTTTTACTTGACTGAGACGTGTGAATCAGTGAAAAGCCAATTCCAGTTACGTTCGGTATCTGTAAGAGAAGTCAAAGATTCGTTGAACAGCATAAAAAGTAGAGCCGTGGGCACTGATAATATAAGTGTCGTTATGCTAAAAATTGTTGGTCCATTCTGTATTGACGCGATTACTCACCTCATGAACAGTTCATTAGCCACTGGCGTGTTTCCTGACGCTTGGAAGGAAGCAATAGTCATACCATTGCCGAAAATAAAAAATCCCACTTCTGTGGCTGAATTGCGCCCTATTTCGGTGCTGCCCGCTATGTCCAAAGTTCTCGAAAAATTAGTGGCAACACAGTTTGTCGAGTTCCTAGAGTTGGAGAATATTATTCCTCCTTTTCAATCTGGATTTCGTAAAGGCTTCAGCACTACAACCGCTCTTCTTAATATCTGTGATGACTTACTCAGTGCGAAAGCGGATAGAAACAATGGCGATGCTAGACTTCTCCCGGGCTTTTGACTCCATAGACCATGAACTGTTGTGCGCTATCATGAGATATTACAGAGTTCAGCCTAATGCGATTGCATGGTTTTTGTCCTATCTCTTTTGACTTTGAGAAGGCCGATTCAGCTATTCGGCTGTTGAATTCAGATTTGGATTCAATTTACAATTGGTCGATGGAGCATGGAATTAAGCTAAACACGAACAAGTGTGCCTTGTTCTTTTTCCATGGTAGCAAGGTTTCCCTTTCTCCGTCAAGTCTGATTTCTATTGGTGGTGCAGCTTTGAAAGAGGTCGTTTCAGCCAAATTACTTGGTATAGTTTTCGATAACGGTCTCAATTTTTCCAGCCATGTGAGTACCGTGTGTAGAAAAGCTGTTTCCTGCCTCAGAGTGTTGTACAGAAAAAAACATATGTTTCCTCAGGCGGCGAAGCTTCGCCTTATCCAGGCTCTCGTACTCTCTCTGTTTGATTACTGTCTTCCTGTCTTTGGGAATGTTATTACAGCAGGGGACATGGAGAGAATGCAGAGAGGGCAGATTATGTGTGTCAAATTTGTCTGTGGTCTTAGAAAATATGACCATGTTTCAAGTGCACGTCTGATGTTGGGATTATTACCCATTTCTGATCTTTGCACTCTGCGTACGGCTATGGTAGTCCACAGAGTTTTGACCGCAAGTAAGCCTGAATATCTAAGGGCCAAGCTAAAAACCCGGTCTGAGGTTCGTCCCCGTAGTACTAGGCAAGATGCTATGTTGGAGTTGCCTCGTGTGCGGTTGGAGCTTGACAGGAAGCGTTTTGGGTACTTTGGTCCAAAAATTTATAACCAAATGTTCTTGGCCGGAGGTGATGTGTCGGTCAGTGGGACAAATCATAATGGGTGACTGTGTCATTTAAAACTTATGTATTATATATATATATATATATATATATATATTTATTTATCTTTAAATAAGTCAACCGAGTACCCTTAGAAAACATTTTACAAAACATAGACATCAAGAACATCTTCAAGAAGTACAAAACATTTGTACTTCTTGAAGATGGGATGATTCCCGAAACATGTCGAAGAAATAATTAAAATGTCTTCTAATGAGAAGTGACATAATTTATAAATTTATTCGTAGTTAAATGAAAATAACATGAAATTATTTGAATAAACTTTTATAAAAC
Source organism: Nephotettix cincticeps (assembly GCA_023375725.1). Taxonomy (NCBI): domain Eukaryota; kingdom Metazoa; phylum Arthropoda; class Insecta; order Hemiptera; family Cicadellidae; genus Nephotettix; species Nephotettix cincticeps. The sequence continues at coordinate 53,345,584 of CM041791.1, forward strand.
TATAAGATTATTTACCATGCATTGAGCTACACCACATAATCTTAATTTATATATTAAATTATATCCCTAATTTAAGTTCTTTAACAAAATAAACAGTCGTGTGTGTGTATGGGACGGCAGTAGGGGAGTTTCATGTGACGGACTATAGGGTCCTTGCTCGAGTATTGACCAGCTGTAGTAGCTGTTGGAGCTGCCTTGGCTGATCAGCTGACCCAATGATCCTTCTAAAACCCCCTTCAATCATTAATCATTCTCAAAGGAAGACTCTAGGCCATTAAGCGTGTGGTTAGTATTATAAAAAAACATTATATTTAAAATAATTATAAAATTACAATATCATGCTTTATACTTATTACCTTAAAAGTACAGCTTTGTTCTCTCTCATCAATTATGATACCATAAATTAATAGTTCACATGAACAAGTATTCATTGGTTGTTTCCTAAATGAATGTTATAACTGTATCCTGGAGTATGTTTAAACATCTGCAGGAAACGTATTTTTTATTTTGGTTTTTGCTAGTGTTTGATTCCTTTTGTTAGTACTGCAGCGTTAAATATTTCAATATGCCTCTCTGACGAAGATGTAAATGTGACAACAGATTTACAGCTTTCAATTTACAATTTACAGGTGGGTGTAGTGTTCTCTTGTGTAGATTAACGTTCGCACTATTTAGTACTACGTTATGCCATTAACTGTCGGGCTATTAATTAACAGTTCTGTCTAAAGAACATGTCAGCCTTAGTCAGTAACAAGACCACAAGATCCCACCACAATCATCCTACACTAGTTTCTCATTCATACTTGTCTTAAAATACCTACTTGGGTAGGTTGCCATTTCAGTTAAAAGAAAAGAAGGAAAGAATAATCCGCAAAGACCACCCTCATAAGTAGACCAGTTCGTAATTCAGTGGTCTCCAGTCCCGAGACCAGAAGATTAAGTCACCTGAGGCAGTGGTTCGGATTCCACGTTAAACTGTAGGTCCCTTAGATATGCCATTGTCTGTTGCACTATTAATTAACAGTTCTGTCTAAGGAATATGTCAGGCTTAGTCAGTAACAATACTACAAGATCGCGATACAATCATCCTACACTCGTTTCTCATTCTCACTTACTTGGCATAAATACCTACCTTGGTACTGTCACCATCTCCATAATCTTATCTAATCTACAACGTCCATTCAGCGTATTTAAACGGCAAGATACTAATTTAGATTCATTTCGAGTGAGGGTTAAAATCAGGTATTTTTATCCAAACGGTAGACCTAAAACTAATCAACCGTACAAAATATTTACACATAGACACACATACACAACACACATTTTATTATTACTAGGAGAATTGCGAAAGTATCAGGTACGAGTATTAATGATCCGTTTTTGGTCGTTACATTAGTTATTAATAGTATATAAACTATTATACTGTATCTCTATAACTAACAGCTTCCTCAAAACTAAATTAATCGCTAATAAGTTATTATCAATATCGAGTACTGTACTGTTCATTATTAGTATTATAATAATACTTAAAAATATAAAAACTTAAGGGTAACATAACTGTGCGAAATAAAAGCAGAAAAAGTATTTCCAAAATCTTCCGTGTTTTGATAGAAAACGTATTCATTGTATTGCTTGAAGCCACTGTCACAAACCAATTAATAGGTGTAAATACAATTTCTCTTTTGCTCTTCAATCCTCATTCTGTTTCTAACAAAATCAGTTGATCACAGGCTAATAATAACTGTATGGATAATTAAACAGTAAATGATCGGCTAAAACAATTGAGGTTGGCTAAAAGACCTTAAACGGTGTTGCTCATTTGGCAGACGTCGTGGTCTAGTGGTAGCTTGTCGGCCTTGTGAATTGTAGGTCCCGAGCTCCATCCCCGTCAGGGATACTACTTTTTGTTCAGTGCTATATTAATTATAGTGTATTAAATCGGTTTTATTTAACCCACATAAATGTTTTCATTGAGTAATAAATGTGTTTTAATTTTTAATTTTTATAATACATGTCTTATTCTATACGAGCAAAGCTCGGTCACCAGGTACTTATAATAATACTTAAAAATATAAACAATAAAATATAAGTATAATATTTCCTTAGCAAATATTATACAGCACTTTGATAATATATACTTACAAATGTTATATAAATATTATACTTTCCTATACCTTGATGAACAATTACAGTATGAAACAAGCAACAAGTTTTACAATTTGTAACCTAATCTATTGTTAAACAATATAATAACCAAGCACGATCATTGTTCAAAAAACTACGAAAATATTTGTGGGGTTTAATTTAACTGATGTGACTACTTTATCAAGTTAGTTTTTATACGTCAAACCACAGAATGTTTGCCAACTGTGTCGGACGCTTGGTCCCTGTGTGACATAACTTTTACTTTCCAGTAGTTGGCAGCCTTGTTTGTTTCAGTCCAAATCCAAACCACCCCAGGCGTTTGGGCATTAAATTTTCAGCATAACTCTACTTTTTATCGACTTTGTCATTCATATTTTTAAGTAAAAGTACATATTTTGGAACTACATTTATAACAGTATCATGTCTTAATCGGTTCCATAAATATTATTCACACCTGAATTTAGACTTAATTACATTAATGGTCTATTACTTACCAGATAATTAAACAGCTGGAATCCTAACCAATTAATTAAAAGATTGTATCCATTTTTACTGTCCCTCAACTCATTTCTAGGCAAACCTGTTTACAAAACTTTATTAATTATATTGTAATACAATTATTAGCTTTTTTCTTTAGAACAAAGTTATTTAGAATATTGGTACTTCTCTAAAAAGCATTATGCTATCAACTTGTTTTGAATTATGAACGAAACGAAATATTATAATCTAAACAACATAAGCTTCACAAACACTAACAGTATGTTTCATCTGTTAAATCCAGCTGGATTTCAAATATTGTAACATGAAATCGATGGAAACCTAAATCAACTCTAATTGATTAATTTTTAGCGTTGATACAATTTAAAAAAATGTAATCAAACATTGTGATTTAATGTATTATAAACTAAAAATTACAATTATTATCATCTATTATTGTATGATCTTCTAAAAAAACTTAAGTTAAAACCCTATATAGTATATATTTAAACGTGAGGAACATTCTATTATGGCCTACATACATTCCTTTCCTTATGAATGAAAACATTTAAAAGTAAGTGTACAGTGTTCAAGTAAAAAAATTAAAATTATCACCAGTAAATTTAAATCCCCTATTATTTACTCCTGGTAAATAATAGGGGATTTAAATGTTGCGAACCACTCAATTTTAATTCCAGCATACATTATATATATGTATATATATATATATATATGTATAAATGTATGTATATATGTCCTTTATACATCAAACTACTCATCCGAATTCCATGAAATTTTAGGAAGCTGTTCTGTCCGGGAAGGGTTTAGAGAAAACATGTTCGAAAACTCCTTAAGTTTACATTTTATGACGTTTCAAATTTCTAATGTTAACCTTATAGAGACTAAGTTTGTTTACAAATTTTCTATTACCAAAACATTTGATTTCTTAAGCTACAGCTGTTGGTTTTTTAGTAATATGCTTTACTATCTAATACCATCTCAATCATTAGTGTATAACTATGAAGTAAATATGTGCTTTACAAATTGAATACCTTTTATCGCCTCATTAATAGTTTATGGTTTTTGGGTATTATGAATTTATATTTTTTTTATTAAATTCACATGTTTATATGTTGGTCAAATAAAAAATAATTATTATATCTTTCCTATAAAAACCATATCATTAGTAGGTTATTGGATTAGTATTTAAATAACCCATAAAATTTATTGCTTTTAATGTAATTATATTCTTAGTTTAAGTATTTTAATTCACTATGCCGCGACTTAGAATGTCACAACGAAGCCGTAATGCTATTCGACTTTAGAGCATGGCCAATCTTAAAGTTAATGTGTATTTACCCTTAGCCGTTACAAAATCCCTGTGTCAGATGGTTAAATATATAATAGTTCATATTATAACCGAAGATTATTGTTGAGTAATTCTCTTCAAACATCATGTAGGCCGGAGTTTTGCCAGTTTATCTCTTTGGTAACGTTCTGTTTGCAAACATAAATTTGTTTAACTTATCATGGATTGTACCGCTATTCTCCCTTGATGCATTCATTTTATCCTTGGATGTTCGAGCATATCGCTATTCTAGACCGTTGCTTTTCGGGCGATAAGGAGTAATCCGGGCATGTTTGATGTTAAGGCTCTTGCAGAATGACTGAAACTCGTAATATGCGAGCTGTGGACCACTATCACTTACAATTATCTACCTTGAAAATAACTCTTCAAGGATATTTATGGTGGATATTGTTATGGTTGTTGCGGTAGGTATCACCTCAAGTCAATTTGATTTTGCGTCCACTGCAATCAACCACATTTTCCCCATGAAAGGTCCTGCAAATTTTTCGCCAATCTTGGACCATACATCAGTTGAAACTGTCCATGAGAAAAGGAGTATCTCCATATATTGATTTTTGTTTTATTGATATAATTTCAAATTACTTGTTTCTGCATATTATCATTTATATGTATAACATTCGTCAATGAGTTAAAAGTATTAGTATTCTTCAATTATCACTTCCTATACTACATTCCAGTAGTAGATTAGATTAGACTTTTGAAATGGTGAATATTCCACAAAGGAGGTATTTTAAGCCAAGTATGAATGAGGATTGAGTGTATTGATTGTGGCGCGATCTTGTAGTCGTGTTATTGACTAAGGCTGACATGTTCCTTAGACAGGACTGTTAATTGATAGCCCAACAACCGATGGCAACTAAGTGACCAACATTTTAACGTGGGATCTGAACCACGGCTTCAGAATTACGAATTGGTCGAATTATGAGGATGGTCTTTACGGATTAACGCAGTATTCAAAGTTGCGGACGCTAATCCAAACAAAAGAACACTACACCCCCCGAGCATCCCTCATAAATATCAACAATGTTCGACCTCCAAGTAGCTGGATTACAGGATGAAATATACAGTAGGGAAGACGGTATAGCTTTATCAACTATTCAATGTCTTATAAACTAACAATATGATATTGAATTTATACCAAGGAAAATTTAACAAATAACATTAAAACTGTACCTAAAAATTAATTTTTTTTTATTTAAATAAAAGATTTGTGGCCAAAATATTATAAAACGTTTATGGTTGCATTGAAATGTTGTTCAATCAACTGTGTAAAAATTACATTTATAGAAATATAGAATAAGAAAATAGTATTACAGTTTGCAGGCCTAAATTATTTCTTAATGAAAAAAAACAATCAAAATAACTGTACAGTGTTCAAGTAAACATATTAGATTAGCTCCAGTACATAGGAATAAATAATAGAGTATGCAAATTTTGTCTCAATTTTAATTACATTTTCGTTCATATTTTGAATTCATTTCTGTGCGCATTAAATACATAATAGTTTTTATTTTAACAGAATATTTTACTTCATGTAATGCATTAAAGATTTAGGTAAGAGTGTATAGTATTAGAAACTATTCTGTCATATAAACTAACAATATTTTTAAATGTATACCGTATAAATAAATTTAAAAAAACAGCATTGAAAATCCTATATGAAAATGATGCGTTATTTGTATTTAAGTAGTGTTATTGTGACCAAAAACTATAAAACGGTTAACGTAACATAGAACTTTTATTGAATAAACCTTTGTGTAAAAATTACTAATGTAGAACAATATAATAAGATAATAAGAAAATATTATAGTTTACTCCACAATAACTGCTATGCCTTGAGGGGATGTCACGTGACCACTCTAGTAGCGCCTGACGTTCATGACCCTCGGATCTAAAGCTGCAGCTCTAATCTCGTAACTAGTGTTATATAGCGCCATAAAATGTGGCATCGAGCCATCTTACACCTCTGGGACTTTGCTAGACTTGACTGTCACGTGACCACTATAGTAGCGACACCAGCCTGACGTTCATGACCTTCGGGTCTTAAGCTGCAGCTCTAATCTCATAACTAGTGTTATATAGCGCCATAAAATGTGGCATCGAGCCATCTTACACCTCTGGGACTTTGCTAGACTTGACTGTCACGTGACCACTATAGTAGCGACACCAGCCTGACGTTCATGACCTTCGGGTCTTAAGCTGCAGCTCTAATCTCATAACTAGTGTTATATAGCACCATAAAATGTGGCATCGAACCACCTTACACTCTGGGACTTTGCTAGACTTTAACTGTTACATGACCACTATAATAGTGACTGCAGCCTGACGTTTATGACCATGGGGGTCTTAAGCTACAGCTCTAGTCTCGTATCTAGTGTCTAGTGTTATAAAGCGCCATAAAATGTAGGATCGAACCACTGTACACCTCTGAGATTTTGCTATACTTTGGTTATCACGTGACCACTCTAGTACCTATTCCAGCTTGACGTTTACGACCCTCGGGTCTAATGTTGCAGCTCTAGTCTGGTAACTAGTGTTATATGGTGCCATACATTGCTGTGGCATCGCGCTATCTTACACCTCTGGGAACTTGCTATACTTTGTCTATCACGTGACCACTCTAGTAGCTAGCTATTCCAGCCTGACGTTTATGACCCTCAGGTCTGAGTTTGAAGCTCTAGTCTGGACACTAGTGATTTATATGGCGCCATACATTGAACGCAGGATCGAGCAAGCTTACACCTTTGACTTTGCATTACGTTGTGTGTCACGTGACCACTATAGCAGTTATTCCAAACAGGCGTTTATGTCGGCATACCGTTTTTATTTGTAACCTTGGAATGAATACAGAATCGAGTATATATTCATAGCAGTATATCAAGTATAACATCATTGTACTAATATTTCAATTAATACCAGTACCCAGAAACCGTATTAATGAATTAATGTATCAGTGAACGAGTTACAGGATTTGTCATAATATACTTTTGGTAGAAGTTTTAGGAAAATCTTTTTACAAATAAACATAAATATAAAAATATTGTTTCAATGTCCTTTAATAAACTTTATTCAACCTCCCTACACCTATGAATACTGTATAGAAAGTCTAAAAATATTTATTCTATCTAAGAAACATCTTAATATTATTTTTTTAATATTTGTTATTATTAATGTACAGAGTCAATCGGAGACCTTTAAAAATAAAATATTATATTTTATGAAGAAAATAATATCAAACTTATTTAAATATTAATCTTTCAAGATCTTTATGGCTCTATATACCACAAAATAAATAAATGTTTTGGTTGGATATGTAATTATTTTCTTTTTAATTTCAACGTTAAAAAAATATATAATAATAATAATAATAAATTACGTTATCTTAAAAATGAAACAAAACCCTCAATAATTATTTTATATGTAAAATTGTACCATTTTACTGTACTACATGTAATTATATTAGATCCATTGATCACAATCCCACACAACAAATATATTTTAAAACACACTTTAGCTGATTCAACTTCTATTTATTTGTTATTGATAGAGTAACTACTTTAAAATTGTAATCTCTTGGAGAAATAAAGTGTTAGGCCTACGGGGCCTACGTATGACTTCATTATAATTTTAAGAAAACTAAAATTTTATTTGAGTCATTGTACTATGTTTTATCATTTCTTACATGTACTTTCTACAACGGATAAATGATTATGGATGTTCCTTTCTCTAAGGTTGATAAGTAAAGGAAGGCTGAAAACAAAAGCATACTAAACTGAACATTTTAGTTTGTTACTTCATATAATGGTTTTTTTCCTAGAATAAATTAAAACACTCTAAAGGAAAAAAATTAAACTGAAAGAGGCACGAACCACGAGTTAACTCATCTGGAAGCGTGCGAGTAGCAATAATGCAGTGCAGCAGTGCATGTTTTCCTCTATAAAATCCCAGTTGCGTAGCCATGTCAAGTTTCTAATAAACTAATATACAAAATAAAGTAAAATGTTGTAATCTCTACAAAAACACTAATAACCTTAAATATGTAAAACTTAAAAAATATAATTTAAGCTGGTCCTGCACTACAGCAAATAAAGACATCACCATACCTATAATGTACTAACTGTAAAGTTTGACACTAATAAACAAAAAAACATTATAAAATAGATCATATCTGTACACTTTTGCTATATAAATATTTTAATCTATTATTTTGTGATTCCTTTATTAAAACAGTTCTCACTACAATCTACATGTTCATAAAATATGAGACAACATAATATGTTGTCTTAAGGTATAAACAGCATATTCCAACATATTATGTTGAAATCCAAAACAAATTTCCCCATAAGATTAACATTTGAACTATGAAAACTATTACACTTCCCTAGCCTAACGTATCAGAATACTGAATTTCAGTTTCCTAAGTAATTGGGAAGTGAGAAAATTAGTGATGAGTGAGTTAGTGAGGGCTGTAACGTTTATTATACCGAGGAAATTTTATTGACACCTCAAACAGTTGAAAATGTGACGATTATAGGTAGGTCTAGGGTTAAAACACGTTTTGTGTAAAAAAGTTAAACCATGACAATAATGTCTGGCTCTTATGTTATGGTGTGCACAAATATCCATACAGCAATATTAAAGTCTTTACCCCTATCTACCCCTATCTTTAATTAAATCAATGATAATTTCACTATTTATAATAGAAACATAATAAATCATGTTAATAAGCTATTTTTTAAGGTTTATGCTATATATCTATTTTAAAGGATTTCACGTATAGGGTCTACAATGCACGTTCGAAATGTATTGAAGAACTTCTGCTGAATCATCTGTTTCGTAAGATGTAGTGGCCAATATAATGAAGCAGAAATACAGGAGCAGTTATGGTCATTGCCGGTGAAATTTATCGTCCACTCTAATCCTCAATAACGTCCACTCTAGACCATTATTATTGTTATAGCGTTTCTTCATTGACGAAGTAAAGCACATCGATTATGTTCATTTTATTGTCGTACGAACATCATAGAAAATAATTTAAACCAGTATGTTATTAAGTAACTATGTGAAAAGTTTAATTTAATTTGAGAGAAGCACGATTAAGTTTACCAAAATGAAATATTAACTCACGGAGGAGGTTTATAACATGGTTTATGGTTATTTGTAGTATGAGTAGTAATTTTACTACAAAATGAAATAAAGGCCCTTTGTAGCACTAGTTGATACATAAGATGTACGGGCTATGTAAAGAATACAGATCGCAATCTGCTATGTATTACCAACAGCTATACTGTTAAGGAAAATAAAAAAAAGTGCTCAAAGGGTGCTATTGTCCAATCTTTCAATAGCATTATGAAGTTTTGTTGTTAAAATTACTATTAAATGTTCCCTACAACCACATGGTGAATCTCATGTATCTTAGAGGTGTCTCTAGTTTCAAACCTAGGTCCTAGGTTTATTGTGCATTATTGATGATTAAATTGCAGTATTTAATGCAAAAAATGTAATCGAGTTCATAAAAACGTCTATTTAAATTATCTTTCACACCAATCCGTTGCACCATATTGGTTTTCAAATGAAGAAAAGTACTTAAAAGTAGGGGAAATTTGTAAATAATTTCTTTGATTAAATGGAAACAAATCTGTATCATGGATCACAAAGTTTCATACCATACCTAGGTTATTAGGTTGTTGGTTGGAATTTAACTAAGATAGTGAAGTTTATAAATTAAATGAGTTTAGTCTAGAATTAATGGCGTGCCTTCAAAAAATCCCAGATTGTCAAATATTTCTTTCAAAATCACTACAATTGGCTCAGTGGTTCTTAGAAAAACCCCTACAACATGCCCAGAGCCAACGTTTAGAACATACATCCTTGGAATGATGTAGGTTAAAGATTCTTAGTACATATTCTACCTATAATTGTAATAGAAAGAGACAGATGGTCAAAGTTATGTCTGCTTCAAGTAACCCATGATTTTTACTGACAGTATGAGAATATAAAACCTATCCTATTTAGGAAGTCATTAAACCAGCCTAAGTTGTTCTAATTTGTGTAAATAATGCATTATTTTTGGACAAACGGATAAGAATTCAAATATAAATGAAAACCAAAACTTGATAAATATGACAAAAATCAAAAGGGAATTTACGTATAACATTCACACTCACCCATGGGAGAAAACAAGGACTCTGTCAGCTGGTCTGTAGCAAAAGTGAAGTCATCTTGTTTGCCTTAATGAACAGTTATCTCAACAGTTGCAGGATGATCAATATTATATTTCTTATACTGTCGAACGTTTTTTTAATGTCTTCCCAACACCAACGACTTTTCTCTACAAACTAGAACCATACGCACAGTTTCAAATCATTAGTAACTTTCAACTTTTATTGAGTATTTGAAGATGTTCGTAGTGTGGATTTTAGGAATACATATTTTAGCTTATCTTTTATACTCATTAGAATAATTTAGTTAACCTACGTGCATGCCTGAATACGAACTATACCTATGAATGTTTTTGAGGATAAAACTGTATAAAGTTTCATTTGGTTGCAATGATGTATTTTTATCATACAGCAATCAGTTACACGTTGAGACTGTAGAACAAAATATTTTATTTGTCTGTTTAATTTTATTTTTCATCTTGTTAGATTTTCGAATCACTGTAGTCAAATTAATATATGGTTTAAACACTTTTTGAAAACTTTCTGTGGTGATTCTTGTTGTAGTTTTACATTAACGTAGTTTCAACTCGCGGAGATTCTTCTTCAGTCCGGAGTCTAGTTCATAATTAAGAGTCTAGCCTAGCCTCTGTACCTGTATAAATGTTTGTGACATTGTATTTATGTTTTATTAGTTCAGATTTACAATATGTAAATTTACTAGGTCCATCGATAGATCTTACGCCCTAGTACACCTGAAGATGACCATCCGTGTGTCGAAACGGAAGTGATGTAAAATTACAAAAAGAATCACGTGAAAGAATATATATTTATTATTTTAATAACATTAAATTTGGCTTTTAAATATTTCGCTTATAAAAGGTAGATAAGAGTAAATTTTTATGCCTGTACAGTATAGGTCCCAGTACAATAAAATTCATATTTATTTTATATTAACGTATTTTATATTTTCAATGTTCAGCTTTGTTTTGATTGTACACACTAATTTTAACTGACAATAATTCGTATGCGTAATATATTTTTTAATGGATATTTTTGTCAATTTAACTTGACCTGGAGAAAAATATTTTCATTACTAAAAATTTACTCTAAAAATGTTCTATGGAAATATATTTTAAAGAATGTGCAAATAGTTAGGTGAATTTATCTTTAGCATTCCAACAAATCGTACCTAGTTCAAAACGAAAGTGAAGAATGTGAACACTATTAAAGTTGGAGCCTTTGAATTAATTTAAAAGAACGCAAAGAAGATTTTTTAAGAATCAGTGTAAACTTACCAACCTTATTACCTAAATACATGACTTGAATATCTCAATAGACACGCTGCTTCAGTTTTTCTACGATAAGTAATCGAAATCGCAGCTAAAATTACGTATTACAGTTAAAATAAGTCTTATAAATAGACATTGTTCATGAGTATAAAACTCAAAACGCAATTTAATTATGAAAAATGTCTGTAATCAAAATTCAACTTGGGTGAAATTTTAGGTGATACAGGCTTATTAGAACCTTAATACTCATATAACAAGATTGAATTGAGTAAAATTCAAATGCAGGATTTCGGGAAACACGGAAATTGCTGTGTTTGAAAGTTAACAAGTTCCAGGAACTGTTTAACATGTTTCAAACACAAACCTTTATAGAATAAAAACTACTTAACCTTTTACGCATCAGTTGTTATACTAAGTTAAATTTGTAAAATGTTACCGAAAACCTTATGTTGTTCTTTCAATTATGAGTAACATGAACGTAACTCATATTTTAGTTGTCGTTACTAGTTAGTAGTTATTAGGCTTAATAAATTGAAATTTGTTAACTATTGACACTATTTTACAAATTTGACAAAATCAATTTTTTTATGATAGTATATAGTTACATTACTGTAATATTTGGCACAACTGGTGCTGAAATATATATTCCGACACGAAAGTCTTGATTTATTTGAAATATTAGTGAGTATTTGGTACAAGGTAGATGTAAGATTTTGTCAGAGGCTTTGAGAGTATCCTAACTACAATTATCTAATTACTGGTCTATGTAACTTACCACTAACATGGAGTTATCAATAAAACCGACAGACATAGTCGCAATGTGGCCACCAGACCGCAAGTCCGATAGGAGATTTAGTGAGTGCGTGTTCTCTATCGTTAATTGTTCGGGTTTCTGTTGTAAAATGTATGTGGAAATTGATAGGGGATAATGACTGAAACTCATCTAAACGGTATTTAAGCGCCAGAAATCGTGTTGGTCACCAGACAAGTATGTGAAACTGATAACAGCTTGGGCAGCGATCTCACAGTGGTGTTGGTACCGTTTTAAATTTATTATAGTTTTAACATTTTATATGGTCGCCATTTTTAATTTTGAGTTTGGATCGTAATTATTTTTAATATTTATTTTTTAACAATAGTAATCTACTACTGTAAAACAGATAACAAATTTGAAAATAATCTGTTAAAAATGTTGAAAATAATGAAATAAAAAATATTTTGTGAAAATAAAACATTGTGGACATAAGTACTTTTTTCTTCTTTTTAATGTGCCTAATCATTTACCGAAGTCCTGAAACGTTTTTCTTAGACATCCTGTAAATATCATAATAATTTGGTTTTTGATTCTTAACAAAGATTGATGCAATCCTTCTAAAGGACGGGCTCACTGCTAGTACATTTAACATAATATTTTTTCATACTATTTAAACTTTATGATATCAATTATTTCTCCATTACTATGAAAATATCGATGAAATAAAGGATAGACTAGCGTCTAAAAGACTACCAAACAACTGTTCCTACGCAACACTATTATTATAGGTGTTATGTATAAGTATGTTGTATCGTCACCCCTTGTTTAGTGTCTGGTAGCACCTATAGTGTGAATATCTTAAATGGTTTTCATAAAAAAATAAGTAAAAATAAATGTATCTACTTACCTGTGGGAAATGTGTTGTATCATGGATATGTCTAAAGGGAATGTAAAATATCAGTTCATCAAAAAAGTTGTTCTTATAAACATATGCCGTCACATCCAATACCGTTAAATACTTCTGCTGCACTTTTTGCGTTCTAAAATCTACTAAAACTCCCCGAGCTAAGACATATCCGTGTCAAAAAATAAAATGAAACGGTTAGTATATTCTTGCATTAAAGATTATTATGTTTATTAGTTTTGAGTCTACAACTATTATATTTAGCAGTATATTTATTTTACCTAAGAAGTACACACAAAATAAGGCCAACTCTACTACGAGCTACTCTCACTTTGTTACGGTATATTGATTTTATGGTCTAATGTTTGTTCCACATAGCAGGAGAATAAATCTTGTTTAAATATTAATTTAATTTTTCAAAACTCAAACACAGCTGAGAACTTCCAACACCCGGACCTATTATTAATGTTATTGCATTGGAGGAAATAAGTTAGAACATAATATGAAATCCTGTTACAATAATGTTTACTCATTCGACCATACTCATACCAGTGTTGATTGTTTCTCTAATGGCCAATATGGTGCCAACAGTGTGTTGTGTATCGTGCACGATACAACGGTATTGGCTGTCCAAAAAGCAATCAAACGCGTTTATTTACTTGTTAAATAAATTGATTTTTCTACGTAATATTAAAATCCCATTATTTGACATTCGTCCTCACCACTAACCTTTTTAACGTATTACTATAGTTTTTTATACAGTAAAATTTTTTTAATTTAAATATCAAAAATATTCTATTTTCTTTCTATTATACAATGTTCCAGTCAGACTAACATTTTAACAAAATTGTTAGTTTTACTTTTTCCATAGACCCATAAAAACCACCATTTGTAGCTTCACTTAAATAGTTTTTTCTATAAATATGTACCATTACATATAACTATCTGAATTATAGCATAGAGTAGGATATTAAATTGGTAGCCGTTTGGAACATTTGCAAACAGGAATGTGAAAAGTAAGAAGCTATTTTTTGACTTTGCGTATATTAATGTATATTTCTGTTAAGTATTGCTTGATTGAAAAAAGCTAGTTAGACACCCGCCAAATAGTTAGCTGGATCAAGGATTATAAAGGAAAAAGGGAAAATAGGATTTAAAACTTCACAAGATAAATGTAAACAACACTTCTTCACAATTATTCAGGTATTGAAAATTTTGTCGATCTTTGATACAACCATTTTTCTATTGATACTGAGTTCCAATGGTATTATAAGTCAGTTCAGTTGTATTTCTATTTTGATACAATGTTAGCATAACAAACCACACATCAAGAGAATCAAACATGCAGACATATTTCATCAATATATAAATTAGCCACGGTTTTGAATAATTTGTGTGATATCTTATCATAAAACGAAAATTGTTCAATTTTGTAAGTTGTGACTTAGTGTTCTGCAACATAATCCGTAATTAGCTAATAAAATGTCACAGTATGGGAAATTGAATTTATGATAAAGGCATAACCATTCTATGTTTTAATATATCTTAAGTACCGAGGTTTTACTGTTTTTAAAAGTAATACGAGAAATATTACCAATCCGTATATTAAAATATAACGTTTTACAGCTCCAAGAGATGCTTAATGGCCTATAAACGTCAGCTTACACCTCACTACCTTCTAGAGAACGAACAATATTTTATATAGAGCTTCATTTCAACCTGTATGGTCAACCTGTTTGTGACATAAACATGTATAACATAAAACGATTTTCAGCTATTTAAAGTCTTTATTATGTATGGGAAACGGTAAAACAATTATAATAATATAAGATAGGGTATTAAATACATATTGCTTTGGTTAAACAGCTCCAAAAAGGATTTAAAATAAAGTAAACCATGTACTATAAATGTAAAAATGTTAAATTATTAAATGATAATGTCAATTGAATATCACATGCATGGTTAATATTTTCATTTTGTAAACACAACTGTGTCTGAAAGAGGTAAAAGAAGAAGAAAATTGTTTTAGATATTTTTAAAGTTTTGCCTCTAAAGTGAGTCTTCGTGTATAAACGGTGATGTCGTATAAGAACATTTTTACAGGAAAATACTTAATATTTTAGAACAACAGCAAAAACTTTTTATTTATCAGAACATTTTATTCAGTAATTTTGGTAATAAAGTTTAGTAATCAAAATCTGTTAAAAAAACTGAAATGAAGAATTATTCTCAAATATATTTCTTTGTAAAAATATTACATCAATTAAAAAACTTATAGTCATGTTAACTCTGATTAAAAAAACTGCGAATGTATACCAATTATACGTTTTTGAATGAATTCAATATGCATACAGATGCGTATATTGCAATGAAATGCTTTATAGAAAAAGGTCATTTTTAGCCTAATCATTACGTCTTGCTGTATTTATCATACATTATAATCTTATTTAACGTATAGTTAAAAGTTAATAGGCTAGCTCAATATTTACCGTCACCAAAACTAATCTTAAACTCCCCCGACACAGCAGACCTCCACCCTCAGCTTAATTCAGTTTATTTATATATTATTTGTGATTATATATACTAAGCTTCATCTTAGGTCAAGCCACATAAAGTATAACAGTATTTTCATAAATAAGGAGGATAGATTAATTTATGTATACTCCTTAAGAACAATAAGGGAAATGACATCAAGGATGACAAGGAAGGAGGGCAAGTAACAAAGGAAATTATAGTAAGTGAGTTTGCTTTCATGATAAATATTAAAACTAGGGGTTTTATTTACATTAGTATGTCCTTACTAGATTGGCATGTATAAGAGTTTCTATAATAGTATTGCAAATAATAAGGAAGTAATATAGATTTGATTATTCAACTTAAGAATAACATGGGGAATGAATAAGAATGTTTGCTGTCAAAGATACAAGAGAAGCCTTATGCAAAGTTTCAACACAATATTATTTAAAATAGTAAGTTAGCGACAAATTTTACCTTTTACCCTGAGATTAACTTTGCAGTTTCATATGTCAACGTGTTCCCCAAAACTCCATTTTGGGGAACAGCCCATTTTTGGATAGGTCGAGTTGGCTGGATTTTCAATTTGATCGAATAATGTTATAAATACATGTCTGTACCTATTTGTATCAAAATAGGATATTTCACGATTTATCCTGTTTACGGCCACTCACGCGCGCGTGCACACACACACACACACACACACACACACACACACACACACACACACACACACACACACACACACACACACACACACACACACACACATATATATATATATATATATATATATATATACATTATCGCACGAGTGTTGTTTTTGGTATCTGGGGATGATAAAAAAACCTAATATTAATATAAGGTAATGCCACACACAATATTCTATTAAAACATGCTAAAACAAATAATACAAAATGAAATCCACAGTATATATTGCTATGACAAGCTGAAATAATTAGAGACATGCCATATTTGGCTAATCAAAGCCAGGTACGACAAAAGTGTAGAATGTGGCAGCCCGCAGTTCTAATTAGAGGAATATATCTGTCACAAGGCAGCGCCATTAGCGTTCAAGACCCACAGCACTGTTACGTCACGACAATACGTCACGGTCGTTAATGGATGACGTAGTGAACAGTGAGCACTCGCCGCTATCCACCAATGGTAATGGCGCAAACATCCTAGAGCATGAATACCATCAGGACACTGTGTAAAATCAAACTGCATCTACCGCTTATTGTGTTGTTAATATAACAGTTTTCAATGAAATCATCGTTTTCTCCTTTTACCCTTTAACATTTTCACATTATATTGTAACTATTAAATAACAAATATTAATTTTTCATATTTTGAAATGTTAATCTTAAATTGTCCTTAATACTTAGTGTCTTTTGTAGGATATATATTTGGGTTATTTTGTTTTCATGCTTTCTTAATTTTGTGACTCTATTGACTTAATATGTAAGCTTTCCTGTGGTTATTAATATTCATTTGACCAATAATATAGAACTATTAACAATAGTTTTGTAGATTTTATGAAATATTAGGCCCTATAATACTCGTAAATATATATAAAATTCTCCTTCAACCTTTAATATTCAACAAGCTTTAAATATTGATAGAAATATGTAAATGTTTTTCATATTAATACTTATATGACTCTTTTAATTAGAGCTTTATAAAAGTAACCAAGTATATTAAAATAATATAAATTAACGAATGTAAATAAAAAAACTCTTTTTTTACCAAATAAAATTTATTGCCGGTAGACACAGTACAGTTGCTTTATTATGTTGATACCAGCATTACAAACTTGAAATGAAGTTATTAAAGTGTTGTCGCGTGAATAATTACGCGAGTTAATTCCTGCATTACTTGTCTTGTCCAATAATTATGCATGTTTCAACATTTTAAGGGAAAGAATTTTACTTATTTTTCATTACTTTTATACGCTCTTCATAAAATTTCATATCTTATCAGGATACATATAGAAAATAAAGTACTAATGTATTAATGCGTATTAATGTAACTTATATTACAGATAGAGATAGAGAGTGAGTTTAGTCATAAAGCAACGTAATTATTTTACGATTTGAAAAAGTGACAATTCATGAATTCTAGCTTATAACTGTAACTAATTAGTTTAGTTTTGCCAAATATATATTGCGAATTGAATCGGTCAGCGTCTCGGGATCACGCAGATTTCACAAGTCAACGTTGAACACCAAATCGCATCACGGAATTATTTTTTGTACGCCCTACGCACTCGCGCAAACCGACTAATATGACTCAATCAAAACTCAAAAAATGAATAGTCAACACCTGTTTGGTAAAAAAAAGGAATATGCATGGATAATGGACGATTACATACTCTAAGTGACTGTAAGTTGATGTCGTCTATTATACCAATGAGAAAAGCACTCCACACACGGAAACTCAGAAATAATCAGCCACAATGTAGATAATGCAGTAGTAGACGGTGTGCATGGATCATTTCATATCCTTATAAAGTCAATAGAAGATATACCTAAACATCTCATGTATTAAATTATTTAACAATAAAGGATGTGTCATACAGATATTTTAACTTAGTTTTTGAATAACACACACTGATAGGGAGCATGTTATGTATAGGGCATATACATGTGTATATATGTATATATATATAATAAGTATAGATAGAATCACAAATAGATTAACTAGAATCTCTTATAAATATCAGTGGCTGATCAGCTTCTAAAGACATGAAAAAAACACGTTACAATTGTGCGTATGATTATTGGAGAAATTATTTGTCCTATGATTAGAACTTGTTGGGTGGCTTGTACTCTCCGGGGATTTGGGTATTTGGTTACTATATTCCTGTCCAGATGCAATAAACAACATATATAACAAACGTATATTGTTTAGTAAGTTTAGAATCGTTATAACTGATAGTATTTACCCATGGTAAATGTATTTTGGGTTAGGTAAAACTGCAACTTCAGTGTAGAGAAATAAACTGTTAATGACGACATGTCATTTAATTCAATTGATTTATATGAAAAATGCAAAGCCAAACTTAGAATGAAATGGGTTTTCTTTTATGCCGATTTATATTGTTTTCAACCATCGGAATTGTGTATAGATGTTAAGTTTGTGTTTTAAACTTTTTTAAATACTCTAGTATTTAAAATATATATAATATACTAGCTGACCCGGCGAACTTCGTAACGCCTCACAGTAAACACATGTTAACTTTAAGATTGGCCATGTTCTGAAGTCGAATAGCAATACGGCTTCATTTTGAAAGGTTATATATTCTGGGTCGCTGCATAGTGAATAACAATACTGAAACGATAAAACATATTAATATCATTCCCATAAAACAAATAAATCTGAGTGGATTAATTCACAATTTTCAATTCCAATCCAACTCCAAACGAACCCTAACTGTAATACGGCTTTAATAGGAAAGATATACAACAGCTGATTATTATAATAAACGTAATAATATAAACATTGTAATTATCATATAAACACGTGACTTTACTCAGACAGAAAATAAAAATATAAATACATAATCCCCCAAATCCGTTAACTATTAACGTGGTGAATAAAGCTGTTCATTTTTTACAGTACACATTTACTTCATAGTTTATCATTAATGAATGATTCAGATGGCATTGGATAGTAAAGCATACGGTATTGCTAATGGAAAGTAAACCAATCAGCTGTAGCTAAGAAATCAAATGTTTTCATTGTAGATAATTTGTAAACAAACTTACTCTCCATAAGGTTAACATTAGAAATTTAAAACGCCATAAAATGGAACCTTATGGGGTTTTCGAAAATATTTTTTCACTAAAACCTTCCCGGACACATATAGAGCAACTTCCTAAAATTTCATGGCGATCGGATGAGTAGTTTGGCAACGCATAAAGGACATACATACATACATACATACAGACAGACATACATTCAATTTTATATATAGAGATAAGTTCTCAGTGAATTTCAATCCATTTGTGATTATTTCAACTGAGCTTGAAATATATATGTTAAGCCCAATACTAAGTATTATCACAGTAGTTTAATGAATAAGGCATTTATATATAGATTTGGTATACCCAATAAAATAATGAAGGAAACTGGTACGTAGGGTTTATGCCATGAGGGACAAAAAGAATAAACATTATAAAACCTTAACTATATGAAACTGTACACCAGGACGTGTCACAATATTTTAAAAACTGTACTCAGTGAGATATTTATACCAAGGGTGTGTTCATAGTTTCTATATCTCTCCAATCACTTGACATAGAACAAACATTTAAATTACCCAATTATTTGCATGTTTAGTTCATTTTAATGGCGCTATAAATTAAATTTTTTTATCAATAAGATGTAAAGAGCACAGTCAACTCCATTTTGGGGTACAAACCTCATGGTTGTGGCGTTATCGTTGGGCAGTTACTTTATTGAAATAACGACGCAAAGTAGCATTAAATAATGTACCTCTAAAGGATAAAGGTATTCAATTAATTAATGGTAACAGCGTAGCTGTTTTTTTCAACGTTCGTTTATCAAGAACGATAAAGAAGGCCACGTTTTATGAAAAATGGTTTAAATTGTTAATTAGGTCAGAGGATTGGATTCATAAATGGGCGACCGAGTTATACTTGGCGACGGTTCAGGACTGGTTGAGTTATAGAAATGAACCGTTTACTCTCAGGCACATAAGTACACCGTAGAACCATAACAACTATAATTTCATTCTTACTGTAGAACCCTTTCTAGTGTAGAACCATTCAGACTGTCAAACCCCACCCACTTGACATTCCTACAACAGTAAAGCTTAGGCCAATGTCAGTGTACGTGATACAATCTCATCCACAATATAAGATGAGTAGACAGTTTTTGTTTATAGGTAATTGAATATTGAAGTAATGTATATAGTTAGATAATACTGTATATAGATATTGTTCATGGCTATTCAATTATTTCCCCCCGTTAATATCGTCAAAATAGAAATTATTAATTTATGATGGTTTGATGATTTTTTGGGAGATAAATTTATTGGATGAAAATGAGAAGTCAAAACTAACAACTTAGGATTATTGTGTTCCTCATAATGTGCCATATGGGTAATCCAGTGCTTTCAATGAGGCTCAGGTCGTTTTCCCAAAGCTTGTTCAAACCCCTACCTGGTTATTTCGCAATCCTGCATGGTGTACCTGACAAACGCCGAGGAGCAGTTAAAAGCCTACATTCCTTGTTCATAACGATTGTTCACTCGACTGCGTAAATGTTTCCCAGTGATCAGAGAGATCGCTCACCCAACCTGACTCCGAGACTCCTACTCAACCACAGCAACCGAAGGCGAAGGGGGCACAATTGATTTCGGAAACAACTTCTTATCTGATTCTTGTCTGGGAAACCTTTTCTAACTTTCCCCAAGAATTAATTACTGTAAAAATCGTTTATCATGATTATGAAGTATTAGGAATGTAATAGCTAAACGGAAGAGCCCGGTAACTTATAAAACTAATTTAGTTTAAAAGAATACTGGAAAATTATTTTTTTTATTTTTCGATTTATTCAACTTTCCTAAATATAATTTTTTTTAAATTACGTCGATCACATTATGACAGTAAGAATTCATAATTGAATATAGCGTTACATAGAAACAGAAAAAATCGGCAAACCTTTAACTTTTAAATAATTTATTGTCTAAGTTGGGTTACTAAAAAATTGTATTTATTTGTTTATCTAAAGAGTCGTATATAATATTAACCTTAGACATTGAGCTTAGTTTAAAGTAAAAAAGAATTATGTATTAATACGCTACAGTAACTAATTTAAGGAAACAAAATAGTAACTGATCAGAGAATCAAATACTTAAAATTGAACCAATATATTGTTAAGAATCTTGAAATTTAGAGCATTAAGTTTCATTATACAAAACATACAAGAAGGAAGAACATGAAAAAAGTATATTGTACTCGTATTTTATGATTTATAAATAATATTCTAAACGTTTAAAAGTTCAATAATATGCATCATAATTTTACTAAATTGGTTGATTCATATCCATTGGTACCAAGTTAATTAATATAATACAGTATTTTTTTCCTTAATGCAATAGCTAAACATGCACCAGGTGTTCAGTTAAATAGTTTAATTCTGTTGAGATGAGCGGGTTTGATTCAACCACACACGGTAGATTATGATTAAACACAATTCCATTTGTACGAACGTACAGGAAAATCATTTCAGCTTGTTTATTTAATTTTAAAATTACTTAAGTGCATTGGTAACAGTTAGTTGTATTGAAAATAGAATATTATAATAACGTTATCACTATTCATTAGTTAGTTTATTACTATCAAACTGATAATGTTATGATGCCGCTAAGATGCATATTAAAATTTATGAATTAATATAACAACAAATTTGTACAAACGGAAAATAAATTGTTGTTGTTATATTAATACTAGTGAGCTAAAACTATTTGAATATTAAGCTAAAGTATACTAATTATATTTCAGGTATTAGGTGATAAATGATTACGTCATCTGGGTCGATGGCTTCGCGACTAATAGACCCAATTATCGTGTCGTATGTTTAATTGGAGACAAATGCTGCTCAGAGCTCAGATGCTACACTATCACATTACAGCATTGATATTACACTATCACGTTTCACCTTAGATGTCATAATATCATGTATTATATAGAATATTGAGTTACTTCATTCGCTTTGGTTAAATTGAACCTACAATCGTATCGCAAAGAAGAAGGTGTGTGATACCTACCAGCATTCATGAGTTTAAATAAAATTATTTTATTCTTTATTCTATGCTACTGAACTATAACTATACGTAGCATACATTATTATACAAATATTAACTATCTAACAACTACCCAGCATACCTTTTTTACTTTCTCCCCTCATACATAGCATATGGATAAAATATTGTTTTCGTCAAAATTTTCGAATTTCAGTTGAGAGTGGATATATCCGTCTTGGCATATATCCAATGCTACTTATCCTCTGAAAAATCATTTTGTCCAAAGCCATGCTCATATTTTAGTTTATCATTTCACAGCAACTTGTATCATCGCTGTGATCACAAATAAACACAAACTAAAAAATGTTGTGGTCATACTAGCAAGTAAATAGTAATTTCTCGCAATTTATATACAATATATATATATATATATATAAAATCCAATTTTCAACAAAACATTGATAAAAATATGCTAATAAAACAGGATGTATAATACAATGGTTCCCGTTAGTTTCAATGCCATGCCAGCTAATATACTCGTATATAACAAATTAGCAGCATTTTCAATAAATAAGAAAATAAACGGTACCAGTGGACTGACACATACTTTCTCCCTTAAGTAAATTTAAAAAAGACAATCTGTAATAAAACTCTCATGTTCTACAAAGTTATTCTAAATATCATGTAATAATTTATTGTTCAAATTGTATGGAGGAACCCCCCCCCCCCGGTTATACCAAGGTTTTTTGAGCTGGTTTTGTTCGGTGATTTGACCTTACACTTCATACCAAGTTTCATGTAAAACGGTTGGAAAGTAAGGAAGAAATTGATTTTTTATATTTTCCATAAGAATAACATTGGGCGCTTTCAGACAACGTACTGCGTTTATCGTGGACAGTAAATTTAACTTTTCTCTGGAACCGTTAGTCGTAGACAAATAATTCAAAATACCAATTTGTTAAGTTTTTTAAGCTGGTTTCAATGGTACCAGTCAAGCTATACTTTACATTTATTGTTTTCGCTGAAAATTTAAAAATTTGATTTTTTGACATTTAAAAGCCCATCACTTTTGAACCGTCATTTTTACAGACATGCGGGTGGTGTCAAATTATTTAGTACTCTGTGCACTATAAACTATCAAATTTTAATCAAAATCGTTAGAGCCGTTTTTGAGAAAATTGGATTTTTCACGTTTTTTAAGGGTTTTTAGGGGTGAACTACCCTTAAAAATCAAAAATTCAAAAAAATGGAAAAAAGCCTGGGGATACGGTGACTATATCTGTACATGCCAAATTTCATCTAAATCGGACAAACGGGGTAGGCTGTGGCACTGTACACATCCAGACACACACACACACACACACACACACACACACACAAAAACACACACACACACACACACACAAACACACACACACACACACACACACACAGACACACGGACGGACAGACATGACGCCAAAACCCACTTTTTTTAGGATTCAGGGGACCCCAAAACGGATATATCCACCCTCAACTCAAATTAGAAAATTTTTACGAAAACAATACTTTCTCCATATACTATGTATAAGGGGAGAAAGTAAAAGTACCTGGTGACCGAGCTTTGCTCGTATAGAATAAGACATGTGTTACACAAGTTAATTAGAAAATTAAAACACATTTAATACTCAATGAAAACATTTATGTTGTTTAAATAAAACCGTTTTCTTACACCTTAATTAATATGGCATAAACACTCAACAAAAACGTAATTCTGTGGACGAGGATCGACCTCACGACCATCGGTTCGCGAGACCTGAGCGCTAGCCACTCGGCTACGGCGTCAGCCAAGTGGGACTTTCGTTTAAGAGTTTTTGGCAAACCTCAATTGTTTTAGCTGATCTTATACTGAATTTAATTAACTGTACATAAAGTTGTTATTATTATCCTGTGATCAACTGATTTTGTTACAAAAGGAATGAGGATTGAAAAGCAAAAGATAAATTTAATTTATACCAGTTAATTGGTTTGTTACAGTATTTTCAAGCAATAGAATGAATATGTTTTCTTTCAAAACACGAAATATTTTGGAAATACTTTTCTCTGCTTTTATTTCGCACAGTTATTTTACTCTTTAGTTTTTACAAATTGTTAGTAATTTGATCATTTTTCATTTATTACATACATAAAATACATATTAATGCAAAACCTCTATTCACATATTGTTCACCACCATCTTCGATCGACAACTGTCAAATGGTTACAAACAGATGTTTTGATTTGTATTGTTTACATTTTTATTCTCCATAAGCGTAATGTTAAATTTTTAGATTTCTAACTGAATATTACAAGAAACCCAGAATTTTCCTGGACATTAGACCTATCTAGAACTTATTTTCTACTCGGAAATTAGTTATTTCCAAAATTTTAAGAAAATCCTTAGTGCCGTTTTCGAGATCCGTGTGCAAATATATACAAACCTTTCTCGTATTATTGTATTGGATAAATAAGATTATGTACATCAAACACAGAGAGCATCAACATAGAAAATATTCAACAATACACTTAGCAAAATAATGCAATCTAAATCAGACACTACAGCTAAATCATCAGCAGTTTCAGTTCCATTCCAACTAAGGAGAAACAACAAACTCAGTAAATCAAGCTAAATGCATTGAATATTGTAAAGCTATCAATTTGAACATAGATATACTTGAGTGATAAATATCATTGCCAAAAAACCTTACAAGTCATTAAAGGACTTAGGGCCAAGACAGCAAAATTGCTGTGCAGCAGTGCCTGCTAATTTCTTTTCTGAAAAACGATTGCTCAATCAAATTGTACTGAGCCGTGCGTGTTAATCTAGCTACAGGCCTCATGCCATACAAAAACTTATACTTATTAATAAACATAATCATGCAAAAAATATGCAATTGGCTAAGAGACAAAATGCGTTCCTCAGCAAAGATATAAGATAATCTGCCATGTTTCTTAATGCTAAATATTGTGCGAAGTGCATTACTCTGACACATAACAACAGGCTTAAGAATTGTTTGGTATACTCCCCCTTAGTGCACTATACCATATCCCATAACACTCTCAAACCAAGCTGTATACACCTTCCCTAAATGTTCACTTTTTATGTTCTTTCTCAAATGATACAATGCATATTGTGTGTGTGTGTGTGTGTGTGTGTGTGTGTCTGGATGTGTACAGAGCCACAGCCAACAGCCCCGTTGGTCTGATTTAGATCAAATTTGGTTTGAATAGTAAAAATGTCAAGAAATCGTTTTTTAGGTTTCCTGCTAATACATTAAAGGTAAAGTATAATTTGACTACCATCATTGAAACTAGCTTAAAGACTAAACAATTGGTATTTTGTTATTATTTGTTTACGACTAATGGTTCCACAGAAAAGTTATATTTACTATTCATGATAAATGCAGTACGTTGTTTGAGGGCACCCAAGGTTATTCTTATGGAAATATATAAAAAATATCTTCCTTATTTTCATGAACCCTTTCCGTCAACAGTTTTCCATAAAAAAAGCGTGAGGTCACATCTCCCAACAAACCAGATTCAAAATTGCTTAATATTACCGATAATGGGTTATCCCCCATAAATTAATAACTAATATTTAATTAATTCATATGTTGATATAGTTTAATACTAACTTATATATTAATATTAACTTTAAAAAATATGACTTTTATTACAGATTCTCGTTTTTAAATTTATTTTAAGGGTATGTGTCAGTCCAATGATACCGTTTATTTTTAGGTTAACATGTTATAAAAAGGTGACTCACTTGTTTCGTAAACGTGTTACATTTTATAAAACAAAAATATTTGTGTTTACTTCCCTGTGTGAATCAGGTTGGATAATGGATATGTCTAAAGGGATTTTTCAGTACATCTAAACAGCTATTCTTTTAACCAAACTATGACGTCACTAGCTAAATGACGTCAATTTTTTCAAATTTTGGTCTCGCAAATTGCCATTACCCCGCCCAGAGATAAGATATATCCATGTCAAAAATTATAGAAGAATATAATTACTAAAAACATCTCATAAATCTGTGCTTTTTAAGTGTGATATTTTTCCCCGTAATTCATACATATCATTTCGTCTAGAAGGGATTTAAAATATATATTGAAATAACTAGCTAATTTTTTTAATTTACCTATTTTTTATGGTTGGTATGATAAAACAAGTTTTCTCTTTTTTGGTGGATTGAATAAAACAATTAAAATAAATACATCACAAAAACTTTTATGTCAGAAAAATTATTGTCAGCCTTTTAATAGTTAAATATTAAAATTCCTGTATTGAATCTTTAAATAAACTGTTTGAAAATATTGATTTTCATCCTAAATTCAGAATTAGGTAGATTAAAGGTATGATGCGTAGTCTGTATAATTAACCTAAAAGCACCACCAGCAGAGGTTTTACGTGCTGTGAGGATCGTAAACATTGCTAAAGTTTATACCTCTGTGTCTGGCGCTGCGCCGTGGAGCCTGCAAGGAGCCGCTAACACCGGCTCCCAGTACGACTACATTGCCTTGTATATACTACACCGTAAATCCGATTGTAGACAACTATTTATACCTCTGTGTCTGGCGCTGCAGTGTGGAGGCTGCAAGGAGCCACAAGGATTTTAGTTTAGATATCCATTTGCTCCCTACCATTTCCAAGAGTCTCCGAGTATCAAGAAGATTGTGAAACACCTTAAATATAGTTTTCACCCCAACTAGAGGTCCTCAGTCAAACGAGAGTCTGATTCGCTGGGTACAACCGCCTACATATTTGTTGATGTTGAGCAGCCATTCTCTCAACGGTCGTAGCCTCTCGTTTTAGCTTCAGATTCAGATGACACCCTGAGGTATGAATTGGATTTGACGTTTCCTCCTGGCTCGTGCATTTAGTCGTTGGTATCCCTTCTTTTTACAGTGATAACACCGTAACTATTTTTGTAGCCAACAATCTCGGAATCGATGTCCACGTTGATAGATGTTCCTTCAGTTGAAGTCGGCTCTTTGCTCCATCCAGCTGTCGCAGTCACGCCCGTCTCGAACTTGTCGCGATGACCAATGTCCACGTTGATAGATGTTCCTTCAGTTGAAGTCGGCTCTTTGCTCCATCCAGCTGTCGCAGTCACGCCCGTCTCGAACTTTGCTCCATCCAGCTGTCGCAGTCACGCCCGTCTCGAACTTGTCGCGATGACCAATGTCCACGTTGATAGATGTTCCTTCAGTTGAAGTCGGCTCTTTGCTCCATCCAGCTGTCGCAGTCACGCCCGTCTCGAACTTGTCGCGATGACCAATGTCCACGTTGATAGATGTTCCTTCAGTTGAAGTCGGCTCTTTGCTCCATCCAGCTGTCGCAGTCACGCCCGTCTCGAACTTGTCGCGATGACCAATGTCCACGTTGATAGATGTTCCTTCAGTTGAAGTCGGCTCTTTGCTCCATCCAGCTGTCGCAGTCACGCCCGTCTCGAACTTGTCGCGATGACCAATGTCCACGTTGATAGATGTTCCTTCAGTTGAAGTCGGCTCTTTGCTCCATCCAGCTGTCGCAGTCACGCCCGTCTCGAACTTGTCGCGATGACCAATGTCCACGTTGATAGATTTCCTTCAGTTGAAGTCGGCTCTTTGCTCCATCCAGCTGTCGCAGTCACGCCCGTCTCGAACTTGTCGCGATGACCAATGTCCACGTTGATAGATGTTCCTTCAGTTGAAGTCGGCTCTTTGCTCCATCCAGCTGTCGCAGTCACGCCCGTCTCGAACTTGTCGCGATG
Organism: Nephotettix cincticeps; assembly: GCA_023375725.1. Classification (NCBI taxonomy): domain Eukaryota; kingdom Metazoa; phylum Arthropoda; class Insecta; order Hemiptera; family Cicadellidae; genus Nephotettix; species Nephotettix cincticeps. The sequence continues at coordinate 53,373,748 of CM041791.1, forward strand.
ACCAATGTCCACGTTGATAGATGTTCCTTCAGTTGAAGTCGGCTCTTTGCTCCATCCAGCTGTCGCAGTCACGCCCGTCTCGAACCGCGATAAACGCCAGATTTGTGACAAAGGTAGGAGTCAGAGAGTCACACCGCGAACGTCAAGATCCACTTCATAAAGAAGTAGCTCATCCAGTCACACCGTCTCGAACTTGTCGCGATGACCAATGTCCACGTTGATAGATGTTCCTTCAGTTGAAGTCGGCTCTTTGCTCCATCCAGCTGTCGCAGTCACGCCCGTCTCGAACTTGTCGCGATGACCAATGTCCACGTTGATAGATGTTCCTTCAGTTGAAGTCGGCTCTTTGCTCCATCCAGCTGTCGCAGTCACACCCGTCTCGAACTTGTCGCGATGACCAATGTCCACGAAATAGATGTTCCTTCAGTTGAAGTCGGCTCTTTGCTCCATCCATTTTGTCACGCCCGTAACTTGTCGCGATGACCAATGTCCACGTTGATAGATGTTCCTTCAGTTGAAGTCGGCTCTTTGCTCCATCCAGCTGTCGCAGTCACGCCCGTCTCGAACTTGTCGCGATGACCAATGTCCACCGTGGGGGAAGATTCATTGTTTTGTTTACTATGGGTTGATTTTAATCACAGCTATATCTTAGGTCCCGCGGTCTCCAATCAACCTGCGTTCCCTGGGTACACGCTGGTGGGTGACCCATAGTTTCCAGTGATTTGCGCGGCAGATCGTCTAATTATCTATCTTGGCGTTTTTGGCTAATTTCTCCTAATGGAAATATGCGGTGTCTTGTACGAGTTGCCGACGCTGGGTGGTCTAGATTCACGCATGAAAGACTCGTAGTCTTTCTATCGACTAACTCCAAAAGCGACGTAAAATTGCTGTTTTGCCATAATCTTATACCGGTCCCAAATTTTTATAGAGCAGGTATGAATTGGCCTGCTAGAGGTAAACTCCACTTATCATGGTTTTTGTTTTCATCACTATTACGAACACACGCAAGGGTTCTTACTCCCATTGGGTTCTTTTACGTCTCTCTCCGTCAATCGTCCGATAGTATGCCGGTTGAAAAAACCCCTCTTTCAAACGCATGTTTGAAATCGTCAAAAGACTTTTCCACGACGTTATATTGTTTCTATTTTACAACAGTTCTGAATCTTGTACCAGTTCTGGCAGCACCATTCAGATATAATTCTTAGGTACGCCTTTATTTTCGTCGAGATTTACAACAGAGAAAATCCCAAAAGTCAGTACCAGATACGAAAAGGTCCCGTTGTCGACAATATTTTCATTTTATTAAGACATACTCGCTACAGCTAATAATTAAAACTCTAAGACCAAACGTACGTTCAAGCCTCTCGATATTACATAAGAAAATATTTATTAAAAACACTTTTATTCGAAACTAGCTAATTCCTCCAATATACCTGATAATGTTATATTCTGTACGAGGATAGAAAACCTACGAAGGTAAATTACAAATATAAGTTTTGACCTGATGTTTTAAAAATCAACTCATAAAGATGTTCAAATCTGTCAGATCATGATATTTAAGCCCGAGTGACTATTATCTCACTCTCTTTAATTCACCGCATGATATATATATATATATATATATATTATTTATGATATATGGTATTTAGTGAGACGAGTGTTTCCCTCCCGTTGAACAATTTAATCAATACCTACGGAGAAACACAAAAATAAAAGTTTTATCATCTTTGCATTTAAGTGTGCATACTAATGATAGTATAAACTAACATTCCTTTTCAAATACCATTTGACAACTAAACGTAACGAACGGTTTGACACAATGAGTCATTTGTTAGATTTAGGGTTTGACGTAGTTAATTTCAGGTAATTTATCCACATAGTGAGTACTGACACTACTAATACAATATACGATGCAAACATTGATTATCCATTTAATCAACGCCAAGTGGTGTTGGCTGACAACAGCTGATTGGACATTATATGCGAATGGTCTGATATTGGTCACGTGGTGAGCTTATGAAAACATTATTGTTATTTATTGGTCTTTGTCAAAGCTATACAAATCGTAAGTTTAAATTAAACCTGGTGGTTTAATTATAATGAACAATGTGAGGGTCGTCTACCAATTTCTCTTATATTTAGTATGAAGAAGTATTTAATGGGGGAAAAAATAATTTTAAAAATCTAATATCATGTTAGAATTTTTAAGTAGGTGTTTAAATAGTAGTAATTATCCTTATCAGTTGTTGTCATTGAAGTCCAAATCAGGTGGTTTTCTTGATTCAAAGTCAAGGCCACACCACCTGACTCGGAAATTTTTTATTTTAAGGTAAAATGTTTGTAGATTTTTTAATTATTACCAGTAATTTTGAAAGCACTTTTTTGGATGTTAAAGTAATTGGTAATATTTATTCTGGAACTAATTCATTGGTCATCAATACAGGCTGATTAGTTAACCCATAACGGCCATAACGGATAACGCGTTGCAGACTTGGACTAACAGGCTCGTTCTTGGTACTGCATTACAGAATTTGATTTTCTGATGTCCTGTTACTACTGTTCACAAGGAAAATATCGATTATCGAAGTATGATTAACATTTGATCCATAGCTTACTCAAAATTACGGTTGGATATTATTTCTGAGTTGCGACAACAGATTCACCTTAAAGTTATTTTTATTTACTTGTATTCCTATTCTAATTAGCATTATCTCATATCTTAGTTTATTATTACGTCAAATTAGAGAATAATTGTCAATCAGTATTTTAACTGTGTTTAACTTATATTATAAATTTAAATATTAAAAACATAATTACATCCTTGTAGTAAAACCATAAACAATGCAAACTACAGGTTCTCCTTTCACCGCAAACACGATCATGACCATATTAACAGACTGAAGTTCGATGAGAAATCGTTCTTTCAGAATGAATAAATATATAAAATATGTATATGTTTGTTACCTTAGCTTAAAATGTTCTTTTAAAATACACCCATTTAGGACAAATTTAAAATTTGATTAAAAACAAAATAGACTTAATAACTCTAATCTTAACGGAGTCCAGTTAATCATAAATACTATGACTAAAAGAGACCCAGTGGTTCCGATTCAGAGAAGAGCCAATAATATTTCATTAATAATTATCTGTTAAAACTTTATAGTTTTGAAATTAATCTATAGAAAACTATAAAAGTAAAAGGAAATAACTGTTATAATGATGAAATACATTTAATAACTGTCTTAAGATTTATACGCCTCGACGAGAAGCAATCCTCATGAATGATAGTTGCACGGTATCAATCCTGATATATTCAATCCATTCACATATTCCGCATATTTCTCCTCGCTCCATAAACGAGAAAACATTTGTTGCGTTGATCTGGTCCATAACTCCCAAGTATCGTTCTGCTGCCCGGGTTGAACTTGAATTCAATTTCCAACGCACATCTTATGCAATCTGTAAACTTTTGAGTCAAATTTTTCAATGTGTTTTTCAAAACATAGAATGAGATTTTATTTTTTACTCTACCGATCATATGAGGATATTTAAAATATAATTTTTTGTAACGATTGCCAATACAAGAGGTGATCTCATAATGAAGAGAAACCATAGTGTCTAGTCTCTTTTATAGAGCGTAAAAACGTTGATGTATATCGAGGCTGTAAGACGACTTTCGTTCGTTTTAGCTAGAAAATACTATGAGTCTCCAAAAAAGAAGAACAGCTTAGTAATTGGAACCTGATAACGGTAATTGAAACACCCTTAATACTTTTAAATTGGACAAGTTAATTGGTTCTTCCCTACTCTGTTATACTCTTTCTATCAGATTTATCAGGAAATAAGATATCTAACTCTTGGAAGTAAATTGTAGCTATCCCAGCATAAATTTCATTTAGCGCACCTTAGAATTAATTATAAGGTAAAATAACGTTTAAACAGGTAATTTATAGATAACTTTTTTGTCTCTATGGAGGTTTACGTAGCTGTTTTTCAACATATTATATTGTTTCCTATAATGTTATACAGTAAAAAATTTAATAATCATACAAGTTATGACTTTATTTAATTGATGGTAGTGATGTATTTAGGAAGGATTTTTATTTATTTCAGTAATACCAATTTTAAAAATCAAAATTTAATTTACAAATACTTCATAAAATGGAATCATTTGGCATACAGTAAAAAACAGATAGGAAAAGCGTATTTGCTTACTTAATACAGTGTATTGCAATACAAAAACCTTTACAGCAAAGTATTTCTTAAATAGTATATTTCAATATCATGTCGAACATTCGTTTATGAGTTTTATTTTATTTTAAATAATTAAAATCAAATTTTTATACTAAAAACTTAAAATGATAGTCATTGACAATCATAGCCTTAAAATGATGGACTTTAGACTTAAAATGATCGATAGACTAAAAATGATCATATTTAAAACTAATAACGAAATGATATACTATACCTAGTATTTTGCATCCGTTGTTGTTTATGGCGAAACATTCTGTGAGTCACAATTTCAGTTAAAGAGCTTAACAATATATAATCGTTTATGACTTTTGTGTTTTGTATTTTTGTTGACCTTTACGTTAATTTTGAATTTGAATCAATTCTTCCATCAATATAGAAGCAATATTGTCATTTTGCTAGAAACTGCAATGATAAAATGTATAATTGATATATATATATATTATTATTATTATTATTATTAAGTCATTTGACACATTTATACAAACATCAAGATATATATATATATATATATATATATATAACTATTATTATTATTATTATAACTTCTTAAACTTATCTATTTAATTTGCTATTAGCCTAGATTTTGTCAAAATAATTTTTCCAAGAGGAACTATTTAACACATATTTTAAATAAATAATATTATTCATACTTATTATGAAATACTACTGATTTAGTTAAGCTGTACATACTATGATTTTCAAAAATATAATTTGTCTGGTATATTGAAGTTTCATGTGCTTCATATTTAATTACTAAACATTTTAATTTAAACACTATTAAAAAATACCTACAAAAATAGGTATATACAATTTATTTATAATTGCAATAGGTCCTGATGTAAATGCAATGGTGGTACAGAGTTCATAGGTTTAGTGAATTTATCATTTCGGAGCTGAAAGCTCATTGAACAATACGGCTCAAGTCGGGACTGGACTAGGCATATTGACACGACGGCTATATTGATCACGATCGCCGCGCGGTATCACGCTCGGAAAACATTTGTCCCGATCCTTCCAGCAACGCGCCGATACAAATGACTTCAATAAGTGTAGCCAATCGGGTGAATAATACTGTGGAACTATTACGGTATGGGTCATTAATTTAAGCCCCATAGTGCTTCACTGATGATATTCTCATACTGTTGGCTGAAAAATGCTCTTTTTTATTTTAACCACCAATTTGAGTATATGTGCAATAATATTTTTCTACCTTAAAACATTTACAGAGTTGTGTTTGATAAAACTTATTTTGAATTGTTTATCTAAATTTATTTAAGTTTTAAGGATTAAACTAGTCATAGAATATATCGGTTAGTGAACATTGTAAAAGGTTTAGTATGTTAAAAGTGCATCGATATATTTTAAATTAATAAATAATTAATTAATTAATATATATTTTTGGGTTGAAGTGGCTTATAGGTAACAATTGAGGTGAATCAAACACCAATTATGATTTTATCAATAGTTTTAACCCGAAACGTACAAAATGATAAAGTTGGGGAGTCCTCCTATCTTAGTGATTAGTATGTTGGACTCAAGTGCCAGATGTCACAGGTTTGAATACCGGGTTACACATAAGGGTTTCCCTTATACCACTTTCCTAAAAAGCGTTATTGTGATATCATTTTTCGACTCAATTAAAATGCCTCTTGTGTAGATAAAAGACTGATTCATATACTTTTCTAATATAAAATAATTTTTTGTATTCTTAAGAAAAATAAGAATACTTTTCACACTGGATCTTTATATAAAACTGTTGTATTCGTAAATATCTCCTAACCCGAATACACCTCATTATATCAATCGGATATCAAATCTCTAAGCATCGACGTGAAACAAATTTAGAAAACAAATATACAAACAAATATATAACAACAAAAACAAATACAATAAGTATAGAAAAAACAAATATACAAATATAGAAAAATTGTTGTGGAGTAAAATATATCTGACATAATGTTTTAGTAGAAGCTATCGCTATATATTATACCACATGAAATATTTTGTAATATAATTACTAAATTGACAACAGTCTACAATGCAAAAATGTGATAAATTAGGTTAAACAATTGAATATTATTTAAATAGCAAGGAATGTGCATGAAATAGAATCGATGCACATACATATTGATGATTTCAACAGTTAATTCGTTAAAATTAAATTAATAGAAATTTGCCTAGTATACAGGTATTCTGCTGCAGAAGTGTCAAAGATTATTAATGGGGGAAATCCAAAGTAAATTTATTAATAAATAAATGGTTCAAATACCTGCAAATAATGATCATTTATTAATTTCTTGTAAAAAACTAGTGTCAGACCATGATCAGGTGGGAACTGATGTTTTTTTTATTTGATAACAACGAAGATATTTAAACCATTTCTTTATCGTTAAATAATAGTCTGGAGGCTTTCACATCGAAAATGAATGTATTATTCTTAAGAAAGTGTCGTTGCAAAATTGGTTTAATGTCTTAAAGTTTTGTTTGATTATTCTATATTATTCTAAATTCAATTACCCTACTTAACAATGAAAGTAATCCATCCAAAAGTAAAAATGTAGTGTAGTACTAAATATAATCTTAAATGACTGAAGGAAATACAGTATTTAAACCACATCTACATCCTAAATATTGGTTTAGTAGTTTACTGAAAGTCATAAAACAAAATGTTCTCCGAAGCGGTCTGGTCTCTAAAAGTTATCACCATCAATATACGCACTTAGACATACAAAGTGAGTTTGATTGCTTATGATTGTTTACCACGACATACTTTTGGAAAGTATTTTGCAGCAATTTGGCTATTTTAATGACTGTTCACATTATCAGTCACATCTATCAATATTATCATGCATGTATATATGATACGATACAAAAATTAGTATTAAATTGTTGAATTTTGTTTCAGGTAAATCTCTAGAGCAACTCAAATGAGGTAAAAGTAGAAATCACATTGGTGAGGATATACTACATTTTTACACTTTTTGTTGTTTTTAAAATATAACATGTAAAAGAATATTAGTTTTTCGTCAATAACGTATCGTTACTTGTATCTATATACAAACAACTGCATGCTGTCATGTAACGTTGCATTTTGTAAGTGTTTTTATATATTATAAAAATAATTTGGATTACTTTTACAGTAATTTCTTCCAAGTGCATTATTGAGAAACAATACTAAAATTGAGTAACCAGAAATAATAGTTATCAGTTTGATCTGAATGAGAATGCGTATTTCTATCTTATCGGCCAGAGTTTAAATGTCACAACTAGATAAGTGAGTATAAATTAAGATACTGTAATGACAATGATTCATAATTATATCAATCTATAGGATGGAGTAAAAACCTGTAATTTCCCTTGGTTTTGAGATTCTTAAATTTAAAATTGTTCTTCAAATAATATTTTATGTGATATATTATTTAAACATCAATTGAAGTTCTGAACTCAATTGTAGTAAAGTAATAATTATGAATTGCAATTATTTAACAGTAATGAATTCAAAAAATTAAACCTCAAGAACAACAGTATGCTTAAGTTTGAACAAACCCGATACAAAACGTAAAAAGAATGTGCATATAGGTAATTCAAATTTTCAAGACAGTGCTATCTGATTACTTAGGGATTTCTTACCATTCACCCATAGCAAATGTGCAAAGAGTTCTAATAACATCACAGTTAAGTGGGAAATTGTGCTCTTAAAAATAAAAATTGAGCTATGCGCTTAACCTTCAATTTTAATGAAGCTAATTGGGTTTATAGGGTGATGCTTTTAACGAGATGAATTATTTATATGCTTAACTTTTATTAAGAACATAGACAGACGTAACCCGTAAAGAGCAATATTATGTTTGACATTTTTACGTTTGCTAATGTTTACTCTTTTGTTAGTTGATAAACGTTTGTAATACAGACAGAACAAATAAAATATTTCCACTAATATATTTTTTCTGTTATAAAATAAACATATATATATATATTCTGATCTCAAATATCCCATTATGCGTATATTTTAGTGTGTCTCTGTAAAAATATATTTTTAATAAAATTGATTGGGATTAAAATTACTTAGGAACAAATCAAGATTTTTGTAATCCAGCAGGCATGGGCAATTTTAAAACCAGCGATGTTTTAACTGCAAACAAGTTTAAAAATAGCTATAATTTATTTTACCATAATACTACTAATAAGCTATAATGATTTTAGTCAATAAGTTTTAATATTTTAAATTTATTGTTTAAAACAAAAGGTGCTATTGAAAATATTTTTCTAATACTCAGTTTATTATAGCAACAAAAAATAATAAACATACAAAAACCTGTTTATTAGAAAATTATGAGGTCTTAAAGGCATTTAGTTTTGCTTATTGTATTGCAACTCGTCACGAAACAAAATACGTTCGAGACAGTCTGAAGATATCAAATATCAAATATCATGTTTTTTATAAACCTATAATGAAAAGTGAGAGCTGCCCTCAGACGTAGGCCATGACCCTGCGCATACCGTTCGACCATCCGGGGGTTAAACGAATTTCCTCTGACGGTTAACGTATTTTAAGTTACATTTTTTGCTGTGTGTAACTACCAAAGTCTACGCACAGGCACTCTGTCCATTTAGGCTATTTCCTGGGTCTGTATTAATTTAATTTGTATATATGCTTTTTATCTCATTTTCAATAGATTAAAAAACCCTTAATATTCATTTATAATAATAATAAATCTAAATATATTCCACACAAAATCATCAATTTTTAATTTATAACTTTTCAAAATAAGGAGCTTTAAATATTATTAAAACTATAAATACATATAACATATAAAATATATAATAATTTTATATATTTATAAAACAAATGTTTTTCAAATAAATTAAAACAACTATTTATACATATATTAAAAACATCTATAAAATAGTCTTTACTTCATAGCAGTTTAAAGAAATGAATAAAACCCAAAGAACGCTCAAGGGCATCTGGCATCCGTCCAAACCTGCGCAGTTGAAGCTGAGAATTAACAAACCTAGATGAGACTTCGTCTTTATGCTCTTTGATTCCTCAGTGGAACCAGCAATGCTGAAACAGTCAAATAGCAAATTACAAGTACATTGCCTATTGAGAAAAAATAAGCTTTTTAAGACAATGTAAATATGACATGATAATATACTTTATGAACCGTAGCTTATAGAATTTGAATAGGAAATTATAATTATGAATTTATTTTCCATGAAAATTAACATTTTACGCTAGCTATATTTATACATTATACGGCTATAGCCTATTGCATTAATATTTCTTGCATTACAGGTTTATGTATTTTCGCTCATATTTCACTAAATTACCTAGCACAAAAGTGTTCATTAATTTAGGTCAATGGTTGCTTTTGTAACTTTAATAACTTACCTTGGATAATTGACTACAAATTATTTGTAAAAAGTATCAATAGTCCCTATGTATTACTCTAAACCTTTATTAAAATAACTCATTACATTTATTGTAAAAGTATAAAGACATTAGTAAAAATAGTCTCGGACGAATGTTTTAAGCCATGGTAGGAATGGCAGTTACGCCTGATACCAGCTCGTTACGAAATATTGGAGATCCGTGATCTGATCCTCATTTCTAAGTTTCACCGTTGCTGTGCTGTGAGAAACAAACATCTGTTTTTTCAGCTCAATATTTACTATACGAACCAGGAATAGTTCTATGCATTATCACTATGATTTAAAATATACATTTTTAAGTATAATTCAGTTATTTAATTTTAATATTTTATTAAATTTACCACCTCCTAAGAAAATTAGTGTTTATTTTTTGAAAACCAAGATTGAATAATTTGTTTTGTACGTTTATAGTAAATGCAAAGTATACTGTGGGTGTATACACCTCACATGAATATTTTAAACAATAGCTATTTTGATTATGTAAATGTTCAGGTACGGTAATAGTTTAAAATATTTTTATTCGGGCTTTATTTGGTTTTAAATAGTTTTTACACTTGTGAGGTTGCATATAAAATGTGATAGTGTCATCCTGCCACAGAAGTGAACCATTTGAGTGAGGCATTTAGCTGCAACCTATTTTTATAAACAATACTCATTATGTGATAGTAAAATTCAGTTTATATTAAGCTAACTATGTTAACTTATTGAAAAACTACAAATGAAAGTTGATTTTAATAAACCAATTATACATTTGACTTTAAATGAGTATGTTTTACTATAAAATGCTGAACTTATTTCACTATCTAATTTTTCAATTAAAAATATTTAATTTTATGTAAATAGTAATATAATAAAACATAAAATTTTAGTATATTTGTAATTAATTAAATTATTAATTTTCATATTATAATAGGTAAATGTCTAGTTTCAGAATTAACATGATTGCTAATTTTGACTTTCCCTGTTTTCCTTCGACACTATACCTGTATTAACTTGGCACTTGTCCAGAATACTTCGAGTACGAGCGTCATAGATCTTAGTCTATGTGACAGCGTCAACCTAGCGAAGAAGACACATTATACTTCGACCTGGGACCGACATAAACTTTTGTCTTCTCTTATATACAATTCCTATAAATAAGAAGAGAAAATTAGGACGATAGTTATCTACTAATAATGTGTCTACTGATTTTGTGTTCCGTTTTGACATTAATATGTGTCTCTAAGGGGTATTTGCAATCCGTCATGTCAACAAGGATATTTTCTTTATTTGTTAAAATATAATAATGATTAAATATTAATGACGACATTTTTACTCTTTAACTGATTCACATTCAGTAATGAGAAAAAAATCATGAACTCCAAACTAGTAGCAACACGCCATGACAGTTTAATTAATATAATTTAACCAAGCGCCTGTACAAAAATCCAATCTCAAAGTCTTTTTACATTAAAGTTACTTGTTGGTTATGAGTTTCCTTCAGTGGTTTAGAAATGTACCTAATTAATAGTCAATAACTGAAGAAATACCTCTGTGTTTTTAAACTTTTTGTATTTGAATATAAATTTAACATATACTTTTAAATAAGTGAAAATATTATGTTTTTAAAGAAAACAAATAACTTTAGATTCTTTTTTTAAATATATGTTAAACTATGCTCTGTTAAATGTTAAATACATAACGTATATAGCTTTTTGGTGTAAAAGAATAGGAAGTAAGAACAATAAACATAAGCAAGCAACTATACGTTTCTTTGTAGTTGGGGTTTGACATTTTCACCTCTATAGGACAAAGGTAAAAGGAACTTATGTACGTTGTTTTCCTTGTACACCTTAGATTTGTTATCCTGTGTATCCTTAATAGACTATTGAGATCTAAAAACGAAATTATAAATTTAGACTATCACAAGGTGATACAATAGCCCGGGTACAATACCTGGTTACTTACTAATCGTGAATCTATAAAAAGGGTGATTTTTTTATAATCACAAACTGGTGAACAAGGTTTTGACCATTGTTCATCTTGAACATGATCAACTAACAAATTCCCAATATAAACCCTATGAAATATAGAGTCTCCATTGTGTGAGACACAATGGAGACTATATATTTACCATTATTACTACTGACTTTTAAATTGGTGACATATCTAGGTAGATATTTTAAGCCTAGTACGAATGAGAATTGAGTTTAAGATGATTTTAAGATAATCTTGTAGTCTTGTTACGTATGAAGGTCGCTCGCGAGAGGCGCACGAACAAATGCAGTTAAAGGGCCCAATAGAGGCGGGTTGATAGCCTCTGGCCCCCTTTAACCCAACAGCATATCCATTTGAGCCCTTATACCATGTGGAAGACAGAGGGCTCAACGCAAAGTTAAAGGTCTTCGGTCCTTGCGGCCGTTCTGAGTTCTCTGGCCCAGCCGAAGCTGAAGCCCATCCCAGGTACCCCTACTGTGGCCACAGTAAAGGACTTAGTACCTCTCGATTAACCAATGGTGTTGGGCCGAGGCCTACCAAAGTCACCCCACCTACATTCAGGTTTCCTGGCTTTTAACAGCCCCTAAGGACAGCCTGTAAGCACCATATGGTAACAGGTAACCCTTGATGCGCAATATCCACCAGTAAATCTAACGCCCTGGGACCCTGAGAGAGTGGTGGTAGTTGGTTGTCGGTGGATGAGGGGATGAGACGAGGGTGGTTATTTCCCGTCCAGATCCCTTACTAGCCACAGCAGATCCTTCAAGTGAAACAAAACGATGGACACTACACATGGAGGACACCGAGGGTGGTAAGTGGTTTTTAGGTGGTTGGTACTCGGCCATATCTAATCAGCCTTTCCAAACCCCCTACTAGCCACCGCAGGCCCCTCTAATGAAACCGAGTCAGCACTCGGTTTCGGTGAAGCACCCTGACCGCGTGTATCCGTCAATGCACGTATTGCCATTCCCTTTTCATTAGAAAGCGTCCCACCACGTCAAGGTGAAGGTTGAATTTGACTTGACCGGAAGAGGCTTTATTTTGTGCTTCATCGGCCCTTGAGGACGAGTATTTAGTTATACCAGTGAAATTTTAAACTCAAGTGAATATTTTTACAATATGCCTTCAATGGCCTATATAGTTAAAGATGAGAAAAATCGCTGAGGATGTGCTGAGATCTGCCATGACGGGGTTGTATTTCGCTTCTTGGACTATTTCCTGAAGTTGCATTGGAGGGCGTCTCTGGTCCTGTTATTTTATATTTTTCTATGAATAAACACATCCAGACCTTCTTTGGTTAATCTTGTTCAACACGGATTCATTAAATTGTAGAACATTCCAATGTACAAAGGGGGTGACAGAGTTTAACACGAAAAACTGTCTCATTCTTAAACTAAAAATTTGCTCATAATTAGATTATATTTGTCAAAATATATCGTTTATAACTACATATATATACCGATAAAGTTCAAATAATTAATGTATATATATATATATATATATATATATATGTGTGTGTGTGTGTGTGTGTGTGTGTGTGTGTGTGTGTGTGTGTTATGTAATGTATATGTATATGTAATATGTATGCTTTAAATTTACAATTAATATGGTCATATGTTCTCGTCATAATTACAAAGTAGTTTCATCTACAAATTAATGTTATAACCTTAAAACCATTAAATAGATTAAGGTTATTTGATTTAATTTCACTACGAAGCGTAAGCGTCATAGGGCGTAACTTTATGAGTCATAACTTAACAATACGATGCATGGCTACAATACTTTACTCTATACGGTTTGATATGAATATAGTAGTAACAATGAAAAACGGTCGTTTGATTGTTAGACACTACGCCATGGCTTGGTTACGTAATTGAAGTGTCCAAATTTAACAAAACTCCTTTCTTAACAGTTAGTTATGAGTCTACTTTGTTTTCTTTTTAGTTTACTACAGTTTTTATAATTTTCGTTGGAATTAGTTCAACGTATTTTCAAACTACGATACCTTAAATTAAACGATGTATTGGAATGATTTCTTTGTTTACTAGGTATTTTTATAAAGATATCTTACAGTATTCATTTGCAATATTTTGTTTGCTCTGGTAAAGTACATTACTGTAAAAAACCAGAAGTAGTTCTAAAGCATTTCGGTAACTATACCTTACATGCATATTTGTTTGGTAAAAATTTGCTATTATACTAATATATTAAAATTAAGTTGCTTTAAAATTGTACTTTAGCAAGTCATATTTTGGTAATTTAAAGGTATTGAAATGAACGCAAAAAAAACTATAAACGGATGACATAAAAATTAAGCTAGCTAAATACTATTGTAGCCTACATCTAAATATATAAAACAAAGTCGTGTTAGTTACACGCATTATAACTCGAGAACGGCTGGATCGATTTTAATGATCTTTGTTTTTTTGGATTCGTCTCTGCTCCGGTCATGCTTTAGGCATATTCAGTTTCCACATTTCAATTAGTTTCCATTTTATAGCGTTTTAAATTTATAATGTTAAACTTATGGGGACTAAGTTTGTTTACAAATTATCTACAATCAAAACATTTGGTTTCTTAAACCATCTGTTTGTTTACTGTCCGTTAGCAATTTGCTTTACTATCCAATGCCATCTTAATCATTCATGGTAAATATGTGCTGCAAAATGAACAGCATTTTTCTCCACGTTAATAGTTTATGGTTTTTGGGTATTATGTACTGTGTGTTAGTATTTTTTTGTTTTCTGTATGATTAAAAGTAACGTGTTTATATGTTTGCCAAATAAAAAATAATTACAATGTTTATACATATTGAGTGTAATATAATAATCATCTGTTGTATATTTAAAGCTTTCACAACGAAGCCGCAATGCTAATTGACTTCAGGACATGGCCAATCTTAAAGTTAACATGTATTTACTGTTAGGCGTTACGAAGTTCGCCGGGTCAGCTAGTAATAAAATAAAGGAACGTATGCGCAAAAAGTAACCTACTGTCAACCACCGTCTGCACTGTCAACAATGCTTTATATACCGTCAGCTGATGCCAGGCCATTGCAACCACTATCAGTGTTGCTGTTAGATAAATAGTGTGAATAGGTCCACAGATACTACCGCATACACTATCATGTCTGTTATTCTATACCAGGGCTATTTTGATCAGTAGATGTGCAAAGGTTTGTTATTGACTTTTAAAAGTTGAAACCTGTGGCACAGAAAGTCAAAGGTTTCTGGATAGAACATGATTAAAACACTAAAACCCTCTATGGAGCTTAATTTACTAAATAGTTAAAATGGATAACTGATGGTTTGTCAATCTTTAATTAAAAACGTTATCATTTTATGTATATAAAATGTACATGAATGAGGTATGTTTATAAATAGCATTACTATCTATCTAAGCTAAACAACGAGACATAAATTCTTTTAACCGAATTTCAGGCAAGTGAAGTAGAATCAAGGTGATGTATACCTCTCAATTTGCCAATCCTGATATAGCTGCAATACACACATTCTGCAGCTTCCCGCAGTCGCTGCACTGTCTACATTTGTTGTACTGATCTGGTCAATAACCTCTTTTTGCATCTTATTTACAATCTCACGGTGTACTAGGATAAATGTGCTTAGGGATAAAGTATATTTCAGTAAAATATGAAGATTTAACTATAAATCTGTTAAGAGCTTGCATATAACGCTTCTTTTTATAAATCATTAGATAATGTTTCTTATAGTTCACTAATTTATATTCGGTAATAAATTAAATTCAGTAAAGCTAGTGTCAAAAATAAACGAATACTGTGAGATGCACTTTATTGAAGCTGTTCGCTAAAAGCTAAACGATTGTTTGTACATTCGACATTGAGAACACTCCAGTCTGGATTTATGATCACTTTGGCAGAAGATAAAAGGCTCTTGACTTAGGAAATTCCTTCTTAGGTTGTTTGGTTGCAGCTTCGCAACGAATATGCTACAAGAACAATGTAAGGTATCGACATTATACATAATTTTTCATTCATTATTAGGTGTTACGTTTGAATTCCAATATTTTAAATTGGTATTTGAAAATATATTGAACATGAACTATAGGCTGATAAAACTACTTACTAGTACATATTCTTTAATAAATGTAAGAAGTTTAAATTAATATTTGAAACACTAGTCAATTACTCTGTGGATCAGTTAGTTAATTCATAAAACGTAGTATTTTCGGTAAAAGGAAGTGGCCTCTAACCAGTATCCGTCTCTTATATTCACCACATTTCATAGCTTTCGGCGAAAATAAGGGAAGACTTCACGAGTTGGTCTCTAAAGATTCTGGGTGAACAAATGTGTTTGTCTTATAACATTAATTTTATATTCCATGTATTTTGTAATTTATGTTTAACAAAGTTTGTTATAAGTATATAAAAATATGTGTTTGGAAAAGCTATATCCATTTACGTGTAAGCGTCAAAATAAATACATAACAATTATAATTTTACTGTAGTTCCACATTATTATAGTATTAAATGGTACTCTACCATTAGCTAGCTTACGCCATAAAGCTTCATATTCAACTGTAAATATATACCAAAAGTCATTACAGTGCTGATTTTGAACGTTTTAAATGAAAAACAAAACGGCAGATGTCAGCTGAACAAAGTAAAATAATTGTTTCGATTAATTTTAACTTGTAAAAATAGTTATTTATAACGAGTGACAAATGTTGGTGGCCCTTTTCATACTTATAGAGAGCTATTTTATTTTTAGTAATTCAGGTATTTGATAAGAAAGAAAAATAAAGAACCCTATGTCTTCATTTAATCGTGAACCTTTCACAACGAAATCCCCGGGTGAAATGTTCTGCAACGAACCTCGTCGAAGGCTCAAGGCTCAGCTATTGTTTGAGCATTCAACGCCAATCCGTTGTATCCAATGGGATTTTAGGTTTACTCAAAACAACTTTCAATGTTTGACACTTTAACCCGTTTGTTTCCATACGGATATTCTTTCAAATACGCTATCATAAAAAAAGTTATTGAAACCAGGTTAAAGCAAAACTCTTAAATGGTTTGTATTCGAAATGATATTTTGTTTTAATTGAACCGACATTTTCCTATATTAAGTCATCCATCCATCTATTTTTAAATAACTAATAATCAAATTACTATTAATACCAAACTACTATTTTTAGCTTAGTTTATAGGTAAATGTTTTGTTTCATTATTTAATTAATAAAAAAATATAAGTTATTATTAGCGATACAAATTTGTGATACAGATTGTCTATTGATTATAGCCTAATTACATATTTCACTAAACTGTGCGATCCAAGAGTACGAAAGATTTTTTTGTCGTATTATTACTTTTATTAAAAATATTTTGTTTCTACTAAGCGAATATGACCTGGAAATCTCGTCAAAAACGGTAGTTGGCTTGTATATGAAAAGTACCTGAAATGTGTTCATTTTTCAGGAAAGCGGGTCCTGTAATCCAGCTAGTTGGGGGTCATGAATTGTGAATAGTTATGAGTGATGGTCGGTGGATGTAATATTCTCTTATGTGGATTAACGTCCGTACTATTGAATACTACGTAAATATCCATACACAATCCTAATATATTGACGCAATTCAGGAGAAAAAGTGGTTTGGATCCCACGTTAAACTGTAGATGCCGTTGACTGTTGGGCTATTAATTAACACTAGTACCTGGTGACCGAGCTTTGCTCGGATAGAATAAGACATGCATTTTACAAGTTAACTATCAAAATTAAAACAAATTTACTGTTCAATGAAAACATTTATGTGGTTTAAATAAAACCGTTTTCATACCCCTTAATTAATATGGCATAAATACTGAACAAAAATGTAGCCCTCCGGTGGGGATCGATCACACGACCTTACATACGTGAGATTTCAGCGCTAATAACTGAGCTACGGGGTCAGCCGATTTCGCGTCGTTGTTTAAGAGTTTTTGGCCAACTTCAATTAATTGTTTTAGCTAATCTTATACTGACTTTAAATGCCCATACAGTTTGTTATTATTATCCTGTGATCAACTTATTTTGTTAGAAACGGAATGAGGATTGAAAAGCAAAAGAGAAATTTAATTTACACATATTATTTGGTTTGTTACAGTAGCTTCAAGCAATACAACGAATACGTTTTCTATCAAAACACGAAAGATTTTGGAAATACTCTTTCCTGCTTTTATTTCGCACAGTTGTTACCCTTAAGTTTTTACAAATTGTTTAGTAACCTGATAATTTTACATTTATTACATACATAAAATAAATATTTATGAAAAACCTCTATTCACATATTGTTCTTTGCCGTCTTCAATCAAGAACTGTCAAACGGTTATAAACAGCTGTTTGGTTTGTATTGTTTACAAATTGTTTTTAACCTGTTAATTTTACATTTATACATACATAAAATAAATATTTATGAAAAACCTCTATTCACATATTGTTCTTTGCCGTCTTCATCAAGAACTGTCAAACGGTTTTTTTTTTTTTTTTTTTTTCTTTTTGGTTTTGTATTGTTTACATTTGATTCTCCATAAGCGTAATGTTAAATTTTTAGATTTTAAACTTAATATTACAAGAAAACACGAATTTTCCTGGACATTAGATCTATCTAGAACTTATTTTCTACTCGGAAATTAGTTATTTCCAAAATTTAAAGAAATTCCTTAGTGCCGTTTTCGAGATCCATGTGCAAATATATATATATATATATATATATATATATATATATATATATATATATATATATACAAACCTTGCTCGTATTATAGTATTGGATATAATCGTGTCATAATCATCTTACATTGATTTCTTAGTCATACTTCGCTTAGGAAAATAACTACCTTGATAGGCCCCCAATTCCGAGTGTAATAAAGTATATTAATAATACAGTAACACCGAGATTGGTAGTTTGTATTCAAACATCATCAATCAATTTCTTGTTTCATAAAGAGAGTGCCATATTACCCTCCCTTAATCCTCGGTTTCATCCCAAATTATACTTTGTCATTCTTGCCATCGGTACGGTAATTTATTTTAAATTGAGCTCATTTTATCTACCAGAAATACTTTTCTTCCTATGTAGCACAACATTTGTAGTGTACAGATTTTTATTTGTTCAGAGTGTGAATGTTAGCTAAATATTGTTTGCAGTAAATCATACTTTAATAGCATCAAAACATTATAATTTATCATACATGTTATTTTGGTATATTTGAGCAATAAATTATTGTATTACGATTTCACAGATAGTATTGTGCAAAGTGAGTGAGGCGGAATACGATTACTGATAAAGCACGCGAGAACGCAAAAACGCTCATTAGCCGTTGGATGGTCATTAGTTATCACATTCAGTTCTCCTGCAGGTCCTTCGGTCCATCCCACCTGGTACTAGCTGGAGCTCCTCACCGCAACACTTTATGCAATAATCTTCCGTGTGTCTGGTGGTCACTCTGAGTATGAGTGCCCCCTCCTGCTGAGGTCTGCCGTCCCCCTCCTGCTGGGGTCCACCGTCCCCCTCCTGCTGGGGTCCACCGTCCCCCTCCTGCTGAGGTCCACCGTCCCCCTCCTGCTGAGGTCCACCGTCCCCCTCCTGCTGGGGTCCACCGTCCCCCTCCTGCTGAGGTCCGCCGTCCCCCTCCTGCTGGGGTCCACCGTCCCCCTCCTGCTGGGGTCCACCGTCCCCCTCCTGCTGAGGTCCACCGTCCCCCTCCTGCTGAGGTCCACCGTCCCCCTCCTGCTGGGGTCCACCGTCCCCCTCCTGCTGGGGTCCACCGTCCCCCTCCTGCTGGGGTCCACCGTCCCCCTCCTGCTGAGGTCCACCGTCCCCCTCCTGCTGAGGTCCACCGTCCCCCTCCTGCTGAGGTCCACCGTCCCCCTCCTGCTGGGGTCCACCGTCCCCCTCCTGCTGAGGTCCACCGTCCCCCTCCTGCTGAGGTCCACCGTCCCCCTCCTGCTGGGGTCCACCGTCCCCCTCCTGCTGAGGTCCACCGTCCCCCTCCTGCTGAGGTCCACCGTCCCCCTCCTGCTGAGGTCCACCGTCCCCCTCCTGCTGGGGTCCACCGTCCCCCTCCTGCTGGGGTCCACCGTCCCCCTCCTGCTGAGGTCCACCGTCCCCCTCCTGCTGGGGTCCACCGTCCCCCTCCTGCTGAGGTCCACCGTCCCCCTCCTGCTGGGGTCCACCGTCCCCCTCCTGCTGGGGTCCACCGTCCTCCTCCTGCTGGGGTCCACCATCCCCCTCCTGCTGGGGTCCACCGTCCCCCTCCTGCTGGGGTCCACCGTCCCCCTCCTGCTGAGGTCCACCGTCCCCCTCCTGCTGGGGTCCACCGTCCCCCTCCTGCTGGGGTCCACCGTCCCCCTCCTGCTGAGGTCCGCCGTCCCCCTCCTGCTGGGGTCCACCGTCCCCCTCCTGCTGAGGTCCACCGTCCCCCTCCTGCTGGGGTCCACCGTCCCCCTCCTGCTGAGGTCCACCGTCCCCCTCCTGCTGAGGTCCACCGTCCCCCTCCTGCTGAGGTCCACCGTCCCCCTCCTGCTGAGGACCACCGTCCCCCTCCTGCTGGGGTCCACCGTCCCCCTCCTGCTGGGGTCCACCGTCCCCCTCCTGCTGAGGTCCGCCGTCCCCCTCCTGCTGGGGTCCACCGTCCCCCTCCTGCTGAGGTCCGCCGTCCCCCTCCTGCTGGGGTCCACCGTGCCTCTCTGCTGAGGTCCACCGTCCTTCTTCATTTATAAGTGCGTGAATTACCTACACACCAGCGTATGAGCTTCATCAGCGTTTCCACTGTTCCCGCTGCAGGAGTGCCTCCAGGGGTGACAATAACAGAAAAAACAAAAAAAGATGATGCATGATGAAATAGTAAAAAACGGCAGACGCATGGTCAGTTTTCGTTGTTCTCCACGGTAGTTCTCCAGAATTACAATGTAGAGGAACTTCCACTCTTCTGTGAGCTTGTGCCGTCTACATAGCTCCCTGTTTAATCCGAGAGGATCATATTGCTACCTGGCTGCTTTCCAAAATAACCCATGTGCTCATAGCTTAGTCTTAGTCTTAGTGGGCTGATCAACAATGATCAACATCCCCATAAAAATGGAGTTCCTTACAAACCAATGTTTCTGAGAGATTCGTCTCAGCGTCCTTGGCTGGTGTGCCATCTCCAGGAGTTTCCTTTTGTTCCTGCTGGCCAGTATCCACTACACTTCTGAAGCATACGCCATACAATAGTGGTTTTAGAGGTCCTCGCTACAATATCCCACTCCATACTCCAGAATTTAATCAATTCATATTTTACTTGACATACTTGATATATTTACTAAATCATCTGACCCTCTTGGAAATCCTTGCCATATCAACTCACTAAGCAAATATTGTATATTGAAATGGTAAAGCATTGCCCTTTAAACTTTCGATATATATATATTTTTTTTTATCTGTACCGAGAAGGAAAACTTTATTTTGTTCTTATGAAAAATCTTCTACCATAATCTCAAACTTTTATTTGCATGGACAAATTTAGTGTTAGAAGAATGTAAAGCAGCAACGACATCGTTTGTTTGAATTACAATATATTAGCTTTTTTGAGGAGTAAATATTTTTTAAGAAATTATAACTCTAGAAAATTTTACCAAGACCTTACCGAGTAGATTTTATAAATACTGTAGTTTTATAATATTTGAGTGCAGAAGTGTTGATAGTTCCTACGTAACAAGTCCGGACCGTCAATAATCCGGATTTGCCTCAAGCTAGGAGTAAAGTTTGGTACCGACTGCCACAGCACTAATATCTTTATTTGAATGATGCGATGGGAGAATGATGCGTGTGTACTGGACAGCGAGGAGGGGAGACGCAAAAACAAACCACTGTCGTAGTTCAAAAACTTAACTAACAAAACATTCTTTTAAACTTAAATATAGTGTCTTATGTGTTTCCTGAACACTGTACTTACAAATTTTCCTATAAATAAATCAGATATGGTGTTTCAAAACGTTTGTAACTTATATGTACTTCAGATTCTTTACTGTACTTGCCTACGATAAAAAATACAAATTTAAATAGTGTTTGTCTCAAATGGTGCGTGTTATCCCTTATAAGGCAATTTTCATGTTCCGGATAAATTAATAATCTAGATAGGTCTGGTCCCAATTATCCACATTATTGAGGTTCTACTGTATGTATTATGGATTAAATACTTTTATATATAAAATTTAGTGGTAAATTGGCTATGCAATAGAATACAGCTTTTGATGGAATAAAAATACTCGCTAACAGCATTTTGAACGTTAACAATGGCATGAGTTGGTTTCAAAGTTAACATAGCCCTGGAACTTAACGATAATTACTTAATAACGGAAAATGCTAACATACATGATAAAAAAAGTATGAAAATACATGATAAAACATTATTTATTATAAAGAGTATCAATAAATACCAGAAACATGTTAGATTATATTAATGAAACTAATGTTTAAGCCACGTTTTCTGAGCTCGGTGAAGAGCCACTTTTGCACAATTATAGTAGCCAAGTTTTATATAAATATTTTAACAAAAAAATCAGTGAGATCAATCCGAAGTACTTAACATCATTAGTTTAATCAGCAGCACTATCGTTGCGGAGAGCTAATGAACGTTTTTGTACTCCTCTCAGCGATCGTGTTCTGCTTCAGTTATTTTACATAATGAAATGCGAGTTGATTAACCGACTTCGTCGCAGTAACGCTTTAATAAATACCCGTTGTTTTCATATTTTACGTCTCCGGCACCGCTGACGTCCTTACAAAATACTGCGACATAAATTTCTAAAACTTTAATTCATAAATTATTACTGTAGTTATAGCTTTAACTTCACACGATAATTTCATAGCTTCCTTAATTTTAATAACAATCAAGTACAATACACACCAATAAAACATCATACTCAAGTTGTTACATGTGGTATCTGACACTGAGGTAAAAGCGTGTTACAGTTCTCTCTACCTGTCCTCGGCTCTACTCACGTAATCCCTAAATCCATAATTATTCCAATTCCCAACACAAACCAGTTTATTCTACATTATAATCTCACATTAGTGACGTATGATAGATACATGGAACGTAATATACTATAAACAACTAAGAATAATCAAATTTAAATATCATATTAATGAAAGGTATTTCAAAATGTTTAGATTAAGGAAAACATGTAAACAATATTCGTGAATATCAGGTACGAACCCAGTGGGATTTTTAACTCATAGGATGAGTTGCCATTATATATTAATAAAATTTCAGATTCCCTTGTCAGCTTCAAGAGGCAGCAAGTCCCATAAAATGAGATGTAATAACGGGGGAGTGTGAACAATAATATGGAGTTCAATATATACGTAAACAATGAAACACTACATCTGGAGCATTCATTTATGGTCAAAGTCGTCCATGAAGAAGGAGTAATACAGTAATCGTTAACTTGTCTATTTAATTTTCTTAAACTAAAATTTAGAATATCCGGAACGATTAATGCTTCCATAAATCGTCGAATAATAATAATAACTTCAACAAAATTACATGAATAATTAACTTATTTAAACTTTCACAATACAAGAAGACAATGCTTCCAACACCTAAAAACAAATATGAAGTACAAATTGGCGCGAAACTTATTCGATAGCAGGACAAAGAAACGGTGATAGGACTCAGCTGGCGGGAGCGTAATGAAGAGCCCCGCCAGGATAATTGTTAAAGTTATCAACTTGGCTGAGGTTTTGTCGAACCCAATGTTAATGGATGTGCTCTTGTTTGCCTCCAGACTTTGTATGCGGTTTGTAAATATGCACCCTTTGATCGTGACGGTTACTGAGTGAAATCAAGTCCAAATCTTTAAAGGATCTTTTAAATTCACGTTTATATTTACACTTTTACATACTCACTTCACAAATTAAAATACACTTTTATATTTTTCCTTTTTACATGGCAAACTACTATTGAATTTTCAATATGAAGGTTTACCTGAAGATATAAATCATAGGTTGTTTTGAACATGCAACAATTTTTGTTCTTTGAATTTTTTCAGTAATTGGAATTTTGAAATAAAACAAAACAGCGTGAAAACTTTTTATTTATTATATTTAATATTGTATTATTACTATTTAAACAAATATTTTATAATCAAATACGCAACGCTTCATAATTTTATAACTTGACGATGTTTGAAAACACATAACGAACACATCATAATTATTCTAGTTTTTGTATCATAAATTAATAGGATTGATATGCTTAGAGCTTTACTTGAGATTGATATACTTAGAGTTACAAATAAATATACATTAACTTTATGCCGTAGATTATGACAGTTTAAATTAATCAGTAAATTAAAGGAAGGATTAAATTGAAGGATACGTTAACGAGATTAAGTTCACCAGAAATGACGCAGCGTGCGCAACCACAGCCTTTGAGGAGTTGGTTCGAGGATATCAGCCCACAAGATACTGTATTGACAATCCGGCCAACCAAATCTTCGGAGAATCAGATTGAACTAGTGTGGATCTAGGGGATTTCCTCGTAATGAGCATAGTTGTACAATATACATTCTGGTTTCCTAATGATAAGCAAAATCTTTGACTATTTTACACACATTAATATATTACTTTGTGGTACTCATGTGCGTAGTTATCAATTTTTCAATTCATATAATAGTATTACATTTTTGAAAAAGTTAAAGGTTCGATATGTAAGCAATGTGTAATACCAGTTTTTCTAACTATTACACGTGTCTTCTTTTCCAGCCAGTGTAATTAGTGGTCGTCATCAACACATTTGTAGTTATCACTACGAGAAAACAATGATGTATAAACACACGGACGTGAACTGAGATAAATGGAACAGCATTGAACGTGATCATTATGTGCATCAAATGTTATATCACGCGTATATTCCAGGGAATATTCAACTATTCAACATTCGCAGAGATCTCTGGATCCGTCCAAATCGTCAGTCAGGATTGCCTTAATTAGATCAGATACACGAATGGTGGCCGGTTCATGTTAAAGTTTGTTTTAAACTAAAACAATACGTGGATGATGAGTCCTTTGGCGAGTTATATCTTTTACAATGTAGTTCAAGTAACAAAATATTTTATTATCTAAAATTAAAAAAGGGGAAAAGAAACGTATAAGGTCAATACTTGAGGTTATTTATTTTTATAAGGAATGGTCAGTTTTATATCACGCGAGGAATTAAAACTAAGTAAAATATCAAAATTTTAGGTAAAATTGTCTTTGATATTAAATACTTACAGCAACAAACCTGCCACCAGACCTACATGGATTAGTTAAAATCAAAATGGTGAAGAAACCACTACTTACCTCAAGATTAACTTTAAACTTTAGCATTGTAGGGTTGTGGTCGATTAGATGTGAGATTTAATATTCTGTAGGATCGAGAGACCCCATTACAATCAGTGCCGGCTAAGCAGGTCTGCAGAATATTGTGCAGCAACCGTGAACCATGGATTGACAAGGATGGGAAACGTATATTCGTACTTAACTTATGTATGTCTACCTAACTCTCTGAGAATTAAAAAGAACGTGCAAACTAGTGCAGATCAAGGGTCACATCGTATAAAAACCCTGAGTGGATTCATACTATAACCCAATACCTTCCCCAGAAAGAGCTTGGCCTAACTCGCGGGAGCCCTTAACTTGTTTCATTCGAGGGTTTAGAGCATTCCCTACCTGGAAACCCCTGCCAGCATGCATGGGTAATAGGGACGTTTGCCCCACTGGAAAGCTATAGGACACCATTAATTTGTCAGCTTAGTTTTTAACTTGGTAAAACCATTGAAAGTGCTTCTAGTTATGTGGTCAAATAGAAACACCTGCACCTGATACAAAAGATAACCCAAGCTGAATTTAAAGAATTACCCGTATTTAAAATTAATAAGGAGGAAAGAAAAATTATTAAACATATAACAATTCTTTATCTCTAGGTCAAGTTATTATAAATTTGGAATAACATCGTAATGTTATTTATTTCTAAACATTAGGTGTAGCTAATGGTTATAAATAAATGCTACCAATTTTCTGCAATACAGTGATTAATAGTACAATTTAAAGAGATTTGGACTATTAGGATTTTTCAAGGAATAATTGAGAGGATTTTACTTTAAACATTTCCTTCACCTAATATGGTTTCTAATTACTGCTCATGGTCTCAGACCTGTTACCTGTTTAAAAAGTACAATTCAACGACCATTGTTTATGTTTAAAGTAGATAATCCTTTGTTCTATGATTCAGGCAGTATTTCACCTATCCGAAAATATTACTGTTGGTTACGATTCTGATGCTTTGTATCGTTTCCCAGCCCAAAAATAAAGACGTGTTTACTTTATTAATTTAACATTAAGTTAGTTGCTCTAGAACAATTATTTAATGTTTTGTAAATATAAGTTAACTTCATAAATAAGTCCTATGATTGTCAATATTCGTGCCGAATACTAAGAAAATAAAGATCAATGAAATGTTACATTTTTCGTAACATAAGGATATTGGTTCAACAAAAATATTCTGCAATAGGTATGTGGACCTTAGTGTAAACTTGAAGTCCTCTTTCTATTATAAGCTTGATAAATGCTAGATTTCACCAAACTTGTAGGCTCTCCCTTTATATGTAATTTGTTTAACACTGAGCTATTTTCTTTGTTGAATAAATTAAACTAAACTATATAACAAAAACAATGTTTTAATTATTTTTCACCCACATACTCAAGCATATTTGTGCCAGTAATCGTGCAAACATGCCAGCCGAGGCCACCCCCTCAAAAAAAGCGTTTTTACTGCTTCCACTTACATGGTTGAAGCATTTCAGAGAAGTGGAAGTGACAAGTAGTCATAATAAAAGTCATGTCTCATGATGATTTTCTCCTAGCAATCTAAGTTAATTGAACTGCACCTCCACTAGCTACGAAGGGTGTCATGCAACCAAACGCTGCTCATCTATATGTGGTCCGGGAACTATGGCACATCTCTAATGGCTATCTCTGGCCCCGTCATCGTTCACACCTCTCTGGAAACACCTTTTTAAAGACTGATTATGAGCACCAGGGAGATGGAAACATTATTCACGTTTACGTTTCCATTTATGAATATCAGCTCCCGTGCCTTCTCGTTCTCATGGGCACCAAAACATGGAAGTCTAGCCAATGCCTCCCATACCTACCAGGTTCATTGTGGCAGGCACCGGAATCTGGAAGGTTTGGCAGGTACCTGAACCTGCAAGGTCAGGCTAGTGCATGCCATACCTTCCAGGTTCATTGTGGCAGGCACTGGAATCTGGAAGGTTTGGCAGACACCTGAACCCGGAAGGCCTGGCAGGCATCAGAACCTGGAGGGTCTAGCAAGCACCAGAACCTGGAAGGTCCAGAAGTCCCTAAAGGTGTCGCAGGCACCAGAACCTGAAAAGTCTTTTGCCTTGCTTTCTGGTACGATCTGAATCAGAAAATTTATATTCTATTCATAAAGTTTCCTTTTACTTAGTTACTTTTTGAATTTTCCACATATAGTTGATTTTATTTATAAATCGATTGCAAACATAGCATTAACGTACGTTGATTGTGGGGTTATTTGATAAAACTTTTAGAAATACAATGTGTCAGAATAACAAAGAAAAGACCCTTTCGAATTGGGGGAGAGTGGCAAAATCTTTGTTTAACACGTAAGGCGTGTTTATGGAATTGTGAAACAGTATTCATTGCTGGTTCAATAAACAATGCTGACGTCTTTTTTGAGTTCTTAACTTTGAAATAAAATGAAGAGAAAAGTTTGTTTTATATAAATATAAATAAATCATATGGAAATTTGATATTTTATTTGGATGAAATTTAAGTTCAAACATAATAGTTAATTAAGAAAGTAACTATATTTTATAGATTACATTTTAGATGTATATTTGTAAACATTCCATTTTATAATCTTATTCACTCTTTAAAGTTTTCCAAAGAACAAAATATATAAAACGTAAGCCTAAAAACCCGTTAAATTTACAAGCAAAGATACGTAATCTGGCATTCCTTGTTTAAATGTACTCAACATATGAATATCAAAATGACGAAAGATAAATTAGACCGTAAAGGCACAAAAAATGTTTCATATTTATTTGCAATGCAAGAAATGAAAACACTATCACTTATTTATTCCAAGTGAAATCGTATTCAAAAAATATATCTTTATGTGATACAATCTCTTGGTGAAATACGTGTTATTGAAGCGGTGCTAAAAGCTAAGTGATTGTTTGCGCTTTCGGCATGGAGAGTCCTTTTTACGAAATTTATGGAGCTTGGAAGGTACGAGCTTTAGTATTCCTTGTTCCATCGGTTTCATATTACAAGTTGAAATTATATGATTGATCCCTCTTTGGTAAACACCATTGATGACTAGTAATTAATTTTGTTAACTTTGTAGCAACAATATGCAAATTTTTTTCAAACATGTCAGTGTTTTGTTTGGTTATAACCTAATGTTAAAACCTAAAAAATACTCTTACATGCCACATAAATATTCACAGACTGGCATTCTTCCATTCGAATACTTTAGTTTGACCCACGCAATCGTACTGTAGTCTTTGAATATGCTGAAAACTAAGCTAACTATTTTTCTCTCATTCTTTACCTATTTTCTCTTTTTTCTATATAACATCCATAACATACTATTGTTTTATACATAACAAAGGAAAATGTATTACAAATGGATTGGAAGTACATTCTATCGGTTTTCTACAACATCACTGCCCATATTCCGCACTCTACATACATACCACTGTCTTCTTTGAGTGCAAGCTTCTTCGTTCATATCCCCTTTCATTTCGTCACGTTTTAACTTTGCCAGGTCAACATGACCGTGTTCTTTCCTTCTTACGTATCTCTTGTGGCTGCCAACCAAAACTTTTCTTGTTATCCTGCCTGGCTCCATTCTACTCAGTTGTTGGTTGACTTTTTAATTGCTGTATTTTATCACAATCAACTATAGTTTAACCAATCTCCATTATTTGTCTTATTTCCTCATTTCTTACCCTATCTTCTAAAGCTAACCAATAGCACATTCTCCAATACCCAATCTCAATTTTATTAATCTTCGGTAACATTGGTAACAATACTAGCTAAATCGGTGGTTTGAGCTTGAGATAAAATCAGATTTGTTTTATAAGCAAATTTCCCATAGGGAAGAAGCTATTACCGTAGGTCGTATGGCAAACAGTATATATATATATATATGTGTGTGTGTGTGTGTGTGTGTGTGTGTGTGTGTGTGTGTGTGTGTTTGTGTTTGGATATGTACAGAGCCACCCTACGCCGTTGGTCCGATTTAGGTTACATTTGGTACGCATGTATACCGTACATGTTACCGTATTTCCAGGGGCTTTTTCTTAAATTTTGTATTTTTAATGGTAGCCCACCCCTACAATCCCTTCAAAAACGTAAAAGTCCAAATTTCTTGAAGACGGCTGTAACGATTTTAATTTAATTGTTTAGTTTATAGTGAAGAGAGTATTCAATAATATGAATACACCACCCGTATTTCTGTAAAAATTACGGTTCAAAAGTTATGGGCTTTTAAATGTAAAGAAAAATCAATTTTTCAGTTTTCTGCGAAATTAATACTGTAAAGGTAAAGTATTATTTAACTACCACCATTAAAACCAGCTGGAAAAATTAAATTAGTATTATGAAGTATTTGTCTTTGACTAACGGTTTCAGAGAAAAGTTAAATTTACTGTCCATGTAAACTTACTGTTGCAATTGTAGTTTATTCATTTATTATACATAATTTTAATTTGATAATTCTGGAGAGTAAAAAATGTAATAAAAAAATACCAGTAATTCTTTTAATATGGTTTTTGAGGGTAGGATACCTTCTTGTATTCATACGTCTCTAAGTTTTTACCCAGCCTTTCATATATATACTTCGTTATTTTTCTAATTTCTAATGAACTTTGAAAATTGTAAATACGAGTTTTACCTCATTTTGTATATAATCCGACTAAATTGTGCTTTGCATGTATGATTATTCATTTTAATTTTGATCTAGGAAACAAATATTATAATATTTTAGGATCACTATTATCATTGAAAGCTATCTGTTTAATTATTCATTTTTTCCTACAAATTATGTCTTTATTTCAATAAAAACGCAACTTTACATCTGTTCTAAACTCAAATGCCTTGAAATCATAACTGCGCTATTACCATTGTCCTAAATGATCAAATTTTTACATAAGAGGGTGATTGGATTCTTTCTGTATTACCAAGTCTGATTGAATTGGTTTCCTAAATATTACAAAAGTTAATTTAAGATATATTCATACGATTTCTATAGAAACCCCCTCCATATTCATTCACAAATAAATACATAAATCCTCCATTTTTATCTTGCGTTTTGAATTTAATTGACAAACTATTCAGTAGTTTATTCAATCAAATATTGATGGTTATTTTGCTTATAGTTATATGCCTTGTAAAACATAACATATGATCAAAATATTAACAGTAAGATCCAATATTCAAATCTTATAAGGTACTTTTATTAAAACTGTTCTTACCCTCGTTATTTTTAATAAGCCTTCTTTAAAAATCTGATTGTAAACAACACGTTGGCAAGTATTAAGTTTCACTAAAGCAATCATGTATTCCAGAAATGTTGCATTTATTTCTGTTTATGTTGTTGTTGTGTTAGAGGATTTTTATGAGAGTTGTTACTTACAATTAAATAAATTTGTGTTTGATCAGAATTGCTCATTTATCAAGCTAATACGCTAAGTTTGAGACTCTGTATTAATATTAATATTTTCAATCCTTTTGAAATACTCTTGGCTTCGTTTCCTCCTCTCTTTTTTTGTAATTTCTGTTACTTCTATCGTGTTCAGTAAAGTTTGTCCGATTGTTTTGAGTGTCCTTTTAGTTGCTTACAAGCTCCACACACAGTTCTACTGTCATGCGTAGGTTTTTAATTCATCAAAAACGTTGTATTCCCAAAAGTGATCTCAGATTAGAATAATTTTCAACCTAATAGATCAAGTAAGATATGTTTCTCGTATTTGTATATCTGCGTTTTAAGCAATGGTCTAATTCTTGGATCTTTTGCTCGATGGTTGCACAACCTATTTGATATGGTCAGATTTGTATTAACATTGTTTGGCAAATATATTTTCCTAATCACATTAAAATTTTCATTTTTACTTATTATCTCAATAGCATTGCTTTATAATTAACTAGCCAAAGTACCCGTTCTTCGCACGGGTTAAAAAGGCTGAAAGGTGTAGGCTCTACTGATACATTTAAGTTATTGTTAATTAATTCTTCATTGTTTACAAAATGACAAAACACGAGTGTCTACAACATTTCAAAGTAACATCTGTCAAATATTGGGAGAGGATAAGGATTAATGTAATAGAGACAGTCGTCGGAAAAAACTTAAAATCTACCATTCCACTATTTTAAATAATTCACAAATTTCGATCCAGCAGTTTATCTGAAAAATCAACTAAATTTCTTCTTCTTCTCAAACTATCAAAATATAGTGCAAACGGATGTTGTCATTAGAAAAAGTAAACATTGAAACCTAGGACGGTCACGGCAGCTCTTTCTTCTTCTTCTTCCCGAACTGTCAAATTTTAGTGTTCACAGCTGTTGACATTCAAATAATTTTATGTTTTCATTCTCTAAAAATGTAAACATTGAAACTTAGGACGTTCACAGGGCGTAGCCCGAGAGGATTTTAAGGAAATGAGTATGCCTATGTGTTGCATGAGTTTAAGATCTACCTTTCTGTAAAATTTCAAACCGGTCGGTTCAGTATTTTTCGGATTTACTTGCCACAACAAACCCACAAACCCACAAACACACAAACCCACAAACAAACATACAGAAACCACCTCTTCTTTATAATATTATAGATATTTCACTTTAATGTCTAAATTGGTTTCGCCAGATAAAAAGGATGGGTTAACTAAAAAAACTCTTAAATATGTAATGACATGGTTGAAGTTGGCCAACGTTCAACTTATCCTTGTTCAATAAGGAGATCACTGATAAGAAACGTGCTAAAAAAATATTTCAAATATTACTGCGCGTGCTTTCGGTGTTGACACAAGGGCCTGGAAATAAAATTTTAATCACATGTTTAATTATAATTATGTACTTCAACTAACACATGTATTTATAAAACACGATGAAGACTTCACCGTGTCGTTATCTTGCGCGATCAGCCTTGGTGAGCTGCAAAAAACATGAATCAATGAACTAGTCACGAACTACAATGATGTTTGATATTGATTATTCTTAAGGCAGACAATTAATTGACTACATTTGGCATATACCAATAGTGATTTAGCTATATAAAAATATATAAGCAATTCGCTTAGGCTTAGGTCCTATGTAAAAAAAATTATGGTCATAACTTATTATTTAACCAATAGGTTTTTTGCAATTTTAAACTAAAACTTACCTTTTTAAGCCTTAAACATCAAGATTGGTAACCCATCAATTACATATAGAAAACCTTTTAAACCCCTATAAATGCAGTGTTACGTAATAAATAAAGTTTATTACAATGTATCTCGATATAGCTTTGCAAAATATATTACTCTTAATAAAGGAATAGATGTATTTTAACTTTTCTACCGTAGTAATCTTTATGCGTAAAATGTTCCGACAACTTACTGTATCTTTTCCATACTTTTATGATCTATAAAAAAACATATGTGTGTATATATTAAATAATTATGCATACTGTAACT
Organism: Nephotettix cincticeps; assembly: GCA_023375725.1. NCBI lineage: Eukaryota > Metazoa > Arthropoda > Insecta > Hemiptera > Cicadellidae > Nephotettix > Nephotettix cincticeps. The sequence goes on from CM041791.1 coordinate 53,406,178, forward strand.
TAGCACCCTTTTTTTGATTGAGAAATTATTTTATTTAAAAATTCACAACATGTTTCCTCACATGTTGTGAGGAAACAACATTGAGGTAACACACATGCGATTTGTATATATATATATATATATATATATATATATATATATATTATATATTCACGTTGGAATTAAACGTGCCGCTTTGGCTATTTACAGTTACGAATTCCCCGAACCATCAGTCAATGTCCGGCTGAATTGGGCTTTAAGGAAACCCTTTTCACCTTAATAGTCCCCAATAAATATTGACGTTTACCAATAAATATTGAAATTCCCCGTATTTATTATTCTTAACAGAAAACCTTTATGCATTCATGTTTTCTTTCAAGACATTGATAGAACTGGAGTGAATATTTTATTTTTCTATGCCTGGATATAACATTTTTAAACTAATATAATACAACAGCTTTGGTATATAATGTTTGTTTTATTTATATCTTCATTGCATCCATAGGGAATAATGTCATATGAGCACGTAATACACGTAATACATAAGTAATACACTGTTATGCATAAGTACAAAAATTTAAATGGAACTGATAACCAAAGCCTTATGCTTATGCGTAGTATCAGTATTAAATTAACAAATGAAAATATTATTCGTAAAAAATGAAAAAAACTTATATTTTAAAGGGAGTAAATACAAATAACAACAATAATTAGGCAATGATTTATTAGTGTATCGATGGTTTCGTATATATTTTTCAAGTTCGCTTGGGAATAAATACTACTGTACCTTAATCTTAAATCTTATCTGTAGCTTAAACTTGATAGGAAGCGTATATTGTTGGAATAATAAACTATTGAGGGAATTGGTTCATTCTAGCAGCAACGTCAATTGACAAAGCTTGTAACGTAGTTTGGTTGACGCGTATCTACATTACAGAAAATTGAGATAAAAACTATAACGTCTGCCATTAGTTGATATTGCAAAAGCTGTTGAATACATTTTAAGGAATAAAGCCAATATTGTGTTATCTTAATGATGTTAACCACTTGGATCATTGCCTAAGTATGTATTACAAAAGAAATCTAAACATAAACAAATAAGATTAGCTTGAAAATCTATCTTTTGAGGCAAACAGGATTGTAAACACATGTTTTAGTAATCTAAATTAATTTATTTTTCAATAACAAAATTTATTGACAGAGACAGTCAACCTACTAAACTTGATATATGTGAAAAAAAACATTTGAGTAATCTTGAGTAGCTTCTGATTAGAAAGAAGCTACCGTTATTACCGTAAGTCACGTGGCAAAATCTAAGGCTGGGATCATGTTATTTTTTCATTTTCAGGCATCTAGCGCCCAAAATCAATAGTAGTTAAAAATGTTTGCATTATATAAATAAAAAATTAATATTAAATTAAATAAATATTTATTATATTTAATTAATTAAATAACAAGTTTAATCTAAAAATATTGATTAAAATATAAACATATAACCTACATTTGTGTGTGTGTGTTTGTGTGTGTGTGTTTATTAATTTTATTTATTCTTTATTTATTGATTTTTTAGTTTTTTGTTGTTTTATATATTTATTTTATTTTTTATCAAATTCCTATAAGTTATATGAATATAACGCCATTACACTATTCTGAAAAATATATCTAAAAAATACTATAAATTACAGATTTTAATAATGATATATTTATTTAACGATGTACCATGATTTCGCTATATTGGTAAGACCTTTACTAGAGGTACACCAAAATACTCACGTTATCCTAACGACTCAGAAAACCGTCGCCGTAGTCAGAAATTTACTGCATTATATACCTACATCCCGAAAATAAAAAGCCCAGAGCAGATTCAAACGCGGCCATTTCGATTGGAACCACGCGCGCATGTAGTTATAGTGCGCGTCAGCACTGTACAGTAAACACAGGTTATAGTGAACATCATAACTGTACAGTAAACACAGGTTATAGTGAACATCAGAACTGTACAGTAAACACAGGTTATAGTGAACATCAGAACTGTACAGTAACCATACGTTATAGTGAGCATCAGAACTGTACAGTGAGCACAGGTTATAGTGCATGTCAGAACTGTACAGTAACCATACGTTATAGTGAACATCAGAACTGTACAGTAACCATACGTTATAGTGAGCATCAGAACTGTACAGTGAGCACAGGTTATAGTGCATGTCAGAACTGTACAGTAACCATACGTTATAGTGAACATCAGAACTGTACAGTAACCATACGTTATAGTGAGCATCAGAACTGTACAGTGAGCACAGGTTATAGTGCATGTCAGCACTGTACAGTAAACACAGGTTATAGTGAGCATCAGAACTGTACAGTAAACATAGGTTATACTTAGCATCAGAACTGTACAGTAACCATACGTTATAGTGAGCATCAGAACTGTACAGTGAGCACATGCTATAGTGCATGTCAGCTCTATGTGGAAACGACAGGTTATAGTTCCCGTCCGCTCTATACGGTAACCACAAGTTATAGAGCACGTCATATATGTCAACCACAAATACGCGATAAATATACTTCTTACTTCATTTGTCCATTAAGTAGTTATATTTTCTATTAAAATTTATAAATTCGTTTTTAAGAATAAAAATAGAAAAATTTCACTAACAACAATTCTCTACCCGAAAAATATTGCGTTAATAAATGTAAAACACATGCAGAGGACTGATGATTGAGTCACTTCACATCTGCGCCCAGCCTGCGCTGATGAATACTCGGCTGACAAATGTAAGCGTTTTGATTTAAATTGTTATGATAATTTGGTTCCATTTCTCAAATGTCCAAAACGCATAATATGATTGCTTCGTTGAATTTTTCATCTCTTACAAAATTCTAGAGTGATACATCATTATCTATATTATGAAAGAGGGATGCCAGAAATATGCAGGATATATTTAAATATATATATATATATATTTATATATATATATATATATATATATATATTTCAATAAAATAGAAATAATTACGTATCATGTATATATTTCGCTTTCCACGTCTTCAGGTGACAATAAAAAAGTATAAAAATTAAAATTAATATTATCTTTACATAACACAGAAATAAAAATAAATAAATAAATATATATATATATATATATATATATAGAGAGAGAGAGAGAGAGAGAGAGAGAGAGAGAGAGATGCAAAAAAATGTTAAAATATATTTCTGTCATATTGCGTCACAGAGGGATGTTTTAGATGCATGTTTTTAAGAGCTAGAGTTGTTCTTTTTCTTCTTAAATCTAAACCTATTATTATGGTTATTTTTGTATTATATTTTTTGAGTCTTGGCCAATAATAGATCATTGTCAATAATACTGTTGATTCGAGGTCTGCCTTTGATTGTAAATAATCAAAAAAGTAGTTGAAACAGTCACTATCAGGTTTTTTTCGCATTTCGGATGTTCTGGATATAGATTTTGAAAATGTTTCTTGGCTATAAAATTGAAATATCGAAGTTTAGATAGAAAAATCGATAATAACAACTAACACTGCCATTATTATTGACCTAGTATTGCTAGACATAATGAAAGTTCCCTAGCTTAACGAAGTTTTCCTCATTTTTAATGTGATTAAGATGTTTTACTTCATAAACGTATAATGAATAAACGGTCAAGACGCCTCTTTGAATATTTTTACAAGGGTGGTGTGTACATAGTCCGAATATCAGTCTCAACACCTTTTTCGGCTGTTCAAAAGTTTTTCCAGATCTGAAGACCCTCCCTACATTGCATATCCATTCCGCAGGATACTTGCACAGTATGCCCGGTAAACATATATCAAGACCTCTCGACTTGACTACTGACAGTATGCAGGCTGCAATCAGTGCTGAACAAAATCTTCTTAAAATTGCCCCGACATAACCTTGCCACTTCATTAAATTGTCAACGTGCAAGCCAAGGAACTTAGTGGTCGATGAAAACTGGAGACCAAGATTGGAAAGGAAATGCTCAAAAAAATCATTTTTCCGCTCCGACAGAAGTGCAGGGTCTTACAATCAACTCTCATTCATACTTGGCTTAAAATACCTACCTTGTGGTATGGTCGCCATTTCAATAATCTAATCTAATCTAATCTAATCTTATCTGGACTCAAGGGAAGGATTGGTTATACTTATTTATTTATTATTTTGCTACTAGTCTATTCTCCACCTCTTTTCTGCGCGTCAGTTTTTGTGTGGAGTCTGTTTTCGGCGTATATCGGTGGATTCCACCGTGCGCGTCTCCTGGCGTTAGTGGAATTTTGTTGTTTTATCTACAGATATTCAAGTGCTTTAGTGTCTTTTACATGCCAATATAGATCTCAGAGAGGAGGAAAAACCCCGCAATTTATTATTTAGTGCTAACAAAGACGTAAACCTTGAAGAAGCAAACCTATGAAATCCAGGAGCGATTGGACGAGAAGACGAGAACCTTTTGTTCACGAACCTCCTGTGCCGTACGCTGACGGAAATTTGGGTTCATATATTTTTGTTGAAATCTAATTGAAAGAGTAAGAAAACGTTTAACACCTGTGACGTGCAGGGTGCGATCAATTTTCATTGGCTTGAGCTGTGCAGACGTCCCATTAGAGAGGACGACGAAGACTAAAACTGACGACTTGAGATTTTGCTGCTCTAGTAAACAATTTTCGTATTTACCTTATAATATTATTAACTATTGTTATTTATTTATTTGCATTTACCAAAAATATGTGTGAATATTAATGTTGATTGTTCTATTAAAACTTATTTGTTTATATTTAGAATAATCGCAGTCTCGTAACAGGATACAGTTTTTTAATATTTATTTCATATATTTTCAAATAGAGATACTACACTACAATGGTATAATATTTGAATATGCTTAATCTGTGGCATTTCTTTAATAAAAACATATGCTTAAAATACTTTTGTAAGTTTTTTTATAGCCCGGTGGGATCCACCGTGCGCGACTCCTGACGTAACCTTTTTGTGGCGAGCCCTCACGGTATATACAGGAGAAACATTTCGGAAAGAACACAAACCTTGTGGAAATCATAGTCAGCAGAGTTTATAGTGAGATGAATCAGACTGACCAGAACTATTTATTCGTACTTTTAGAGATCTTTCAGCGAGGAATTATGCAAACCATTCCTATATTCATTTAATCCAAAACGCTATTTTTGAACTGATATGTTTTTTGTGAATTTTTGTATAAGATTTTGATTGGAAACGAAAAAATACTTTTTTGAGCTATGGAAAACAATAGATTTATAAAATAATTTAGGTAAATACTTAAAAAATAGTAAGCACCTAAACTAAAAGTTTCAATTATAACACGTTTGCAAAGATCCTGATTTTGTCGATTTTTTTATATACAGGATAAAATATTAGGTTATATTTGCAAAACCTGAATCGTGTATTTTTCGTAAAATGGCGTGGGCTTCTAGTGGCCTACACCGTACTGAAAGAATAATTTCTTTCACCAGCGCTCATGGATCTCTATTGGCCCATGCGGATATCTCCAAGTCTGTGGCCAGTTACAGATTTTACGCATAAATGTTTCGACGTTGTTTATGGTTACATCTTTAAACTAACCTAAGTTTGCTCACTTGTTTACTTGCGGTAACGAAAAAAAAGAAACTGGATTTAAATTTCGTTAAAAATGGAATGTTTCAGTAAGGGACAATTAAAGGACATGGCTTTGCATAATATTTGATTGAATGCACTTTTAGTCCTAAGACACTTTTTTATATGAATAAACAAAAATATAATTTCCTTTGATAACGTAAACCTTTTGTTATATTTTATTACCCTTCAAATGTGTGCGGCCGTGGGCCAATAGTAGTACATGAGTTTCAAAAACAGACAAAAAAGACATCCTCATTTACCGTAGACTATTTATCATCCGTTAACATACAGCCGGGAACACTACAATCGCCATAGCAACTCGATACAACCGATGTTCTCTCCTGGCGCTCGACGTACCTTGCGAATGCTGAGCGAAGGCTTCAGGAGGACCACGTCATTTAAAATATTCGGTGTGGGCCGTCGTGAACGTTTTTAAAAATGTTTAATTATTATTCTACGATAAACGGTTACGGAGAAAACTTATATAATTGTCTGTGGTAAATGCAGTTTGTTGTCTCAGTTTAAACTAAAATTAGTTTGCAGCTTATAGTCATATTTCTTAGTAAAAGCTATTTCAAAAGATTGTTTTTCCTAAAAGGGGGGAGTTGGGTGTCCCCAAATATTTGAAACTTAGTTTTATTTTATTTATGATATTTCATAGTTTTCTTGTTAAGGGAGGACGTATTTGTTATATCTTACATACCATTTACGTTTTATGAAATGAAATTACAGTAGTTTTACAGACGTTAAATTGAATTAATTGCTGTAAAATCAGAATAGCTTCTTAATTTAATTAATAAATTCGTGTGCTTTTCATTTTTTTATTTCTCACTCCTTCTACCTCGGTAATTACTACGTTTAGTTTCCTATTATATTAGCTATATTAGCTTTCCTCATGGGCTAGCACTTGCCACTTTAAGTGCTCATCAAACAAAACCTAGTTATCAAACTACTTGCTGTTGCTGCTGAAGCTGGGTTTATTTTCACATGTTGTAGAATATATAGAATGTGGTATAGTTAGAAAATACAATGTGTTAGTATAAACGTTCCTAACAGTATTTAGTAAATATTTCTAAAAAAATATTAACTTAATAAGGTCTCGTTATGTATCCATGTTTATTAAAAACATATCTATTTTTACATAAAATTATATTTTATCACCTCACTTTATACCTCCCCTTACTTTATTATACTTTACTGTACTAGAAAAAATATTTAAATTTTAGGTTTGTTTTTATCTTGAAGATTTTTATTCCTAAAAATACACAATTTTGGCAAACGTTTCATAGAATCTCTGAAGTATGGTAACAAAGGATTGAACTTTCTGGTCCTCCAGCTCTTCTGTTTGCTTTCTACACGTTCATTCTTGTACGAGATGTTAATTTGGACAACGGATGTTAGAAGTTGGATTTAGGCGGACTGGGAGGCCTGAGAGAATCTGATTATTAAGGTATTTATGAGGACTATTGTGTAGCCACCGGAAAGAAGGGATGGGAAAGGTAGGTCATTGCGAACCTAATTCTGAGAATCGTAAAAAATCTAAAAACCAATTTATAACCAACCGCAGGTCGTCACAGCTGTGAGTTGATTATCAAACTCAGCCATTCACAAATATCCTAGAAAAGGTTAGGGTCAACCCCAAGAAAAACTTTAACTTAATCAAGAGGAACAAGCCCTTGGTTAGTACATGCTCTACTCTACCAAACTCTGAGAGCATGCTAAGTAAGAATCCTTCCTCCAGGGTATTCCTCCAAGGTACTGTACATACATACAGTAAAGAGATACGCCAATACTCCCTTAGGCGTCTATTGATACTGAGTGTTCAAGCTAAGCAGAAAGTTAATCAAACACACATGAGAGAGAATAAGGCCATGGAAAAGTGTAGTGGGGATAATTTAGCCCATTCCCCGTTGATTGGAGATCTATCCACTCACAAGCAGGAAGCTGTTGAATTGATTCTAATCACTGCATGTCATTAATTGTAAAATAGTTTTGAAGTTCAATAGCTACAATTACTGTTAATTAAATAATTTTATGTAGAGTTTTGTTCCATTGTGTGGATTTATTAAAAGGCTATTTGAATTTCCTTCTTCCAACAACATCCAAAGACAGACTGGATTTCTGCTTGACTGGCTGATCCGTTGAATAAAAAATATTTAAAAAATGATGAATTATTTTCTGTGAATAATTAAAACTCTTAATACAAATTAAAAGAAAGCAGCCTGCATTTATTTCGGCATTATATTAACAGTAATATCATAATGTATTATAGAAGATAACTAAATGAGTAAATATTATAAAAGATACTAACATGACGATTATTGGGAAAATCTGTTAGAAGTAATAGTAATAACGGAAACAACAAATTCAGAGCATGGGTATGAGCGTGTCAGACGAATCAACAAGGCTCAGCTGGCCAGTGTGTAATTAAATCGAGACTGGATAATTGGTAAAGTTATAAACTCCTTCGCCGTGGTTTTGTCACACACTTGGAAGACCTACTTTCATTTCAAAGAAAATAAGATTGTCAGTTAAACCAAGCAAGTTAATGAACAGCTTAGTTAGCTATTAAAAACTATTAACTAACAATAGTTTTAATTGTATTATTAGATAGAGTATAAATAATGCTGGTTGTGCATAAATGTTACAAACTACATTAGTACATCCTCTTACTATGATTCAAAGGAAAATGTAGAAATAAACACTAATTTATTCTATGAATTACAATTTACAACTAAAGATTTGATAGTTAAATAAGATTTATGGTTACGCCAATGTTTTAAATACAAACCATTTTTAGTGCTTCAAGAAATGTGAGAAACATTTCGTATTCTTTTACCTTATCAAAATGGTAAGTGCTCACATTGGCGGAGCTAGACAGGAAAACTCAACACTCAATAATGCGTTAGCTTGTCGCAGGTCTCAAAACTTCATCTGTAGATCTTAGAATTATCGCTCCATTTTATTGCAGATAAGTCTTTGAAATAGTAATTTGAAATGAAATACAAAAATAATATAGACCAGTTGGTGTTATTGTGTTTTATCATAATTTTTTTATCGTCAAATACGAAACTAAGTCTTTCAGGGTACAAAAATATACTAAATAATTGATATAAACCCCGATTCGTACTTTTATTACAGTGGATGTTTAAATATCAAATAATTCAAATGTTGTTTGAAAAACATATTATCTCCAATCACTATTTTAATATTTTGTTAGTCATTGTATTAAAATCATAAGCTCGGAATCATCTAAACGTTATATTTCATAAATACCACAATACTGAAAAATGCTTTGAAATGTTAATGTTTTGCGAAAATAAACGGATGAGGATTTGGGTGTGATCCAGTAAAGGATGGGAAAGCGTCTTAGCAAATGTTGGATCCGGTCTGAATTATAAAGTAGTGTCTGTAAATGATAGTAGACGCCAAGGCAGCGTTTCCAAAGGAGAAAAATGATGAATAACCGTTGTACCTTCATTTTCAAGTCAAACTTCGTAAGGTTCGAGATGCCATATTTTATAACTACTTTTACAGCGTTATATCTCTTGATTATAAACAATGCCTACGTATAAATAGGATAACATCTCATTTAGGTTTGTAGAAGCAACTTTCATTTATTCTTAACAGAAGAGATAAGGTGTCTGTAAACTAGTTTCATTTTACCATAAAAATAAATATCTTTATACTTACTTAATGTGTTGGTAACACATCTAATTATTTTTCTAGGCATTTTTTTACATTTTTATTCCCTACTACAGGTGCTAGATTAAAGAATCGAGGTATTTACTGTCATAAAAGTAAATAGCGCAAGTAAAATAGCGAATAGCAAATAGCTCTATCTCGTCACAGATTTTTGGAGGTTGTTGTAAAACCCAACACCCTTGTTAATATAACGGTGTGCTTCGATACTGAAACTATTGCGGAGGACTCCTATAAAACCCCAATTCTGTTGGACGTTGACTGATGGTGCTTTAGACTAACTCTTGCAATATCTCATCCCTGCTACCGTTTGACTCTTGAATTAAAATATTTTCAAAACCTTGTACAATTTAACTAAGTTTAATTCATAAATTGTATCATTATTGGTTTGACACTTTCTAAAAAATTCTAAACTTTGCAATGTTTTGTTAAATGGGATACTGAAATTTTAAAGTCTTTTTAAGAAACCAAATTCATACTGGTTTAAACGTTTAAGTAATGATATGACTATATATTAATGAAATAAGTTTTTGTTTTTTATGTGTGAAAAACGCTCTTTGGGCAAAATTAAAAAATTGTATTATAATACAATCATATATTTAATATAAAATTCTATTAAATGAAAATTACAACATACTTAATCAGTCCTTTTCATTATCTCTGAAAAAAGAAATATTACTGTAAAATTTCCAGATCGCATTAAAATTTTGGCTTGGAATTTGGGATTAAAAATTAAAAATTCAATAACAATAAATTATTTACGAATTAAACTATTTAACGTATACATCACAATATAATAACTGTTAAGCTATATTTACCTAAACACTGATGGCAACAATTTAAGTTTGATTGAAAATTAGTTAAAGTCCAGGTGTTTATATATTATATGATATTAATTTCTTTACATTTATGATAAGGTTTGAAAGTTCATATTTTATGAAATAGTTTTGATTATTTATCTATTTTTATTCACTTACATGAAATGTAGAACATATTCGTGATATTCTTACTCATATATTCCTAAAAACCCTCTCATTGTCGTTATTAAATTTAATTTTTTTATAAATACTGCACTATTTTAGCTTGAATAGTAAAACTAATAATTCATATTTCTGCGTTATCAACTTAATATTACCTTATCAAAATTAGTGGATAGTTTTAAGTAAAATGTGATATTTGCATGTAACATGCAGAAAAAAACCTGGTTATTTGCCAAACAGTCTGGACTTTGGCAGCACAACTGCACTTCCGCTCAGTAAGCTATCTTGTACTGTTCGGAATGTTTTGCTATTACACCCATTTCTAAATAAACACAAAACTCTAAGATACAAATAAAACATAGTAACTGTCAATACTCGTATTTTATAAACATTTCGCAAGCATTATTTTCTCCGATAAGAGATTCCTAATTATACAATTACCTATTACTTTGACCAGAATTTTAAAAACTAAAAAAATCTTAGAAAAAGAATCCAATAAACCTTTTTCTTCAGTTCCATTGTTGTAACAGTTTCCGCATCTGAGATTTATCCACACTGCACATGTATTCGATGAATTCCTTTGAGGAAGCACAACCGATCCGAAGGGATCACGCGTTTGATGTAGCCTCTCCTTTGATGTAGTTTGGACAAGTATGCGAGAAATTCTGGGGCGGATTCTTGTGCTGATAGATACTTTGGAAATAAGCACAGAACTAGCTTGTTTATCCAATGTATATTGTTGTATGATAGAAGTATTTGTGTTCCTCCCTCTGAAATGGGATCAATATTAGTCATTTATTACCGATAAAAAAAAGTATTTAGGGGGCAGGTTAAGGTCGTTTACCCTTTTATGAAGAAATCAATCTGTACAGACAAAACATTTGGACATGAAAATCATTTTATGATACTAGCAATATAAATATAACATAGGATGTCAGAACTTGAAACGTTTAGGCCATTGTTTCTTTTGAACCAATAAAATCTATTGGTTTAGTTCAATGAGGGGGTTTGGAGACTAGGATCTTATCCCAACCTACAGAACAATTTACACTTGTCAACAAGTGTTATCGTGCTAACCACTGAGAGGAAGGTGAGCACATAAATTCCTGCCATGCCTTTTGAGGATATAAGATAAATATGAGTAAAGATAGAGAGATAATGTTGGGCTAGGTGGGTTAGGCTGGGTTCGGTTGGCTGATCATACCAAGTCTGAAGGTATATCCCCCAACAGGTGTCTGCATTTATTATAATAACAATAGGTCAATCAGTTTTAGTGTATTTTGTAACAAAAACAATAGGGTTAAAGGAATATGCAAGGAGAATGACTGTGAATTTTTCCTAGTAAATATTAAGCTTTTAAATGGCTTAAATGTAAATAGTAATTCTGCACTTGTCTGTTTGTATAGACCTCACACTAAAGAACAAGATTTTATTAACATGTTGGAAGGACTATTGCATAGTGTTTTAAAGGATAGTGGATTTTTCTTCTACTCTGTGGAGACTGGAATATTAGTTTTTTGAATAATAATGATCCCAGTGATGTTAAGATAAGATATTTATTTATGTCTATTAATCTTAAGGAATTGGCCAAATATGCAAGTAGAATCATTGAAAATTATCTGCCTCTTCTTGACAATGTAGTAATTCAAACTCATGTATCATGAAATAGTATCATGCAATTCATTATTTAACACACTGTCAGATCTTGACCTCCGATTTATCAAAATAAAATTTAATAGTAAGTATTCTAAATTATATTTTGAAAAACAGCATTTCTCAAAAAGTAATATTTTGAATTTTAAAGATAGTTTGTCTCAGATTGATTGGAATTTTTGCACAAACCAAAGAAGTAAACCATTCAAGTTCGGTTATTTTTCGGATGCTGTTTATACACTTTTTAATATATGATTTACAAAAAAATGTAAAAAGCTGTGAGGAACAAAATAAACTAGGCATCGAATGGAAAAATTTTGCTAATATAAATGTCAACTTCTTCTAGATCGTGAAATCAAAAATCCAACTTTAAAGTTTTTTTCATAGGAGAGAAAAAACTATTTCGCAAGCTTTTGCTTGACGAGAAGCGTAATAAAATCTCACAAGAACCTAAAAACTCTGTCTGCAGGCAGAGAGCCCTTTGGATTGCTGTGCGGCGAGAGACTGGTGAACCAAGACCATCTTTTTCCCTACCGTCTTTAAAATATCAAGGTAAATTGGAACTGAAGTGGTAAACGTTTTTAATGATCAATTCGCACGTATCTTCGAAAATACACCTTCCAATACATCCTGTAATGCTACACGTCATATTATTCAACTGCGAACTCCATGTTCATTTTTTTATGCCCAGTCACCTCTCGTGAAATTGAACAAGCTATTCTTTCCCTCAAATCCAAGAAATCTTCAGGCACTGATGAAATATCTAGTTTCCTAAAATAAAAAGTAATTGATTTTTAGCATTTCTCCATAAGCATTACACAATTTACTGTGTTTACCATATTGAATAAAATTTATAAACATTAAATTAATAAATTGTGTGTTTATTGAGCTGAATCCAATGTTAAAAGGGAAAATTTGACTTTTCCAAAAATGATACATAAATATGAAAGTATTAACGCATGGCGACGACAGTTAAGCACGGAACCATGACAGAAGTTCATAACTCTACCCCCTAAATAAATTTGGGGGTCTTTTAAAATTTTGAGAATTCAATGATTTTAATGTTAAATGTTTCAACGAGGCTACCCACAAAAGTTACTAACAAACCAATTGAAAAAATAAAAATGCTAATCAGGACAAAACCCTTTCAAGTGCCCAAAAAGATTTGAAAAATATGTTGTGGAGATCCAAAAATTCAAAATTCTAGACCTAATGAGCTTTGTAAGCCCAAGAATGGTTGTAAACCATGCCACAAACCTCGATGTGGTATTGAAAGATTGTGTGTAAATTTAATTAGTGAATATAAAACTTCAAAATATAGGATTTTTTTAGAAATGCATTAGCATTTCAATTGTAACGTAAGGGATTGTTTTAAAGTACTTTATCGTGTTTCAAAATGATTAGGTCACTAAAAACCTTTGATCATTTGTAAATGTATAGCTTATAAATGTGATTCCTGCATCGACATTCCTTTCCGGACTGCTGGATATCTAATTATTAACTGAGTAAATTAAAACTTTACCCTCGCCCCCAATATCATATATATTCTTAAAATTAATTACACTTTTTAAAATCAAACATTACAATTACTGCGCCCATGATTGATTTACATAAAATAGAAAACCACTCAAAACAAGTAATTAGTTTCATTAATTAGAAAGTATTACGTTCTCAGAGTTCAAATAATCATTTCGCTCAGTTAATTAGATGTGTTTAGTTTAATAATAATTTCAAAGCTCGTAACTAATTAACCATTTAACGGAAAGTCAAAAATCTATTTCATGGACAATTCGGTAGTGGAATAATTCCGTGTGCAGTGTGCACAGTACCAAAAGACAATGAACTCGTTGTCTCGGTGCCTTCAATAAACACACGCTGATTGTAATTGGACGCGTTCTGCTCTTTTGTGTCGTTGCCGTTGTTCCAAAAAAGAACACTCTATTTGTTTCATAAACATTAACTCAAATTTTAAGATATTTTTTGCTTCTAAGTTATATAATCAAAAGTTGTTGTTGAGGAAAGATGAAATTTTACATTTAAATTATATGATGAACACGATTTTGACATTTATATAAACCGCATAATATTTAGGTATGAGGTATTTTTTTATAAAAATATTAGTCATTCAGCTTTATTTGCTAAACCCAAATTACTCATATATTGTAAAAAAATTAAATTTTATACCAATTACAGTAATAACGGACAACTTTGCTTTGCTTCTTTAGTTTAAATAAAACTGCGATTGCTGTAGTTTTTTATATTTAGATTGTACTTCCTGTACTTTTATATTTTGAAAAGTCAATTACTTTAGTTGATTGCAACGTTGTAACAATCATAAATATAAATTTAAAGTGAAATTGACCTTTATCTAGCTTTTTGATCAAATATTGTCAAACCTTTTCACTTCATATACTCAAAACGGATAAAGTAAAACGTTTATTTCAATACCATTCAGCATGTATACCATGGTTATATACTCATATACAGTACTCTGAAATGTGTAGTTACGTGTTTTATCACAATTTAAAGCTGGGTATTCGTGCAAGATTGATCAAAGAGTTTCGGAAGTTGGGTGTTAGGGTTAAAATACTAGGGATTAACTCCCAATCTGGGACTTTTCTCTCTAACATTGTTTTCCCTACGGGTTTGGACGATAGAAACGACAGGATACTGCAACACTAATGTGATTGCCTTTTTACGTAGCTATTTACTCTGATATTTTCATTATATAGGTAAGTTTAACCAACGAAAACATAAACACCAGTATATAAACAATAAGTTAGAGTGGTGTATGAAATATCCTCGCGGTGCGGCGTGGCAGGCGTGAGGGCAATGCGTCAGCTGGCCCCGAGTCCTGGCCCGTGCCCAACCGAGTGGCCCACATTGTTTTAATACATTAGCCTTTTTCACATATAATAAATTCAATAAAAGCATCTCGTGGGTGTTTTGCAAAACACTGCAGCTAAAGTTGTCAATATTTAATACATAGACCAATATAGCTGTAGTAAATGTTATTTTTAAAGTAACTTGATATTAGCTTTGACTATCCATGTTAATAATGGACAGTCAAAGACATTAGGCTGATCTTTACATATTTTTTAAGGCTAACTTTAATATCTCTAAAACTGTACAATCTTATAATCGCCATCAAGTTATTTTTTAATAAATGCTTCAAAATTTTAACGTCTATTATGCACAATTATTGAATAAACGTTTTAACGCACTACGATAAAATGTGATGACTCAATAAAACTACAAAAAATTAATTATAAGTTAATAATACTTAAGGAAGTTAAGAATTGACTGTTAGTTATTTTATAATTTAAATTGTAATTTCAGCCATTACACACCTAGTGAACGAATCACTGAGAGAAGGGATATTTCCTGATAGGTGGAAGAAAAGTATTGTGCATCCACTCCCTAAAACTGTGAATCCAAAAAGTGTGCAACAATTAAACCCAATATCAATACTGCCTGCCTTTTCAAAGATATTATATTTAGCTGGTATTTGTCAAACTATGACTTTCTTCAATTCAGAACATATTCTGTCCTAATTACAGCCTGGGTTTAGAAAAAAAACGCAGTACATGTTAAAAAAAGCCAGAGATGATAAAATACAGCACTTATGTTATACTTGACTATTCACATGCTTTTGGCTTTCTGAATCATGAACTCTCACTTACCAAGATTCACTACTACGCATTTGGCAGGGATACAGTTGATTGGTTTATGTCATACCTAAGTCACAGAGCGCAGGTAACCGGAGTGGGAAGTGAAACATCTAGGTTGCGTATAAAGGATCTTGGTGTGCTTCAGGGTAGCGGCCTGGGACCTATATCATTTAACCTGTACACATCAAACTTTTCAAGATATGTGCAAAATTGCACGGTCAACATGTACGCTGACGATTGTCATTTGCTATGCGATTGTTAGCTTACTGCTCTAAGACGGCCGACTTTGCAATCGGCTGCATTATTGAAGAATAAAAGACAAGTAATATGACAGGTCGCTTGAACAATAAATACGTTTATTATTGTTATTATTTTTATAATGTTGAGTCGTTTATTTTAAAGATAAAATTAATAAACATTTCTCTAACATCCAGTGTTTAAATGAGAAAGAAATTTAATATAATTGATACTTCAAAGGAAAAATTGAAAATGTTCTGGAAATAGCCATTGCTTTGTTAGTGGCCTTTGTTGTGTGCAGCATTTTCCACTATGTAACTGGGAATACATCAAACTATTTTCGAAAATACAAAATAATACACGTTAATAATAAAAACTGTCACTCCATCAAAGGGCTTATTTGTAACAAGTAGCGGTAGTTGAATCCCCAGAAACGTGCTTAAGAGAGGTTGGCAACCCTAGTGATAATTGAGGACTGCAGGTGGCAATCCTGCAAGTGGACCGGTATCGCATTGTGTCAGGCACGTCTACAGCTGTGAAGGGTGGCTCAATAAGGGAAGCACATTCAGAGGGAGGGTCAGGACAATGTACTGTACACTTCACTCTTAGTAATCACTTGGAGCTGGGGTGTCACCGGTGACTTCTGAGTCGGGGGTAAATTAGCTGCCATCATGTCATTAAGTCAAACTCTCCACCCTAATACATACATGAAACTTAATATATTACATTCATACTTAAAATGTTGTATGTTTGCTTAGCAGGGCACCATTAGTCCAACGACATCACATAACAATTAACATTAGCGTAATAAATAAGGAAACATCTATTTACAACAGTATAGTAATTATTTTTATCATATATATATATACTAATCAACCACATGCTGTAATTATAGTAGATACCTAACATTTATGTGTTGGTCACGTAGTATTTTTACACAGGGTAGTTTTTATCTTATTTCTTACTTTAGTTTTTAATGTATTACCATGAAAGCTTACAAGACAGACTAAGTTTTATAGCCTGTTTTTGTGGACAAATAATTATAAATTAAAGTTAAAACTAACCTAGTATTTAATTTTGAACTTCATTTTCGTATTTTGAGATTTTTTCTTTTTTCCATTTTATCTTTTTTTACCTAAAGAACTTTTCCCATCATACATGCGTGCATATTCCTCTTTCTGTATTAATTTTTTATTTTCATATTTTACTGTTAAAATCTTTCTTTTTTGTGATTGTGGACTGATCTTTCGGCTCGTTTCCCCACACACAGACTTCGGTCCATGTGGAGAACCAATTCCAATATATTTAAAAATGTTGCACATAGTAGCTATAAGTATTTTTGGAAATAAACAATTTACATTTCATTTCAATCACAATACTTACACTAGCCATTTGTATCATATCTATGATCGTGAATAACAGCCATATCTTCATTAAATTTTAATAAAATCAATATTATTTGAGAGGTTGGAATGAATTTCTTATGCAAATACTGGTATGTTGCTAAAGGGTACTTAACTAATCATATTTATATTACATTGCTTACAACTTCAAAATATATTCTTAATTAATTCGAGAATAAACGTTTATAATTTTTATGCTACGAGTATTTAGGACCTCTAAAATCTCTTAAATGTGATATTTTAGTAACAATGTAATTTAAAAAATGGAAATTAAATAACTTTGGTTTTCTCTAATTTAAAAATCTACATATATCCTTAAAACTAACTACGTGACGGTTTGAGCAGTCAAGTTGTCTGGACTGTAAAAGATATGTAAATTAGTATCTGACAACCTTGTCGTGGATGCCAGACAGTTAGGAAACTCGATTCTCGTTTTATGGGTAACTTGTGATAAGGATTCCCGTCCTGGAACTCTTAGTACAGTACTGGAATTAGTTAGCGTATTTGCACTTGAAATGGGTACTCGTCCCTTAGTAGATAGAATCATTTTAAAATACGTTTTGTAGAAAATATTGAATAGTTAATAGTAAATTACATTTTAGAGATTGCAAATGTTGTTTGAATTTTTATGATTTAAGTACAAGGAAATTTAATTATTATTTTGTCATGCACAAACTAGGTCTGAATTAACTAAATCTAAATAAATAATTTGTTTTACAGATTGATATTTGACCATCTGATTTTGATCTTTAAATTTTTAATCCATTTATGACGAATATTACCATTTACTATATAGCATATACTTTGTATTTTACCAACAACGCCTACACACTGTTGGTGCAATATAACTCTGGTCAATTGGTGTGTTGAGGACGAACGATTGTATTGTTACTCAATAATCTACATTATTTTGACAAAATCATTTTTAAGCTAAAATCAAAGCCTAGGCATATAAATAGATATTAGTGGTTTTACCACGACATTTTCTTAGTTGTCATTTCCATCTGAAGTATAAAAAGTTTACATTATCGGTGTGCAATTCTGTTTTACCCGAGACAAACCGAGGTAGGAAATGCAAATGAGCGCTGAAGAAACAGCTTTGCTCCGACTGATGAAAAACATATTGAAACATAGACTGTTGCAAACAATATCTGCGCAACTATACAAAACATTATTCTTAGTTAACTTTTACATTATTTTTTTATTTTAAAACACCACACTGTTCATAATACCAACACGTTCTTGTTTTGTAATAGTTATAGCAAACAACAATACTTCAAGCATATACTATAATAACTTTGAGGCTAGCACACAGAAAAAACACCTTTTTCCAGTAGCCTAATTGAATGACAATGTACGTCAACTTTATAGGCTAGCTACAAAACCCTAACTCAATCGTCCTGTATACATCATGTCTACTATTAAAAAGCGTTTATAATATGTCTTAATCAATCTTACCTATTTGAATTCACGAAAAGGGTGAATAAATGAAAAAAGTTTGTTTGGTTGTTTAGTGATTATGTGATCATTACTGAAAATGCTGTCAATTTGTTGTTTAGATAATTTTCCAACATCATTATGAAAGGAATTATTAAATTGATACATTCATCTGTATCTGTATAGGAAATAAAATATAATTTTGATTTATTCCCACCTGTTTTTGAATTTTAAATGAAAACCTATATCATTTACAACTTATTTGTGAAGGACGATAACCTCCGAGGTCTCGGGTTTGAATCCTGCAAATCGCAAATGCGATAGTGTCGCAACGCACTCGGTCCAGCACGAAGTAATGGATAAAATGGTTTTGAGGATCGCCAATGCTTGGGTGAGGAAATACTACCTACCTATAACTATAAATATCTACAAATATATAGTTAATATCTATTTAACTTTCCTTTATATTTATTTACCTTATTAACTTTTGTTGTGTGTTTCCGTTATAAACTCCATTCAATTTCAGACCATATCTGAATAGTCTGTACTACGTTGTTTTCTAAATCAATTAAACTATCTTCCATTTTAGCGAATTTCCCATAGGGAAGAAGCTATTACCGTAGGTCTCATGGTAAGACTTAAGCCCGGGACCATGTTATTTTTTCTTCTTTAGGTGCCTAGAGACCAAAAACAATAGTCGTTAAAATTTATATATATAAATTTGAGTTGGTAAATGAGGGCTACTATTAATATTAAATAATTATGCATAACTTAGTACCCTTGTTTTTTGTTTGAGAAATTATTTTATTTAAAAATTCACAACATGTTTCAGACTTCAGTCCATTATCAAGTGATGTATTAATAAGAACATAACCTTGATGTAAATAAAATTTATAAATGTCATATGGTTAGTAATATATTTATAATTATATATAATAATTTATAATAATATATATTTATAATTTCATATAAATGAAACATGTTGTGAATTTTTAAATAAAATAATTTCTCAAACAAAAAACAAGGGTACTAAGTTATGCATAATTATTTATATATATATATATATATATATGTGTGTGTGTGTGTGTGTGTGTGTGTGTGTGTGTGTGTGTGTGTGTGTGTGTGTCTGTGAACACGATAACTCGTAGAAATGGTCCGATCAAGACCAAATTTGGTAGAGACGTGTATTCCTACAAATGCTCGGACGAGTTCGTAAACCAGACATATCGTTCAACGGAACGGGTAGTTTGGGGGGGTTTTGTACCCCAAAATGGGGTTTTTTGCTTTTTTCATATGTAATTTAAAATTTTTTTAGATTTAATCTTTCACCACTAAAATCAGCTTAAAAAACTACACAATTTAGTTTCTTAAAGGTTTTTTCTATCTCCAACGGTTACCGAGATATAGAAAAATCTAAACACAGTATGTTGTATTTTGAGGCTCCAATGTTAATCTTATGGAGGATAAGGAAAAATTACTATTTCACTTATTAACCAATATTTTTGGATAAAAATCTCTATTTAGCTTTATGTGGTTGAGGTTCATCCATTTATGCTTAAAAATCATAGTTTATGTGTTTATCATGGCAGCAAACCTGCATACTCTTTTCCCATGTTAATCATATGGAGAATAGGCAAACTCCTTTATTTATGGACAAAAGTTGATGACAGTTGGTATAAATGTGAAAAATAAATGTTTTTGAAGGTATAAATCCCACTCTCAGTGTTCCTCACAGCAGCAAACCTGCACACTCTTTCCCATGTTAATCTTATGGAGAATAGGTAAATAATTCTCATGTTCATCGACAGATTTTGACCACTTGACTTGTCGTATATTATTTTTATTATATTATTGATTTGGAAATTCGCTGAGTACGCAGGTCTGCTGTGACGGGGGTATTTAGATTATAATCTTACGTCTGGTTATATTAACCACTCTGTACTACTTAAATTTTAAACCAAACAACCATTAACTAACCAAAAACCCCTAGCAATATGGTGCGAAAATAATTTGTTACTGTTTAATATAAATTGTGTGTGATATATTTACTTTTTATAGTTATTTAATTCTTGAAAAATATATTATGTTACGCATAGTATTTTCGAGGCTTATGATTACCAGACACTTTTTATCAGTAATAGTCAGTAGTCTAATATTTTTCCTATTCATAGAGATAACTTAAAAGCTTAATGTTTTTTGTAGCCCCAGTTAATTTTGTATGCTTGATTTCCCCTCCCAAGCTGTATAAATTAACACGGATTTATCTGCTAATAATTAACACGGGTCGCGAGGGAAACGGAGCATCAAGTAGATCTATAAATAATCTATGCATCAGTGTTGCATTAACTAATTTACACCAGGCGATTCTTTGACTAGGATGAATGGTAAAACACGTCAACGTTGAGAATTACAAAGAAGTCATTACCATATTATACATATTATATTATAATCGTATTTATATTATAGCCATATTATACATTGACACATATGTGACTAGACTTCCTTCCAGTGCGATTCCTCTTTGTTTAAACAATACTAAACTGAACCTTTACACTCGCCCATATCACTCTCACCTGACTACCCAGATACAGAACTTTTCCTAAAAAGAATAACAGGGAGAGTATTACTCTTAATCACAGCCATAGGTTGACTTACTATTGCTCGCTTTGTTTCCAAATTAAACACTTCAGTCTCTTGTTTTCTCTACTACTTGTACGAACTCTGGTACAAATGCTAATGCTAGGGGTTGTTGCAGTGCCCATATCCGACGCGGAGGCGGTGGAGGGCTATAAAGCATGCATCCCCTGTGACGTTACACCTCCCAATGTTGACAACAGTACCCTCCTCGTCATATGGTACAAGAGCTAAAGCTAGGGGTTGTTGCAGTGCCCATATCCGACGCGGAGGTGGTGGCGGGCTACAGAGCAGGCATCCCCTGTGACGTCACACCTCCCAATGTTGACAACAGTACCCTCCTCGTCATATGGTACAAGATCTAATGCTAGGGGTTGTTGCAGTGCCTATATCCGACGCGGAGGTGGTGGCGGGCTACAGAGCAGGCATCCCCTGTGACGTCACACCTCCCAATGTTGACAACAGCACCCTCCTCGTCATATGGTACAAGAGCTAATGCTAGGGGTTGTTGCAGTGCCCATATCCGACGCGGAGGCGGTGGCGGGCTACAGAGCAGGCATCCCCTGTGACGTCACACCTCCCAATGTTGACAACAGCACCCTCCTCGTCATATGGTACAAGAGCTAATGCTAGGGGTTGTTGCAGTGCCCATATCCGACGCGGAGGCGGTGGCGGGCTACAGAGCAGGCATCCCCTGTGACGTCACACCTCCCAATGTTGACAACAGCACCCTCCTCGTCATATGGTACAAGAGCTAATGCTAGGGGTTGTTGCAGTGCCCATATCCGACGCGGAGGCGGTGGCGGGCTACAGAGCAGGCATCCCCTGTGACGTCACACCTCCCAATGTTGACGACAGCGCCCTCCTCGTCATATGGTACAAGAATGACATGAAGAAGCCAATTTATAGGTATTCTTAACACTATTTCTCCTAATCCCCAAAATTCTTCATTTTACTGAAGAATTTTTAACTGAATTTACAATACATATGTAAATTTATTTAGGTGACATCGTGGTGATTCATAATTTACTTGCACAAAAATTTTTCCTAACATTCATTGTTGGATTTTATGAAGATTGTACTCATTTACAATATATTGGTATGAATGCTTGTATTTATGTTATTCAAGTATGTCCGTGCATATCCTAATTTTGTATTCAACCACTTATAAAAACGTAGAAAAAATATGAATTATAAATATTTTGTTATTTTTTCCCGTTTGACTACGAGTGAAATAATTTAGAAATACAATCATTAAACATCATGATATAAATTTATCTTTATGTACCAGTTATAAGCTACGTATTGTGTCAGTTCTCTGGTTGAGAGATTAAAACATGGAAGTGTCACTACAATGGATATGCCAGTGTGTATGATAGGAGACGTGTAAATATTTTAGATCACTGCAGCATTTATGCAATCACTCAGCTCAATGGCCCTCTGCCTGTTTTCATGGACGTATTTTTGACAAAATAGTATATTATAACATAATATTATAAAACACACTTTCCAGTAAAAAATCAATTGTCTATGTCATTTTTTAAACACGCTATTGCTATTTAAATAGAACTTCATAAATTCATAGTGTTCGTTTTTATACTGAAAACTTGCATTTTCAAAAGGTGTTCAAACCACAATTCTATTTGTATTATACTGACAAAAATGGTAATTATAATCAATATTATTTTATTATTTGAACAGGACACCCTTTTATTTTAATCCTCCCATTAAAATATCCATTCCATTATTTTTTGTTAATTTTTATGACAGCCAATAGCTGCTTCTTGGACTTATACATACAAGTTTCTTAGATAAAATTGTGCGCATTCAGTTTATTCGCAAAAATTGTTGAGCTATTTTAAATAATATAACTTGAAAAGGCACGTGTTTATTTTACATTTCCTACTTAAAAGCCTTCGTATCACCGTGTAATTCATTAACCGATGAATTAACGTTACGCTGTTTATGTTTATAAACAACTGTTTATTAACTAATCGTTCACATTGAAAATATATAATATAACACAGCAGAGAACGTAAAAAGAAAATATTCTATATACTTTATCTGTTGCTTTTCATTCACATAACAAGCGTAAACATCACTTCAGTGCCCCACAGATCTCACCGCTACAAAAGCATTACGTTTATTGAATTCGAATTATATATTTCCATGTAAATTTTCTCTATTATAGATAAGGAAATATAAGTTGATATACATTTAAATCAATTGGAAAGCAGTTACGTCAATACAATTTGAAACAAGGTCAGTTTTTGTATGCCAACATCTATTTTTAACGTAAACAGCGTAAACGTAAACGAAATCGCAGCTCGTATATTTTTAGTTTGGTTAACTTAATCGGTAAATTAATTACTCTAACTCAACCGAGAACTATCTCACCTTATACTTTCTTTCACCTATACGTTGGTATGAGGAGAAAGAACTGTTTTCGTAAAAGAGGTTTTAGTGAAAACTCTCGTATCCATTTTGGAGTCCCTAAAATCAATATAAGTGGGTTTATAAGTAATGAATTTGTACATCCGTGCCTGGGTGCGTGTGTGTGTGTGAGCGCGTGCTCACGGTTCTTTTTTCTCCAACTTATAATATTTTTTATAGTTATTTTTTATGACATTTGGTATCAAGTGGAAGGTCAAACTCAATAAAACCCACATAAAAGGTATATTTATTTCTGAGAGGAATGGTTAATTCAAAAATTGTATACATTTTTCATATTTTATATGTAAATGTTCCCGATGTTTTTTCCTGTTTTGTTTGATGAGAAACATTTATTAATGTAATAGTTTGAATAGGTATGTACTCGTATTATTTGTTCTATATTTCAAGGAAGTAAGTTTTGTAAATTCACTGATACCATTTATTGTAATATATGGAAGCAACTGCAGTATTCTAATATAGGCTCTACTGTGTGGATAGCTAACGGTTACAACAAAAGCATTTACGTATACATGAACACTTGAAGGGGAATATGCATTGCCAAAGCAGAGGATATATTGTAAACAGAATACCAATGAGATCCATTGATGAAGTTCTAACTCCTCTGTAGACAATCCTACAGTTTATATGAGAAACTAGATTATTAATTTATATACATCGGTAACTTATAGAAAATAATTTATTTCTATATTCAGAACTATTTAAAACTTAACATTTTTAAGTATGTTGATCATGATTCACAATCGTGGATTCCATAGCCAACCAACAACCACCGATGGTGGTTGTTGGTTGCCAATGTTTTGATGGCAAAGAGGGTATATTTATTATATTAATTCCAGCGATCATATTTTTTCAAATTATATATGCATGCATAGCTACTTAACTCAGGCCTAGCTCCCAGACCCAGATCACCTAAACAAGGGCCAGGACATGGAGTAAGCCCCAAGGGCGTAAGCCGAATTTAGGCCTAGCCTGTTGTAATGTGACAAACGGTTTCTGGTTAGAATCCTAAAGAGTAGAGGAGGTGGTTTTAGTGGGTAACACCACTTCTTAGGGGAGTCCCACACTACAGGCTGGCCACCTGTGTGCATAAAACATTTCTTCCGCCTCTCCCTCAAAAGAAATTGCTACTTAGCTTATTGAAACCTTTTGGTAAAAATATTCTAGTGGAAGGATGTTCCTATACGCTCTGTCTGAGCATATAGATAGCGTATAAATCTGATAACATTTTGCCTTTGAAACACAGTATGCAGAAAGTTACATCATATGGTAACGTAGTTGGTTGCCTCTTCTGTTTATTTCTGAGCCCGTTTATTGCTCTTCGAACCGATTGGTTAAAAAGTTTATACAAGCAACAATCAACAACGAATCTGTTCTCACATCCCACTGAGCTGACCACGTGGTCCACAGCTATGACATCAGAGATGACAAGCCACGTCATTGGTCCGAGGTGTCGGTGCTCGGTGCGCGTGCGCAGTTCCGCCCAGACACCGCGCCTGCGCTGTTGCGCCTAACTCCGGTGAAGGCTGCAGATGCCGGTGTGTACCGCTGTAGGGTGGATTTCCGCAAGTCACCCACTAGGAATGCCAAAGTTAACTTCACAGTTATTTGTAAGTATGCTTCTTTTTCATATCGTGTTACATTTTAAAACGATATTTAACTGTATACTCCTAGTTTCTGTTAACATGATCATCTCATCTTCCGTCTTTAGTAATGGCAAAGGTATCAAATTTTACAGGCAGAACCATTACGATCCAGTCCCGATTGACGTTGCTAATGGTATATGAGGCAACGGAAATTATTATCAATCTGGTCTGGCTTAGATGATTCGTCATAAAATATTTAGCATGTAAGTTTCATAAGTTGTGATGAGAATATATTTACATCAGTTGTACAAAGTGTGTTTTTAAAACTAACAGTTTAATGGATTCGATATCATTAATAATTGTTTTATAAAAGTTATTTTGTTCATTCGTAAATTATCTAATGTCAATACCAAAAAATATGTGGTATCTGAAAGCTAGTATTAGTGACACCAAACATGAATATTATACATATAGCAGAAATAGCATATGGTGGTCTACATAGAATTTTCCTGACCTTTGTGCTTAAACATACATTAAACATACATCATTTTTGGGTTGCGTTACATCAAACTAAAAACTGTAATATGTGGACAATATTGAAACACGTAACCCTACTCCTGACATATGTAACAAAAATCATAGTATTCTCTATTTCACGATCTATATTATTAAAGTAATACTTTTTATCAACATACAGTATACCACTCTCATTTAATAACATATCAACTTCAGTAATTATTCAAACTACTTGTCCTATTTTCTACGGATAGATTGCAATATTTTTTAATTTTTCACGAGCATTTGAGATTTTTTGTGAGTTTAGTTATATCTACTCGAGTATATGAATACTTAATTTTACTGTTTCATATTACATTTTACATATATAATCTTAGTAAAAGTTTAGCAAATGTTTTTTCCATCAAAAGAGAAGCTTTTGGGATTAGCGGACGTTAAAATTTCAACCTAAATACAATAATGGCATTGTAGGAAGTGTTAGACTTTCATTATAAATCCATTGACGTCAAAGGCGCTAATGTTGATGACAGAAATTTCATTACACAGTACCACCGGAGAAAATTACCATAGTGAACGACAAAGGCGAACCTGTGATGGACCGACAGCTCGGCCCCTTCAACGAGGGAGCCTCCGTCAACGTGACCTGCGTCTCCACCGGAGGTATGTAACTCATACATGTCATATACATACTTAACACGCTAAACATTACGTAGTATCACCGGAGAAAATCACGAGAATAAATGGCAAAGGCGAACCTGTGATGGACCGACAGCTCGGCCCCTTCAACGAGGGAGCCTCCGTCAACGTGACCTGCGTCTCCACCGGAGGTATGTAACTCATACATGTCATATATATACTTAACACGCTAAACATTACGTAGTATCACCGGAGAAAATCACGAGAATAAATGGCAAAGGCGAACCTGTGATGGACCGACAGCTCGGCCCCTTCAACGAGGGAGCCTCCGTCAACGTGACCTGCGTCTCCACCGGAGGTATGTAACTCATACATGTCATATACATACTTTACACGCTAAACATTACGTAGTATCACCTGAGAAAATCACCAGAATAAATGGCAAAGGCGAACCTGTGATGGACCGACAGCTCGGCCCCTTCAACGAGGGAGCCTCCGTCAACGTGACCTGCGTCTCCACCGGAGGTATGTATCTCATACATGTCATGTACATACTTTACACACTAAAAATTACGTAGTATCACCGGAGAAATTCACCAGAATAAATGACAAAGGCAATCCTGTGATGGACCGACAACACGGCCCTTTCTTCAAGTGCGCCACATACAAGAAAACATTCCATACTCTATTATTACGTATTTTTTGACAATTTCTATTCTCTATCTCTTTTTTATTTATCTAGGTTTGTAACATTTACACCTATCATTATTTAAAGTTTCAATTTCCTCACAGATTTTGTATACAAATCTATATTTGTTTATTTAAAATTACAAAAGAGATATTAAATATATTATTACTAATTAATTATAATTAAAAAAATTTTCACAGCATTGTTATTCGTAGTTAATTATGTTTTTATATCTTAATAGTTCATGTTTATAATTTTGCAGTGAATATTATTAGTTATTTGAGATCGGTTTACAAAAATTATATTATCTTCCTTTTAGAAACACAATCAATTTTTTTATCAAATCAAAGTAGTATTAAATTTGTTTAGACTATGAAACCATTCCAACACTAACCAACCAACATTTATATTGATAAAAATGCAAATGGATTGATGTGACTGTCTGTATTGCTTGTATTAACGAGACGGAGCCACGTGAAAGCCCGTACACGTAACACGTACTGGTCAAGTACAACAGTTGGCCGAACTACACCATTTATAATAGATCATAATAACAAATGAAGGTGTGTGTAGTTAGCATGGCGATAGAGATGGCGGTGGCGGTGGCGGTGGCGAAGTGCCAAGCAATAAAGGTGGTCAGTATGTTATATGTAAACACCAGGGACTCACTGTCCAATTAATCAACCCTTTGCAATTAGAGGAAAGCCGTAAGGAGCGTATATTGCCCGCTTTTATTAATCGCCGCTCATTTGCCATTGTTTACATAGAGTTGGCACTTTGTGGTCGAGCACGGATTAGGATCATTATGGGCTTTGCGTGCATCGGTTTTTTATTTATTTTTGTAAAATGCTGTTTAAACATTGAACGATTGGATCATTATCTTTGGAAAACCTATAATTTGTTTAAATACACTATTTACAATTAAGACTTAACTATTATTAAAGTGTTGTTATTTTCTTAAATTGAACGTACCTACTACAGGTTTTAATAGTCAAAACAAATCATGATGGCCTAATTAAGCCGAAACTATAGTTGCGCCACTTCAACTACTAAGATTGTTTTAGAGAGGTATATAAACCATTTAATTCAAAACAAATCGTAACACAATACACTTTTTTCTGTACAAAACGAAGTGCACTTTATTTAAATATGATAATGACTTAAATTTAAAAAGACTGGTCAAGTACAACAGTTGGCCGAACTACACCATTTATAATAGATCATAATAACAAATGAAGGTGTGTGTAGTTAGCATGGCGATAGAGATGGCGGTGGCGGTGGCGGTGGCGAAGTGCCAAGCAATAAAGGTGGTCAGTATGTTATATGTAAACACCAGGGACTCACTGTCCAATTAATCAACCCTTTGCAATTAGAGGAAAGCCGTAAGGAGCGTATATTGCCCGCTTTTATTAATCGCCGCTCATTTGCCATTGTTTACATAGAGTTGGCACTTTGTGGTCGAGCACGGATTAGGATCATTATGGGCTTTGCGTGCATCGGTTTTTTTATTTATTTTTGTAAAATGCTGTTTAAACATTGAACGATTGGATCATTATCTTTGGAAAACCTATAATTTGTTAAAATACACTATTTACAATTAAGACTTAACAATTATTAAAGTGTTGTTATTTTCTTAAAATGAACGTACCTACTACAGGTTTTAATAGTCAAAACAAATCATGATGGCCTAATTAGTCCGAAACTATAGTTGCGCCACTTCAACTACTAAGATTGTTTTAGAGAGGTATATAAACCATTTAATTCAAAACAAATCGTAACACAATACACTTTTTTCTGTACAAAACGAAGTGCACTTTATTTAAATATGATAATGACTTAAATTTAAAAAGAAATTTCCCTTTAACAACTAATGTATCGATTAACAATCACGTTTTAGTCACATACATCTTCTTCAGATGATATATAATCTGTTTTCTGTGTATCCGAACGTGACTTACATGTTTATGTATTTGCTCAGATCTTTTAACCAGACTAAACAGAATTTTATAGTGGTGTATCAGCTTTTAGAGTTCTAACAGTTGTCTTAAACTCCGTCACGCCCATGACTCTGCTGATGTCCGATTACGTAGTAGCTCGGTGTATGGCATTGGTGGGGATGCCTTATATGCTACAACCCGCACTAAAGGAACTTATCCTTTTTTAGGACGTTCTGTCAATAAAATTATATTTAAAAAAACATTATTTGAGGTACAATACGTAATACTACACGATGATAACACACTAAATGGTATTAACCTACACTAATAATGTTTATTGACAATCATTCTACTTTGAAGACGAATTCCGATGGATGTGTGCAGGGCGACCGTTGCCCCGGGTCTCATGGTGGAGGGACAGCGAGCTGGTGGACGACTCGTGCGAGGTGTTGTCCGAGCGGAGAGTACGCAACACGCTGCAGCTGGAGGGGTTGGGGCGACACAGCATCCACCAGACGTACACGTGTCAGGCGTCCAACAACCAACTGGTCCACCCGTTGTCCGCCAACCTCAGCGTCCGCATGAACCGTGAGTTGTAGATACAGTAGACTATCATCACATTCAGCAGTTTATGAAACTTCTACAGATTCGATTACCAAACCGGGTTTCATCTGTCATCTGTACCATTAAACGGGTTTAAGGGAAATTAGTCTTGGTATACGGAGTAAATGACCAAGATACAAGGTCGTCACCGAGCGTTCAATAACCTTCGTCATTTTTACAGACAACAGCTTATGTGTACTTGGTCAATAAACGGAGAAATAAACTATTTGTTTTGCCTTTAAACAATTTATTGTCTATATATTTTTTGTATTTTATATTGGACTGTAAATTTCTTTCCGGGTTTATAGACTGACTAAAAATCCTAATATTAATAGTACTTAAAATAAAAATGTTTATAGCGTGTTTAAATTAACAACCCATTTTAACTGAGATTTACATAGATCCAAATCCTTGAACAGGTAGACGATACCCGTAGACATATGTTACAGTGAAGCCGCTGTGGGTGAGGCTGCGAGGCGACAACAGACCGTTCTCTGCAGATCAGAGATACGAGGTGTCGTGTGAAACGGTAGGCGCCCGCCCGACACCGCGGGTCACCTGGTGGAAGGGCAGCAGCCAGCTCAAGGCGTCCAGGCAGACGGTCAGTAGGCATACACAACATTGTTTTAAATTAGTTTAATCCATCCAAAAGGTGTTTAAGGGATTGTACTCTAAATGTGGCTATGACGGTTTAAATTAATTTGTGTAAGTACATTTAAAACAGCTCAAACAACTATCAGTATTTTGAATCTTCACTCTGTCAATCGTCTACTGAGATATAAAAGCTGGTAAACACAGTACGTCGTCTTATGGGTCCTGGTGTTAATTGATGAACAACGTGAGACATCTTTAGTAGGTTATTTTTAGAAGAGTCAAACTCTCAATGCCCGGCAGTGTGTGTGTATACAGTGTGGCAGAATGGAATAACGGCTGAACAGGTTTAATTTTGAAATGTTCGTTCTTTGACACACTCGATATCGTGATTAAAAAAGGTGGAAGCATCCATTTATTTACAAACTCGTGTTTGGTATTACCTAAAATTCATTATTAATCTTTGGAAGAAGGTTTAAAGTTTCAATTCTTTGGACCGTTGATTTGAAGCTTACGCCAAACCTGTTTAACCTAGTTTTAAGTTATTGATAAATATAACTTATGTTTACACTGCATGAATAATCATTTTTTTATTAAAAAAATATCATTTTAAACCTATTTTCCACTTATTTTTGGTATTTTCGGCTACCAGATCTCGCTATAGATTATATTGTCTGAATCAACTCTCCTGGAGAAAATGTTTATGTAATTTTCACATATAATAATCAGTACAATCAATCAGTTAATTTTAGCTTAAAATATTACGTAAAGTCATTCAATGTTATTTACGAAATTAAATGATTTCAAACTTACGAAACCTTTCTTTAAGTACTATTTTAAATAATAAAACTTATACAAAAATTAATTAGTAAATTCAAGCAGAGGTATAACAGATCAACAGATTGTGTATTAACAGTGATTGTGATATAACAGATCCTGTGTGTGGCTCCCGCTGTCAACCACCGATACCCCGCGCTAGATACTATATTTTTACTTCCTCCCCTTATATTTAGTATATGTAAAATATATTGTTTTCGTCAAAATTTTCGAAATTGAGTTGAGAGTGGTTATACCCGTTATAGGATCCCCTGAATCCAAAAAAGTATGTAAGTCTGGATGTGTACAGAGTCACAGCCTACCCCGTTGGTCCGATTTAGATGAATTTCGCTATGTATGCATGTATCGTAATTACAGTTGTTTTTTAATTAAAACTTGAAAGTTTATTAAGTATAGAGTACTAAATTAATAATATAACACCACCCACATGTCTGTAAAATGACTATTCAAAAGTTATGTAATTTTAAATGTCGGAAAAATCAATTTTTTAATTTTCTGAGAAAACAACAAAAGGTAATGTATAAATTGACTACCACTATTGAAACCAGCTTATAAAAACTAAACAGTTTAGTATATGAACTATTTGTCTACGACCACCGGTTCCTGAGAAAAGATAAATTTACTGCCCAAGATAAGCGCTCACGTTGTCTGAGAGTGCACGATGTTATTCTTATAAATAATATTTAACAAATATATTTCTTCTTTATTTCGCAACTGTTTTCTATAAAACTTGGTATGCAGCATAAGGTCACAATACTCAACAAAAACCACTCATAAATTTCGCTATTAAGGTGGGCGGGGGAATTTAAACTATTGATTTAACTTGTATTAGTTCCTCTTGTTGTTATTTTCAGAAGTTGGTTGATTATTTTTGAAACAACAACTTATTAATTGAAATGATTAAATTATTAAATAAAGAACATGATAGGTTTATTAAAGATTTTTGTTTTAATTTCCTAAGGAAGAAGGTATGTGTTAGTTCACTGATACCATTTATTGATCTCAATTTTGGTTTCTTGTTGTGTATATAATAAGGTATTGACCACGGTGGAAGCTTTGTGAGTTTTTTCCATACCATTACCGGAATATTTATGCTTACAATTAGTATTACGGAAATAAGGTAAATATTAATATCACAATAATTATTTGTAATATTGTGTTATATCTTTATATATACGCTTTATACGCCTCATACCGGCGCACAGGTCAAGTACCCATGCGGGTGTAATTTCCCTATTTGCTTAGTATAAAACTTAATAACAACTTATATTAATTTGTATATTTTATATTCTATTGTAACACTATGATATTTTTTGAAGAAATAGTATATTTCATGACTAAGACCAAAAACAGGCGATTTTGATACGAGCACAAAATAATGTAACAGCCGAGGAATGCAGATGCTGTTAAATGTGTGAAATATATAAAAAGCCAAATTTGTGCCGTGCGATGAACTAAATTTTTCGTCACACTGCAAATAAAATGAAACAAACACGTTAAACATAACTTTTTACCTAAGTTAGTATCAATAATGTTGTCGACTATTTTTGTCGCTTAAGACTAATCAGTTTTTATGTTACATACGTTGTAACAGTTCTTTCTTGATTCCTAATTGGTTGTTTAGGCTATGTTAGTGATAACCTTGAAGCGCTAAGCGTAGGACTCATAATAAATCATCATAATAATAGGTTTAGTCCTAGGAAGAAAAAGGATAACTTTTGTTCTTCAACAAGTGCATCTAAAACAGCTGTTTTTCAATTATTAAATAATTATTTTGAAAATCCATTCCCATCTTTCCTTTTAGAAGGAAACCTACATACTTATTCTCAATGTTATTCTTGTCGATAATAAGCAAATTGATATTACAACTATCCTATTATTGTAAATATTTGGTTTAAACTGCCATATAGTTATGCTCTACCTATATAATTATGTCAAGAATACCGGTTTTAAAATGTTCTCATGGCAGCAAGCCTGCTTGGCTATTAATTATAGACAAAAATAAAAACTTGTTGTACTTTTAGTTAAACTGTCATCACATAGCCTCTTACACTCAGGAACGCTCACTGTGTAATGTTGTAAAGTCTATCTTACTGCCAAAACCGCAGCCTTTAATCAGCTGATTGAATGGTGATGAGGAATGGTTGTGTTGCAGACGACAAAGGACGAAAACGTGACGATCAGCTCATTGACCTTTGTTCCCGGAATGGAGGATTCTGGGAAGTTCCTTACTTGCAGAGTCGGAACTACCCCTCACATTGTTGAAGACGGGTGGAAACTCAACATTCATCGTGAGTAATTGTGAGCCACTCTGAGTCTAATTAATTAATTAAATCCTTCCATTAGGTTGAATATACCTGCGTCCCCATGGAGCGCATTAATATACGATGCGTTTCACGTAATTTATTGGTGAACTAATTGACACTCACTCGTTAAACTAACTCATTATTTTATTCAGGGGAAACTTTTACTAGCTACCGTAATTTTAGCTAATTTTAATTTAAAGCTATTTCATAAAATTGGTTGTATTGATATTTTCAACGATTCTTCGAAAATATTTGAACTTAATCTTTCTGCAACCAATTATAGTCTACTCTTTTAGGGATTTAAAACTAAAAGCGAAATTTGTTATTGAGTATCTTATTATAATGAGATAAAGAAGATATTTATTCGAAAAACGTTCTTTGAAGAAAGGTTTAATTTGTTTTCGTGACAGTTATTTAATTTCAAAATGTAATTACGTAAATTATTATATCTCATCAAATAAATGATAGCAATCAGTTTTTATTCTTTACAGAGGCACAGAAATTGTAACTGTTAAAATAATAAACTCAATGCTAATACATTTGAAGACAATACTGCAAAACTATACGAAATCCTCTTAGTTATCTATCCTAATTGTATAACGCTAAAATAAGCTATGAATTTATGCACTTTTGGTGATTATGGCTCTTTACAAAACAGTATCTCTGAATAAAGTAATCAATTAATTGTAACATCACTTGTAAAACTCATTTTTAATTGATCAAACAGCTAGGGAACTACTCTAACTTTATTAAAATTTTACTAAAATGAGTAGTTAGTATATTTATAGTGAAAAATTTAGTATCTACTTCCCTGTTTGAAATATGTTATATCATGGATATGTCTTAAGGTAAGGTTTTCACTTCATCAAAACAGCTGTTCTTATTCTTTTATATTAAAAGTTCAATACAACAGCTCTGGTGGTTTCTATGAAAACCTGATACGTATTTTTCCTCTTACAATTTCTTAACACCCCCCTCAAAGCTAAGACATATCCATGTCAAAATGCTAAACGGTAAAATTAATATAATAATGTTTGAAAATTAAAATTTACTCCTTTCTTCTTGACAACATTTAAGCGCTAACTAACAATGATGTCAGCTTAACATTGAAGAGGGAGCACGATAGCAAGAGTGTGGGGTAGTAGAGAGTCTCGCAGGGCTGATAGCATTCAGGGGTGCTGCCGTGGCTGATGGGGTGATAAGTCAGCGTCCCGAGGGGCTGCCGCCCGGCCATTCTACCGGGGAAAACTTCAGCCCTGATAATACTACGGAAACATTTCACTACGGAATCGGCTTCATACTGTTTTATGTAGAATGAATTTAGTTCACAATTATTTCTTAAGATTATATACACTGTAAAAGTATTACATATTCTTGAAACATAGTACTGTATATTTTGACATAATTTAAATTAATAAAACATTTTTAGCAATAAATGAAGCTAAATTAAGGACAATTATTTTAACATTTTAAAACTTTTTTTATAGGGAACGGTTCTAATAGTTCATGTTATCTAACACCAACCAGCTATTTTGGGTAAAAAAAAGCTTAAATACGTTTTGTGTCAAAAGTTGAACCAGCAACATTCATATCCAATCCAATACTATAATACGAGCAAGGTTTGTATATATATTTGCACACGGTTCTCGAAAACGGCTCAAACGATTTTCTTTAAATTTTGGAAATAACTAATTTCTGAGTAGAAAATAAGTTCTAGATATGTCTAATGTCCGGGAAAATTCCGGCTTTCTTGTAATATTAAGTTAAAAATCTAAAAAATTAACGTTAGTCTTATGAAGAATCACAATGTAAACAATACAAATCAAAACATCTGTTTATAACCGTTTGACAGTTAGTTGTTGATGGAAGATGGTAGTGAATAGAGGTTTTGCATAAATATTTATTTTATGTATAAATGAAAAATTATCAAATTACTAAACATTTTGTAAAAACTAAAGGATAAAATAACTGTGCAAAATAAAAGCAGAGAAAGGTATTTCCAAAATCTTTCGTGTTTTGATAGAAAACGTATTTATTATATTGCTTGAAGCTACTGTAACAAACCATTTAATTGGTGTAAATTAAATTTCTCTTCTGCTTTTCAATCCTCCTTCTAACACAATCAGTTGATCACAGGCTAATAATAACTTTATGGATAATTACAGTACAAGATCAGCTAAAACAATTGAGGTTGACCAAAGACCCTTAAACGACGGCTAGCATCCGGCCGACGCCGTAGCTCAGTGGTAGCGCATAGGTTTTACGTTCACGAGGTTGTGATATCGATCCCCACCCGGGATTGTTCAGTGTTTATGCTATAATAATTAAGATGTATGAAATCGGTTTACTTAAACCACATAAATATTTTCATTGAGTAATAAATTTAGTTTTAATTTTGCTAATTAACTTGTATAATACATATCTTATTCTATCCGAGCAAAGCTCGGTCACCAGGTACTTATAAATCAACCACGTTACCACTGAGCTACTTAAACCTTAAGGCATTTTAGTAAGTTGAAGAAACATGTTTTAGACATTTATATTTTACTAATATTAACATGGTTGATTGGATGAAATACGAATATTGTTTTATGTAAACGTAAGTTTTGTTCAGCTAATCCTTACAATTGCTCAACTGTCGTGTAGATGTGCCCGTGGTGACGCTGGAGTTGGGTAACAGTGTTAACGTCAGCTCCGTCGTCGAAGGGATGGACGTCATCTTCGAGTGCAATATCAAGTCCAACCCTTGGGTCTACAAGGTTACCTGGAGACATAAGGTATTGAAACCGAAACGTGAAGAAACAATCGGTTCAATTGAAATAATTATTGTTTGACACACAATGTATGTATGCAATATATACATTATGACTTAAAATATTCTTTATGGAATCAATTAATTATTGGTTTATGATGTTTTGATAACGAATTGAAAACATATTTAGCACAATTAATATCAATAAAATGAAATATAACGTTTCAAAACAAATAATTTAAATTTACCCTAAAATAAAAATTTCTCCTAATACTCATGTTTTTTTTAATTGTTTTTTCCTTCTGGAGGAGTAAATCTCTAGATTTTATTTTAGCCTTTTTGTATTCTTGACTGTAAGCAGAGTATTTCTTATTCTTTTATTGTTAACTTTCCTTTAACCTTATTGTTAAATAGATCCTGGTCATTACACAAAATTGAATCGATGTATTTTCAGGTACTACCTGTATTTTCACTGCTACTTGCATTTTTACGGTTTCCTACAACCACCGTGACCGTCACAACACCAAGATCTTCACTTTTTCGGTTTCAGGTCATCAAATGTCTAACTTCATTCGTTTGAGACTGCATATACGTAAATACGAGAACTTTCGTTTACAGAAATCATTAGTCTCAATGACGTTTTGTTGGAAGAATGGAAATGAGCTATTATTCGAGCATAATATCGGTCCAATTTAATTTTAACATCTCTATTAAAACTATTGTCATACCTTAATTCCATGTAACTTACATTTTTTATAAAAGTATTTGAGGAAAATTCTGTCTATAATATTATCTATCATATAACTAACTGTAAGGCAGTACCAAATTAAATTTTAGTTTTATCGGTAGATTGTACTGCTACCACGAACTCGTCGAAACGAGCACAATATAAAAGCTTTTAAAATCAAACATTCAGGTCCACAAGGGCATGTTTGTAAACTATTGATATAAAGCCTCAAAGGCCAAAGGGTGGACCGTCAGAGTTTAATTTGACGCTACCGAAGAAAATAAACATTTTTATTTAACAGTGGTTTTGTAAGATTTTTTATTAGAGGCGAAATGTTTTTCAAATGTTTATTTCGCTTTTAGATTAAATAAATGAGCGTTAGTTTTAAAACATTTTTTTTGTTCAATTATAAATTATGGAAAAAGTAATAAAGTAAGAATACAAACAAGATTTACGGTAGAATTTAGTGTTTTGAATAGTATTTGATGTGAGTCTATCAGATATGTTTACTACTTACAGTTTGTTTTAGATAATATGTAATATTTCTTGGCCCTAAATATATTTGAAATTATTCAAGTAACCATGATAGTTTTAGAATTTACGTAAGAGCCGATTTCTAGGTCCTTCCCCGGTGATAATTTAATCCCTACTATTGTAAAACAGAATAGCAGCCTGTTTTGGGAGGTTCATTTCACTCGAACACACTGGGTTTCACTGGGTGTGGTTCACTGGGTTTCACACTCGAACGCGTGTATGTTGTTTAGGGTGTTGTGTTCATAGTTATTTTTACCGGACAACTCCGTAGTTTGGCAAAATGGTTTTATTTTGTAGTGCTTGAAAGTGTACCTTCTGTTGCCTTACAATAAAAAGTTTAATGAAATAAAAGTGAAAAAAGTTTAAATATCAAAAAGGTAAAAACTGGGCTCTGCCCTCAGGGAGAGACTCTTGTTAACAACGTGGGGTCCGGCAACAACCAGAGTCTGTTTCTGTCGGGCGTGACCAGGGAGCGTGCTGGCATATACACCTGCGTCGCCAGCAACTCCGAGGGCGACGGGGAGAGCAACCCTATCTTGCTGGACGTCAAATGTAAGTCTCTCTTTGGAACATGATTAATCTAATTTTAGTATAAAGAGGGTGTATTATTGAGCTTTGCTCTTGTAACAAACCTGGTTTAGAAGGATTGGATAGAACAGTATCAGTCTGAACAGTACCATAATCAGAAAGTCTACCAGAAAGTCTGTTACGTGCCTAACTGCAATACTTTAAGAGTATATTCTACAAACTTATTATTACGGTACTTTACAGTATTAATAGTCTCAATACCTTTAGTTCTAACACTTTTCAAAGCAAAACAGATTGGTTCAACCACGTTAAAATGAAATCTATGTACAGCATGTTGTATTAAATATATAAATATTTACGGTTTTTTTCTTTTCTCATACATAGTATAGAAAGAAAGCATGGTTTTCGTAAATATTTTTCGAATTAAAGTTAAAAGAGGGAATACCTTTGTGAGACTCCCTGAATCAAATAAGCAGTTTACAGACTGTCTGTTTTCTGTCTATCTGTCAATCAGTATGTCTGTGTGTCAACCCCGAGACTACGCTGATGGTCCAAAGTTTGTGAAATTCGGTACAAGTTTGCTATTTTTACCCAAAACACAGTTTTTTCCATTTTTATTGTAAAACGTAGTTCACGCTTGAGACCGTAAATATTATTATAAAACCTGCATGTTTAAAAAAATATGCCTCAAAAGTTATGGACTTATATATTTCATGACAATTTTTAAGAAAAAAATTATAAATTTAAAAAATAGCTTAATTATTACCATCTACCTAAAACTAAACAAATTACTATTTTTTCGAGTTATTAGTTATTGAAGGTAATGGTTCAAGCGGAAATTTAAATTTACTTTCTGCGGTAAACACAGTAAGCTGTTTGAGAGCGGCTTAAGTTATTTCTATCGAGATTAATAAAAATTAATTTTATCCTAATTTCTCAACCGTTTTCCATGTAACTTTGTTTGTGGCGTAAGGTCACATGACCCAGTATTAGTTACAAAATAAGAGGATGTTTGAATGAAATGTATTAATAATTTTATGCAATATTAATGCAGTGGTTTAATTTATTGTATCTATTATGTTTACTTTGAAAGGAAGAAAGTGTGTGTCCGCTTTACGTTATAGCACATAATATACATCAAACTTTAGACATAATATATAAAACATACTACACATTTACATTTACTACTACAGTATATACATTATAGTGGTAATCAAATCAATTCTAGGTTATAAATGTATTAGTTTATTGTCTTACAAGATGAGTATTAATCACAATCTACTTGTTGACAATCTTATTAGAACCCTTGGTAGCCTCAAGAGGATTCCTATTGTTCTATTATGCTTATTGTTCTATCTACTTTAAACGTCATTACCGACCACCATAACAATCCTGGTTTTATTTCTTCTTTATCGCCATTAGATACTTTTATCACCATACTTTTGAATTTGTCTCATTTAATAATGTATATATTGATTATCTACATGTTTCACTAACCATTTGTTTTCGCAAAGTTAGCATTTTTCATACATACGGTAATTTATTTTAGTCCAATTACCCTCTGCTATTATTAGTCCTCCATGTGTTAAAAAAAGGACAATGAATGGTGTCTTAGAATGGAAAGATTTAACGCATTTTTGGCTTAAAATATTAATTTGCTATTTTTTGTGCAAATAATTTTCTTTAAAAAGTAACATTTGAAAACGTACAACCTCAGTATAAGTTAAAATACAGTACTTCCAAATGATTTTACAACACCTTAAAATTACCTTCTTAAAACTATGACCCCATTCTTTATAAATCACAATGTTATCTCAAGAAAACAATAAAACTGCCGAGTCCATCAGGTTGTTAGCCTTATTTATTTCAATGAAACCATAATTTCGATAAGTGCAGAGTCCCAAGTCAGTCAAACAGCTTGCGTGTGAATAATTACTAATGCCTAACATACCTCTATACATACAGTACTTGTATGATCTGATTAGCCTACTAAACGTCTAGAAACTCGTTGTGACTGTGATCAAAGACAATTTTATTCTTATACAGACTGTCAGCGACGGTTGCGCATTTGTTAGTTACGAATCTGAACACCAGATTGCACTAGCGCGATTGGGCAGAGAGACGTTGCCATTGCCGACAGCTAGACCGAGACAGCGGTGGAGTGTAAGTGTATGAGTATACGAGCTAGGACGGTTAGATCCGGCCTAGTAGAATTGGCAACCTCGCGAACCATCTTACCCTGGCTGAAACCAATTAGAGCACTTTTGGTACTACTGGCGTGGCCCGTGGCCAATTCTGAAACTATACGCTGCGAGTCTGTATTGAAATATAAATTGTCTTTGCTATGATGGTCGTTTGACGTTGCCGCAGACGCGCCACGGTGCCCCAGCTCCAGGCCCGGGTCACTAGGCGTAGGTCGTAACGAGACCACCAGAGTGCAGTGTGACGTCGACGCCAACCCTGTAGACGTCAGGTTCAGCTGGAGGCTCAACGCAACTGGCGGGCTGGTGGAGTTGCAGCACAGTCAGGTGACCTCGGAGAACGTCCGCAGCGTGCTGACGTACACGCCGCGAGCTGTAGAGGACTACGGCACCCTTCTGTGCATGGCCAGTAACGACGTCGGAGCTATGAGGACACCTTGCGCCTTCGTACTTACTCCTTCAGGTAACTATTGCAGCTGTATATAAACTGTCGTGAACACGTGCATTGTAATGTCAGTAATTATAATTAATATTTCAAAACGTTCGCTACCGATCGTCAGATGATCTGTCAGAGCCCTAACCTGCAGGCCAGACTTTCCCCTGAAACTATGTAACTGAAGTAAAATCTACTCAGAGACAAAAACTTTTTTTGTTTTTCTTATCAATTAGGTTGTAAATGACAGTAATTTACATAAACCAGCAAGAAAACAAACCATCTTGCATTATAAATCCTATTATTTATTATTAAAGTTGGCGACAGTGTATGCCTTATTTTGTTATACATAAAAACATGTAGATTTTCCTATGGATCGATGTTAACTACATTTAACGTGATGCAATTTCTTTTGTAAAATAAATTCTGGATAATTTTAATGAACATAAACATTCAAAGAATATTTTTACATTTTATG
This sequence comes from Nephotettix cincticeps, assembly GCA_023375725.1. Lineage (NCBI taxonomy): Eukaryota > Metazoa > Arthropoda > Insecta > Hemiptera > Cicadellidae > Nephotettix > Nephotettix cincticeps. Next base: position 53,447,316 of record CM041791.1, read on the forward strand.
AAATACAATTGTAAAATACCAAATTATAATAATAACTCAAGTTGATTATGTATAATATAATGTCTCTCAGTCATGCCAGTCACCTAGTTTTCTTTCTCCAAATCATTGTACACGTCAGCAGGTTTGGTCGACTAATTCACGCTGTGAAATGCAGAAATGAGGGCTGCAAATGCCGCCAAAAATATGGAGGTAAACCCACCAGATGGAAACCAATCCCGCCAGCTTATTTGGAGGTTATCTCTGTAGACCCGTAACTAGTAAGCAAAATAAAAAATATTAACCGTATATTAATAATTGCTCATAAGGATGTTACAAGTCGGTCCAGGGAGTTAAGGCCATGCGTCAATAATTATAGTTGATGTCGGTCCATGCCTAGATAATCATCAACCGTAGTTAACTCTGGTCTGTGAAGAATGATATTCTTAACATATTGGTAGCGAACACAACATTAAAAAATACTTTTGTAACAGTTGTTACACCGATGTTAGTTCTATTCCTATGAATCAAACCATACATACATGGTTCCGCGTGTTTTATACATTTCAATTCTGGACGGGTTTTCTCCCATGATTTTGATTTGGTTTAGTACAGTCCTCTTTGATTTATATATAGTATTTATCAACGAAGATGACATTTTTTATGTAATGATAGGTAACCTTCAAAACTGTTACTATTTAGCGTCGATTTGTTTTAATAACAGATTAATTGATCGAATATAAATGACCACTTGGGGCCACCATTTGGGATCAAGACATCGGACCACTATTTTTTAGAGGTTTTTTGCTGTTTACGACAAAACTAAATAATTGAAACGACCGTACGTACTTAAATTAACTCTTGGTAGAAATGCTTTATCATTCTGATGACGGTGCTGCCTTATAGTGCTGTCGCCAACGAAGGAATTGACCCCACTCGATCACCACACCCAGCGCTAACGCTGCGGCAGTTATGTTTGTTTTGGTTATAATAAATCTTTCAGTGGGAATTGTCCTCAGTTTATTGCAAATATAACGATTCCAGATGAGTCATTCAGTGTTCTGCAGGTGTAAATTAAGTTAGTTATTAATAATAAAACTAACGTACACCCACAGAACACTGTATGTCGAATGTAGCCTACACTACCGTCATAGCGACAGCAGCCCATTCAACATCCTTGCTGACATCGCTGCCTTTTGGAAGACAGAAAGCAAAGACCGTTGATCATAAATTCGCCAAATGTCCAACGTAGGTCACATAAAATACGTTGTTACGTATTATTTAGTAAGTTTTGGTAATAAACTTAGTTGCCTCCGTATAATATTAAAGTACGAACGGGTAACTCAAAATTATAATTGAAACAATTTTTATTAGCGCCAAAAGTCCTCGAATTTAAAGCTACGCAGTATATGAAGTACACAGTACTTAGTGTTTTTATATTATTTTCCAGGCAAGCCGGACAGCCCACACAACTGCTCAATCACTAACCAAACGTTTGACTCGCTGCAAATCGAGTGCGAGCCAGGATTTGACGGCGGCCTGGAGCAGCAGTTCGTCATCGAGGTTTACGTCGCCGAGAAGCGTCACTTGGTGAGGAATTTGACGTCTAGGGAGCCATGGTTCAATGTGGGTGGTCTGGAGGAGGGCGTCAGCTTCGACATCGTGGTGTACTCGCACAACAGCAAGGGCCGCAGCGCCTCCGTGGGTCTCCACGCGTACGCCGTCAAGACCGCCGAGCGGCACATGAGCGACACGGGACCTCGTAAGTCAATGTGACAAAGGCAAAAACGCTGTGTTTTTAATTATTTTTTTTCTTTTGCTTCAAGATAGCTGTTTAAGTTTGAAACGAATTCTCAAATTCGAATCTATTACGATTCGATAATCGATCAAACACAATACTTGTGAAAAGATTTCTTTTGCTTCAAGATAGCCGTTTAAGTTTGAACGAATCCTCAAATTCGAATCTATTACGATTCAATAATCGATCAAACACAATAATTGTGAAAAGATTTGATGTACCAGATTTATCTGACCATAGATAACAGTTTCTCCCCGCAGGTATTATCAGCCCAGTGCTGGTGACGCTGACGCCGCTGCTGGGTGCGGTGCTGGGCCTAGTGGTGACAGTGGTGACGGTGGTGGTGGCGGTGCTACTGGCGCTGAGGCAGAGACAACGACGACGCCAGCGCGCTGAGAAGCAGAGCATCGAGTCCAGCAAGCACAGCGACAGCCAGGACAGCCTCGAGAACAATCCTGATGTCATCCCGCTTAACTCAGGTAAGGGAGGGAGTCACCCGTGCTAGCAACTCGGCCGTGTGTGGGTTCTCCTCAGTTCTGATAGGATTTAATGCAAAGGCCACGCAAGAAGCTGACATATTTAAAACTTTAATACTAAAGATGTAAAGTGAGAACATCTCTAATAAGCTATTGAAAGGAAAATCCTCTATTTCTTCCAGAGTCGACTACTTATTCACCTCTCTATCTAAGCCTCGAGTAGCACAAACATTTTTAGATCTATAAAGTAATTGTATATATATATATATATATATATATATACAATATATATATATATATGTGTGTGTGTGTGTGTGTGTGTGTGTGTGTGTGTGTGTTATGTTTTATAATATGCTATTGCATAATTTATAATGCTATACATAAATACCAAAGGCATTCATTCGAAGCGCTCTACCACGAAAGAGCAGGTTATTGGTGGAAATTGGTCCAGGCAGTAGACATATTAAGCGGGCCATCTTACTTTCTCCTTTGAGTGAAGGTGGAACCACTTTGGTCCTTAGCTAAGGGTCATAACTTTACGGTTGACATTGTGTATCTTTTAATTTGAATAAGGCGAAGTAGAAGGAGATAGAACGTATTTAAATAAAATTATTGTTCTTCACTGTGGAACTGTGGCTTACCACATATTATAACCTGTCGATAATGTTGACCAAACAACTATTAAAAATCAGTTGTCGTGTTTTATGAACTCTTTGAAAAATCAGAAGATGTATAAAATAGTATACTTTATCACAAGGACCAAAAACGGGCGTTTTTCATTCGAGCACAAGTTTAATGTGCGAGTGTATATCAGTAAAATTACTATATTTTTCGTCATACTGAAAATAAAATGAAACAAACTCGTAAAACATAAATTATTTCCTGATTTAATATTAATAGTGTTGTCGACCATTTTTGTCACTTTAGACTAATCAGATGTTATGTTATTTAAGTTGTATAGCAGTTCTTTCTTGATTCCCGAGTAGTTTTTTTAGGTTAGATCAGTGTTAGTAATAAAACTATCGATAGTTCAATCTCAAACCTTTTCATAGTTAGATTTAATAGTTTCGAATCCGGAATTAATAAAAAATCTGTAGTGATTGTTGCAGTTAACTTTTCGTTTACTTATAATTGAATGCTGACCTCGAATGTAAAGTATCATTAAAAATCATTTTGCGGCCTGGGACTCAAAAATCATCACCTTAGTGGGTTTAGTAAAAAAAAAGAAAGAGAACAACATTTGCTCTTCAACACATGAATCTAAAACGGATGTTTTGAAGCAGTATGACGAAAAAATGTGTTTTATAAAACAATTTATTTAAACTTCAAAAATTTGCATAGCGGAAGTGAAGTCAAAGTTATGTTTCCTCGGTAAGGTTGACCTCTTGTTGCAGGTAAATGGTTTAATTGTAATAAAACAAATAACTTCTTTATTATCATTATACGGGTTAGTTTTACTATAGGATAAAGTAAAAACTTACGTGTCCCAACACTACAATATATTTACACTTATATTGTAACTATATAGAATGGTAAATATATAAAAAAATTGTCGATCGATTTCGTCCAGTTACACCGAACATCATCAGTCCCAAATGGAGACTGAAAGAAACAAGATGGCGTCCCTGCTTGAATACTACTGGCTACCAAAAGTTCCTGTCATACCGTCAAAGGTAGCATTTATTGGCTTGCTGAGTTCCGGAAATAGATTTTTATATGTTCCTGCAGAATCCAAATGTATTTTGAAAATGTAAATGTATTTATAAATTAAATTATCAATTAAATTAGAATTAATACTTAAAAGTATATTAAATATAATTTAATGAAAAAGAGACAAAAGCTAACGGATATCGCCACTCACTAATAGATGAGTTAGGTAAAAAAGTATTAAGAAAAATAAAAAATTAAGACCGGATTAGAAGCCAGACAACACTACAAAACGAAGAGGAGGCAGCTAATAAATTTGCAGTTTTTTTAATTATACAGGGGAAAACTCAAAGAATTGTAAATAAATTTAAAAAGTATTGAGTTTCAACAGCGTTTAGGGCGCAGAACACAATGGATATAATAATACACACAACAATTGAAAACACTGATAAATTCAACCAACCAGGAATATACAAAATTGGATGCGGAGACTGTGATAACATGTACATATGCCGAACCGTCAATTTTATAAAAAAGATAAATAATCGTATATCAGCATAGAAGAACGGGAAATCGGAGAGATCAAACATCGCATAAGACTTACTAAAAAAAGGACATAACCTAACAACGATCGATGAAGACCTCAAGATCATCAAAACTTGTAAAAAAGGAAATGGAATGAATGCATGGGAAGAGTTATTTATTTATAAAGAAAAATGTAAAAATAAAACAAAATTAATAAATGAACAAATACATTTTGATTCTGCAAACATTTTTCTCAGCCAGACAATAGGACAATAGCTGCTACCTATGACGCCATAACAGGAACTTCCGGTAGCCAGTAGTATTTAAGCAGGGCAGGGACGCCATCTTGTTTCTTTCAGTCTCCATTTGGACCTGATGATGTTCGGTGTAACTGGACAAAATCGATCACCAATTTAACAACTTTTTTATATATTTACCGTTGTATATAGTTACAATATAAGTGTAAATATATTAAGTAGTGTTGGAAGACGTGATTTTTTACTTTATCCTATAATAAAATAAAGTCATAATGGTGATAACTATGACCATATAAACTTTAAAGTATTGATATTAGAGTCAATTATTTGCTGTGATGAAAAATTACTAAATAGTATAATCATCTGAAAAGAACGTGTATATAGAGAATGCATACTCTTTATAAGATAGAAAACCGTCTAATCCTCTCGATGTATTACCTTTTTTATTTTTCTTAGGATTACAAACTTAACTGTCACTAAATTCTACCCCAAATGTTTCTCTAGGTTTATTTGATTCCAGTTTTTATTAAGTCGAAGGTGGTTTTGACAAACCGAATGAACCTAGAATAATTTATCAAATTCTTATTGAAATAATAATGTCTATTTTTTTATTCCGTTTTATGACAAGATATACCTAATTCAACGTTTATGCTTAACCATCATAAAATTAGCTTATTGAAACAACTAATAATTTAGTGAACAATATATTATAAGTGGTGTTTATCGTTTGTCTTATGAACTATTACTTCCTCACTGATTATGAATATGCTTTTAGAAATGTTATGTTACGTAACAGTTCTAATATTCTATTGATCCTCCATACAATGAATGAGCTTGCACATTTTGTCTTTTTCCACTGGTTCCAAATATACTGAAATTCTGAACCATCGTATGATATGGTTAAAACAGTGCATTGGCACTCTTAAATATTCTTTAATTTTTCATCTTTTTATAAGATTTAGTTAAAAGAACAAAAATACGAGTCGTATCTGTATTTGAGACGTTAGGAAAGTTCCATCTTCAATTTCTCAATATATTTCTTTGTAACGTCCGAACTACTACTTGTCGCCTGATAGGTAGAGATTTAGTTTATCATAGAAAATGTATTTTAAAATGTTTCAGAATATCAAGTCACAGAAAAGTCTGTTCAAGATAAAAATTCGAGCTTATTTACTGTTCCAGTTAAATGCCCCTTACCTCCAACACAGGTATGTTCATTTATGTTTCATGTTGTATAACATAACAAAGTGTTTCACGTTTATGAAAAAATTGGCTACATAAAAGAATACTTTGTATCGTATTGTAAATTGTTAGTGGTAGATATACTTTTTGATATTTTTCAAGTAACAAATATTTATTGGAACTTTCCTATTATACTAGCTATGCTTTTTTAACTAATACTATATAGTAAAGCATATATTTGATTATATTTATAAATATTTTTTTTAATATGTTTATTGTCTAAGTAGTTGTCTTAAACATATCTTAAATAAAACAAATTGTAATAATGTAATGTCAAATTTACGTAAAATATCTAAAATATGTCTTAAAAATCTTGCGATATTATTATCAAATAATAATTAATTGATTATGTATCAAACCATTTACTTTTATACAGTTTAAATATATGAATCTTATTAAAACGCGATTATTCTACCTGCCGTTTGGATATATTGTAGATTTTGATAAAATTAATAGAGAGAAAATTTGGTTGGATAAAATGCAGAGTTAAAGCAATTGGTTGCACTCGTTCAATCAACAGGATCGTGTAAAAGACTATCAATTGCAGCCACTGAAACGGCAATACCGAATATAATTTAACTCAAAAATAAATGTATTATCGAATTCCATACTTTAATGTTGTATTAATATTTTGGATTATCTCCATAAAACTATTGCATAAACCAACACAAATAGCGAAAAAATTATCCGAGCAAAAAAAGAATCATATAAACAAATATAAGAACATATATCTACTTTTCTACATATAATGTCCAAAAAGTAATAAATTAAATGTATTGTAGAAAATACAATATAGATAAAGAAACAAAGTAAAAAATTTAAAAACATTCATAAAAAAATTAATCTACAAAAAATTATTTTTACAAAAATAAAATTGTTAAATAAAAATGTAAATTTGAATATAAAATTATATATAAATAAAGAATAAAAAATTATTATTAAAAAAATTGAGTAATTTAATTTCTATGATAATTTTAATATAACGAGATTTTACAAATAAATACACATAATCAAGTTATATCAATAATAAGTAAAATTAGTATTCATGGGAATGCCCGAATAGATCAGCCTGTTTGACAACGACGCCTTCCGATGATAACAGAAAACAATCATAAACCAAACAAATGTCATACGTGAAACCCATAAAATAACTTTTATGAGATATTTTTTAAGATCAAAATAGTTAAAAAAATGTATTATCTATGTAATAAAAATAAAAAAACAAAACAATATTAAATTTGAAACATTTTTACTTCGTTATAGATAAAGTAAGTTCTTTGCAGAGTAGTTTTCTAAAAATTTAAAATTACATTCATTGCTAACAAAAGAGTTGGAATTTTCCTGGTACAAATAACACTTAAGTTTAATTGCCAGCCAAAATATATTGCAGTGTTGTACAGAAGTCCCGATACTCAAAGGCCCAGTTTTGATTAGTTTGCACAAATAAACGCATGTTTGGTGAAATCCAATTTTCTTGAAACTATTAAATCGGATTTAAATACGAGTATTTGTTTTTTCATAAAATATTATTTTTATCTTTATGTAAAAAAATTGAAGTAGATCCACGATTTAAAATGTTTTTCTTTTTTAAGATTCGGGGTAATGCTATTTAATTTATTGTATGGTGTAAATAATCAATTTTTGCAAACTTTACATTTAATGATCAATATTTATTTTATACATCGTTTTTGGGCATTTGCAGATGTAAATGATTTATATTGGTGTAAATAAGCAACTGCTTGGCACTGTTTGCAATACTTAATATTAGTATAACAGTATCATAATGTTAGTACTATGAATCTGAATATTGTTGGCATTGTTAACACCGAACGCAGGATGAGATGGAGTCCAGCGACGGATCCCTGGGGCACACCAAACTCATGTCTGAGTTCACCAGCCTCGCGGACTGTTCCCTCATGCAGACGTCTCTGGACGCCACCTTCAGAGACTTCAAATCGGTCAGTTTTAACTTCAAAACTATATAAAACCTTAATTTTAAGGGTTTGGAATGAAATAGTATTTCTAAATTTTTTATCTGTAAAAAGGAAATAGTTTATATGGTAAAATTTATATGGTCATAGCTTTAGATAGCCGCACACCGCAAATAATGGAAAATAACTTTCCACGTGGACTATAACAATAAAAATTAAAAAAAATCATGATTCAATTAGGGCGTAGAAGTCTTAGAAACAGAATATTCAGTCTGAAAATATAATACTAACTTAGATTTCTCGATTAATGCTATATTTCAGAGTTAAATAAATAAGGACTGTTTTATATTAGAACTTTCAAGTAAGGTTTATATTTAGAATGGACTATATTCAACAAATTTCTATCGTACTAACCTTTATATTTAGAATCACAAAACAAAATATCAAATTATTCTTTAAATATACACACTAATATATGTATGTATATATATATATATATTTTCTTCTTTTTTTCTCACTTTTATATAAATGTTACTTAATAACTTAGCTTACGTTACTTATTCAATATGTTAGGTATTGCAAGTTGAAGGATAGTTATATTACAGGAGGAGTTTTTTTTCGAGAGGTATTTCGTGAGGTCAAAAAGTGTAATTTTGTTGACAAATGTAAGAATTAGAAAGGACGGCTTAGTCCTTAACTAACGTGTTTCTCTGGTTGCAGTCGCTGCTGCCCATAACATGCCCGGTGGCCGGGGGCAGCCCCTCCCGGGTGACCACGACGGCGACGCGGTTCTGACCCCCCGCACCCCCCGGGGTCACGCCTCCCGAGTGGCAGGTCTCCGAGGTGCTGTAACCTATAGACTCCCTCACCCATGTGCCTGATCAACTTTGTGATAACTCGTGAAACCCGACAAGCCTTCTCCACCTAGATATTGCTCACTGTTTCACTATCGGAGTTTCAGATTAGACAATACGAGTACAGTATTATCGGCAACTGTTTTAATTGTAAATAAGTAAAACCAGTTTCTGTAAGGTTTAGATAATTTAGAAAGTGTTGATTTTGTATTTGTATATTCACGTGTTCATTTTTCTATCTAAATATAAGTTGGATGTGAAGTTTAAAATAATAGGTTACGTTTTATATTAAAAAATTATCATCTTGTTAATATAAAATATAAAACGGAATTTTAAACCAATTTTGTATCTAGTAGAATAGATTTTTGAATTATCTTATTTAAAATTGGTCATCCCGAAAGAAATTATGCTAGATATTTGTTTCACTAAAGTTCTGTGAAGATTTATACTATATAAACTCTGAAAATATAAATGTATATATTATTAAAGTTAAAAATAACCAATTCATTCAAAAGTTCAAATTTGATACTACTTTGTGTTTACTTTGAATATGATCGAACCTCCATATAACGGAAGGAATATTTCTAAATAAAAATATGGGGCGTTATAAGTAGCTCTTTCAATGAAATTAAAAAATGGATTGTATTACACTTTTCAAACTATGAAACAGCTTTAGATATAACCATAATTTGATTTTGTGAGATTTAAAATCTCGTACATACAGTAATAACTATACAAAAAATAAATAAAAATCAATATACCCTTCAAATCCACTTAAATATTTAATAAAATTCATGAAATATTTTCCAAATTAATTTGTTGTAAAATGAACAAAGTAAACCCCTAGCAAGACATTTTTGTTGTTTCAAGACTGTATGGCCTGCTAGCATTGTAAGAAACAGATTTGAAATTTGTTCTATATAAGAATTCATACTGTTTAATAAATGTTAATATGAAGTAAAATTATAATACAAATTTGTACATGTTCTTGTTTTATTGACTTTATCATAAATTTTACCAAGATTAAATCTTTACTTTACGATTGTTTCTAGTTTTTAACCTCTGAGAGTATAATTACTACACTCTTAATTACTTCTAACTACTAATTACTCTAATTAATATTAATTATTAATAGTATGAATGAAAAGTATATGTGTTGTGACGGGGTGCTAAACCTGTCACCCCGACAGTACAGCCACCTAAATTAGCAAGCCAGGTCATCGCCATAATAGACAGTTGTTAGAAACTTTGGTGTTTACTAATGAGCAATATTTTTTGAATTTATATTTTTCACTTTAAATCAAGCCAATTAAAAAACTATTTTTTATTTAAAAATAGAATATTAATTTTACAATGGAATATACATCCTGTAACGTAAAAATGCTATCTGCAAAGAAGAAAACATCAATATCATATCATTCAATATTTTTAATATATCAATTCAGAGATGTTTTATTGGACATTTCAAAACTTTAAAAAAATTAACATAGTGCTAGTTATTTTAATACCTTTTTACCTCGTTATTTAAGCTAGAGAAGCCAAAAACATTAACTAAAATGCGGTGTATGTAAACTATTGACATGTCTTAGCTCTCGGGGGTTTTTGCAATCCTTCAACCCAAAATTTGAAGTGGAAGTGACGTCATGTGGTTATAAGGACAGCTTTTAGAGGAACTGAAAGCATTCCATTTAGGAATAGTCATGATCCAAGCTATTTTCCAAAGGAAGTAAAGGTAAATACATTTTAAAGTTTTTTTTTTAATATTTAGACTTAAAGAGTCGAAAGTTTCAATATCCTTGTTCGTGGATTCAGTTATGTGTTTGTCGTTCTCAGTCCATAAGGTTGCCTTGAGGACTTCAAAAGCAAGTGTTACACCAGACTTAACTCAAGAAAACTTGGAACAACTTGATCCTGTGTCGTAAGTACTAAGTTGCTTCGAAGACCAAGTCTTAAGTTTGTATAGTGTTCAATCTTACTGATAATCTATTTTGATTATACGAAAATAAAAATAATTAACAGTTTTGAAAATGTAAAAAAACAAATTAAATCTATGAAAATATTGGATTTCTCCTTTAATTTTTAACTGTTATTTTTTTCTAAACCGTCAAGTGTTATCAAACAAATAATTTACCCTTTCCTATCTGTACACTAACATAAAAACTTGGCACGTAAGAGCTCTCATTGCTATGTAGTTTCTATAAATTCAAGATCACTACATAATATTTAAATTTGAGCGAATTTCCCATAGGGAAGAAGCTATTACCATGGTGAGACTTAAGAAGTAGGTCTCATGGTGAGACTTAAGCCCGGGACCATGTTATTTTTTCTTCTTTAGGTGCCCAGAGTCCAAAAACAATAGTCGTTAAAATTTATATATATATATTATTTAATTTTATATTTCACCATTAGAATCAGCTTAAAAAACTACACAATTAAGTTCCTTAAAGATTTTCTCTATCTCCACAGTACGTTGTATTGTGGGGCTCCAATGTTAATCTTATGGAGGATAGGGAAAAATTAATATTTCCCATATTAATGAATATTTTTGGATAAAATTTGATATTTAGCTTCATGTGGTTGAAATCTATCCATTTACGCTTAAAAATCATAGTTTATGTGTTTATCATGGCAGCAAACCTGCATACCCTTTTCCCATAATAATCATATAGGGAATAGGCAAACTCCTTTATTTATGGACAGATGTTGATGAAAGTTGGTATAAATGTTAAGATAAAAATTATTTATGGTAGAAATGCCTAATTTCAGTGTTCCTCACAGCAGCAAACCTGCACACTCTTTGCCATGTTAATCTTATGGAGAATAGGCAAATAATTCTCATGTTTATGGACAGATTTTTTTTTAACTTGTCATATATTATTTTTATATTATTGATTTGGAAATTCGCTGAGTACGCAGGTCTGCTGCGACGGGGGTATTTTTTATTAAAAGCGTTAAACATTATACCATAGGAATCAATTTACTCGTAATTTAATGGCTATATTTTTTATAAATAAGGATGGCAAATCAGTTTATAAATGCTTCATGAGATTAATATAGAAAAAATAAGTAGGTTGGCTATCATGAGAAACATGGAAATTGGAATCTTTACATATAAGTATACACCAACTTAACAAAGCATTCTAAGATATTTTTATCCTTAATTTTGTTAAGGTTTGAATCAACCAACCTATTTCCAACCGTTTAGTTTTTTGAGTTTATAGTTTAACCTCGTCAAAGACATTTTATTAGTTAAGATAGTATAGCGCAAAAACGCTTTTTTGGAGAACGGCCTGCACTCGGATTGGAATTCCCGGATTAACATGTGACATCTTGCACCGAAGTCTGAGACGCTAGTTGCAACGCTAGCAAGAAACGCTATTCTTTTTCTCGATGTCTCTTATTTCACCCTTCTGTCCTCTTTGTTCCTTGGTCCTTCAATGACTACTTCTGACGTTACAATTCACATTTTAACCTAGCTGCTAAATGTTTTTTCTATTACAAACGTCTCTAGAGTAAATCTTCTCTTCATATATAATAACACGTCCAATCCATGTAGGGTTTTTACTTTTTCAGTTTAGTCCAATATTTTGTTAGTATGACCTGTTGAGATATATTACTGTATTTAACATGTGGGCTGAGCTACCACATTGTTTCCAATTTTCCCTTCACACGGTGGTGTCAAGATTCATTTTTTTCTTATCCAAAGTTTTGCCTTACGTTTTTCTTTGTAACATTTTATATGGAGATATTTTGTTTCACTGACCCAAGTACTGCTGGTTTAATCTTGGTACTTTATTGCTTGATTTGTTTTTGTCTTACAGGAAATGCATTTACTATTGTACATTTCGTGCGTAAATTGTACAGTTTTCTGAGCAATTAGCCTCCTTATGGTGGATACAAAGTATCACTCTAACTTTTGATTATATTAATTTTCCATTTTTGTTACGTTTAAAAGTTGTGATTGTGATTGTGCATTTTGCACTAATAATTTTGCAGGAAATAGACTATTTATTATTCTTAAAATTAAACTATTAAATTACTTCATCTGCGCAAAGACCGGTTACCGTTACTCCGTTTTTCCAGTTCGGGACATAGATGTGGGCAGACGCTCTCACCATGGACGTCTACAGGTTGAGACTCGGGCGTGTTCTGCCTATCATACAGTATCCGAGCCTGCCGTCCCGGTGGTCGCTAGAGTTATTCTTGCCAAACTGTTTACAGGGGAAAGGAAGGCCATTTGTCAGAGACAAGGCAAGAACGGCAAGGATGCTTCAAGATCTGAAGAGCGCTCCCGAACCTTCCAGCAGTGAAAACACAGCTCGTGCACGATGGACTGTGCAACTCATCGAGCAGGTTCAGCCATGGGTGGAACACTAAACACCACGCGGCATGGCGAGGTGAATTACTATCTCACTCATTTCTGACAGGCCACGGCTATTTCAAGTCGTACCTGCATCGCATGTGCAAACCAGGTTCACCGTATCTCACTTATTGCCCGGGCGTTCCCGACAATGTGGAGTACACTTTTTTATTCCGCTGCCCCCGTTGGGAAAGGCCCCACCTGGAGGTCACACGAAAACTTGAAGTTTTCCCGGTGTACACGTTTTGCCACAAGATCATTGAGGACGAGGGAGACTGGGTTTGTTTGTCACATTTCGTCCGGGGCGTCCTTCTAGAGGAGAAAAGCAATCTAGACCACGAAGTGGCCCAGATCCCCTAAACAAGTGCCTGGACATGGAGTGATCCCAAGGGTGTTAGCTAAACGTAGGCCTAGCCTGTTTTAATGTGACAAACAGTTCCAGGTTAGAATCCTAAAGTGTAGAGAAGGTTTTTTTAGTGGGTAACCCCGTATTAGGGGAGTCTCACACTAGAGGCAGGCTACCTGTGTGCATTAAGTATTTCTTCCGTCTCTCCTAAAAAACTAACAAAAAAACTACCGTTGACTAATGTAATTATACTTCAGGGTATCAATTAATTAATTTTCTTGTAATTACCTGCCTATTTACAAGTATAGCTAGATAGTTTATTCCCCACTATGGCTAGATAGTGTATTAAAAACTAAACTGAATCCTTCAATGTTGTTGCTACTAGATCCACCAACAAGGAAACAACCAGAAGTTTCCGCTGTGACATAGTTTTAAACTAATTTGATACTCTGTCACTACTCAAGCCAGTTCTTGGGCTTAATACTAGGCAGACTAACATTTTTTTCTTAACGTTTAAAGTCTATATTCTCTTATACTGTAGTTATTGTTATAGTTTTATCTCCTTCAGCATATAAAATGTGTATAAGTTTAAACTATAAAACCTAAATACCAACCACCACCAAACTCCAAACTACATTACGCGTCTTATGACATAATAAATATAAGCTTTTGGACAAGGTTTGGTGTCAGAGGTTTGCGGCATTACAGGTCTGATGACTACATATCAAACCTGGACGAACGGCTTAATTGTCTTCCAAACCATGGTGGTAATCTGAGATAAACATTTCATAAGTATAATGGCCGGGAACTGAATCAGGGATACCTGGGTGGCAGGCCAATACTCTACCCATTCAGCTATTTCTTTTCTTATGTCTAACCTTCTCATCCCAGGACCTTTTTTGAACACTAGGCCTAGAATCAAGACTTTTTTTGAATATAGGCGATGACCTATACTAAGCCATCACCTGGAACCGTTTTGCACATTACTTCAGACTAGACCTAGTGGGTTGCGACATAACTTAGCGAAAAGTCATTGGTGATTGGCGGGATTTGAACCCGGGACCTTGGGCAGCAAAGCCCCGCGCTCTACCCCTAGACCAGCCCGCTCCCACCTCCCCCCATTCAGCCTATTCCCATTCAGCTATGGCTGCCACCGGCATGATATATTTGATATGATATATTACATATTTGAGTTACTGTGATGCATTCGGTACTATGTTTTATCAGCTCAACAACACTACCTTGTTCATGAAATTTTATCTTTTTTCACTAAATTACTACTTGTTTAGTGTTAGTGAAGTTTCAACTCAATTTTCTTTAGAAATAGCAAATGATTGATCCTATACAATTAACCAGATTTTAACCACATGCCTGATATTTCCTTACCTATTTATTTAGATAATATTCCAACATATATTTTTTTCTTAATTATAGTATCGTATTTTATGTAAAAAATATAAAATTGTAGTACGAATAGAACCAAAATTACTAGGACCTATGTCTTGTCATGGAATGTAAAGTAATAACTCAATTTTCGTATAGAAAACTTTAAAATACCAAAAACCATTACGCAATGAAACTGAAATAGATTGTCCCCGTCTAGCATCTAAATTAAAGTATTTCTTTTATAAATACAGTAGAATATATCTGTTTGGTATAATTTCTAACCTATACTAATTTAACTTCTGAACCGCTCTCAGATTATTTTGATAAAATTGAAACTCTCTCCTAACCAACCCTTCGCTTACACAAACAAAGAGAAAACTAATCTAAAAGTTTACACATCAGTTGAGTGAAAGTTTGCACTGAAGAGGTGTGCATTTAATATCATACAATGATAATGGTTAAGTCATATCACAAATAACGGAAAAATACGGTTTTCTAAAGCTGCAATTGTCAGTTTGGGCTTTAATAATTTATCAATAAAGTAGTAACTTTACCAAAATTAAATTTTCTCCGTTATTTGAGTTATGACTCTGTTAACATTTAATATATTTTTAAAGAAAATTAAATGTTACACCTTTTTTGTCTTTTATTGTAAATCTTATAGTTTTTGAGTCATTGAGCTTTGAAAATGAAATGAACGCCATTTTGAAATGGTAATAGTAGAAAAAGAATAGTAGAATAGAAAGAATAGTAGAAAGTCAAAGTAGAAACTTGATAGTAAGCTAAAAAATAGGTCCTATTAGTAATCATATACGTACCAAGTTTGAAGCTGGAACCTTAATTGGTTTAAGCTTTGACTAAAGGCTTAAGATAATAGCAAGTTATGTAAACAACACATACACACCGACAAACGAAAAAAATTAAATGAACGCCATTTTGAAATGGTACAAAGAAGAAACTTGATACTATGAAAAAAACACATCCGTCGCAGCAGACCTGCGTATTCGGCGAATTTTCAAATCAATAATATAATAATAATAATGACATATATGACAAGTATCCAATACTATAATACGAGCAAGGTTTGTATATATATATATATATATATATATATTTGCAAACGGATCTCGAAAACAGCACTAAGGATTTTCTTTAAATTTTGGAAGTAGCTAATTTCTGAGTAGAAAATAAGTTCTAGATAGGTCTAATGTCCAGGAAAATTCTTGTTTTCTTGTAATATTAAGTTTAAAATCTAAAAATTTAACATTACGCTTATGGAGAATCAAATGTAAACAATACAAACCAAAACAGCTGTTTAAACCGTTTGACAGTTCTTGATTGAAGACGGCAGGGAACAATATGTGAATAGAGGTTTTTCATAAATATTTATTTTATGTATGTAATAAATGTAAAATTATCAGGTTACTAAACAATTTGTAAAAACTTAAGGGTAACATAACTGTGCGAAATAAAAGTAGGAAAGAGTATTTCCAAAATCTTCCGTGTTTTGATAGAAAACGTATTTGTTGTATTGCTTGAAGCCACTGTAACAAACCAATTAATATGTGTAAATTAAATTTCTCTTTTGCTTTTCAATCCTCATTCATTTTCTAGCAAAATCAGTTGATCACAGGATAATAATAACAAACTGTATGGACATTTAAATTCAGTATAAGATTAGTTAAAACAATTGAGGTTGGCCAGAAACCCTTAAACGACGACTTGAACTTGGCTGATGCTGTAGCATAGTGGCTAGCGCTCAGGTTTCACATGCCGGCGGTTGTGGGATCGATTCCCTCCCAGGCACTATATTTTTGATCAGTGTTTATGCTATATTAATTAAGGGGTATGAAAACGGTTTTATTTAAGCCACATAAATGTTTTCATTGAGCAGTAAATTTGTTTTAATTTTGCTAATTAACTTGTAAAAACATGTCTTATTCTATCCGAGCAACCACATGAAGGAAAATTCCAAGTTTAATCCAAAAATATTGATTGATTAGTAAAATGTTAATTTTTCTTTATCCTCTATAAGATTAACATTGGAGCCCCAAAATACAACGTACTGTGTAAGAAAAAACTTTAGAGAACTAAATTGTGTAGTTTTTAAGCTGATTCTAATGATGAAAGATAAAATAAAGAAATGTTTAAAATCATATGAAAAACGCAAAAACCCAATTTTTCAGTACAAACCCCCCCTACCCGATGGCGATATGTCTGGATTACGAACTCGTCCGAGCAAATGTAGGAATACACGTCTCTACTAAATTTGGTCTCGATCAGACCATTTTCACGAGAATTATCGTGTTCACACACACACACACACACACACACACACACACACACACACACACACACACACACACTATATATATATATATATATATATATATACAAATTTTAATGACTCTTGCGTTTGGTATCTGAGCACCTAAAGACAAAAAAATAACATGGTTCCGGGCTTAATTCTCGCCATGAGACCTACGGTAATAGCTTCTTCGCTATGGGAAATTCGCCAATAGGTCCTATTATTACTCAAACATGTACAAGTTTGAAGCTGGTACCTCAAGTGGTTCTAAGGTTAAGGAAAGTTAAGTCAAAACACATACACATATTGGCAAAGCAGAAAACGGAGTGAGATAGGCAACATGTTCTCAGACATTTTTAGTTTGTTTTGACCTCAGGAATATATCCTAAATATCCTAAAGGATCTGAGACACTCTGTATTTAAAATTTCTTTCATTCGTGCAACAAATGTGAACGAAGGTTATTCTGAATAAAAGATTTTTCAAACAAATTATTATTAGCAAAATATTCTTATTTGTTAACAATACCTTGAGAATATTTATTTATTAATAATTTGTTTGAACAAAATATTTATACAACAACACAATACCACCAAAGTTATACATTAACTCAAATAATATAATCCAATTAAAAATATGAACGATGCTGTTTTTAAATGTTATTAAATTTAACTTAATGTAATTCATGTGGTAAAAATAAAAATGGCTTAAGTATTTGTATTTTTCAAAATG
This sequence comes from Nephotettix cincticeps, assembly GCA_023375725.1. NCBI lineage: Eukaryota > Metazoa > Arthropoda > Insecta > Hemiptera > Cicadellidae > Nephotettix > Nephotettix cincticeps. The sequence continues at coordinate 53,465,152 of CM041791.1, forward strand.
GTTAACAAAACTTTGTAATTGATTTTGGTTTTACGTCCAATTTTAACAAGAAAGAAACTGAAATCCCTTAAAAAGTACAAACATGCTCGTGCGAGTGCATACACGTCCTGGTAACATGAGAAGTAGGGGAAGGCCAGCAGGTATTGGACGGTGGCTGGTATCGGACGAACACAATTTCAAGAAAACGCCGCATGGGGCAAAACCTGTCACCCATCAACCACCTAAATGAGCAAGTCAGGTCATCGCCATATTAGACAGTTGTTGTACACGGTTATTGTTGTGGTTCGGTTATTAACTTTTTTCCAGTGGAGACACCTGCATGAACATAGTTTTCGCAAGCTACTGCATCAATTACAGTAAGTGATATTAGTCATGATTGAGTTTAAAATACTTAGCGAACTTTATATTAAGTAAGTACGAGGTATAGGTCTAATTGCATGATTACATACGGCTTGACAGTCATTCCAACCTAAGTTTTCTGTCGGCTGGTATCGGACACATTGCAATCGGATAGTATTGAGCATGTAACGACTGCTTAAATTCGCGAATTTTATTAGATTCTTAGTTTTTTTCAGGGAACAAGGAAAAATAAGAGAAAACTGTAGTAAAGTGTCTATGAAATTGGCTATAGACAAAGTTTTGTCTTTAGCTAATTTTAATAATTTGAAAATAACAGAAAAAAAGGATAGTGGTAGAGGATAAGAATCTTAAGCAGTTGAAAAGGAAAACTAAGATAGAGAAGCGGGAGGATCTAAAGCTGCTGAAGAAACAAATAAAAAGAATCAACCTGTGAAGATAAAATTCCACAGTCCACCTAAATCAACAGTGAAAAGATTTCTTGACTTTGATTTAGCCTCCAATTTTAACTCCAATCCAAGTTCAACTTCTACATACTGCATCATTTGTGGAAAATGTATCGAAGAGGATTGGATCCAGTATGGTATTTTGTAAAGGGTGGGCGCATGATAATTGTGTAATTTTGGACGAATCTTTGTTTTATAACTGCGACATGTGGACACAGAAAAATAATTAAGTATCAGATGTAAATTTTCAGATTTTAAAAACCTAAATATACTTTATTTTAATTTAGAACCTCTTTAGAAAATAAACAAAGTTGAAAAAGTATCCATTTGTATAATTTAATATCCACCAAACATAAGAACTATTTTAGGTCTGTCTAATACCACCCGCCATAGTTTTAAAAAAGCGTTATGTAAAAAGCTAAGCTTTTGGAAAAGATTGAATGATGATATAGCTATTATTCTAAATAATTTATTCCCATTATACATGAAATACTGTGGTATTATTTTATGCATAAGGTTGCTATTTATCGTAATTCTTAAACTGGGTAAGTAAAAAAGGTTAAGTTGTCCAATACCTGCCAACCTTCCCCTACACCGATGTTACTTTATACTAATAAGATTACGCAGTATAAGGATAAACAATATTTAAGAGAGAAATTCAGGCTTATAATGTTCGAAAAACGCAATATTTACAACAACAATATTCTATTACATTTAAGATTTAAGGTACGGTGACCGAACTTTGCTCGGATAGAATAAAACATTTACTATATAAGTTAATTACCAAAATTAAAACACATTTATCACTCAATGTAAACACAGTTTATATGGTTTATATAAAACCAATTTAATACACCTTAATTAAAATAGCAAAAACACTTTTTTTACTAACTTTCATAAACTCTGAACAAAAATGTAGCTTACACCGGACGGGGATCGATTTCATTACCTTACGCACATGAACCCTCCGGGCCAGTACTGACTGAGCTATGGTGTCTGATAAGCATCGATATCGTTTAAGTTTTTCAGCCAATGTCAATTGTTTGAGCTGATCATATACTGTTCATTTAATTATCGATACAGTTATTATTAGCCTGTGATCAACGGATTGTGTTAGAAACTGAATGACGATTGAAAAGGAAACCCTTCACCCTCCAGTTAAAAAAATGTTTACTAATTTGATAATTTTTCATTTATTATATACGTAAAATAAGTATTTATGCAAAACTTCTATTCACATATTGTTCACCGCCATCTTCAATCAACAACTGTCAAACGGTTATAAGCAGATGTTTTGATTTGTATTGTTTACAATTGACTCTCCATAAGCTTAATGTTAATGTTTAGATTTTAAACTTAATATTACAAGGAAAACGGAATTTCCTGGACATTAGACCTATCTAGAACTTATTTTCTACTCAGAAATTAGTTATTTACAAATTTTAAAAATATTCATTAGAACTGTTTTCGAGTCTTCTGTGCAAATATATATACAAACCTTGTTCGTATTATAGTATTGTATTATTTTTTATCACTATAAACAATTGTAAGATGAAATTTAAAAATTAGGTTTGCAGCACATCAATACATTTATCACTCTCTGCTGGCACAGGAGCCAACTTTAAAAAGAAGTTGGCCATAAAGGGTCATTAGTGAATTAATTAGGTTTAATTAGATGGGAAGGATTTGGATCATTGCCCGATATCAACTAAACCAAAATATATTTAAGAATACAGAATTTAAAAAGATTTTGTTTAAATATAGATACATTATCCATTTGTTTAGATTTATTCATTTTTTATCTAGCTCGGTCGGATAAATGACCTAATTTGTATCTAAAATTTTAGTAAATACTTTGTATCATTGTAACATGTTGTATTATAATTTTTTAATATTTATTTCATTATTAACAGCAACTAATATAAAACTAAAGTCAGTAGAATATGAAAATAAATTGCATTTTCATTATTATCAAAAAACATTACGTTTCAGTCATGTCAGATTGAATTTTGCGATGGATTAAGTAAATATATGAATACTGTTTAGTTTACTAAAAATCAGTAATTTACCAAAAATTAATAGTGCATGAAAAAATTAATATTAATTTATAAAAAATATATTTCCTTATAAATTGTGAAAACGCATTATTATTATAAGAATATGATAAGTTTTGTGGGGATGAGGCTGAACCGTTTTACACATGAAAAAGGTTCAATATCCTCTTCGGAGGTCCCAACTCCCTCAACCCCGAGGGAACTTGTCTGGATCCTTTGAAACTTCATTTAAGGCTAATAAACAGGAATAAAATGGTCGACAGAGTTGCCGGCTTCTCTCCCTGAAGCATGGTCCTGGCGTTGTTTGCTGGTGAAAGGCCATGCTGAATACAGAAATATAAAGATAATATAAACAGACCTATATAAAGAGACTTGTGAGACTATATCTCATAAAAGGGAAGATTTGTTGTACTCATATGTGAACAATACTGGTATCATATTCAGTTGAGATTGGCCCTTGACTCTAGTAACTAAGTAGCATTCTTACATACTTCACAGAGCCGCCCTTCCACCCATATAGTAACTGAGCAGCATTCTTACATACTTGACAGAGCCACCCTTTCACCCATATAGTAACTGAGTAGCATTCTTACATACTTGACAGAGCCACCCTTCCACCCATATAGTAACTGAGCAGCATTCTTACATACTTGACAGAGCCACCCTTTCACCCATATAGTAACTGAGTAGCATTCTTACATACTTGACAGAGCCACCCTTCTACCCATATAGTAACTGAGTAGCATTCTTACATACTTCACAGAGCCGCCCTTCCACCCATATAGTAACTGAGCAGCATTCTTACATACTTGACAGAGCCACCCTTTCACCCATATAGTAACTGAGTAGCATTCTTACATACTTGACAGAGCCGCCCTTCCACCCATATAGTAACTGAGCAGCATTCTTACATACTTGACAGAGCCACCCTTCTACCCATATAGTAACTGAGTAGCATTCTTACATACTTGACAGAGCCGCCCTTCCACCCATATAGTAACTGAGTAGCATTCTTATATACTTGACAGAGCCACCCTTCCACCCATATAGTAACTGAGTAGCATTCTTATATACTTGACAGAGCCGCCCTTCCACCCATATAGTAACTGAGTAGCATTCTTATATACTTGACAGAGCCGCCCTTCCACCCATATAGTAACTGAGTAGCATTCTTACATACTTGACAGAGCCACCCTTCCACCCATATAGTAACTGAGTAGCATTCTTACATACTTGACAGAGCCGCCCTTCCACCCATATAGTAACTGAGTAGCATTCTTACATACTTGACAGAGCCGCCCTTCCACCCATATAGTAACTGAGTAGCATTCTTACATACTTGACAGAGCCGCCCTTCCACCCATATAGGACCTATGGTCCTATGCTCTCCAGGCACAATTTGCTGTCAACTAATTACTGAGACGTCGGAGAACAAAATGCAGTATTTACAGTCTAAAGATACGGATTTAAGTAATATTTAACTACTTTGATGACCGATGTAATGTTTGGATACGTGCGTTTATTACTGTGTTTCGTGTTGCATTGCACAGATTTTTAATCACAGTAACTATAATGTAGCTATTGACTTTAAGATCCATATCAATATTTTATAAACCCAAATCACATGAATTTTTTTTTAACATGATAAACCCTACTCTTCGTTTTGATAAAAAATAGTGCATACCGCATAGCAATCAGACATCAAACACACGCAAAACTTAATTCACTTTTAGTATACGGACACCTGTATGTTTATAAATACTCTCACTAAAATAACAAAATCCAAACAAATATCGCCCGTTTTGCTGTTAGTATCACAACGATGGTGCGATAGAATTTCACAAAAACATATTAATAAATATTTAGGATCCGATAAAATCCAGCAAATATCCAGACCGCTGACGAAGAAAGTTTTTCAATTACTCGCTGCCACATCATGATTAAACTTGAAATCTACTTTATATCTTCAACCACAAGTTTGGGGTTTCTATAATCAGTTTTATATTTTATAGACGAAACTCCTATTGAATTTCTTACACTATTAAGATTTGCTTTGACGCCAACGAACCAATATTTTGATGTACAATGCAGATTATTGAAATCTCTGTATCTTATTTCAACTGATAAAAATAAAATTGCTTATAGGATGTATTTATTGTACAAGTAGCATACCGATAACTAAGGTATAGAGATATAAAGTTGAAAGGTAAGGTCAAGTTTTAAAATAGGTAGCTATACAATTTAATTTAGTATTTTAAGTCAGATTAAACTTTCTTGAGCATAAATGAAAACGTTTATCTACTGTTTATATTTGGTGTGAATAGAAAATTTAACCACCGTATTTTATTCTGGCATAAAATATTTACACCGACTTAAGTATGAGAACATTTATTTCCATGAATCATACTTGAAATATATCTTGTATTATTAAACTAGAGACCATAAAGAATAAAAGAACAGTGTACACAAAAACTTCTACTCTAATATCCAAGATGAAATCGATATCCTGCATTACTTTGTTTGGATATGCTTTGAATTTTATTTAGTAGTCACAGAAGTATTATATTACATTTTGGCTTTTGATTAATTACTCAATATTAAATTGTAATTTTTTCATTATTATAATTTAGTAGGTAATACTGTTTTGGGGTACCCTAAACCCCAATAAAGTGATTTTTAATTGATGTATTTCTATCAGCGTGTATGTGTGTGTGTACATTTGTGTATGGATGTGTATAGAGCTACGGTCGATTTAGATCAAATTTACAATGTATGAATTTGTTTACCTACATCATGATGTATATTATTTTATGGCCATTTCGCATACAAAAAGCCTGAAATTTTTAATTTATCAAAAAAGTCAAACAATTTTAAATAAACTTCATGTTTTTATAATGCTTAGGGTCTCAAATAATATGGCAACATCTGAATGCATATAAAAACGGTTCAGAAGCTATGAGCTTTTAAATTTCTAAAATTCGTTGGAAAATAAATGTACGCAGGGAGTTGACTATTACTATTAAAAACTGCTAAAAATCTTTAAAAAGTGTATTATTAATAATTAGGCTACTGATAACTGGCTACGGTTCCAGAAAGAAGTTAAATATACTGTCCGTGGTAAACTAAGTACGTGTAAGAGCGTTCAACGTTATTCTTATAGAGGATCCTAAAACAAATCCTTTCATTTAAAGTTTTATCTGAAACTTTTTATGCAGCATGATGTTACATATTCAACAAAACCTGCTCAAAAATGTTTATAGTTAATGAGTGCGGGTGAGTTTAGTAAGATATCACCTCCAAGAATTTTTAGAGAAGAGATATGTGAAAGAAATTTTATTACTACCTTAAAAAAAATATCTTGTTAATGTTATTTCATTGATAACTAGCCAAAGTACCCGTTCTTCGCACGGGTAAAAAAGGCTGAGAGGTGTAGGCTCTACTGATACATTTAAATTATTGTTAATTAATTCTCTATTGTTTACAAAATGACAAAACACGAGTGTCTACAACATGACAAAGTAACATCTGTCAAATATTGGGGATTAACGTAATAGAGATAGTCATCGGAAGAAAACTTAAAATCTACCATTCCACTATTTCGAAATAATAAATTCACTAATTTCGATCCTGCAGTTTATCTGTAAAAATCAACTTTATTTCTTCTTCTTATCGAACTGTCAAAATATAGTGCAAACATCCGTTTGCACTATATTGCACTATATATTGCACTATATTGGCACGTTGTATGTCAACGTCCGTTGACATTAGAAAATGTAAACATTAAAAACCTAGGAGAGTAACGGCAGCTCTTTCTTCTTCTTCCCGAACAGTCAAATTTTACTGTTCACATTCAAGTAATTTTATGTTTTAATTCTTTGAAAATGTAAACATTGAATCTTAGGGCGTCCATGGGGCGTAGCCCGAGGAGAATTTAAGGAAATTAATATTCCTATGTGTTGCATAATTTTAAGATCTACCTTTGTGTAAAATTTCAAACCGGTCGGTTCAGTATTTTTCGCGTTTACTTGCCACAACAAACCCACAAACATACAGAAACCACCTCTTCTTTATAATATTATATAGATTTGAGAGTTCAAATGTGTTGTGTAATGTATTTAGTTTCTTAAGGTTTACTTTTAGAAGAAGAAAGTTTGTTTCAGTTCACTGATACTGTTTAGTTTCTGAAGAAAACAAATTATGAATATAAAAATAAAGGCACAAAAATGTATTAAATAAGAATACGAAGTTATGTATTCGTAGTATGTAAATTTTTTAATAATATTAATTTAAATACATATTTTTCCTAACGTTATATTCACACGGATACATTTACATTAATTCAGTATATCTTTACTAGCAATACATTGTTTTGAGCAATTATATATTGCAAAAATATACTTATATAAATATATGTTAATGTTTTTAACTATTTAAGAAATATAATGATATTGGAATTCTTTGTATTATTTAATGTTGCCTTAAATTCCTCTCTCCATTTGAAAGGCCTCTATTGCAGCTGTGTTTTCAGCGTTGCGGACCTCTTAGCGTGTATGAGCTCAAGCTACTAAAGTTGAGTATTACTAGAAAGGACGCAATGCAGGTACAGTGTTAACTTCTTAATCCAGTCCCATTTAAAAACAAAAATGTCAGGTTAGTCACCTGGAGTCAGTTGGAGGAACTAAAGGAGTTGCGAAAGGTTTCGATCATGAATTTAATTTATTGACCTTGATAATGCTTACTTATATGCTTTCTTTCATATAACCATATTCTCCAAAGGTAAATCAATCTAATTTTGCTAATAGAATGTATAATCAATTATTTAAAGAACGACTTTTACATAGTAGAGTTGTATTTTTTGTAGTTAATTTAATTATTTAGTTAGTTAATTTTTTTGTAGTTTTTTTATCTATAGTAAAAATATGAAATGCGTCGATTGGCTAAAACAAAGCATAATCAGAATAACTACTTTTATTTAAGTCTCGAGTCAAGCTTCAACGATAGGGTCATACTCATTCATGTTATATAAAATATATGTCATAATTTTCTAGCTATCCTATTAGCTTGATTACATTTTAGCAAAACGTAGCAAAATATATTGAATTTACATAGCATTAGTCTACAAACCTAGTTCAAATATTGTAATAGTATAATTTAAAATAATCGACGTATATTATTAATTTAAATAAAGTGTTAATCAAACGAGTTACACCTTTTATGTAACCTACCTAGTATTTCCGAATAAATCAGCTGTTTATAGCCATGTATAAAATAAAAATACAGAAACGAAGGTAACTCTATGTTTTTGTATAAGAGAAACTTCTTTCGGTGTAAGAAGCTTAAAGAATCGAAATCCTCTTATTACTGAAAGAGCGAAAACCCATTTCTTAAGCCTTTGCGAGAAAAAATGTTTTAATAACCAATAGGTGTTGCTAATTTTTAATTGTATCATTTGTAATTAAACTCAGAGTGAGTTTATAATTAGACTTATAGTGAACATTAAACATAAATCTACGTTAATAACGATAGTTAAACTTATAATTATTGTTTAAGGTGGTATATTATATTTTATGACATTGCTCCTAAAAGGTATTAATCCTTGGGGTCCTATATCGTTTGAAAAAAAGAAAGTAATTTATGTTGATAATTTCTGAAGATAGTCAGTTAAACGGTTCCAGGGACACCCTTTCTACAAAACAAAGAACCTCGCGGTTCGTGTTGAAGAACTATATATTTCCGGCTTGGTAAAGTTTCTTGCATCATTTTAAACAAGATTCTCTCCGTTTATTATACAGGGTGTAGCTGAAATGCTTCAACAAACTTTGAGATATTGTTTCTGAGGTCAAAACAAACAAAAAATGGCCTGTGATTATATGGCCTATCTCGCTCAGTCTTCCGTCTGTCCGTGAGTATGTGTTTTTACATAGCTTGCTATACGGTAACTCTGGAACTACGAAACAATTTTTTAAGTGTATGAGTACTAATAGGACCTATTTTTCATGGTATTAAATTTCGTCTACTTTTTAACATTTTAAAATGGCGACAGTTTCAATTTTTCATAGCTCGATAACTCAAAAACCGTGAAATTTACAAAACTTAGCTAAATATATAAAAGATGTGAAATTTAAATTCCTTTAAGAAAATGTAAACTTTTATTAAGGTCATAGCTCAATTAACGGAGAAATGCATTATTATTAAGCTACAATATTGTACAGACCATTCACAATTTTTAAAATTAGGTGAAAAATAACTAAGTCATATATGATTGTTTAAGTGTATCAGATCACAGCTCTGCCGTACACCCTGCATCTGAGGTGACAGACTTCAAATGTGGATTTCAGCACAAAAATGGTCAACAAATTGCAATCTTATCAAGCACGTTGTATTCTAATTTACATATTTTTAACTATTAATTACTCGTGCTAAAAAAATTTTAAAACGTTTAGTAAAAACTAGTTGTATTACTAATGAAACAACGATTATTACTGTTCATATGAAAAGTTTTATAATAACAAGATAAAACCAAAATACTGTAACTGAAGTGGTTGTAATCTATGTTATTTTTCAAAATCACTGTTGATTGTTACTTCAATGTATCACCCTATCTTTCCATTTAAATCAAAAATACATCTTTACAAAGTCATGTGACACTACATTGCAACACATGCTTCATAGCTTCCATTTAATCTGATACAAGCTTGAACACGCCTGCTCATAGACTGTCTAACTCCTTCAAAAATACCTGGGGTATTCCTTATGGTGACATAAGCATCAAATACATGCCGTCGAAATTGATCTCTGGTCGTTATAGGTCTTTCATAGACCAAACCTTTTAGATACCCCCACAAATAGAAGTACATCCGATTTAGATCCGGTGATCAAGGAGGCCAAGGTGTTGGCCCACCTCTACCGAATTGAGCTTTGAAAAACTGAAATGGACGCCATTTTAGAATGGTACAAAGTAGAAATTTGATACGATGCAAAAGGTAGGTCCTATTAGTTATCATACACTGACTGAATTTGAAGTTGCTACCTTATGTGGTTCCAGAGTTATATCAAGTTATGTAAAAAACTCATACACATACGGAAAACGGAGTGAAATAGGCTACGAGTGTGTGTGTGTGGGTGTGTGTTTATGTGTGTGTGTGTGTGTGTGTGCGTGTGTATGCGTGTGCGTGCATGTTTGTGTGTGTATAAAGAGACTTTGTCCTATTTGCTAGAATAAACTAGAAACAAAGATAACTTGAACATGTGGATTCAACATGATGGCTAAAACTATGTTTAAGTTGTAAATAAACAATGTTGAATGCAAAATTGGAGTAAAGACAGGGAAAGCTAACTGGAGCGCGCTGTCTTCAGTGTTTCTTGAGCTCTCTTTGAAACACTCTTTAAATAGAAAAATCTCTTTCAAGTTATTACAAAAGCGTTATATGGGATCTTTCAACTTTTGGAGGGAAATATTGTATGTAAAATACTCTATAAATGTTCAGACAAAATTAGAAACGTTAGATTCACAAAAATTAGATGTTAGTTTTTCTACAAAAAATAAAAAATAGTTCAAGTAACAGCTACAGTAACAGTACACAGTACACAAATATTAAACGGTACATTTTTTACATAATCTTTTACTCGAAGCATACTTTGTACTATAACTTCATGTAAATTATCCTTATTTTAGTGGACAACCTCTTAATCCAAAAAATAGAAACCTGATATATTATTCTTTTAGGAATACTAGAATAGGGATCGGATTCACTTTTCATTATTTTGCGTCTTTCCATTTTGGCCTTCATGATGTGTTTTAAAATATTCATTGTTCATTATGAAGTAAGCCACTGCATACCTTAAAAATAATTACGTTGTAAAACTTTTAAAACCAATCAAACAGCATTATTGTAATCATTGTTACGTGTAATGAACGTTTCATGCATTTACAAAATTATGAGAAAATTAAAATATAACGTATCCTGATTAAATTATAAAATATAACTAAACGTATAAAAGGTTTAGTACCAAGAAAGGTTATTTGGTTTCACTAATTTCACTCCATTGACTCCTTTAGAATAAATGGATATAAGAAATCTTCCCTCTTCCCTTGAGGAAACGCCATGTGTACTGTGTTCTTGCAGCTGGGTCTACTGTCCAACCTTGGGAATTGAAGACGAATGTTTTACAAAACTACAGAATGCATTGAATGAAAAAAACTTATAAACCATGGTACTCATAAAAATAAATTCGTTGGTTAAAAGAGGTGTTAAACTATGTCAACATTTACGATACTGCTGAAGTTAGAAGTGTTAAGACTACTTAAATGTTAAAATACTTAAGTTACTGCTGATGTGACAGGTGGTGAGACTACGTTAACATTTAATAAGTTGCTACTGCAGTGAGAAGTGTTAAGACTACGTTAACATTTATTTTACTGCTAAATTGAGAGGTGTTAAGACTACGTTAACATTTATTAAGTTGCTGCTGAAGTGAGAAATGTTAAGACTACGTTAACAATTAATAAGTTGCTGCTGAAGTGAGAGGTGTTAAGACTACGTTAACATTTAAGTTGCTACTGAACTGAGAGGTGTTAAGACTACGTTAACATTTAATAAATTGCTGCTGAAGTGAGAGGTGTTAAGACTACGTTAACATTTAAGTTGCTACTGAAGTGAGAGGTGTTAAGACTACGTTAACATTTAATAAATTGCTGCTGAAGTGAGAGGTGTTAAGACTACGTTAACATTTAATAAATTGCTGCTGAAGTGAGAGGTGTTAAGACTACGTTAACATTTAAGTTACTGCTGAAGTGAGAGGTGTTAAGACTACGTTAACATTTAATAAATTGCTGCTGAAGTGAGAGGTGTTAAGACTACGTTAACATTTAAGTTGCTACTGAAGTGAGAGGTGTTAAGACTACGTTAACATTTAATAAATTGCTGCTGAAGTGAGAGGTGTTAAGACTACGTTAACATTTAAGTTGCTGCTGAAGTGAGAGGTGTTAAGATTACGTTAACATTTAATAAATTGCTGCTGAAGTGAGAGGTGTTAAGACTACGTTAACATTTAATAAGTTGCTGCTGAAGTGAGAGGTGTTAAGACTGCGTTAACATTTAAGTTGCTGCTGGACATCCTTAATATATAATTTAGTATTCCCAATATTCCGATAACAAAAAACGTTTTTAGTTTAAATATTTATATAAAACCAAACTTAAATTTTGATCGAATGTCCGAAAAAGATTTATTCACTTCTTGAAAAACATAAATTATCAACAATTTAATTTTCCACAGCTGTTAGGTCTTACTGCAAAACAACACCCTCCTTATTATTATAATATAATAATATGCTACATATAGTGTTATTAGGAATATATTCAGTATATTTACAGTTAATTTTTTCAAACAATGAATTTTAATTTAGTTTCAAACATTGTAATGCAAATGTTTTAATCTATACTATACACAGGTTTAATACTATACTATACAACAGTTTAAATAATCATGAAAAAGGGCTTAATTAGAGTGAATAAGGTGAAGTGAAATCGTCTTAATCGATATTTTTGCTGGAAGCTCTTCATACGAGTTGTTTTAGGTTGTGCAAAATCTTTTTCAAAGAAAATTTCTTTGTGAGTAATCGGTTTATTTTTATTTATTCACAGTAAACTACATCATGATTACTCAAAGCGCAACGTTCAATTACTTTTACACAATCGCACCCGCACGTGCAGAGCCCACTACTTGCCAACAGTCACTACCAATCACCACTACTTGCCACTAGTCGCCACAAGTCACCACTAGTCACCACCATTCACCACTAGTCGCCAAATCCTTGCTAACGAGCTGAACAGCAAAATTGTTCTTGGCTATTTCCTACAAAATCCCGAAACCAAATATATCTATACTATAAACTTAAGTATTCAGTAAAACACAGTTTGTATTATGTACATATTAGCAATAGTACCGTATTCATGACTGTAGAAGTAGATGTTTTGAATCACATTAACAATGGTTTACAGGATAGAATGCAGGACGTTCTCTGCACAACAAGTCCTTTTGTAGACTAACATTACTGAAACTAAACACTAAATTACGTCATAAGAGGACAAAGGTGGCTGCATAACCTGTTTACGACACTAATACGCTTTACCAACACGCGTCCTTTGATCATTCCTCTTCTGCCGTTGTTCGGTAAAAATATTGAAATATCAATATGATCACATTGGTATTCAATAATACTATGGAAGTTAAAGCCAAAATGTGAACGAATGGTGTGATCACTGGTGTTTAATGTGAAATTGATGCGTTATAACATGCTACGTGTGTTCATTCTTCACTACCTGTGCTCAATTGTTAGACTACCAATATTATCAGAAAACTGTTCTTATTTACTATAATATTATTAACCTAATATTGGATAAATGATGTTATATAGCTTAGAAATTCGTGAAATGCTATTTTTTTTACTTTGACATTAAATCCCACACACACACACACACACACACACACACACACATATGTGTATATATATAGGGTGTTCATTAAAGTTGGGGACAAACTTCGAGGGGTGATATTACTCATTAAAATAAACGAAAAATTTCCTAAAAACTTATGTAAAAAAATCCTTTGTTTAGCCGATAGCCGCCATTTTGTACTTTATACATAAAAACGTTATATATAAATAACTATTTAAGATACGGAAACCAAACTTTAAATATATATTTGATGGCCAAAAAGAGAAATATTCTCTAAGTACCATTTCGTTTTCTTCTATATTTTCAGGGCCCACACGCCACCGCGGCGCGGTTATGCCGAAGAGAATTAATTGTTGCGCCAGCCGCTTTTTCGCCACGCCTGCGCCGCGGTGGCGCATGGCTCTGTAAGCTAACTTTAAAATTGCATTTTCCCACTTGTTAGTGTACGTATTTCGTTAACCAAAAAACGTTCGATTTTAAATTAAAATTTCAGTTTTTCTTATTTCGTGTAAAAATTTTATCAAATTAATAGGTTTTGTTATATAACTTAAAAGGATTTTAACCACCGCCATTTTGAAAATATTAAGGCAAACTAAATGATACTTTGAGAATATTTTTCTCTTTGCCAAAAAAATGTGTGTGCAAAGTATGGTTTCAGTATCTTAAATAGTTATTGATATATAACGTTTTTGTATCAAATACAAAATGGCGGCTAGCGGCTAAAGGATTAATTGACATATGTTTATAGGAGATTTTTTGTTTTTTAATTTTGACGAGTACTGTCACCCCTTGAAGTTTGTCCCCGACTTATATATATATTATATATATTATATATATACTTATATATATTATATATATATATATACTTATATATATTATATATATAATATATATATATATATATATATTCTACAATTACTTTTGAAAGAAAGTATTTCATGCAAAGTAAAGCTAAAAAATATGAATTCTACAACCCTGCTTTTTAGTTTTTATTTTCAAAATCAGTTTTGTATACATGGCAATAGTAATTTTAATGTTATGTATAAGAAATTTCTTTGTATCACGTTCGTTTGTAACGTTTGTAATGTTGTGTTACAAGATTGATCAATCAATACCTGTTGATAAATTAGAGAATTTGCCTTTGCCTATTCTCTGTAACATTAACATGGAAAAGAGAATGCAGGTTTTCTGCGTTAGGAACAGTAAAGTAGGCATTTTTACCATAAACTATTTTTAATCTGACCATATATCATTATCTGGACATAAATAAAGGAGTTTGCCTATTCTTCATAAGATTAACATGGGAAACAGTATGGAGGTTTGCTGCTGTGAGGAACACTATGATTTTATTTTATCATAAACATATGGATCCCAAAAACATGAAGTTAAATACAAAGTTCCATCCAAAACTATTGATTGGTAAGGGAAATATTAATTTTTCCTTATTCTCCATAAGATAATCATTGAAGCCCCTAAATACAATGTACTGTTTTTGGTCTCTGGCCACCTAAAGACAAAATATAACATGGTCCCGGGCTTAAGTCTTGCCATGAGACCTACGGTAATAGCTTCTTCCCTCCCTATGGGAAATTCTCTAATGAAGCTTATGTACATAGTAGTTATAGCACAATTCTGAGAAGAGATAAAAAACACGAAGACACTTTCATAATATAATCCATACTTAAAATAAGTTATACTACCAATTTATATTACACGAACACGATGCGCAACCCTATAGTGCTATAATGCTATAATAATGTAGAGTAATCTACATTGAGCTACTTAATCATTACTGTTTTGAATTTTACACTGCAACAGCAGAGATTGGAACGACCAGCTCAACGGTTGTATTGTGAATTTATGAAAATTGAAGTGCCATGCCCCGGTTGTTTGCAAGACCAGGGCCGTTTGAAATGCTTTGCACCTTCTCCCGCCTTTAAGTACATAGAAACTGATACTAGGATTGAATCTTATATTTTATAAGATATGCAAATGTACATTTTCATCGAAAATCCTATCTTATCCCTGTGGAAATCTTTCAATAATATACAGTAATAATAGTAGTAAAATACTAATATTAGTTTAGCCAGGGAGATAATTGGCTCAGAACAAGTCAAAGCAATCATGATATTAGCTTTTTGAATAACTGAAATATCGAGTTATAGATTCAATAACTGGAAAAGATTGATTTCCAAAAATATTCTTCGATATTTTAAACATTCATAAAACGACTACATTAAATATTTGATGTTTTTCCTTTCAATTCATTAATAAATCACTTTTCTTCAGGCGATCAATCCCAGTTTTACCAGTATCAGTTTATTAAACTAGTATTCGAGATATTAGATCTAGCTCTGAGTTGTAGTTTCAATTATATTAGAAACATCCATGTTTACTTTCTCTGTTTATGTTTTGTGCTCATTCAATTAGTTTTAAAATATTTTAAAGCTAAATGAAGAAAAAGAAATGAAGATAAAATTAAGATAAAAATCTTAATTAGAGTCATTTTAAATTGTGATAGGTTTTAATAACGTAACTTAAACTGCATTTTCTCTCAGTTCGCTTTTTAGTCCTGACGTCACATCTCCCTAACATTAATGGAATACACACAACAGTTCCCGAAACTGAACCATTTTATGAACATAAGTAGTCTATTTTAGTCCCACGACAAGTAAATACAAGTTTAATAAAAATTGCTATTGTAATAGCCATATTAAATCATATGTTCTTGGTACCTCTTTATATCGTAATTATACTAACCCGGTATCTGTTTCTTAGATCCCCTAGAATTAGAGAAATGTAGAATTTTTAATTGTCCTAAATGGAATATTTTCTCTTTATGTTGAGATAAACCGCACGTTAAAGGCTTTCTAGCAAATTTTCGTGATTTTAGAGAATTTAAAGTATTAAATATATTTCAGAGAACAGTAACAGTAAAATAAATGTAATAATCGCTTAACACTCGCCGGATATCCTCGATTTCAACCATTTGAGAAACTTCTCCCATAACTCAGACGAAAGTGTTATGACGGAAGCAGTAAGGGGACTTTTCACTATCACTTCTCACGGGGGACAAATTAATGATCCTGCTCCTGACAATGTTATTTTTAAGTTTGTTATTTTTTGACTTATAATATTTTGTTGAATTTAATATAAACGTACATATAAGTTTATACGTCATTTTTACTTACCAATATTTATACTACATTCATAATATCATTAAATATTACTTTTTTTATGAAACATAAACAATTTTTTATACGTTACATTTGTTCTCATAATCTTTTCGCGTATGTTCCAATGCTGATCACCTGACATTCGATTGCAAATAAAACTAGGTATTCAGATTTTCACTCACAACTCCCTCAGATCCCGTAATTCATAAACAATACTTTACAACGATTTTTAAACTCAAAATTAAGTTGGCCTATGGATACACTATTATATGTGACTGTATTTAAAAGTAAATTTAAATAGTCTACACGTTGTTTCACAACAGACTTATGTAATACAGTAATGTATTATCCTGAATTGTAACCTCATGGGTGTATTATCCAGGGATGTAATCTCTTCCATGAAATGCTTTGAACGGTGAGATTAGTGAAACATGATTCTAAAATACGTAACAAGAGCACAAAGGAGACGTGTTTATATGATTGAATGACGTCATTGGCGTCATGCTAGCTTATTGAATCATATTCTGTACATGTGTTTTGTATTACTATTATAGTTATTCATAAGAACGACTTATATGTATGGTATAATAACAATGTATTGATGAAATTACTGGATCCAAATTTCTTAACTCACCTCATTTCGTAGCCTAGCAGTTTGCTCCAAGTGGGGCCATGGTTATATAGATTAATAAAACTAAAAATAAAGATCATTGACACGTATTCTAAATTTGTCGATTAAAAATGGTATTATAACTTGAAAAAAACCGATTAGATTGTTAAATGATTATTCAAAATAAACCGATTCCAAATGAAAATGTATTAAATGTATACGAATCATTATCATTAAAAGGCTAGTTTAAGGAATACACGAATATACGTATCTTAACAAATTCAAATGAAAAATTATTTACCTGAATATTTAGAACCAAAAAGAGATGTTATAAAAAGATAGATTGAAAAAAACAATTTAAAAATATAAGAGATTAATTTATTAGCCTAGATTATTATTACTAAAGATCACTTGATACAAAATCTGACTACAGTACTAATATATGTCAACTAATGTGTATAGACTTGACAAAGACAAAAATGATACTCCATTACTAATATGATGCAAAATTAGATCGATCTGTTATTGATAAAAAATCTAAGTAAAGTAATTTCCAGTCAATTGGTAAAACGTGATGCTAAAGAGAAGATTTTTAGGATATGGTTAACTAGACTTTAGGATATGTAGAACACTAGAGCCTTGTAGACATATAATGTCATTTCCCAGTCCAATAGTTGAATTTTATAAATTATTATAATTATATTAAGGTATATTGTTACATACCTTATTTTAAAATAAAATATTATGCACATTTGTAAATAGCTATTTACATCCTAGAAACTCAGAATATGCAAATCTACTTTTTCCGTTTAGTTTTATATTAAAAAATTGTAATGACGTTTTGAAATTATTTATCATCAAAAACCATATTTTGGCTTAAATATTTGCGTTGTAAAACTTTGGTTTAAATTCCAAGTCAATACATCTTTGATATACTTAAGTTATTTATGTTCAAAGAAATAGTCGACATTGAATTACAGCCGAAATCTAAAAAAAATGTACTGGACATTTTTGATACTTTTTCTCAGTAAACACATTTTCTAAATGGTTCTGCAATGTATTACATGCATAAATGTTAAATCAATTAAATGAAAAACAACGCATTAAAATCAAACTATGAAAAACCCATTCACGAATTTTTTTACTGTCACTAGATCCTACTCTTATTGGTAATACAAATTTTTTATAAAACATACTATCGTTTTCTTCAGTAAAACTTACAAAGGAATGTTTGAACTGTAAGATTTCACAAAAGTCAACCTCTAAGGAGGAGAGTGAATGATATACAAGGGTGGGTTTGGAGGAGGGACGATCTAATATATTACCTTTAACGTACCGACAACCATTCTAAATAAGGACGATAAATCTTTTTATAATACAATAACTAACGTGATTTAAGGTAAAATATATAATACACAAGCTCAAAATGTGGGTGGTTTTATTTTTTTTACGAAACCCCTCCGATTCCCAGTTTATTGAGCGGAGTGGTCAACACAGTTATCCCTTCGCCTTTTATGACCCATGAAATAACGCCGCCACTGAGATGGGAATGGAGAATCATGTGTCTTAGGGAGGGGAACTCTAATATATACTAACTTTAATGGGCGGATAATTAAAATGAACAAAAAAACTAAATGATGGCTATTTTAAAAGTAAAGCCATATAATAATATAAAGAAGAGGTGGTTTCTGTATGCTTGTTTGTGGGTTTGATTGTGTGTTTGTTTGTTGTGGCAAGTAAACGCGAAAAATACTGAACCGACCGGTTTGAAATTTTACACAATGGTAAATCTTAAGCACATGCAACACATAGGCATACTCATTTCCTTAAAATCCTCTCGGGCTACGCCCTGTGAACGTCCTAAGTTTCAATTTTTACATTTTTAGAGAATGAAAACATAAAATTACTTGAATGCCAACAGCTGTGAACACTAAAATTTGACAGTTCGGGAAGAAGAAGAAGAAAGGGTTGCCGTGACCATCCTAGGTTTCAATGTTTACTTTTTCTAATGACAACATCCGTTTGCACTATATTTTGACAGTTCGGGAAGAAGAAGAAATAAAGTTGATTTTTCAGATAAACTGCTGGATCGAAATTAGTGAATTATTTAAAATAGTGGAACGGTCTCGTATTTTAAGTTTTTTCCGACGACTTTCTCTATTACATTAATCCTTATCCTCTCCCAATATTTAACAGATGTTACTTTGAAATGTTGCAGACACTCGTGTTTTGTCATTTTGTAAACAATGAAGAATTAATTAACCATAACTTAAATGTATCAGTAGATCCTACACCTTTCAGCCTTTTTCTAACCCGTGCGAAGAACGGGTACTTTGGCTAGTTACTAATAAATGTGATCATCCTAAGTGGAAAAGTAGAATAAGAATCACTTGGAATTAGTTGTATAGTCATAGCAATTTCTCAAGCTTAAGCCTAATATGAAAATGTAATAAAAACTAATAAAACAATTGTTGAATAAGTACAGTAAACTAAAAATGTGTGTTAAAATACGTGATACGTGAAACAAATATACAGATTGATCCATAGGCGTTCCACCCCATCTTGGTTTGTTAAGTATTGAACATATCAGTCACTACCCAAACTACTCTTTGAAATATTAACACTCAATTAACAACTCAACACTTTAACACTCAATACCTAATAAGGATCATTGGTGTTAATTTGGTGTAAACTAACGATCTTTAAAAGCTCCTAAGGTTTCTTACCTGCCACATAAATAATTTCTCCTAAATATTATATTTGCAATTAATGAAACAATCATTTGTATCTTAAATAATTTTGCTTAAATATACTCAAAACAACTATTGAGAGAACCTGTTAAGATATGAGAAAATTATTAAATGGATTTTAAATTATTATTTGATGAAAGCTTTAAACATACAAAAAATATTTATTGAAGCTTTTTTAAAATCGTAACTTTAATAATATTTACGAGTAATTATTCCAAATAGTTCTCCATGTTAACTGTTTGATATGTATATATAGTGTACCATATGTTTAACTGTAATAATATGTTTTAGTACAATTCCATTTTCTTATTGCTTTGGTAATTTGCGTAGTAGCACACACAATGACTGTAGGTGAGGTACAAACTTGCAGTTATAATTTAATGAACCTAGGAAAGATCTCAACTCCTTGGTATTTTTCGGTGACGGCATGTTTTTCATGGCTTCCAAGTGTTCAGATGTAGGATGTATTCCTGATCTATCGATTCTGTGACCAAGATACTTCACGGACCTTTGGAACCATTTGCATTTTGACCCTTGGACCCGTCTCCCGTTTTTTTCGAAACGTTTCAGAAGTTCCCTCACGCGTTCCATGTGCCCTTCTCTGGTTTGAGCTGTCATGATGACATCATCCAGAAGGCAAGCAACTCCTGATAAGCCTACTAAGACCTGATCAACCTTGTTCTGGAAGGTGCCTATCGCTATTTGTATACCTAATGAGAGGCGTGAATAACGAAAAAACCTTTGTGTGTATGAATTGTTGTACTGAGGAATCAATCACCATCTGTAAGTATGCATATTTTAGATCTATTACTGAAAATTCGTTCCTTCCGGTAAGCTTTGAAGTGATTTCCTCAAACCTAGGCATAGGGTATTTGTCTGAGAGCATGTATTTGTTAATAGTGTTTTTGAAATCCACACAGACACGTATTGTTCCGGAAGGCAATATACATTTCACGGACTAAAATAGACACAAAGTATTCTAACTTTCTATTGTGTTTAACCTTATACTATCCTATAGTTTTATTAAATAGGGAATTAAGTCTTCAATATTTGTAATCATTCTCAGAGAAAGTATATTATTACTTAATGAGCTGAAAATACAACTATAGGAAACAAGTCCTTATCATGCGACTTTTGCAACAACGGGTCTTTATTGATGGAAAACACAACTCATCAGGCATCTATTACAATTCTGTTGATTTGACAAATTAAATAGCTCCTGAAATAACACCTTTGTCGTGGTTTATAACAAGTTTATGTGGCTTATACCACATAAGCTTTGTGGTTTCTATGGTATATATGGTTTATATTTAACTTCCTAACCCGTTTAATCTCTCATAATTATGACAGGTAGATACGACAAAACATATTTAATTAACTATGAATTACATTTTCCGTGAAAATCCAAAACATAATACTTTAACATTTTATGCATTATAAAATAATAAATAAAGGATAATACTAAGAAATATAAATAATCAAAAACATATCGGATTACATCAATAGCTAAAGTTAAAGAGTATGAAATCTCTTGTGCATAATACGTTGGGACAAGGCTGTTGCAAACAAATACAATTCCTAAATGGGATTACTTTCTTACAGTTAAGAAGTCAATTCCAACTAATTTACTAAAAAACTCTCATAACGTAAATGAAAGTGTTATGACGGAAGCTGTAAACGGACTTTGACTTCAACTTCTCGCCCGGGAGTTGTAAACGACGTTTCCGGGTTTTCTTGCTCGATTTCCACTTCATTTTTCTAATCCTTTTATTTTCTGAACAATAACTAATAATTCAAATATTTTTAGGTCTGAAGTGAAAATTTTTACGGTAACATTGATACAATTCATTAGTATTTTATTTATAATGGAATTAGCTTTAGGCTTAATAGTTATATTTGTGTATCTAATTTCATCAGTAGTCTCCTTGATCACTGCTTTATACTACAGAAAAATGACACTTTTCAGTAATAAATTTAACGAATTAGTGATAGCAATTCAGAAATCCTTTTAAATAACCTTATTTTAAATCATTTTAGCGAATTTTTGATAGGAAAGAAGCTATTAACGTAGGTCTCATGGTAAGACTTAAGCCCGGGATCTTGTCACTTTTTCGTTTTAGGTTTCCCAGAAACCAAAACATATAAATATATATATATACATGTGTGTGTGTATGTGTGCGTGTGTGTTTTGAAATCCCAAAAAATGGCATTTTTCACATGTAATTTTTACAAATTTAAAATTTTATATTTTACTATTAAAATCAGCTAAAAAAAATACGCATTTTTGTTCCTTTGAAATTTTCTCTATCTCCAACGGTTACGGAGATACTAAAAAATCTAAACAAAGTACATTTTATTTTGAGGCTCCATACTATTGTTATGGAGGATAAGGAAAAATTTATCTTTCCCTTTTTTTTGTTTGGATATTAGTATTTAGCTTCAAGTAGTCGGGATCCATACATTTATGTTAAAAATCATAGTTCATATGTTTCTCACAGCAGCAAACCTGCATACTCTTTCTTATGTTAATCTTATAGAGAATAGGCAAACCCCTATATTTATGGACTGATATTAATAAAACTTGGTATAAGGTCAAAATAAAAATAGTTGTTGATATAAATGCCTACTTCCAGTGTACCTCACATTGGCAAACCTGCAACTCTTTCCCATGTTAATCTTATAGAGAATAGGAAAACTGGCCTCTTTATCATGGATATTAATCAAACTTGTTATATTATTATCGATTTTTAAATTGCTGAGTACGCAGGTCTGCTACGACAGGGGTATTTACTTAGCACTATTTATCCTGTTTCATTAAAAGCAAAATTTGTTGGAAAATTGAATTAGTAAAATTACTTTAGAATGATCCTGAACCGACATCGTCCGATTACAGACCTACCAAGTATGTGCTATGGTGCATTGTCATGTAAATAAATACTTTACAGATTTACTTGCTTAACAATATAATCAATCAAAATTCATCGCCGAGGAAACTTTCGACATAAATCAGCCGAGGGTGTAGTTCTGCAGGAAGCTTGGGGACGTTTTGTTATCACTTCTCACCGGGGACAAATAAACGATATTTCCTGTTTTTTCTTGCCTGTTTTTCTCGTCAATATTTTATTAGTTTCCCTTTACAGTATTTTCAAAGGGGTCGTAGAAATAGCTGATATTTGTTAGTAACAAAACTATTTCAGTCATAAAAATTTTTGACTGACTTCGTGCTTGACAGGCACTTGCTTCACGATCCTTACCCGCTATTTAATGGCATAATTAGTTCATACTATAATATTGTAAAGATATGAAATGAAATGAAATATTTTGAAATGAAATGAAGTATTTTATTTCCGTTAGACGTATACAATGAATTAGGCTAAATCAAATTTAAGTTACAACAGGAGTCTTAGATTTGATACATTGCGAAACATACATATTATATATTACTAATGAATAGTATCAAAACTTTCAGTTAAAATATTAAATAGGCCTAATGTCAGTTGTTGATACATATAATATAAATTAAGTCTAAAATGTTACAGATAAAAACCATTATTTTTAAAGCTAAAAATCCTTCACAGAACAAATGACATTTTCAGTTAACACTTTTCCTAAAATCGAGAAAAGACAATTGATAAACATATTGTAAAAGCTTTTTAGTAAAACATTAAATAATTTTTGTTCTCGATACATATAATTAAGCTGTGATAAGTTCAATCTCAAAGACGGTAAGTATAAATCTTTTCTCAATCTGGTGTTACGATCACTGCAAAATATACAGACTAAGAAAGGTAAGGATACAAAATTCTTTGAAGAAAGGCTTATAACTATCTCTTCTAGTAATTCCTGCTTGAAACGAAACTTGAATATTTAATTAGTTTCACTCGTTTCATTACTTTAGTAATAATTGGGACTCATTCATGTTAAAATTCTCATATTCGTAAACCCTAAAAAATATTACAAGTGTAATCATTAAGTATAACTGATTATTTTATTTTCATATAAATCTTGAAAGGAACTTTACAGTTTTTTTCTTTATAATGAAAAGTGGAATGCATAGAAATTATCATGAGTACATACCAGTAAAATCCTGGGAAAGACATGATTAAACAAATCACTACTACTTTACTTGATTGCTAATATAGAAATGAGAGAAAACGGAGGTATCAACTGCTTTCATAAACTAGCCCAGGTCTAGAACCTTCCTCCTATTCTGATTGGCTGTTTAGCTGTCTCTACATACAAAATTGCTTCAACCTGTAGACTTATCTAACAGGAATTAAACTAAAACTTGAACGGGCTAACTATACATTGCACCTTACAAAAGACGAAATTAAATCAATATTGTCTTTAAATTTCCATAGACAATAATTGATAATTATTATTATTACATTTTAATTTACTATATCATAGCCTATGTATATCATATTCATTTACATATAAACATAATAATTATTATTTTAACTAGTCATGAGTTTTATAAACTGGTGTTGCATGATTGTTAATAATAAATATGTTTTTCTATCATTGTTACATGCTAATATACGAATAGTCTTTCTTTGTTGGTTGAAAACATTAAAAGCCCCAGAGCTGTTCCCCATAAAATAGCTCTATAAGAGAATGAGGAATGGAAGAAGGCATAATAATCTAACATTAACAAACACAAACTAACATGATTTTTAAGCTTTCTAAGTCAAAACTAAATTCTGTTTAGCCTCGATACAATAACTTTTGTGTGTACTTGCCAGGTCAAGCATAATGTCTAATAATGTAATCATAATACATAATGTAATCCAACATAATGTCTAAAAGTTACCACAGGTTGGGTCAGATTTCTAGCATTGTTGTAGTTTTTTTTATTATTTCGACACGAGAATTGTTTGAAACTATAGAGAGGTATCATCTGCATATAACACTGAATTGTATGGAAGGTTTGAAGGAAGGTAATTGTTTACAGCAATAAAAAGTAAAGACCCAAGAATTGATTCTTTGGGTACACCAGCTGTAATAGACTAAAACTCGGATATTCAATGGTTTGAAAAGACTAAGACTATTTGTTGCCTGTTGGTTGGATATGACCTAAATAATTCTAAAGTTTTTTTACTTTAAAACGATCAAAGTTAAGTTTTTCTATTTCCAGGTTATGAGAAACCAGTGAGAAACACATTCAAATATTTTTCTTAAATATATTAAATCGAATTCTAAAAAGGGAGTTGAATCCAGCGAGCACATAATACAATAGAGAGGACACGGCGTTCTATTCCAATGCATTGCTAGTGAAGCCAAATCCGCCATCTTGGTCTGAACAATCGCCTCGAATCCGCGCAGCAGTGAGCTCAGTTCACATTAAAACGCCGCGACAAATACACGATCATAAACTATACTATTAATTGAATGAAATTGCTGAAATTTTGCAAACTTGTAGTTTAGATACTGAGGATAGCGATAGTGTTGATTTAAAGATCATATTAATTATAATAACTAATTAATTAAATTATATTTAAACACTTGTCGATCCATTTTCTAGATCAAGACATGAAAAAGTTGTATAGCGAGGATTTTTTTTATTTTTTGGTCAGAGACTTTTTGTCAGCGAGAAAGTTTTAGGTAAATAACCAAATTTAATTATATAATTTACAAATATTTTTTATCATGTATTAAAAGCCCCAGAGCTGTTCCCCATAAAATAGCTCTATAAGAGAATGAGGAATGGAAGAAGGCATAATAATCTAACATTAACAAACACAAACTAACATGATTTTTAAGCTTTCTAAGTCAAAACTAAATTCTGTTTAGCCTCGATACAATAACTTTTGTGTGTACTTGCCAGGTCAAGCATAATGTCTAATAATGTAATCATAATACATAATGTAATCCAACATAATGTCTAGAAGTTACCACAGGTTGGGTCAGATTTCTAGCATTGTTGTAGTTTTTTTTTATTATTTCGACACGAGAATTGTTTGAAACTATAGAGAGGTATCATCTGCATATAACACTGAATTGTATGGAAGGTTTGAAGGAAGGTAATTGTTTACAGCAATAAAAAGTAAAGACCCAAGAATTGATTCTTTGGGTACACCAGCTGTAATAGACTAAAACTCGGATATTCAATGGTTTGAAAAGACTAAGACTATTTGTTGCCTGTTGGTTGGATATGACCTAAATAATTCTAAAGTTTTTTTACTTTAAAACGATCAAAGTTAAGTTTTTCTATTTCCAGGTTATGAGAAACCAGTGAGAAACACATTAAAATATTTTTCTTAAATATATTAAATCGAATTCTAAAAAGGGAGTTGAATCTAAAAAAAAATCAAAAATATCATTAAACTAGATTTGCAAGCATTCACAGTAGATTGCCCTGATTTAAAACCAGATTGAGAATCAGTTGCTAGTAGCCCATTATTTTCATGAAAGAACCTGCTTATTTGATCATAAATACAGCAGTCAATGACGTTACCAAAACACAGGTACCAAGGAGATCGGTCTATAGTAAGAACGGCATAATGGGTCCTCTTCTTTAGGATGGGTACCAACTTTGTGAGTTTCGAGCTGTTACGAAACACAGAACTACCTAATACTAAATTAACTCAAATATTAAGAAGAATAACAAGAGAGTTCAGTAAGTTCTTTATAATATTTGATGGGAGGATAAGTGTAACGCTGGTGAACATTGGGTGGTTTATGCCGTGGCGGTAACCTCGCCGTTCGAGCAGTTGCCTTAAAGATTAAACACGCTATGTTAATATTAAGCTTAATACTTAATACCAATTTAAATAATGATTATATACCACCATTAAAACCTATCACTTAAGCCAAATAATATGATGGACGAATCTTGATTTGTGCTATTATATCACATACATACAATTCTAATTCAGATAACTTTTTAACTCGTCATTACGACATATGTAAGACATCCTGGGCACTGCCACCTATTGTTAGCTTTTTTGCAACTAATCTGTGATATTACTTTTAAACAATGGGGTCAAAACTATCAGCTTTTAAGTCGAAAAATATTCAACATGGTCGTGAAATTGTGTTAAAATAATTCATGTCGCTGTGACATAGTAATAAATTTAGCATCACGGAATAGCTATTTGTGTAAAAAGAGCGCAAACGATGCCATATCACACGAGAGGTTCATTTGTATAGATTCTGTGTTTATGTATTCAGCTGACCGAATATATAAACAAAGAATAGAAATAAAAACAAATAAATAATAATAATGAATGATTTCACAAACAATGTACTAACCACATTCTTTAGAAAAAATGAGTATCAGATAGGATGTGTTCTTTCACTTAAAATGTAATAGTCACTATTTCATTCAATGAGTAGCATAAGAGTAACAACAATGCTGAAATATGTTTACATTAGTCGTATTAACCAAGGAACAATTTTGAAAATTTTATACATATTTGCAGATTATTTTTACTACCCCCTGGAAACACATCCCTAATATTATAAAGAAAATAAAGTTAGAGAAGGATTGGGTCAGTATTGGATCAGGGGTCAAACACCGTTAGACCTCTCCCTTTTATGATCCATCAAGTTGTGTCGTCACGGAAAAGACCAAGGCGTATGAAGTATTAGGACGGGGTTTTAATCCCCAGTTTCATTACTTCATTGTAAAACTATTAGTAAATCTAAAAATACGTGAATAACATTCGCATAAATGATGAGTAATAATTTTACTTCAGTTTCGATATATTTTTCTACTTTAAATTTGTAACACTGTACAGTTAATATAAATTTAAAAGTCATAGATATTATTTATGTTGTTATTGTTTGCTGGAACGTAACTATTTACAGTCAAAGATTTAATCTAAGTTAAATACACGTTTGTACACTACACAAATACTACAATACAGCGTGATCATCAGACCTTTTAGTTATTAGAAGAAACACTTAAAACTTAGTTCATCTGAGAACAGCTCCGGGCTTGAAAGCTTTCCTTGTCCAGGCTAATTAACTGAACACCGACAGTTTTTGACTTTACAAAGGAAACGCATTACGTGGATAATAACATTTATTGTTCTCTCTTGCGATTTTCCAGATAACCCACGATATTATGGGAAAGGAATATGATGGCAATTGAAACTGACTTACCAAAACAGTTATTATTATTATAATTTTGCTGAACAATTAAGATTCCAATGAATTTTCAATACTTAAATAAACCTTAAAATGAACCTAATGCTGTTAAAGTGGTGTTTAAAAAATAATTAACATTATAATCAATAGAATTTTATTGAGATAATAGAAAACAATTGAATTCAAACACTGTTTACAATCATTTGTTTTACAACATCTGTGTAGTTTTAGAGTTTCCTAAAGCTTCCAGTAGTGGAGGATGACAAAGAGTCAGCCTATGTGGCACTTCAATTTTCATAAATCCAGAACACATTCAAAGATATAGGCGATACATTCGACGAGTTCTGTATTCATAAAACATTTAAAAGAAAATTATCAATTTCTGAAAATATGTGTCCAATATATGGAATAAAGGAAATATAAATAAAAATCCAAGAGTACTCGTATGATTTTAATAATAATAATCTTTGATGTTATAATAATATTAAATGCATATATAAAATTCCAAAGACATGCTAACGGGTTTTATGACCCAGAAAACTCAACTCAGTGCATAATGCATTCTCATACTAAACCGGATTATTTATATAAAGTTTACTATATAAATATAAATAGCAGTTGTCGCCAACTCTTGCAAATCCCTTACAAATACGTATTTATTTACCAAGGGCCATGGGCGTGTCTTTAAATTGCAAATTTTGAAGTTTGACAGCACTGTGGTATACCATCATAGTTCTGAATCATATACCGCAAGCACAATATTATGGTATTTTACTGTAATGTGAATACCTGATTCACTTTTAAAACCTTTAATGAAAACCTTCTCTTAGATAACCTCTAATCACCCACAAAATCTTAAAGGATCAGTATTTTTTCACGTGAAAGGAAATAGAGTAGTATGCGTTTAATTTTAACAACGAAGACCTAAGCCAAGGTATTCAACGTGAATTATACCCTCAAGAGAGTCGTTTTAGATCACAACCCAATAGCATGTCAAATATTGCACCGTAATTCCACTCATTCATAAGTTATCAAACCAAAACAGTTTTACCTAATTTTAGCTACGTAACCAAGAAACTCAAAATTTAATTAACAATTAAATTACTTTTTTTAATTTTTGGTCAAGTAGTTTGCGTCTGTAATAAAGTTGTAGCCAATGCCCTTTTATTGCTAGCAATAATAGTTTTCTCAGAAATATAGGTCAAACAAGGCGGCAATTTACTTACTTAGTTAACATCGACGTGACGTGCGCCACTCTTATATGACACAATTAAATAGAAAACTTTATTGTTTTCATCAACCTCAATATTCTTAAGGTATCACTATTACCCACAAAGTAAAATATAAAATAATTAGTACCATGTTTGCGTAAAAATGTATTTATCAATAGTTTTTTGTATTTGTAATATTCTTGGCTGTAAGATTGTAAGTAACTGGGGTGCTCAGTTATATTATATTAAATATTTATAATTTATTTATAATATATTTATAATTAAATAATTTATAAGTCACTGTTAATATAGTATTATTGATCACTGTACATGAAATAGTCAGAGAATTTAAATATCACAGTAGTTACGAATACAAACAATTAATTAAATTCTGTTAAAAAAATTAATAAGAACTATTATTGCAACTCACTGACAGAAACAACAGCTCGACGAATGTAAATGGAAACAGAAACGACGCTCGGGCCTGAAGGAAAGTGGTGGTGGTGGAGCCGCCATATTGGTCAGTGCAGCCGAGTGTCTACTCTATTCTTATTTTAGTGCTATTTGTCCATAGTTTTATAGGTTATGTTGCATGGTTTTGTAGTTATTAATGTATATGATTAAAAAATTACAATGAATAATATTATAAGGTACAGGCAAGTAATAAATAATCCTTCAAGTAAGTTAAGGAACGTAAAGTTTTAAATATTTGAGCAAAACCCGGTATACGAAACAGACACAACTCGTCAAGAGAAGCTGTCGTCGTCCCCTTCTAGCCATTTTAGCCAGGCACGATTACCGCAAGCGGCCTTAGTGCCTTCTTTACTTTAATTGAACTTCCCAAAGTAAGTTTTAAAGGAGAAATGTTTTATTAAAATACGAGTACCTACACAGTGTATATTAAATACACATTACTTACTAAATGCTTCAAAATACAAATCATTAAACATTTCAACAAATTTCCTAGATTTTTCAGGACAATTATTTTTTAAGTTTATATCACGACAATTATAAAAGTATTAAATTAATTAGATTTCATCGTAAAAATAGATTAAGACATTTCCACTGTAGAAAAATATCACAGTTTGTAAAAAATATATTTTTTGTGGACCTTTAC
Source organism: Nephotettix cincticeps (assembly GCA_023375725.1). NCBI lineage: Eukaryota > Metazoa > Arthropoda > Insecta > Hemiptera > Cicadellidae > Nephotettix > Nephotettix cincticeps. The sequence continues at coordinate 53,495,424 of CM041791.1, forward strand.
AACTACGTAAATTCTACCTGATTAGTTTGTGAACATTTTATTATTGTGTTATCCTAATTAATTTTTATCATCCCAAAAAACTAGTAAAACATTAAAGATATTTTAGGATTTTTTAATACTAAATGTTATAGGCATTTTGATAGGTTCTTTATTTACGTTTAAATCAAAAATGCTATGAGAATTAAAATGAAAATATCCGATCTAATATAGAAATCCATCATGGAAACTAATTACAACCTAACAAAATATAAATACCCTCGTCACAGCAGATATGAGTACTCAACGAATTTCCTAATCAATAATAATATATATAAAAGGTTTGATCAATATTCGTAATAAATAAGTGAAATTTCCTATTCTTCATAAGATTTACGGGAGAAAAAGTATGCAGGTCCGCTGCTATAAGGAGTACTGAAATTAGGCATTTTACAAGAGAATATTTTACTATGACCATATACCAAGTTTTATCAATATCTGTCCATAAATAAATGTGTCTTCCCATTCTCTATAAGATCAACATAGTAAAGAGGATGCAGGTTTGCCGTGTAAGGAACACTGCTGAAAGTAGACATTTTTACCATAAACAACTTTTATTCTATCTTATACCAAATACAGTACCGGTAATTAGTTTGTTGTTTAGAGCCGATATCACAAATGTTAATGTTGTACCTTATCAAAGTTTGTATGAAATTTTAACATTTTCAATAGATGACTTCTTAATATTTATACACCATTTTAAAGCTAAATAAATGAATAGTTTTTTATGCAATTAGACATAACAATAATAAATATTTAGCTAGTTATATTAAACCTTAAATTTGTTTGGAAAATGTCAATAAAGATATTTTTTACTTAAAAGTTTTTTAAAAAACATTGTAAAATGAGTTATTATTAAAGTACTATGTGTAACACATAGCAAATTAAATGCTCTTTCAAATAGTGTTACTTAACACGTTTTAACTAAAATAGTTTGCATTCTTTCGTCAAACTAATGGAACAAGCCGTGAAATTTTCAAAAATTACAAATTGCGTGGTGACAGCTATACGGTTAGTATAAGATAAGGACTTATACATATTAATATTGTTTTTTGTTTCTTTCTGTAAGTACAGACAGTGTCATTAGTCTGTGCGTGTGGCTCTGACGTTACCAGCTGTTCTATAAAGGTTGGGCTTGCTCGCTCTGTTATGCTTGTCTTTAAAATTTCCAACTGAAATAAATAAATTAAGTAAATTTACTGAAAAAGTAAATATTCATATTCCATAAAATATTTAAAGTTAAAAGTTATAAAGGCCACGAGCACAGACTAATGGGACCATCTGTATAATAATTAGTAAAATTAATATAGTAAGTAGAGACTCACCCTATGTATACGTATGTGTGTTCGTGATCAAAAAACTCTCGTAAAAATGACCCGATCGAGATCAAATTTGGTAGAGAAATGTATTCCTACATTTACTTGGACAAGTTCATAATCCAGACATATCGGTCTTTAGGAAAATATATTTTGGGGGGTGTGTATCCCCAAAATGGCGTTTTGGGGTTTTCACGTGTAATTTTTAAAAATTAAAATTTTTCATTAAAATCAGCTCAAAAACTACACAATTTAGTTCTTTAATGTCTTGCTTTATCTCCAACGGTTACCGATATATGAAAAAATCTGAATACAGTAATTGTATTTAGGGGCCCCAATGTTAATCTTATGGTGGTTAAGGTCAATTATATATTTCCCTAATTAAGCAGTATTTTTGGATACAAATTTATGTTTATCTTCATGTAGTTGGGATCCATCCATTTATTCTTAAAATTATAGTTTATGTGATTGTCGTGGCAGCTAACTTGCATACTCTTTTCCCATATAAATCATATACAGTATAGAATAGGCAACCTACTTTAATCGTCGACAGATATCAATGAAACTTCGTATACATGGTCAAAATAAAATTTTTTATGCTAGAAATGCCTACTTTTAGTGTTTGTCACAGCAACAAACCTGCATACTCATCCCTATCTTAGTATCTTATGGAGAATACGCAAACTCATTGATTTATGGACAGATATTAATAATATTTGGTATATAAAATAAAAATAAAAATATTTTATTGTAAAAATGCCTACTTTCAGCGTTCCTCGCAGCTGCAAACCTGCACATTTTCCCATGTTAATCTTATGAAGAAAGGCAAATTCTTATTTATTACGGATATTGTTTAATCCTGTTATGTATTTTTTTTTATTTGGGAATTCGCTAAGTACGCAGGTCTGCTAAAACGGGGGGATTGTTGTATTGTGCTGTTATATTGATATATTGTGCGTATATTATATATTAATGTCAAGAACCTGGAATAAAATAGTAAAGAAATGTTTACCTTATTTCTCAACATTTTTATATGAAAATTGGTATGCAGCGTAAGGTCTCATCACCTAACAAAACCCACTCAAAAAATCTTGGTATTACGGGAAAGGATTCCCTCCAATAAAATTCTAACAAATTGTATAACTTAGGTTTTCTTGTTGTTATTTTTAGAAATTATATGATTAATTATGAAACAATAAATTAATAAATTATATTTAGATAAAACTTAAAGAATATGATAGTTTTATTACAGATTGTGGTTTTTAAATTTAGTTAAGCGGGAAATTATGTGTGAGTCCACTGATACCGTTCCTACACAGCTATAGAGTTGTATTTTTAAGAAGTAATGAGGCATATCTGCCTTTAGATTAGTTAAAAATGTAATGTACCTTGGAAATAAATTGGACGGTCGTTATGTTTACAGCTTAAGAAAGTAAAATAGTTCAACCCACGGGCTTATGGCTTCATCCCCATGTAAGGGTTGAAGCACTCTCAAGATTGCGTCATCAAAGGGATGTTCCACAGGGGTTGTAGGATCTAAATATATAGGTTGACCGTTGAACTACTTATCTTGAAACCACAAGCAACGTCGAACCAATCGACAACTTCTGTGATCTTTGTAAATGTAAGGTGTTTAAGGATACAGAGACATCTGCTTAATTCTATCTAGCAATCAAAGACTGTCTATATAGCTTAGTAACATAAGATAATACTATGAAACATATTAGAGATGTATACTGTATATTTACTGTTTGCTTACAACCGTTTTGAGTTCATGTGAACCTACTAACAGTACACATTAAATGTTCTTACGTCACATCTTACGATTAGATGAAAATATTTCAACTATTTAGACGGAATACTATATTATAGTACAATATTTTCATCTAATCGTAAGAGATGTTGTAGGACATTTACAAAAAAATAATAACGATTCAAAAATCACGTTATTATTTAATTACATTTTAATTGTTATTATGTTTTTTTCATTTTATCATGTATTTTCTCATGTTTGTTTTCATTTTCTTTTAAAAAATCATAAGAGTGTTATCTAAAATGTTGATATTAAATAGTCTTAGTTTGTTGTATACTTTTACTTTAATTATCAAGACAGAACCATATTTTAATGATCTGAAAATATAATATCCTACAATTTTCTCATAGATAGTTTTGATTATTAATTTAATTATTAATTTTTTAATAATGTACCAAAATAATACAATTCTGAGCCAATGAAACATGTGTCTTATGTCTGACATTAAACATATTTTACTACTATTAATCTGTAAAATGATTTTAAGCTATTTAGTACACAGTAAGTTACAATCAATAACTGTAACCAATTACTTTAATTACTAATTAGATTTAAATAATAAGTTAAATTTCTTATAAACTCTGAACCAAAACTAAGATTTATTATTGATAGTAAATTTGAGAATAACGTATTCATTAGTAGTGTAATTTGTTTAAGTATTAATGTACAAACACTGAAAGATATAATGTAATGGATAAACGGAAGGATTTGTTCAAATCAACAAACAATCAAAACCAAGAGATAACAAATATCTCGTATTTGTCATGTCATGAAACACGTAATGCAACAAACATTTACAAAATCCCTTTATTAATTGAGTTACTTATGGTTCATAGAATTTAAAAACATTAATTTACGGATATTGATCAAACCTGTTTTTATTATTATTGATTTGTAAATTCACTCAGTACGCAGGTCTGCTGTGACGGGGGTAAAACACCCGTTACTTTGTTCTAATAAGCCTATAAATGTTAGAACAGAATATTTTCTGAATAGAAAAGGAATATGTATTCAAAGGTTTTTGATAAATATATGTATATAGTTGGAAAACACAAGTTAAAGATATAATAATAATTTAAAAAATTATTTATTGGTGTTTAATCATATATTGTGCTTATTAAACAATGAAATGAATAGTATTTATTTCGTGGTATTTTATTTCATCATTCTTAATACTCCTATTTCAATACTATATTTTGTATTGTGATTAAGTTTCATAATTAACCACGAGGCTTAATAATTTCATGTAATATAACAAAATAAACAGCCAATAATGCTATAACACTAAATATAGCTGTACAATATTAATCTAGATAATTAACTAACAATAGTTGTATCCTGAGTTTTTTTAGTATTGTTTTCTTTTAAATATAGACACATTTAGATTGTACCTTTTACAAGAAAAAGTATTAACCCTTGAACCTGTAAAACAAAAATTAAATAAAAATACAATATACCATGTACAGTAAAAATACAATACAACGTACACGGTAGCCTGTATGTATCGTTTAGAGTAAGGTTCATGTAGGGCGGCCATCCCCAGGGGCACGGGTCCCGGGGGTTCTGGGAATGTAAGATAACGGTGGCTATCATCCCATCTCCTGCTAACCGGTCTGGCTTCATCCCGTTACAGCCTTATGTAAACTACACGGCTTTAAACTACAAACTACGCTCAATATGTGGCAATGTTATACATATGAATATTGATATTTGGTTCAACCGTTTTTTTTTTGTTTTGGTAGAAAGTTCTTGAACCTTTTTTCATAACTTGGATATATAAGGTTGGTTACTGTTAAGAACCAAAGTGTCACACCAACTGTTGGGGCAAAACATTTGTAGACAAATATAGGGTGGCAAAAATAACATTTAATTCAACCTTAAATGTCATTCAGACTTTGTTCTTTTGAGCGTAAAATCTACTAATTCTGTGCTTAAGTCGGTTTTGTGTTATAGAACTGAGGTATGGGGGTTTATAGAAAAAGAGACATGCTGTCAATTTGTGTCACTTTCTAGCTCACCTGTGAATAGTTTCTAACTTGTTTCCCATAAAGAATTTACACTGTAGAACTTGAACAAAAATATTTTACTTTATAATTTCATATAGAATAAATTTTGCAATTTGAGGCATCAGGTAACATCTAAGTAATTCATTCTGATTGTCATGTTTGACGAATAACTGAGATTTATTTTACCGTTATTGAGTTAAAGTGTGATGATTATTTAGATGAAATCTTTTTATCTGAACATTTAGTATTAAGTAGGAGTGCGTTTATTTTTGTAGCATGAAAAGTCAATATAGTTTCAGTATCTAAAATAAGTCTGGTCTGGTCTTACTGCTGAGTCACTGCACATCTGGCACTAAAGGACTGATTCCCCGTTGTCGTCCTGAAGCTGTATACAGTTAATGGGGTGACGCCCGTAATTAAAAATATTTTATTTGAGTACCGGAACCAAGTGACCTCGACAGTGGCATGGAAATCAGACACCCTCACCTTCTTCATTGACTTGGCTGGACTTAGTTGGACTTAGTTGCATCGTAGAGTCAGTTAATAAATTATTAATATATACTGTAGTTATTTCAGCCTCCATTTAACACACCTGATTACTTACTTGCTTAATGTTTGTTGAGTCACTACAAATCTCAGTCTATTTTGATCGTCGTAGATTTCTCTCTCTCTCTCTCTGCTGTCATCTCCACACAGACTCACATCTTTTCCACCTTTCCAACTGTTATAGCCGTGCATACCTCCTTCAGTCTTGTACAAGTACTGTAACACGCCTGATTACATTTTATAAATTGAAACTGGGTTTGGGAAAGTACACTTAAATACATTGACTATAACTGATATGAAAGACTTGACTAATCTCTGCCAGTCAATCGTAGAATCGTAGGGAGATTCATTCTCGTTGGCTAATTACTTGAAAGTAGCTTGGTTTCAGAGATGATATCTAATTCAATAATTTAACTAATTTAACTTTTTTTTACTATATCATGAAATTTCGTAAGATTACGAAAACAAAATCAGCTTTGAGCCAAGCTAATGGCTCAAACTTAAATTCAATTAAACTTTATGTTTAATTACAGTAATGTGAAATTAAAGCACCTGAATTATGTTTTTTGTTTGGTAATTGTTAAAGAAATTGGGCTACAGCTACTTGTATCTAATTTCTTTCAACACAATGTTATTTTAATTTATCTTTTCAGATTATAAAATATTAAAATAAAATGAAAACTTAAACATTCTATTAGTCAGTAAAATTCCGGAGTCCGGACATTCTTGCATCTTATTGATATAAAAATGTTCCAACTCACACGATACATAGAATTCTTCTATCTCAGACATTACTCTACATCCTTTGACATCAACAGCCCCTTGACAAGACTAACCTGGACTGGGAATAACCTTGAACGGAGCACCGTCCTGTTCTTTGAGACGATTTAGTGAGTGAAGACTAAAGCAATAATTCTCCTCCGGGAATCCTGAACTGTCTGAGACATAAGTTTTCCTCATTTGGAATAGTGTTTCTTTATAATTCGCTCATTTTTCAATTTGTCTACAGTATATATTAATTTTCATGTTCATATAAATTGTGATCCCTTAGGAGTCTAATATATACTGTATCATCTGTTTATAGACAGACTGTAATTTTTTACCATAAAGAATGTATAGCGTGTGCAACTTAAATCTTATTTACAATAATTTTTACTTTTATCTACGTTGTGTCAATATTTGAAATGTAGCTTTAGGCAAGTAACACGGAATGAAATAATAAATCTTTGAAGGTGAAACGTATTTGTGATTTGTATTTGTGAAATTTCGATACTTTCTATCATTGTGAGAAATGTATGTTTTAGTTTTGGAAATTTTCATCAGTTACTTACTTTGGAAACCCCCTGTAACAAAACTCTATCGAGACCATTATGGTATGTCAAATTCTAATTTTGTGCTGTAGCCAAGACGTATACTGGTAATCTTCGATACATATTCAAGCATGCTATAACCAGCTCATATTCCATTCCACTGGCTTTTATTTCGTCAGATCATAACCACTCAACAATGAATCAGGTTGAGCCAATTAATGAAGTCTATGGATACAGACAGTTGCGATGACGTCATCGGCTCATAATGAATATTATAATGCATATTTTTAATAAGGAACCTCTCTCCTTTTTGTATTTGTTTAGCTAGTTCATTTTGTTGATAAGCTAAAGTTTAATTTGAAAGCTAAGTATTTGTTTTCGATGTCAATATCCTTATAGCTCCTTTGTTCTGTTTCTTCCCTTATTATTCACATTATCCTTCATATCATTTTCTCCTTATTCACCTACAGTGTGAAATTTACGTTAATCTTAGCTTATAATTTCCGACTTTCGTTTTGTTTGGTTTTATCATACCCTAAAATAGGAGATTTCTTATGGGCTTATGTGTGAAATGTTTCAGTGTAACCTATCTCTATATTTTTAATGGGTTTTAATATAAGCCGAAAAAAGTAGGTGAATATAGAAAGATGACAAAAATACTAAATTTATGTCCGAATTTGTCATTAACCCTGCGTTACCCGAGCACGGACTCAGAGACCGTGTTTCATTTTCACCGATAAAATGGGGGTTGTGCAATAAATTAAATTATACAAGTACAAAACCTTTGATTAGGCAATAGATAAAATATATTTCATAACTGTTCACACGTTTTATAAGTATATATATATACTGTTTTTCGTAATTTTTAATTTATTACGGTGGTACACTAATAATTAATTATTATAACTGCAATCATTAAATGATGTAAAGAAAGTAAAAACATATGAGATTTAAATAAATATAGAATGAATGCACCCCATCTGTCGCACGTAACAACAGACCGGACTCAGAACACTATCAGTAAAAACACCTCTTTCTACCTCAAGGTCACTCCTCAAACTAAGGGTTGTCTCTTTAATCGGTGGAGGGGGGCAGATGCTGAAGCTAACTAGGCACCCAACATCTATTGCCAACCCAAACGGTAGTAAAAAAGAAAAAACCCGGTGCCTGGAACGTGAGACCGTGTAACGCAGAGCAACGCAGGGTTAAAGTGAATATAATAATAGCTTACCAGCACAAGATCATTTTTGGGAATTGAAAAACTCATTTTATTCTCTGGAACAAAAATTTTATTTTTTTAATTTTGAAAGAATCTGTAGAGGTTAATATTATTAAAAACTAATTATTATTCATAAATATATAAGGTAAAAAAAATTAAATGTTACTTTACATTACATTACAGATATCTTATTTCAAGATTACTTAGGCCTATTAAATACGTAAATACTTAAACAGCATAAAATAATGTTCACAATGTAAGGTTAAACTAATAGTTTAATAACTACATATTTGTGATACACAAATTAATCGTTTTGTCTGCTCTTCTAATACGGCGTTTCTAATCACTAACTGTCCAATCTCTCATAAACTGATATCTGGTTTCCCAATATTGCTTATAAGGCTGCTGTTAACCTTACTAAGTATTCTTATCGTAACATGCTTCAGCACAACAGCATAACTACCAGCATACTTCTACGTTATTGCCCCATTATTTTTGTGTGATAATCCTGATTGTGTCACTAAGTACAGGAAATCACATAATGCATTAATCTGAGGTTTTATGCTCACGCTACTGGTGCAGCATATTATTGTACAATTAAAAATTAATAATTCTCTTAAAAAATAACATCAATAAATAATGCTACCTACCGGTGGTTATTTAATATATTTGAACCCTTGTTAATGTTTACCTAACACTCATTTCATTAAAGCTCATTTATTTGTAAATTAAGTTAAATTTTACGTGATTTTGACAAACTAACTATGGACAAAATGTACCAAAAATAACAGCTTATTTTATAGTAAAATTATGTATTGTTAGATTGGTAATATTATTTAGTCATCAAATTATAAATATCATAAACAATTTCATAACAATAATACCAGGGGATCGGGCGTTTCTCTTTCAAACATTATTAGACGTCAGAAACCATACTTTAAATTTCTTATTATGTTAATCAAATAAAGGGTGAAAGTGTTGCAAAATATTTTTTTATATACAATTCCAACTAAAAACTATTCTATTTACTTCCCTGTGTGAAATTAGGTTATATCACGGATATATCAAAGGGAATATATTCAGATTCTCTAAACAGCTGTTCTTATAACCATATAACGTTACTAACCATATAAAGTCGCCGTTTCAAATTTTGGTCTGGCGGATCGCCAATACTTCCAAGAGCTGACACATATCCATGTCAAAAATTGGTTTACATTAAAATATCTTCAATACCAAAAATTACACCAATTGACCAGCATAAAATGCACTATTTTGATTTGTTCATTCAATATACAAAAATAACTTATTTTTATATCACAAAATACGTGAGTGGTTATACATAACCATAATAATAGATTATTGTATAAAAAATAATTTTAAGTTAAATAGTACAGTCCAAATATATATATATTTGATTTTGGATTTTTTTGTGGTGGGAACATAGGAACTCTTAGAAAATAAACTTTATATTTAGACGTGTTCTAGGCGACGTCAATTATATTTACGAACTTTAAATCCACCTAATTTGTGTCAAATCTAGTACTTTTAAAATACTGTTTTAATCCGATAATATCTGAGGATAAATTCGAGAACTTCCTTGAACTGTGAAGGATTATTCAATACTGAAAATGATTTTGATACAAGTATACATGACTTATTTACGTCTTTTCACTTTTGAAAGTATATGAGAAATGTGTAAGACATATTCTGTCCAATTTATTAGCAAATAGACATACAATATTTACTTTTTGAAGCAAAAAGGCATAGACTGTTAAATTAATATTATGGAATGACTGCAATGCCAAAATGTGATGTAACCTCGCCAATATTGGATATTGACTGACGGTATTTCAATATTAATAAGTATTGAAAGTGCGATTGTGTTTTGGGATAAAATTCAGAGAGATCTACCGAGTGAAGGTGGAGAACAACGATTTCCAGATAGGTGTATTCTTAGAAATATTTAAAACTAGATTCATTGGCAGTAATTTCATTTACATTATGCAGATTTGATCAATAAACTCGCAGCCGGTGGCAATGAGATTGACGATTCAAACAAAACAACTACTCCAAGTCGTGCGCTTTGATTACATTTTACTAGCAATAAATTGTATAGGTTTACGCCATCTTACTTTGAATTCGTTTACAGTTACGAATATAAATTAATTATTTAATAATTATTCATTCAAAGGTACTATTTAAACTATAGTATATTACTATAATATTGTATCACAGATCTCAACAATTTTTATATACTCCATTGAAACATGAATATGAGAAAATCAAAAGCATGTTGAAACCATTGTTAACAAGTTAAACATTATTGGTAACAGTGTGATTTATGGTGGTACACATAATATACATAATGTGAAAAATCTGTGACTAATAATGAAAAAAGATACGTAACCATTTTTACAAACACAAAACTAACTACAATATTCAGTATTTTTTATATTTTTATATTCACCATTTCGTTTTTGTGAACATAAAAATTGTTGATTCCGTGACTAATTGATTCGTTTACTTGGGTGTGAGACTGTATACATTTTTTTATGAATTTTACTGTATGAATTACTACTGTATGAAATACTTTTTTCATGACTGTATGAATATTTTTTAATTGTAACCATTACCTAAAACAAATTATTTCGACATGAATATGTCTTAGTTCCGGGGGGGTGTTGGCGATTTTTAAGATGGAAAATATGTAACAAGTTTCCATAGAAACCACGAGAGCTATTGTATTAAATTTATAACATAAAATAATAAGAACAGGTGTATAGATGAAGAGAAAACATTACCTTTTGACATATCCTCGATCTAACCTATTACCCATAGGGAAGTAAATATAAACATTTTTAATGAGTTAAAGGTTTTTTATGAGTTAAACGAGGAAATTTATTTTATCATATAACGAGAACTTATTTTATCATAAACGGTTTCAGTCAATTTGACCTTGATACACATTTTTTAAACATATATCGTTCTTTTGTAATTCAACCATTCTTCTTATTAATAATAATTTTAGCTAGCACGCTCTTCTCGTATAGAATAAGTCATGTATTATAGAATTAATTAGCTAAATCAAATCACACATTTATGTACTCAAAAGAAGCACAGTTTGCATGGTATGAATAAAACTGATTTAATATACTACTTACTCTTACTCCTGTGGCCATGTAAACCCAAGATGGTTTTTAGCCTCGCCAACCTTGTGATTTAATATATTTAATATGATTTAATGTGATTTAATATGATATTAATATAACAGTACCTGGTGACCGAGCTTTGCTCGTTTAGAATAATACATGTATTATAAAAATTAACTAGAAAAATTTAAACACATTTATTACTTAATGAAAACATGTATATGGTTTAAAAAAACCGATTTAAACACCATAATTAATATAGCACTGAATAAAAAGTAAAGCCCCTGGTGGGGATGGAACTCGCGGCCTATAGTTCTTGAGGCTGACATGCTACCACTCGTCTACGGCGTTAGTCAATTGAGCGATGCCGTTTAGCGTCTTTTAGCTAAAGCCGATCATTTACTGTTTAATTATCCATACCGTTATTATTAGCCTGTGATCAACTGATTTTGTTATAAACGGAATGAGGATTGAAAAGCAAAAGAGAAATATAATTTACATCAATTAATTGGTTTGTTACAGTGACATCAAGCAATACAACGAATACGTTTTTTATCAAAACACGGAAGATTTTGGAAATACTTTTTTCTGCTTTTATTTCGCACAGTTATGTTATCCTTAAGTTTTTACAAATTGTTTAGTAACCTGATAATTTTGCATTTATTACATACATAAAATAAATATTAATGCATAACCTCTATATTGTTCCCGGCCTCTTCAATCAAGAACTGTCAAACGGTTATAAACAGCTGTTTTGGTTTGTATTGTTTACATTTTATTTATTCTCCATAAGCGTAATGTTAAATTTTTAGATTTTAAACTTAATATTACACGAAAACACGAATTTTCCTGGACATTAGACCTATCTAGAACTTATTTTCTACTCGGAAATTAGTGCCGTTTTCGAGATCCGTGTACAAATATATATATACAAACCTTGCTCGTATTATAGTATTGGATAAACGATTTTATCCTATCTCCCATAAACTCTGAACAAAGATGCAGCTTGCCCGGACGGGGATTCATCTCATTGCTTTCCGCATGGGGATCCTGTGATCCACTGTGTGGATGTGTGATCCACTGTGTGGATGTGTGATCCACTGTGTGGATGTGTGATCCACTGTGTGGATGTGTGATCCACTGTGTGGATGTGTGATCCACTGTGTGGATGTGTGATCCACTGTGTGGATGTGTGATCCACTGTGTGGATGTGTGATCCACTGTGTGGATGTGTGTGTGATCCACTGTGTGGATGTGTGATCCACTGTGTGGATGTGTGATCCACTGTGTGGATGTGTGATCCACTGTGTGGATGTGTGATCCACTGTGTGGATGTGTGATCCACTGTGTGGATGTGTGATCCTCTGAGCCGCGCCGTCCGCTGAGTTTCCACGCTTAGGGTGTTTTAGTCAACCTTAATTGTTGCAGGTGGTCATATAGTTATCCATACGGTTATTATTAGTCCGTCATCAATATTGATGAAATTGTGTTAGATACGGGATGATAATTGAAAAACAAAAGGAAAATTTAATTTACCAATTAATTGGGTTGTTACATTGCTCATTCGTCCAACACAATGAATAAGTTTTCTATCAAAACCCGAAAGATTTTGGAAATAATTTTCTCTGCTTTTCCGTCCCAGTGTAATTTCACCCTTTCGTTTTTACACGTTTTTATACTATTTTGATGACTTTTCAAGCCACATACATAAAAATAAATATGTACGCAAAACCTCTATTCCCATCTCACATGTAACAATTTGTCCGCCAACAACTGTCAATTATTGGTTATTAACAGATTTTTTAGTTTATATTTAAAGGTAACATTTTAATCCGCACAAGCGCAATGTTAATTTTTTAGGTTTTAAACTTAATATTACAAGGAATACGGAATTTTACTGGGCATTAGACCTATCTAGAACTTTTTTACTCAGAAATTTGTTATTTCCAAAAATTTAAAGACACTCTGTAAAGCCATTTTCGAGATCATACTGCAATTATATAAACCTTGTTCAAACCTTGTTGTATTGTTGATATACAATAGCTACTGTATAAGAGACATAAGTTATGAGAGTAATTAATTGAACAAATAAGACTTAGGTAATACAGTATATTTTTTAATAATAGATATTACAACATTCAGACCAATCCATATTTAAATTATATAGTTTGGTTGGCCTTAACTGTTAAAATCATACTACATATCAAAGGTATTATGTAGGGTCTGTATACGAGAGGAATGGAATCCAAATCTTGAGTTATGTTGTTATTACTTATTCCAGCCTTGTACAAGATTATCAACTGCCGATGGAAACAAATTGGCTTCAATTTCTGATACCGTGATTTATTCGATACGCGTATTGCTTCACTTGCAAATACTTCACCAATTTGTTATAAATTGTAGGATATACGTTGGACATTAAAAGAAACCAAACAACTTCATAAAAATATAAAATTAATCAAAATTAACTAAAATTGCTGCACAAAATGAATTTTTAACGAGCAAAATAAAATTATGAAAGTATAATTCATTATTTGAAATATTAATGAACGTGTTAAAATATTTTGCTATATTTTTTGAAATTAAGATTTTAATTTATCTTTAATTTTAGCAAATTTTCCATGGGTAGGAAGCTATTACTGTAGGTCTCATGGCATAATAAAACTTGAGGTAAAACATGAGGTTTCAAAAATCCTATTTTTGAACGTACTTATATTTTATTAGAAATACACTACAAATATAATGTGATATGGGATAGGGAATTTCACTCATACTGGTAAATTCGTAAAAAGGTCTGACACAAATGAAATTTGGTAAATGTGTTGTTTGTGGATCTCTTTAAATTACCTCAAAAAGTAGGCATGCAGCTCTATTCAAAAGGGTAGTTTTGGGGCAGGCTCAAAAAAGAGTATTTGACCAAAACTTTTTGAAATGTTATTATTTTATTGAAGTGATGAATATGACTTAAAAAATTACCAATATAGTTTTAAATCAATATCAAAATTATTTATTTCCAGAAATGCTATTAAAATTTAAGCCTACTAGAACAAACATATAGGAAACTATAGGAAAATATAGGAAACATATAGGAAACTAGGGTCCGCATGAGTGCATAAGCATGAGTATCGTGGCTATGCACGGCACCAAGCTGTGATTCTTTATATTAAAGTATCTTGATTAAAAATTATAAAAGATAAAATAAATATTATTTTTGTAAAAGAAACTTTATGACTGACTATTAAATAAATAAAAAACTTAACTGAAGGAATAGTGTGATCTCACAATTTACATAATAAACTTTTATGTATATAAATAACTGAGGCATTTTAACTCATTTATCATCAGAGAATGACAAAAATCTATGTTCAGACAATTACTAAAATATTTTGATACAAGACAGAATTAAATAAGAATAATGTGAATAAACACAGTGGCCACAGTGAATGGGGGAAATAAATAGTCCAGTCACAGAAGTGTTTAGATAACGTCTTTGTGGAAATCGAGAGTTCCATGTCCGAGTGGTGGAATCGTCAATAGTGTGAAAAAATCTGTTATTGTAAATTTACGACCAGACCTGGCAACTCCAACAGCCAGGCATCGGAACACTGTACAATCCAAGAAACGATATTTGTCAAATAGGAAGGGGTTGTAATGTAACATTCATTGTTTTAACTTATTTTGTTGACTTTAACCTAATTTTATTTTTAAATAATCACAATTCTAGATTAATTAATTACTGTACCAAGATATTGTAAGTTTTAAGCTCATGACATCCTCTAAGGTAAAACTATATATGGCTTCTTCTATGATAAATTTTTCGAGCCAGTCAATCTGCGTTATTTAATTTTTCACATATGGTATCGCAGTAGGTAGTATGAGAGGTGTGATGTTCGCTGTTTTGTTGGCATATCATTTTCTTAACTAACCATAGTTATAGCTAGATAAAAAAAGTAAATACAACACTGAAGTTTACATAGAGAAGTATAATTTATAACTTTTGAGAAATGAAAACAATTGCAACAGAAAAACATCTGCAGGACTGGAGTAATCTATACATTAGATTATTTTAAATGATTTCAAACCCCCTTTACCCGAGTGTTACATGCGTATATTTAACTGTATTTATAATAAATAGCTGATAAATTGTAAATGATGCTTGATAAATTTAAAATCACTGAGTATTTATGTTTGAAACTTATTAAAACACGATTTTTAGATACACCGTAGCTTTAATCAATTATATAAAACTGTCGACAAGGATGAAAGTTAAAATTATACGGCGAATATATATATATATATATATATATATACAAGTACATATAATTAACTGCTAATCAACGTATTATTAAAAGTGGTTGAATAAAGGTAACAAGGTTAAAGAGTAAAAAGATTTTTACATTCTTATTTCATAAACTGCATGTAAACATAATAAATAATATACGTTTACTAAAAGTTTAGTTTTCCTCAGGTAAATCGAAATCATTTGCATTTGACTAATACGAGTAAACTCAGCAGGTCCATTATGTTTTACTTGTTAAATATTATATTATTGTAATTGTTGACTAACATTAATACTAAGCTACTACATTAATAATTTAATAAATTAATTAATATATTAAATTGAAGTATCTAGGCATGTTGTTTTAAAATCTTAAATGCCACGTAAACAAAGCAGACAGTATGAAACCAGTAATATTGTGTTTACATGTGGGAAAAATGTTAAAAAAGCATACATATGTCTGACATATGTTGTCACAACATAGGGGAATTCATTAATATTATTTTTATTACTGTATAAGCATTGAAATTCTCTATTTAGATACTCGGGTTTTATTTAATGAACATAAACTATTAGATTTATGTTGTAAGTTGTAGATAAAATATTTATATACAACGTGGAAAGTGGTTATTTTACTTGGTATGGTTTTCAGTAGTTATAAATATATAAAGAATATCTTTAACCGCATAAAATCTGTATTGTCTGAGTTAATTTCGTGCCTATTTAAAATGGAAATCCCCTAGCTTTTTCCATTGTAGATCGTATTTACCTAATCCTGGTAGGGTTCTACAAAAATAATTAATTATAGTGATGGAGACTCACTGAAATGCGAAGGTCTGCTGCAACGGGGTATTAGGTTTATTATGTAATAGAATCAGTATGATCTCAACGAGATGTTGACCGCAGTGGGCGATATCTAGCGGTGGTTATCAAAACAACACTTGCTGCAGTGATGCTATCTGGAGGTGATTATCGCTACGGTTCTGCAGTGACGTCACGTTTATAACAATGTAGCTATAACGTTTTTGATCAAATAAATTACTCGTAAATATTTTACTCGCTTTATTTTGTTTTAACATTGATCTAGAAGATTTCAAATATACTTACATTACTTTTGAATATTAACATGAAGTTGGCTTTCAAAGAAATTTTTACGCGTATTGAGTGAAAGTAAATCCAATACTATAATACGAGCAAGGTTTGTATATATATATATATATATATATATATATATATATATCTGTGTGTGTGTGTGTGTGTGTATATATATATGTATATATATTTGCACTCGAATCTCGAAAACGGCACTAAGGATTTTCTTTAAATTTTGGAAATAACTAATTTCTGAGTAGAAAATAAGTTGTAGAAAGGTCTAATGTCCTGGAAAATTCTTGTTTTCTTGTAATATTAAGTTTAAAATCCAAAAATTTAACATTACGCTTATGGAGAATCAAATGTAAACAATATAAATCAAAACATCTGTTTATAACCGTTTGACAGTTTTTGATTGAAGATGGTGGCAAACAATATGTGAATAGAGGTTTTGCATTAATATTTATTTTATGTATGTAATAAATGAAAAATTATCAAATTACTAAACAATTTGTAAAAACTAAAGGGTAAAGTAACTGTGCGAAATAAAAGCAGAGAAAATTATTTCCAAAATCTTTTGTGTTTTGAAAGAAAACGTATTCATTCTATTGCTTGAAGCCACTGTAACAAACCAATTAACTGGTGTAAATTTTATTTATCTTTTGCTTTTCAATCCTCATTCCTATTCTAGCAAAATCAGTTGATCACAGGATAATAATAACAAACTGTATTGACATTTAAATTCAGTATAAGATTAGCTAAAATTATTGAGGTTGGCCAAAAACTCTTAAACGACGACGACAACTTGGCCGACGCCGTAGCTCAGTTAGTAGCGCTCAGGTCTCACGTACGCAAGGTCGCGTGATCGATCCCCACCCGAGGGCTATAGTTTTGTTTAGTATTTATGCCATATTTATTAAGGGTTATGAAAACGGTTTTATTTAAACCACATAAATGTTTTCATTGAGCAGTAAATTTGTTTTAATTTTGCTAATTAACTTGTAAAAACATGTCTTATTCTATCCGAGCAAAGCTCGGTCACCAGGTACTAGTAATTAATCGTGTTCTTAAGTAATAGGATCAATTAATTCTCAGACATAGTAACCACGTAGATCAGGCCTAAAACATATGCTTGTGCTAAAGACCCAATTTATTTTAACTTTCAGTTGTATATGACCAATATATTAGTCTTATTTGATAGATTTCGATATTTCGTTCACCAATTTGAAATTAAATTTGCAATCTTTGTATATCTTGTAAAAATTTTACAATGTTAATAGTTTTTTTTAATTTAAATTAAAAGATTTTTAACCACCGCCATTTTTAAAATATAAAAGCAAATTAAATGATACTTCGAGAATAATTTTCTATTTCCAATAAATATGTTTGCAAAGTTTCGTTTCTGTATAGTTCTTGACATATGAAATAAAAAGAATGGTGGCTACGGGCTAAAAGAAGAATTTTTCGACATATTTTTATAAGAAATCCTTTGTTTATTTTGATAAGTACTAAAACCACTCGAAATTTGTCCCCGACTTTAATGAACACCCTGTATGTATTTATTTATTTATTTTTTTACGTTTAGCAGATCTTATTACTTTGAATGAAATTCTATTATAGACATGGCAAGGCGTATTTTGTGTGTTAACCATTGAGAACAAAGTAAAAACACACATGAATTAATTGTCCAAACCTAGTATTAGTTTTAACAAATTAAAAGGGTTTGATTTCGATGATTATTGACTCGGGCGTTATCTTTTTGTTTATTGATATAACTAAAAATCACTAAAGTAATGTAATGTAAAATATGTATGGAATCTTGTTATTTAACTAACAAAACCAACAAATATAATATATTAAACTGACAAAAGCTAAATTATATGTATTGCATTTTTTATCATCAATTTTGTTATTTTACTATGGATATTCACACAAACAACCATGGAGATGTTTGTGTATAGAAGGTATTATTTACACAATTATTATACATTATACGCAATGTAAATAATAATAAATATAATTAAATATAAAAAACTATTTGAAGTAAGTAGCTCATATCGTTCAGTTATATGAATCTATCCATACAATAGATTCAAGTATTCAATAGATCACTCTTATTGATCCATGTTTTACTTACCTATTCTTTTATTTGTGTGTGTTTGTATTCTTAATCAGGGCAGTTACACAATGGACTTAGCCCAATACAGTTTCCTACCCTGCAAGAGCACTCAACGTCTCTCGCACGTGTTAATGTTTCTTCATTCTCTTAATTAAGTTCCTTGGAAAGAACACATGTACAGTTATCAGGATAACAGCACAGCAAAACAATTATTGTTCCTCTAATTTTTCTTTTTTTATGTTATTAGTTCTTTTATCATTTTTGTCCTTGACGTCGTTACTGTTATTGTGAATTATTAATATTAAATTTTAAATTGCTATTGATTCTTCATTTGATTTCAAAGTTGCATGTGACAAGAGCAAACAAATTAGCTGCGTTCTATCCTATTGCTTATGAAAATATTATTGAGTTAGCTTTCTTACAAGTAAAATAATTTCAAAAGTATGTATAGGCAGACCGACGATAGCTTAATCATGAGTTCTATAGCATACCGGTAGCCATATTCTCCATAGTAGGATTTTTATTCTGTACATTAGAAAATTGATTGGCTCATTTATTTATTTACCAAGATTCTATTCTTTATAAATAGTACATGTCATCACTAGGACCGAAAACGGGCGTTTTTATACGAGTACAAGTTTAACATCCGATGCGTGCCGAAGCTGTTAAACTTGCACATACAGTATATCATATCAAAAAGTCAATTTCAGGCCGTTGTCATAATGAAAATAAAATGGAACTTAACTCGTAAAACATAAATTATTACCTGATTAAGTATCAATAGTTGTCGACCATTTTGTTCGCTTTGGACCAATCAGCTGTTATGTTACTTATGCTGCAGCAGTTCTTTCTTAATTCCTGATTGGTTGTAAGATTAGGTTATGTCAGTGTTAGTTATTATTACCGATAGTTCAATTAAATAGTCGATTACCAGTTTCACATTGATACTTTGGATTGTTCGATTGTGAAATCCATCACCAATGCCCTAGTACTGCATAAAAAAAATCATTCGATAAGTTTACATTTCTTTATTGAATTATTTTGAACTAGCTGACCCGGCGAACCTCGTAATGCCTAACAGTAAATAAGTGTTAACTTTCAGATTAGCCATGTTCTGAAGTCGAATAGCATTACGACTTCGTTGTGAAAAATTAGATATTCTGGGTCGCGGTATACTTAATAACAATACTGAAACAATAAGACATATTAATAACATTCCCACAAAACAAATAAATCTGAGTGGATTGATTCACATTTTTTTCTAATCCAACCAAAAACCAAACAACTGTAATACGGCTTTTATAGGAAAGATATACAACAGCTGATTATTATAACAAACGTAATATGTATAAACACCGTAATTATTTTTTATTTGGCCATCATAGTTATAAACACGTGACTTTTAATCAGACAGAACATTAACTATTAACGTTGTGAATAAATATGTTCATTTTGTACAGTACACATTTACTCCATAGTTTTATATTAATGAATGATTCAGATGGCATTGGATAGTAAAGCATATTGCTAATGGAAAGTAAAACAACAGCTGTAGCTTAAGAAATCAAATGTTTTTATTGTAGAACATTTGTAAACAAACTTAGTCCCCATAAGGTTAACATTAGAAATTTAAAACGCTATAAAATGGAAACTAATTGAATTTATGGAAACTGAATATGCCTAAAGCATGACCGGAGCCGAGATGAATCCAAAAAATCAAAGATCATTAAAATCGGTCCAGCCGTTCTCGAGTTATAATGCGTGTAACTAACACGACTTTGTTTTATATATTTAAATTGTAAATCAATTAATAAATATATTTGGTGACTGAATATGTTATCGCAAGGGTAATAAATCTATATAATTCATCAATTGTTATTGATCTTTGCCCGCTCTACAACTTTATAGATTAATTTACATCTCACTCGATTTCTTAAAATAATTAATATTAAAATATTATATTTATGTATGTAATTTGTTTAAAAATAAACATTAGCGTGTAACTAACACGACTTTGTTTTATATATTTAGATAAACAGAAACTAAGTAAGCCTAACAGAAACACACAAGAAGTATTCATTAACTATATCAAATGAAATGGTCATTGCTTCACTAAACTAAAACTATTAAACGGAAATAACTGAAATTAAGCTGAGATTATTGGTCTATGGTACTTTTATCAATTAATTGATCATGACAACAAACAGTACAACATTGATATTCTTGGGGGTTTCACTTATGTAACTGTTTTATTTAAAGTGATGTTTATTGATTAAAAATGTTAATTCCGTTCTGTGAAGCCATTCTATTATAAATGATATTGACTGTATTTTTGTATCACCCAAAATCAATCCTTGTGGGTTCCGAATATTGGCATTTTGAAACACAGTAAAATTTTCATACCCAATCGCTTCATTTTCAAAAAGGTCGTATACTTGAAGATATTCTAGATTTTTACTAAGTGGTTAACTCCTGTGTGTGGTTTGTTATGGCTTGTATATTGCGAAATAATTTGCGTGAAACCTGAGCTTTTGTTTCCAAGGACTCTTCTAAGTACCCTTCGACCACGCCTAATGAACGCCACCCTCTATGTCTTTTAAGTGTCAGTAGATCTCCGCCCTCTTCTAGTAACATTGTAGCTTAAGATTGCCCTAATAAATGTCCAGTGAAACTGTCCAGTCACTTCAAATGAAGGTAACTAATCTAGAATCGCTACTTATGGTGTGATTTCCTACGTTCTTCACGACACATTTACTTTTTCCTGTACTCAATAAGTAGCCTGTTGCCTTTCATGTTCTTTGGGCGTAAAACAATATAGTTACGTATCAAATCACAAGCCTTGAAAGGACAATCGTCATCATTAATTGATAAATCCTCCTTTTCCGGGTTTTTTTTAAAGCCTTACGTTTATGAAAGCTGCTTACATGTTTTACTTTACTTCTAAATTACTTTTTATCACGGAGAACTTACTCTATAAGGTGGAAGGTTTCAAAAACCTATTAAGTTCAAGCAAAAACACCAACATTATCTCATCACTATCCGCAGGAAGACTCGCGTTCTTTTTTAAACACCACCCCCTATTTTCTTTGTATTTTTCCTCGCACAGTTTTCTATATTTACTTGGTAGCCTAAGAACTAATTTAGTAGTTCTTGGGCTTTCTCTAAAATAACATTACTATCCATGACAGACTTAGTGTAGCGCCTATTCACTTTCAGACAATATCCGGCCTCAACCGGTATCCGGAACGTCCAAAATACACAACAAATCAATAGTAATTGTTGCAGTT
Source organism: Nephotettix cincticeps (assembly GCA_023375725.1). Taxonomy (NCBI): domain Eukaryota; kingdom Metazoa; phylum Arthropoda; class Insecta; order Hemiptera; family Cicadellidae; genus Nephotettix; species Nephotettix cincticeps. The sequence goes on from CM041791.1 coordinate 53,517,596, forward strand.
ACTTTATCGATTGTTTACAATCGAATTCTGACTTCGAATCAGAAGTTTAATCAACAATGATATTTTGCGGTCTAGGACTCAAAATCATCATCATATTAGTAGGAAGAAAAAAACAACTTTTGCTTTTGCGATTATTTTCCACTAAACTTGGTATGCTGTGTCACTAAACAAAACACACTCAACATTATATTTTATGCCAGAATAGTGCCCTAAAACATTTCTAACAATTAATTTAAAGTTGTTTTCTCTTGTTGTTAGTTTAATAAATAGGAAGATTATTTTTGAAACAATATCATTTAAAACATATTTAAATATACTTTAAAGAATATTATAGCTCTATTAAAATTTGAAGTTTTTTATTTAATTACTAAGTTTAAAAGTATGTGTCAGTCCACTGATATCGTTTATAAGCTATAACACACGTGCGACGACTTGCCGTGTAACGCGTCTCGTGGATGATACGGGGCGGAAATCGAAACAACCCTATTTCCTCCTTCTCGACTGATACAAGTTTTATTTGAAACTCATAGCCGATTTTTAAGAGAATGGTTCAATTGATTAGGTTAGATTACCTTTTGAAATGGTGACCTACCCAGCTATTTTAAGCCAAGAATGAATGAGGAATGACTGTAAGATGGTTGTGGCGAGATATTGTCGTCTTGTTACTGACTATGTACTTTAAACAGGACTTTATTAATAGCCCAAGAGCCAATGGCACAATACGAGAACGGCTGAACCGATTTTAATGATCTTTGATTTTTTGGATTCAACTCTGCTTCTCCAATCATGCTTTAGGCATATTCAGTTTCCATAAGTTTCATAATTGTTCATTTTATGGCATTTTAAATTTCTAATGTTATTCTTACGGGTATACGTTTGTTATAAATTTTCAACAATCAAAACATGTGATTTCTAAAGCTACAGCTGTTGGTTTACCTTCCATTAGCATTGTGATTTGTTATTCAATACTTTCTGTATTAAACTATAAAGTAAATATATGCCGTGCAAAATGCTCAGTTTTGCTTGCTTCGTTGATACTTTACAGTTTTGGGGGTTTATGTACCTATTTTTTCGTGTCCAATTAATTGTCAAATGTTAATAAATACATAGTTAAAAAATTACATATTATATAAAACAAAGTCGTGTTAGTTACACCTTTTATAACTCAAGAAACGGTTGGACCGATTTTAATGATTTTTGATTTGAATATGTCTCATAGTTTCAGTATTGTTATTCACAACGGCTAACACATGGCCAATCTTAAATTTAACACGTATTTACTGTTAGTCGTTACGAAGTTCGCCGGGTTAGCTAGTATACAATACAAATTATTACGTTGAAAGTGTAGTAAAAAAAGTAGGAAAATAATAGTTCTAGTAACATATCGCAAACTAACAATAATTTACATTATCAAAAAGCCTTTACATTAAAAACATTGTTTTAAATCAAAATGTAACATTATTATTATCAAATATAGTTTACTACTACTTTAATATTATTTTCTATAAACCTAGATTAACGGAATTGAAAATATTTTAACATTATTAGATCTTAAATTAGCCAAATTTGTCTGTTGTGAATTTGCTCTAACATAACAAAATGTAAAATCCTCATCTAACCATCTTAACGAGAAATCGACCAACCCTTTACCTAGGTTTCACGCATAAATGTCATTCAATAATAATTTTGAAACTAATTAAAACCAGCTTTTCATTGAGTTTGGAACTAAGCACATCACAGATAAGGTAAGCCGGAGGTGAGATGTTACTACTTCAAACCACCTTCATACTACTTCCTACTTATAACGTTTCCTTAAATTTTATTGACTCCAAAATTTTATTTTTACTCTTAAGTATATATTAATTACTACGCCCAATTTTGTAAGGGTTTTGCCAACTTCTGCCAATCACTGTCAAACTACTTAATAATAAATATCATATTACATTCCATTATTGATAATTGAATGAAGTTATTTTTTCTGTTGTGTTGGTATGATTTCATAAACTTGAGCTATGCATATATAGGTTTATAATTGACGGGACGTTTAGAGAAAGTTAATTGACAGTAAACTTTACTCGCTTATATAACTCAACTAGATATCACTGTACTTATATACGTTTCCATTCAAGAAGTTAATAACAAAAAGAGTTAAACATAATGTAAAAATATTAAAGATAAGATTCAAGATTAAGATTAAAGGTGAGTGTGTTAAAAATCCATCGATATTGATAGTATATTTGTTTCTTTTAGCAAGCTATTCCAGGTGTTTAAATTTTTCTTTTTTAATACATTACCATTATATTTCACAATTACTATATACAAATCCGTTTACGTGGAACTATTGTAAGACTGTAATTATTGCGATGGATCACGACAGTTCATGCGAATCTCGCCCAGTGGTAAGGCAAAATGATATCGAAAATACATGGTAATAATGTTATGTTCAAATTTAGAATATATATATATATATGTATGTGTGTGTGTGTGTGTGTGTGTGTGTGTGTGTGTGTGTGTGTGTGTGTGTGTGTGTGTGTGTGTGAGTGTGTGTCTGTGAACACGTAACTCTCGTAAAAATGGTCTGACCGAGACCAAATTTACTAGAGACGTATATTTCTAAATTTGTTCGGTCAAGTTCGAAATCCAGACATATCGGCCAATCAGATCGGGTATTGGGGGGTTTTGAACTCAAATATTGGGTTTTTGCGTTGTTTTTCTTAACTCCCTGGCCTCAATTGAATATTATAGGTATATTTGGGAGGGTGTGAAAGCAAAATTAGGTGAACCGGTTGCTACAATTATACATATAACGTATAGGGACTTCTGCATCTGCCGTCCCGCAACAACACATATTTTTTGCAAAAATAAAAACTCCGAGATTTCACTGAATGAATATATAATATATAATCACTAGAATTAATCACTAACGCTTATTAAATTTATATACACAATTTTTATCATATAGACATATAATTATTTCGATTTTGACATTTCATATAAATTATACCAGTCTATCAATTATTACTAATTTATACAGTTAAATAATAAAACTCGTAAGACATACTTTATAAAAATAACCTCCACCCAGGGAATAGAGTAACATAGTTTAAACAGCGCATCGTTTAAATTGTATATAAAGAAAACCCTTCCCCGCCGTAAATGTTCAAAGTTTTCCAATTTCCTTACCAACGTTATTTTCCATGGCGCTAAGATATACCTAGACCAAGAGATATTTAAAATACAGTATAATACTTTTCCACTTCAAAAATATTGTAAGCAGTTTAGTTAAAGTAAAGACGTTCTGGAAATTAACGTTCTGGAAAATTGTGATTAAGATATGAAATATCAAAGATATTGAAAGAAGATTACAATCTGTTCAGCAATAAAAAATGTTCGCTAGGGATTGTGTGTATTCAGCACAATCTTCAGTTTTGAAAAGTTAAATCTGCCCGTTTCAAAATAATACTGGTTGTAGACAGTGTTTAACAAATAGTTTAGGATCAGGGAATATGATAGGTCAGATCAGGATACATATATATTCATATACAGTTTACAGATTAGAGCTTAGGGTTTAGAGTTTACAGTGCTCTTTTCCCTGAAATGTAAACATAAACTTTGTTGAACCAGTAAAGACATCAGTTTTGTTTACTTGATCGTCTTTCTTTTTTCTAGTTACTTTCGCTAAAATTAAAGCCAGTGGAACATGAGCATAGAAAATATCTTAATGAGTTTTCGGTTTTCGAGCTCACATCACAATGAACGTCGTATCTGGTGAAGTCAGAGTGATGGACGAACAAGTTTCTATTAGCATATCCAGATTTGGTTTCCATCTTTACCAAACGAACGGTTGGCAATAGCAGCAATTACTGCTATAGCAATTCACAACCTCGACGTAACCAACAACCACTCAGATTACAGTGTCCATGTCCACAATATAGTTAATTCACTGTTAAAACCGATTACACTGGTCTCATATTGAATGTAAAATACTCCATAGAATGGTAAAAAAGTTAATTCCTACACATGCTGTGTTTTGAAATTAGCTGGAATTACATGAAAATAAAGTATATTCTGTAAAAAAATGTTTGTATTTACTTCTCTGTGGGAAATAGGTTAGATCATGGATATATCTAAAGGGAGTGTTTCAAGTTCATCTAAACAGCTGCTCTTGTTTTATATTTAAAATACAAAACAACATTTCTGGTAGTTTCTATGGAAACCTGTTACATGTTTTCCATCTTAAATACCCCCGTCACAGCACACCTGCGTACTCAGCGAATTTCCAAATCAATAATATAATAATAATAATATACGACAAATCAAGTGGTCAAAATCTGTCGATGAACATGAGAATTATTTGCCTATTCTCCATATGATTAACATGGGAAAAGAGTATGCAGATTTGCTGCCATGATAAACAAATAAACTATGATTTTTAAGCATAAATGGATGAACCTCAACCACATAAAGCTAAATATAAATTTGTATCAAAAAATATTGGTTAATAAGTGAAATATTAATTTTTCCTTATCCTCCATAAGATTAACATTGGAGCCTCAAAATACAATGTACTGTGTTTAGATTTTTTATATCTCGGTAACCGTTGGAGATAGAAGGAACTTAATTGTGTAGTTTTTTAGGCTGGTTTTAATGATGAAATATTAAATCTAAAAAGTTTTTAAATTACATACGAAAAACGCAAAAAAACCCATTTTAGAGTACAAAACCCCCCCAAACTACCCGTTCCCATTGACCGATATGTCTGGTTTACGAACTCGTCCGAGCATTTGTAGGAATACACGTCTCTACCAAACTTGGTCTCGATCGGACCATTTTTACGAGAGTTATCGTGTTCACAGACACACACACACACACACACACACACACACACACATATATATATATAAATTTTAACGACTATGGTTTTTGGTCTCTAGGCACCTAAAGAAGAAAAAATAACATGGTCCCGGGCTTAAGTCTTGCCATGAGACCTACGGTAATAGCTTCTTCCCTATGGGAAATTCGCTAAAACCACTAACACCGCCCCCCAGATCTAAGACATATCCATGTCAAAATAGATTTATAATTAACTTTTGTGTTGAAGGATTAAATTACACTGTTATGGTTTCATTAACAGTTGGCGTGCATAGTACATATAGGGTGGTGAATATGATACCATCGCCTATTTTATTAGCTAATTTGCTATGGAAAATCAAGCTTTTAAGATGCGGCAGGAGTCAGTCCAGGCGCTCACACGCTTGACATGGGATGGGTTTAATTATCTTTTATTTGCTCGTAAAGGAAATTTATTAAAAAAAACAAATACAAAGTACTTTATAGGTCCTTATCAACATATTGATGTGTTAAACTACCAAAACTAAGGTTTAGAAATATTTTTTTTAATTAGAAAATTAAAATCCCATAAGGATTTAACAAAACTAATTATGTTGTATTATTTTTGTTTATCAGTGGAAAATTTCAAACTTTGGACCTAAATAAACTTCACATACATATTCATAAATAAAATGTATTGAATAACTTTTTGTATTTGATTTTCTCTTAGCCATAATAATTTTTTTAAAGTGCATGAACAAATCCAATCGTTTAAGATGATTCGCAAAGTTGTTCAAGAAGCAGCTCCAAAAGAAAAGGCAAATGTTAGAAAGGTTATTATGACTACTCCTAATCAAGGTTCTAGACGGTACAATGAGGTGCATTGACGTCGATGCAATCTTTAAAGCTGACAATGGTGCTCCGCCTGGAGAACGAAGTTGGACAGTGTATCCCAAAGCTGAACAGCTACGCTTCGTTTCAAATTTGGAGCCATCTCTCGATCCAATGGCTTACCCGCTTCTCATCCCTTGTGGCGAATTAGGCAAGGGTGCAATGACAACAAAGGCTGATGAAGGTTCGGAGATCACCACTTGTTTGTTCGGCTTTGAAATTATATGCGGAAAAGCTTATGCAGCGAATATCCAACAGTCCTAAATTGAATGTGAAATCTTCAGGCGGCTGATGGGGAGCACACTTGAACCCAACATGGAAGGATGCTTGCTGTATTCGGCTATCAACGACTATAGTATTGTGTGTATTTCGTCGGCGTCTACCAGTTAAAGTTCGTCGGCCTCCTCCTCTTGGCCGCCCTGGTCGACGCATTTCAGTCTCCATTATTTTAGATTTTATTTGATTATTTAACCACTCCCTTTAATAAACAGCTGATTTCTTGATCGTTGGTTTGTACTTGCATATTAAGTCTATGGGAAAACGCCTTTGACCCCATATTTTTCCAAGCCCTCGGTGACTTTTCAAACCATTTTTAATTGATGGCAAAACTACATGCTAAGACCTTTCTAACGACACCTTGGACATAGTGATTAGTAGCATCACCGCTCTAAAACAATTATGACAAAAATATGCCTAGCGTATTGATGATTTGGAAATTCGCTGAGTGCGCAAGTCTGCTGCTACAGGGGTATTTGATTTCAAGATCGTTGTATGGTAATAAGTATGTTTTTCATTTATGTGAAATTATGGGAAGCTTTAATGATTGTTTCATTTGTAGTGTACCATACATCATAACATTATAATACAATATGTAGGCCTATGAAACTCGCATTATTAGCAGTAAATTATATGTTTTTAATTTTTATTTATTAAGTCCAGAACATTTAGAAACTGACTCCCAAAAACGCATCTTTGTTACATTTGTTTAAAAGCAATTTGTTTGTTGTATTTAAAATTTGTTAGTATTTTATGTTATCAAAATACATCTATTATATTTAAATGATAATGCAATAATATGTGAACAAAATTGTTTGTATTAATTTACTAGTAACATAAGGATTTCAAATAAAAACTAAACATTATTTCGGATTTTCAATAAGATAATCAATACACTTAAAAGGTTCCAGGCCAGTGGGAGGGCAAGGGGACCACAAACACCCATTATGTGGGACTGTAATTCTCGTAAATTCAGGATTGAATCGACCAGCCAGCCCAAAACGTCCCGATCGCTGACAATAATCTACTCCGTGGCGACACCTAACATCTCCTTTGTAATATATGGTGACAAAATATTCAATCATGAATAAACCAATTATTTCTTGTAATTTAAAACTTGAAATACTCACTTTTTGGACCAATATGCATTTTTTTAAGTTAAAAATGTTGTTTTCATACTATGTATTAATTAAAACTATATCAACATTTTTGGATTTAATAGTATTTCATTTCACAATACGAGATCTCACAAAGACATTATTTAACCTTATAATGAATTAAAATATATTAGTGGCCATTTGAAATATGTCTAACAAAAATTTACTGTCAAAGTTATACGTGTTATAGGCGTTTTCAGTTCGAGTATATAAATATAGTTTGAATACGGTATCAATAACAAAGTCAGACACGATGATTCAATATGCGTGTGTTATCTCTGGCTATGAAACAAGAGGAGCAATTGCGTTAATCAGCTTGTGGGAATGAGTAATTTCACTAGTAAAATCCTAGATGAAGAAGACGAGAACTGTCTGTGTATCTATTGCATGACCCCCGAGAGTGGGTTCAGTGCCTCAACTGCAAGAGGTGGGCTCATGATGATTGCACCGGAAACTCAATTTTCTTTGTCGGCATCAATAATTGTGACTCTGACAATGAATTTGAAACTGACTAATTGTACAATTGTAAGACCATTGTAAAGTCAATAAGATGTTGTGTTAATATAAATTTAATAAACATTTTTCTAGATGTTTAGACTTTTGTTTTATGACCTTGTTACACCAATTTATAATATGCTTAAACCGGGCACATTTACGCACTCGACTTAAGACGTAAAAATAATATTTTCCTCTTGAAAATGAAAATGTATGGTAATAAAAATAGTAAATACAAATACTACATTAAGTGCTTAACTACCGTGAATACTACGTATAACATCAAAACTTACCCCTCTATTTTACACCTAACTTGGTAACTTAACCTGACTTAATAAACTTACAAAAACTTTCAAAATCCATTATACTTTATCACTGCTTTAAATATTTCTTTCTAGCCTAACAATTTAGATGAATCACTGTGTTTACACCATCAACAAAACTAACTACTGTCGTTAGATTTATCAGATTAGTTAAGTCTCCAGCAAAAATATTGCCGATCAATATTGGTAAATAGATTTTTCCAGGACTACATAAGAAGTTCATTGAAATATTACATTTTTAGAAAAAATTATGTTTTAGACAACATTGTTTTATTCAAAATGATCGTCCATTGCAGTAATCCATTTATTGGTATACGAGAAATGTTTTTGTAAATGTCATGGCAAAACATTTTACATTGTATTTAGAAGTTAAACCTATAATTACAAAATAAAAAATACTCTAACAGTATTTAAAATTTGTAGAGGAACAAAAGTAAAATTATGAGAGCTGATTATACCGCTTGCCTTTGTTGCTTGATGGCAGATATTGTTATCGCAACAATGCGATGCAATCTTGTAGCGTTAACCGGTGATTCAAATACAATGTGTTTATCACTGAAATAACCTTTGATCCTCGTTAAACAGCTATATGTAGGGCACTTTGATATAATATCGCAAATCGTATTAACAAAGTTAGCGGTTAAATATGTTTTACACATGCATACTAATATTTTAAAAATGAATATAGTATGGCACTTTAGAGTTCAATCAATCAATTGAATATCATTTGAATAAAATAATATGCGGAAAAACTTCATAATAAACGAATTTTCATTGATTTATTAGTAAATTCTGTTAAATCAATCCAAACTTATTCATTTAAACAATAAGTTTTTTCAATTTACTAATTCTCCAGAAGAATTACATGGAGAATAAATGAGTGGATTTGCTGCCTCGAGGAAAAAAATATGTTCAGAATAAACTATTAGATCTGAACAAAATAAAGTTTTAAACAAAGTGTTATCACAGTATTTCAAATAATAAGCGATATATATGTATATATATATATATATATATATATATCGCTTATTATTTGAAATACTGATTAGCGATATATATATACCTTTTCCCTAGATTGCAATTGGATATCCAAAACACAACGTAGATATATTAATACCCGTTTGATAAAGAACAAATATTCAAAATACTAAATTTTTCGACGTTATTCTAATTGAGCTATTAATATTTAAATTGTTAAATCAATTATATGAAAATTGAAAACCCCCATAACATGGAGACCTGAAAGCAAAAAATCATCATAAGCCCCGACTTGTCTGGCCATCTACGGTGATAGCTTTTTTTCACGGGAAAATTGCTATAAGCCCATAACATCTACAAGGATAAAAACTCCGTTTTAGTTTTTAACATGACTACAATTTTAAATGTACTGTCTGTTTGTGACAAGTTTAGTATGTTGTCTACTAAGACCTGACTTATTTCTTAATTACTTATCTCATTTTTTACTTAGCTTGTTTATTTATTTTCAGTTTCTTAAAGATTTTCTGAGAGAGTTTCTGAAAGTAAATGCATACATATTTCCTTAAAAACGTGGCTACATTAAACGTTAACATTTGAAATTGTTTTTACAAATTTAAATTATTAGGTGAGAAATCCATTCACGATAGCTGCTTCAAGATGGAAGATCCGATTTAAATTAGTTTTCAAACAATTATTACCTCAGATGTGTGGTAATGCTGATTAATAATGTGCAGATTAATTATAAGCATTCCAGCCATTACAACAATGAAACCACTAATAAGGTTCAGAGGCCAACGAGGTACTAACTAATCATACATCATACATTAGATGTCGGTCTTTGCAAGAATGCCGATATGAACGGCACGGCACCTGCATTACATACCGCTTATGTTCATACCTCTCCACGTCATCATTTCGACTCCTTCATGAGCTAAAACTATGGCTCCTATAGCGATTACTATATACTGACAATATGTTCTATAATCAAATGTTAATATTTGCTATACTTATCATAATTCTTTTAATTTATCAATCATTGTAAATCCAAAAGAACTCTTTACAATATGGTCATCGATTTGCAGACTGCTAAGGAAAATCTTTGATAGCATTTAACAAAGGGCAAGATTTTTTTAGTTGATTTTTAAATCTCCTTAATGGGCTGTTGTTGAGCTATAATAGTTTAATACAAATAGTGAGATCTACAAATTGACACCAATTTGTAAGAGTGGAGATAATAGTTCGATCACAAATTTCAGAGTAGCTGTACTTTCTACACCAGCAACGATTTTTGAGAAATAACTTTTACGTGTAATTTTTCTCATGTGCAAAATTATAGATCAGACAGTAACATGGTTTCATGCCAAATAAATCATTCGAAACCGAACTTTTGAATCTGTCTAAATTTTGTTAATGCTGGTCTTGATCCAAAGCCAAACAGATTGTCTGTACTTAGACATGGCCAAGGCGTTTGATAAAGTCAATCACCAGAGATTTTCTTAAGTAAACTGCAGCGTGAAAATATGTTAAAAATGTAAGGAAAAGGCTTTTCCAAACAGTTATTAAGTTTTTTTGGTTATTCAGCCAATGAAATTGGTTTATTTCGTATGGATGTTATCGGCCAAGTACTTGTGCAGTTCAGTCAGGTGTCCCACAAGGGTCAAAACTTGGACCTTGTGTTTTTTTTATTAAAAAACCATTGATAATGTCAATTAATTTATAATAATTTAGATGTTGATTGATAATTCATAATTTTATTTTGATGATTTTATTTATTTTTCCGTAATTCTGAAATATTGTACAAACAAAGTTGAGATAAAGAGAGTAGATGGAAGAAACGATTTGGGCGTCACTTTTAACAGTTCTCATTCTTTCCAACAGCATATAAAAATAATAATAAAACAATACTTTATCCATATACTATGACATAGTATATATTGTATTGTAATCCGTTTTCAAATAGTTTTTATTTTATGGTAATTATACTAGATGCACAATTCAGTTTTATTTTATTTTGCACAGTAATCTAACAACCAGTGTTATTGGTTCATAGCCAGTCATGGTCAAACCCCAGGTAACATTATAGTTTTATTAGATGGTTTCCGACATCGATAAAACCATCCTCAGCATGGAAAATTGTTATGAATCCAGACCAATGTCATTATTACCAATTAATAAACTAACTAACATACAGATTTACAATTTTAACTATTTTTCAGATTAGGCCCTGCAACTACTTGGAGTATCTTACAGTAGTAGTACAAAGTATCTTACTTGGAGTACAAACTTAAGTTACATTTTCATTTTGTTCAAAAGATTGCACTTTATCTAGTTTAATCCATGAAAAACAGTACCAACAACATTGTTATTTTGTGTTTTATCTACGTGTTTTGGAATCTTTTTACACTTTGATAAAGAACAGTTTAAACCCTAAACCTGTAACTACCGTTCTTAAATTTTTGTTATTCCTAAAAACAGAAAGGGTAAAAAGGCCAATAAAGATTTATTAATGAAACTGAAGCATCATTACGGAATCTTATCTCAATAACAAAATTTTTGGGTCCATATTTTTTATCCCTTTTTGATCCGGCGACCTCCAGTTTCAAAGGCGGGAACTATAACCTCTCATCTAGTCAAGGCCCCAAAAATGTTATGATATAGCTGTAAAATTCCGCATTAACACGCAAGCAATCTAAGAGATTTCCAATTGATACAAAAATGTAATTGTGTCAGCTAAACTGAACCCAGGGCAATTATAACAGTTGCAATAACTTCAGTGACAATGGAGTGGGGAATCCAATGTAATCGCGGCCATAAAGACATTGTAAAGCGGCGTTTAGGCTTGGAGGCAGCGGCAATGTGTTTCCAACAATACAGAAACAATGCCGCAGCTTATACTGTGTTCAATTGGCTATTGTTACACCAGTGAATTGGCTTATGAGGACAGTTGAGATGCAAATTAATGTAAATAAATTATTTACTTCAAACTGGAAGTGTACAACTCGTTTCAGCAATGTTGTTGTTCTATTTAATATTGCTGTTTCAATGTTATTAATGTTTGCCTACATTTCTTAGTCATTACTAGAGTAGACTGCACAAAAATAGAACGATGAGAGTAGATGCAACGTTGCCAAATCCATCCTGATCCCTAGCAGAACAGTGTTTGTATACGAAATTTTATAAACATGAACATTTCGACAAACTGTCAGTTTCAATCAAAACAGACTACGATCATTGTTTACAATAATCTTTGTTTTATGAAGGAATGTAGTATTATTAAATAAAATAAAATATTTAAGGGAGTTGGAGGATTTGTATTTCTATTAATATTAATCGAAATTTCATACGTTTTACTAATTTAGTTTCCTCTTGTAACATTTTATTCAAATAAATAATGTTTCACGAAAGGCTTTCTGAATTTTTGGTCCATATTCTTTTGATTTCTGGAGAAAATATAGGCCTACCAAGTAAAATACACAACCAAAATTGTGCTCTGATCCTATAATAATAACGGTTAATAGGTACGATTATGGTAGATTGGTATTTTTTTAAGTGTGAAATAGATTAAGATATATTGGACCCTGATTTTAAATTAAGCTAACATACTCTGAAATGGATTAACAAATTCCAGAAAGATATTTATTTATATTCAGTGTATAGATGTTCTGTACATTATATAAATCCATAGCTATGTTAAAGCTTTAAAAAACTATAACACCATCTTTGAAATTCATAATTGTGTTGGTTATTAACTATTCAATATCTTTTATTGGACTTTTATTGCTAGGCGTCTATATATTTAACCACACAACGTTTCTGGAGGTGGAGAAACTCCTCCCGTTTTCAAGCAATTGCGTAATAATTCACATTAAAAATTTAATGTTTAAGTTACCGATAATTATATTACTTTGTATACTACACCTATCCACAACACCCCGCCTCCGAGTGACACAAGATAGCGTGCGCTCGAAACGAAAGCTGGAGCACGATTCCAGCTCCAGATTTCGTCATTTGGTGCTTTATCATTATAGTTATTGTATTGTGCATGATATATAAGTATAGTATTATTGACAACGTGATATAATTAATATATGTAACTCAAACATTTAATTTTTAATGTAAATTATTAGGTAATCACTTGAAAATGGGAAGAGTTTCTCCACCTCTAGAAACGTTGTGTAGATAAAACACAGACGCGTTGGAAAATTCCAATAAAATATATTTATTTGTTCATATATTTATTTATAGGTATTAATTAAAAATCATTTATAAAATGAGCTGTTTCTCGAAGCCACTTCCCTCTTAACTTGAGCTCAAATTAACTCGATCGGGTTGTATTGGCAGTTTTTCATGTTTCATCTAAATACACAATGGGTCTTGTGTTAGCCATTCTAATAGTACATGTATGCATTTTTCTTAAGAAGGTGGCCCTACTTGATACTATGTCCTGAGACTGAAATATAAATTTACGACCATCGTTACTCTTCCGAAACTAAAACCAAGGGATTTCAAAACGCAAAAAACTTAATCTTCTGACCCTGCATAATAAATTTTTTTGTTCAAGATCTAACTTAATTTCCTTTCTTGTCGGAAACTCTTTCCCCTCATAGTACTGCAAAACCGTCTCTCGAACCACTTGCTTGTCAAAGTCATCCAGCTGAGTTTTCGTGCTGTCTCACTTGTAACGTTTTCTTGGCTGAACAAATTCAACCTCTTTATCATAATCTACACTTTATAACATCCAAAATTTGCCTTATTTGCCTTTAAGCCACAAATAGCAATAACTGACATTGTAAGAAAATATCATTTATTATATTAAATACAATTGTCCATACAAACGTCATGCTTTAGACAAATAATACCAATAAATAAGATGTATAAATGTATCCTACATGTTAATATATCTCTAACAACAGTAACAATAAATTATTAAATCAGCAAGCAAAAACTAGGTTGAAAATACATGCAGGAAAAATTCTGAATACATAAATGCAAAATAAAACTCTAAAATGCATGCTTAAAAAAGACAAATAAAGCACAGGACCCAGTCACTAGGCCTAAAACTGCATGCATAAAACAACAAGCAAGATCTCAGCAAACAGCAGTTGCAAAAAATCACAATAATAAATACTATGAATACTATAACAATAAATAATTTACACACAAATATCCTTGCTATCCATGCTCAAAAATTCAGTAAAATTATAAAAAGGATGCAAAAGAAGGGTGCAAGAAATCAAAAACTTTACTCTTAAAAGTATTAAAATTGAGTGTCCGGTTAACTCGTTGGACGGTTTTTAACGGTACACCTCGACTATGCAGTTAAGTTCATCACCTGATTGAATCAAATCAAATCATCTTTATTTCGCACAGGAAAAAACTGTATAATAACGTCACAAAAAGAATATACAATATAACTAAATTCTAAATGCTATAAGAACAAATAAACGGTACCAGTGGACTGACACATACTTTCTCCCTTAAGTAAATTTAAAAAAGACAATCTATAATAAAACTATCATGTTCTACAAAGTTAACCTAAATATCATTTAATAATTTATTGTTTCAAAAATAATCATCCAATTTCTAAAAATAAAAACACGAGAGACAAAGTTAAATTAATTGTTCAAATTGTATGGGGGGACAACCCCCCCCCCCCCGTAACACCAAGCTTTTTTGAGCTGGTTTTGTTCGGTGATTTGACCTTACGCTTCATACCAAGTTTCATGGAAAACGGTTGGAAAGTAAGGAAGAAATTATTTTTTTATATTTTCCATAAGAATAACATTGGGCGCTTTCAGACAACGTACTGCGTTTATCGTAGACAGTAAATTTAACTTTTCTCTGGAACCGTTAGTCGTAGACAAATAATTCAAAATACTAATTTGTTTATTTTTTTAAGCTAGTTTCAATGGTACCAGTCAAGTTATACTTTACTTTTATTGTTTTCGCTGAAAATATAAAAAATAGATTTTTTTTACATTTAAAAGCCCATAACCTTTGAACCGTCATTTTTACAGATATTCGGGTGGTGTCAAATTATTTAGTACTCTGTACACTATAAACTGTCAAATATTAATCAAAATCGTTAGAGCCGTTTTTGAGAAAATTGGATTTTTCACGTTTTTTAAGGGGTTTTAGGGGTGAACTACCCTTAAAATTCAAAAATTCAAAAAAATTAAAAAAACACCTGGAGATACGGTGACTATATATATACATGCCAAATTTCATCTAAATCGGACCAACGGGGTAGGCTGTGGCACTGTACACATCCAGACACACACACAGACAGACACACACACGGACGGACAGACATCACGTCAAAACCCACTTTTTTGGATTCAGGGGACCCCAAAACGGATATATCCACCCTCAACTCAAATTCGAAAATTTTGACGAAAACAATACTTTCTCCATATACTATGTATAAGGGGAGAAAGTAAAATGCAACTGATCTTGTCTTGTGCTTGAATTTGGAAGGTTGATACTGTTTTTGTGTCTGAGAGTGTACTGCATTGAATGGAACTGCGGTTGATACAGATGATAATTTCTTTTTAAAAACAATGTCTGTCCTAATTCACTTAAATTTGCATGGTATTCCATATTGACATAAATTTCACTTCATGTCCAAGTTATTTGAAAAGTTTACAGTTAGTTTAACTTGTATTAGTTTGACATATAAAATAATCATAAAGTCGTATTTTCATAAAAATCTAACCTTTTTTTAGTTTATAATGGCTGTCAAAATAAGCAATTACTTTACTTTGTCAAAGTAATCCTCTTTCAGGTATACTTCACCAAAGTTAGAGACCTCAATTATTAAACTACGGATCGTTTGTAAAGATTTGCAATTATTACTTGTAATAACTAAAATGTTTGAAATCCTTACAAACATTCCACGAGACTCTTGTCTTGTGTAATCCTTTTTTTAAGTTCAATTTCATATTTAATCGGGCTAAAATAGCCAACGAATATTTGATGATACTCCATGTGTTGACTGAATTCAAATACAGTAGTGTCCTATTCAAATGTATAACCAACTACTTATTATTCACGTCTTAACACTGAAATAATTTACGCAATATATAATTTTCATATTTTTTCTCAAAATCAGGATTTTCCACTGCACATAAGATTTAAGCCGACCAAGTATTACAGGGGCAGAAATGTTTTTGTAATGCGGATGTAGGTCTGTTATCAACATAAAAACCGGAAATACCCGTCCCTCCACTGAATAAAGGATTTTTACTATATTGTCTCCATTTAGTTTTCCATTTTAATATATATATATATATATATATATATATATATATATATATATATAACTAGTGTTACCCTTCGTACGTAGCTGCGATGTGAAAAACAGATGATTTTGTTGTTCATTTAAGGCGCTATGGAGAGCGGCCATTTGTCTTTCCTTTGAAGTGGAAACCCAACAGTATGTAAATTGTTATTATTTTCTTTTTGTACAAAGTTTTTTATAATAGCTGGAAAACATGACACACGTAATTCCAAACACATTATTTTATTTTTGTAATATTTTTATGGCAGAATAAAAATCACTATTTTATATCCCTATATTTTTATAATTTACTTAAATTGCCAAAATAATCTCTATTAGAATGTAAAAAATGTTTTAAAAAATTTTCTGCTTTTTATCAGGCTAATATTTTATATAAATTCGTACCTAAAATATTTTCTGGCTAAGAGACTGGTTGAAGGACTAATAACCTTAATAGATCTTTTGCATATGCTAATTATTTCAGTCGATTAACGTTAGATTAATAAGTACTCTTGTACGAAAGATCACTAAAATGAATTAACATAAACTAAATTATGAATTAAATGTTTTCAAACTTGCAAAACATTATATCAGAAATACTATTTTTAAGAATAGAATCTAGCAATATAATAATAATTATTTAAACAATCATCTATTAATTTATATCTAATTAATTATATATTCCTTGGATTTAATTTATTATCCTTAAATTAAATGGAAGTAATAGGCGTTGTAAAGTCAAATTATTTGTGATTGTTTTCGATGCTAAGAGATAACAGAGAGTAGGAAGTCAGACAATAGGGAAGACGTTACCTTAGCTAAACATGTGTAATATCCCGTCAGTTAGTTGGCGATGGAGAGGGGCAATATGATCCTGGTCTGTCTTTAAACCAGCTTCGCACTAGTGTTGGCTCTCTAAAGTGTGAGTTAGGCCACTCCTTGCCTACAAAACCTATCCTTACGATGCTGGGCATATGCACAATAGTGGTGGAAACTGGCTGTGGTCTTCTCATATTTTAGGAACATATATTCTTGAGAAATCTATTACGTTTCTACATATTGTTTACCATTCATTTTGCTTTACAGGTTGAAAGTTAACATTGTTGAATATGGTGAGTTCTAGCAGATGACGAAAACAAACATATCCAATACTATAATACGAGCAAGGTTTGTATATATATATATTTGCACACGGATCTCGAAAACGGCACCGAGGAATTTCTTTAAATTTTGGAAATAACTAATTTCCGAGCAGAAAATAAGTGCTAGATAGGTCTAATGTCCAGGAAAATTCGTGTTTTCGTGTAATATTAAGTTTAAAATCTAAAAATTTAACATTACGCTTATGGAGAATAAAATGTAAACAATACAAACCAAAACAGCTGTTTATAACCGTTTGACAGTTCTTGATTGAAGACTGCGGGGAACAATATAGAGGTTATGCATTAATATTTATTTTATGAATTAAATAAATGCAAAATTATCAGGTTACTAAACAATTTGTAAAAACTTAAGGATAACATAGCTGTGCGAAATAAAAGCAGAAAAAAGTATTTCCAAAATCTTCCGTATTTTGATAGAAAACGTATTCGTTGTATTGCTTGAAGCCACTGTAACAAACCAATTAATAGATGTAAATTAAATTTCTCTTTTGCTTTTCAATCCTCATTCCGTTTATAACAAAATCAGTTGATCACAGGCTAATAATAACGGTATGGATAACTAAACAGTAAATGATCGGCTTTGGCTAAAAGACGTTAAACGGCATCGCTCAATTGACTAACGTCCTAGCCGAGTTGTAGCGTGTCGGCCTCAAGAACTATAGGCCGCGAGTTCTATTCCCACCAGGGGCGATACTTTTTGTTCAGTGCTATATTAATTACGGTGTATTAAATCGGTTTTATTTCAACCACATAAATGTTTTCATTGAGTAATAAATGTGTTTTAATTTTCCTAATTAATTTTTATAATACATGTCTTATTCTACACGAGCAAAGCTCGGTCACCAGGTACTTGTAACAATGCGTTCTTTTGAAAAGAAACCTTAGACGGTTGAAAGAGAGAACGGTTGAACGAGAGAATGAGCCCATATCGCCTACAGTGCCGCCTGAGCGCAGGAAATTGGCGGCCTGACAGACGATTGACATCGGATTGGACTGGGCTGCTTCAAGGAACCGGCGCAGTTTTCATGACCACGTTATTGTTATTTTATCGTACAGTTATGATTCTTTAAATATTTAGATTTATGATTTAGCCTCTTCAATCAAACATATAATATACATGACTGTATATTCACAAATAATACTTCTGGGTTTAAAATGTCGACTAGCCTATATTTATAAATTGTCAATACACATAATGGCTTTTAGGAGGGAGGTCATTGTTAGGTTGATAGGGGTATTGTTTAGGCTACTTTAATAAGTAGTATACTGTATTTCAGATATACAGTATTACAATATAAATTTACAACGAATATACCTTAAATACCATTAATAGGATGCGATATCAAATCAAAAACACCTACATGTGTAATGTAAATATTATAAATATCAATTAGATTCATAGTTCAAATGGATATTATTTTATCCACCATTTTACCTTCAGACTGTAGAATGTGATTCCCAAACAATGTGTCATAAATGTGTTTGTTGTGCAACTTCTCTGGTGTATAAACAATATGACACAAAAACTGTTGCTCTTTGTGTCTGAACTTATAGCCTAATAAAAGTAACGGTGCAAGGAAATCAGAAAAGTTTTAACATAACCGGTAGTAAAAATATTCGATAGTTTGATAGTTCAAAGTCAATTTATTTATTCAAGTCTTTTATCTAAAAATCTCCTTCATGATGACTAACTATTTGAGAAATGCCTTTATTCAGTTTAATATCGATCTTAAACTTGCCAAGGTAAACATTATTGGAATTTATGTATGGCGAAGGAATCAAATACCTAATTTTCATCAATATTTAAGATTTCAGCGGCCAGTTTGAAGCTTTTAAAACCGATATTAGGTGAGTCATTAAAATAAAATGTTAGGATTTCAATATTAATAGAATTTAATTTACTATCGTTTTCCCAATAGAGACACATTTTTTGTTTTAATATTAAAATCTTCCCACTGATTACAAAATTTTGTCAAGGAAAAAATTAAGGTTATGTATTATTTTATCGTTGATAAGACAATTTTTAACAAAATTATTCCTCAAATATTCAGATTTCTTAATCCAAAAATCATGATGAAAATACTTCTTCTTAGTGGCGTTCATATTCAGAAATACATGAACTCTGAAAATATACGGAGTGTCTGTTAAGTTCGTCACAAAACTTCATGATGTTTTATTAGGCCAAAATAAGCAAAAAGGTTCCAATGGGGGTATATCCTATAATGCATAGGCTACTTAATCAGATACCCGCCAATTTGTATTTTTTACAAAATACTTTATATTGCAGTAAATTTCAATCGATCACTTTGAAACTTGGCATGTGTCTTTGAATAGTTCGTTCATCGTTTTGAATAGTCAAGTTTCAAAACGATTGAATAAAAAAGTTCTGAGATATGAAATAGTTTGTAAAAAAAATTGCGGTTATTTGGTTAAGTATGCATTTTGTGTATTTCTACGCCAGAAGCAGTTTTTTAACGTTTTGATGGGGAACGGTCCAAACCCCGATATAGTTAAGCCTAACGCCGACCTGTTAGGAAGCATCATTAATAAATAACACAATGACAAACGGTGACTCGGTCCAGATTCCCTTGTGGAATCCGATCCGGCGACCTTCAGTTTTGAATGCGGGTATTATAAGCTCTCATTTATCAACAACAGGGCATTTTTAGGGCATACCCCCACAGCAATTTCTTTGCTTATTTTGACCCAATAAATTGCATCATAAAGTTAGGAGACGGACTTAACAGACAACCTGATAGAACAAATAGTAAATATCAATAAGATTTCATATCATTTAACAGATAATCATGTGTGTAAAATGAAGCAATTGTCCTGCGATATCAGCCCCGACGGCTTGAACTAAACCCCGGAAATTGCAAGGTTGACAGCCGATTGTCACCAAGATTGGCCAGAGATCCTCAATATAGCTATCTATTTATTGATATTTATATTGTAACAAGCATACATTAAAATATAAGACATATTTCATCAAAGGGAAATTCGATTATTCAAGTTTTGGATCAATAGAACTTACAGACATGGGAAGTAATAGTTGTAATAAATTATGTGCAAGGTCTAGTGTAAGGTAAAACTGTATCATATTTAATAAGACTGTTTAAAGTTTAATATTATGGGTTACGGTCTTATAAAATTAAATAAGAATAGGAAAAATCCAGGGACAATATTATAATTTAGAGTAAAGATCGTACAGACATATACGTAACAGAATAGCTATTGTTTTAGACTTATGAACTATTAAAATATCTAAGCTACAAATCCGTACTATCATAATAACATTCCTCCCTTAAATAACGTAAAAATTAATGAATAAATATACTAACATTTTCAGTGTAATAAACCTTGACTAAAGTTAAAATAAGGAAGAGAGAAGTACCATAAATTAATTTAACTATACCTTGTCTGCACATATACTATAAGGTATATTTTATAGCTTAATTTATAGCAAATTAGTACAAGTTGGGCGGAACTGGAGTCAAATGTGCTCCAGTAAAGCGGGTGCAAAAGAGTCTGTACCTAGATAAAAAGTTTATGTAATGTTAAAAACCAATAGATTACCCCGTTAGGAAATTATTAAAAACAAAATTTGAAATAACTCACTATTTTAATCAACTAAAGGCATGATTTTTGTCACAAAGTATATCTACTTTATTTTATGGGCTTGCTAGAATCCTCTTTTACATATCCATGTATAAATGTAATTAAAAATGTATTGAAAAATAGCATTCTATAAATGGCCAAAATCACCACAAAAATCCCCAAATTGTTTTTATTTGGTGCTTTAAAAAAGCAGCATATTTTCAACATATTTTAAGTTGAATAATTTATTATTTTTATTCATATTTCAGGGATTTAGATTTATTGCAATGTTTTGGTATTTTACCAGCAGAAGGAAGACATGATAAATTAGATTGATAAGATATAAATATTAATTTAATGTTAATGAACTGGACCTTTCCATCGAGTCTTGTATCTTTTTAGACTTCACAAATTTAGGGAAAAGCTGTAACGTTCACTGTGACTTCGTTTTTTGTTTGCATTAGGTTATATTTGGTTTTAAATAAATTGTATTAATTGTACCTACTTTAGTTGTTACCTTGTGAAAAATGGCTATGTAAACTTTGGCTAGTCCTTATTACAGGAAAACGATATGTTACATTAGAAGATACATTAGAAAACTACCAAATGAATAGTTCGTAGTTTTCTATGTACAGACAGTGTCATTAGTATGTGCGCATGGCTCTGACGCTACTGGCCGTGTTCTGTAAAGGTTGGGCATGCTCACTCCGTTATGCTCGTCTAAAAGATTTTCATCTGAAATAAACAAATTAAGTCACCTGACTGAAAAGGAAAATATTTATATTCCCTAAAAGTTATAACGTTAAAAGCCACGAGCACATACTCATGTCACCATTAGGCCTGTTTAGTGAAATCATATGGTTGTCATATGGTTACTTGATACGTGAGAAAATCATGTTAAGATTGATTCATTGCCTGGAAATTACTCAGCTTACTTGCCAGGTTAACTCCAGGGGTTTAAGTCTAATTTTCACAATAGTAGTCAGCCTTATGCAACATCCTTACAATAAAAAAATCACCATCGAACACGTACAAATTGGTCGTATTGAGTTCAGGTTAATTTTTACTAACGGAATCAAAAGACTGGTTTGGCTTTAACCGACAATAATTTAAGAAAAATATTGAATTTAACTCTACATGTTGTTTCTTGACTACCAGAGAGCAATGGTATATGCGCACTCCTGTTGAAACCGGTTCAACAACCGGGGTGTCCCAGAAAACTAAAACTAATAATTTAAATAACAATGTGAAATCGAATTTATTATTAAGGGGTCAAAGCCAACTGTTATTTTATTACGTAAATAATTTAAAACCACCAGTTATCACCAAGCACTGAAAGCCTTGGTTGCTGGTAACTGGTAAGGGACAGCTCAAAGATATGTCCCTAACGCGACTTTAAAAATTAAATAATTTTTATTTAGGTCATAAATTGAACATATCGTCATAAATATACGTATCGAATCGTACAATAATGATCGGCTACGCTACCTTAGTAACGCTCGTAGTAGTCTATGACACATACGGACCGGGAAGATACGATTTTCACCGTACTGAGCCGTCAAGGATCACCAACAATTGCCGGTCGTAGGCTTACCACACACCTCGGCCACCGTTCCTGGGACCCACATATCCAGTTACACGGCTCCCAAAGTCACCGAAAAAAGAGCGGCCGTCCGAAAATATCCTTCTTCTCTCCCAAGGAAACGTCTGCTGAAAAGGACACCGGTTACACGCCGTCTGTCAAACATTACGTTTGAGGTTATGTCGGTGTTGTGAAGTTGGTCTCTCGTTATGTTGAATAAGTATTGTTGGTAGAATATCTATTGCTGTTAAATCTTCGTTACAGAAATGGGAACCCAGTTTTTAAAATAAATATCATTCAGTGTGAACCACCTTCTTTAGTTGTGTTTGTTTGCCAAATCTAGGCTAGCCCTAGGATCGCCCTAAGGCTGCACAACTCATCTGAAATCACTAGGTACGCTTTTAATTAGTTAAATTTTATCCCCCAAAGAATAGAATCGTTACACTGTTTGTAGCTTTTAACTTAACTAAAAATACTTTTATTTTTAAACTGCACTTTTCGAATAAATTGCATGATATTACAATAAATTAAATCTCAGATATTAATTAACTTCATTAACATTGGAAAGGAACAGCCGCTGGCTCTATTGGTATGTGCTCAACTCTGTTATCTCATCGAAAATCATTAAAGTTTAAAAAATAATGAAAGCTTCTTACTGTTTTCCTACAATTTATTTATATTTCGAATTGAAATTATAATAAATATATTTACACAATTTGACTACAGTATGTTGAAAATAACCACGTGTGTAGCTTTTTCCTCTTTGTTATTAATATACCATTCGTTTATAATATTGATTATTTTATATTCAAATAATCAGTCTCTGATTATAACATTCAAAGACAAAGATTATAGGAGCTTTATTGACTCTAATTTCATATAAAGACGTCAAAAAGTGACGGAGAAGTTTTAGCAAACGTGTAAAGAGCAAACATCTCGAAGTTGTGTGAAACTTTTAGGATCAACGCCGAGTCACGATACATAAACATTTCTTGCTGAATTCTAGGCAACAAAATTTCCTCCGATAAAAATTAATGTAAAATAGAAAACCTGGGAAGTTTCTTGAAGGTAAACCACCATTTTATTTCATACATTAGCTCAATTAATTGATAAAATAATATATAAACTGATTTTTTTATTTATATTTACCACTCACTTAGGTTTTGTAGACCTTATAAATAATTGCACTATTTAAGATATTTTAAAACTCAGATACCAAGCCATAACGTAAAATCAGGTTATCAATTTATTGCACCAATAAAGAAAACCTTTTTGTTAATCAAATGATTTTAAAATTCAAGATCAATATTTTTCTAGAATACCTCTCTAATATTGCATCAATAATTATGACGTAAAATTCAATGAATTACTTGATTCACTATAGAAAGTAACGGCTTGAGTAGCTCCCTTCTCTAATCTAATAAGCTCATCATCTTCATTCTGCGCCGCGCGTTGTCTAGGGAAACAGGGAAGAAGAAAAAATTGTATATATTTCAACGAACTAACTTAATTTTTTTTTTTATTTAGGAAAATCTTTTCATATTTTATACATTTTATTTTAGCACATTAGCATATAATAAAATAAAAAATGAATGGAATTTGCTAAGAATAGAAGATATCCTTCGAAATAGCCTATAGATGCAAAAATATCTAAAGAAAACTATTTAACCATTCAGTTGATGTAGTTTTTACAGTCAATATGCAATATATTTGTTTAATAAACCTCACAGACCGGGAATATTTATTTTCACGACCAAGCAGTAAAATGGCTCTATTAAACCGAACGGTCGCATCCGAAACTCATTTGACTTCAAGTCATGAAAATGTTCCGCTTAAATCTTGCGCATGACTCGATTTTAAATGTTCAAAATCTTGGTATTGTCCAATATATTGATCTCTCGCCTCACCGCAGTACTAAGAATTCATGTTAATGTTATATTTATTACACAAGATTCTTAGTATTATGAATTAAATTTATATTACACTGCGTATGTTTGTTGTACTACGTAAGCCTTCAGGAGAGGTGAAATGTATTGTGTTAACCCCAAGACAATAATAAGATATAATATAATATCTTATCTTATAATATAAGATAGATATAATAATAATAAGACCGATAATAATTTTGTGACAGCATTACTACGTATGGCATTAGCATGACAGTTGTTAAAATATGGTCGTTGTGTAGTCAAATCAAAGGTATACGTTTTATCTAATGACATTACATAGTTGAATGTACGTTATTTTCCAAAGTACATTAGGGGTTCATTAATAGGCCCCTAATGAAAGCCTAACAAAAACTGACCATACCGTAGAAAAACAGAATAACCCTTACTCCTCACAAAGCATCACACAGAATCAAATCAAACGAAACCGTTTCTAACTTTTAAATATACTACCTCAACATACTACGAAGGATACAAAATAAAACAGTAAAAAAGGCTTCTTACTGAATCCTGAATCTCCTGAATCTCTCTTAGTTCTGATAATTTAAATTATTTTTATATCCTTGACCACAAACTTCTAATTGACAAATTAGAATACCTAAATATTACTAGAATTGCTCTGGAGTGGCTTATAAACTATCTACAAAATAGAGAGCAAACAACTGAAATAGAACACTACAGCAATTCTCAAAAACAAAATCCGAACTGAAAGAAACCTTGTACAGGGTACACAAATGCTTGAACTTGGAACCGTTACAATTTCTAGTCTACATAAATGTACGATTACATTAATGTTTGCAGACGGCATTACCCCTCTAAAAATATCAAACAAAATAGAATAAATAATAACAATAGTCTCAGAAATCTACAACATTTTGATATAGAAATCGAATCAATCATTTAAAACTAAATTCAAGATCAGGTCACTCATAATTTAATCGGATTAAAAAGCTACCTTCTGTATTTTTTTAGAGAAATACATAGAAAATAGTTATGCTAAATTATGAATAGTATACAAAATAAATATGCTTGCTTTAAAAAGTAACATTATTTCAAGTATAGAATCAGATACTAATAGGAAGAAACAAACGATATGCTAATGCTGTAGGAATACAAGTGCGAGACCTTTCAAACGTGCGAGTCCAAGCTTGAGACAATATTGATGTAAGATGTTTGAATCATTATCCATGTACTCATAACGTTCAGTGGGAAGCTAATTATGTGGAAAACACAAGCTCTGCTGCACTGTGTGTGTGTGTGTGTGTGTGTGTGTGTGTGTGTGTGTGTGTGTGTGTGTGTGTGTGTGTGTGTGTGTGTGTGTGTGTGTGTGTGTGTGTGTGTGTGTGTGTGTGTGTGTGTGTGTGTGTGTGTGTGTGTGTGTGTGTGTGTGTGTGTGTGTGTGTGTGTGTGTGTGCAGTAAATACATTTTACTTCAATGTAACGGTGAAAAATTACCCTTTTTACTGAGAAGGCTATTTCCTACCCCGTTGCTTCACTCGCATTTATTTCTAAATTATTATAACAAGGAGAATTATCATAATATTAACAACTAGGAGTTCATTATTTTGTATAGGTTCGTCACGCTTAAAATTGATACAAAACATTAGAGACACTTAAAACACAAATGTCAAATAAAAACATTAATTTTATGTAATAAGCGGGATGAATCTATATAAGAGACGAACCTCAGACCCTTTTAATGTTAATTCGGGCGTTCCCTAAGTCTCTCTTTTGGGTCCTTAACATTTTTATTTAATTATATCAATGATATTGGTGAAATAATTGAATATTAATACCTGATATTTGCTGATTACATAAAGTTATTTGCTATGATTAACAGCATTTATGATGGCTCTGTTTTGCAGCGTGCCCTTGAAAAAAATCTTTCAGTGGTGCAAAGAAAACTGCAAGCAATTTAATGCATCTAAATGTTTGGTGATGTCTTTCTACAGAGGTGATAACCACATTCATACCGATTATGTCATTCAGGACACTGTACTACAGTAGAAGTTCTTAAGAATTTGGGAGTCATCTCAATAAAAAGTCTCTCCTCCAATCATTATTTAGACATAATCTGTGGAAGAGCCAGTAAGTTTCTTGGTTTATTAACACGTGCGTCAAGAAGTCTATATATTCTATTTAAATTATCTACAAATCACTCCTACGCCCTATTCTTAATTACACCTCCCTCTGTAGTCTGGAGACCTTTTTACCTCCATCATGTTGTTAGGCTGGAAAGAATCCAGCGAAAATTTCTCAGACTAATTCGCACAAGACTAGGCATACCATTTTCTGAAGTACTGAAGTATTGAAGAAGTAATGAAAATGCTCAACCTCTGCCATTTTGAAGTACGCCGTGACTTTGCCGATCGGGCCTTCTTATTCAAACTTATAAATGGAGCTATTGACTCTTCCAATTTGCTTGTCATTATTAACTTTAAGGTCTCTCTGAATAAAAAGATCAACTGAGCTCTATGTACATAGTCACCATCGGACAAATTACCTGAAGTTCGGTCCTAAGGCGAGGTTACATCGACTTGGTAATTCGATTCCTGTAGAAGTAGATCTTTTATGTACAAATATAAAAAGCTTGAAGACCAAATGGTTATCCTCTCCCTCATGATTTTCATCATTTTTCACTGCCCATACAATCCTTAACATTCCATTCTCAGCCCACAAGATAGATTTAGAGTTTACATTATAATTTCACATGGACTGGTGTATTGCTGTATTTATATCTTTGTATTATACTTTGAATTTATATCTTATATGTATATCTTGTGTTTTTTCTTGTATTTATATCCGTAAAACTATTTGAACATCAGTATTTGTGTCATATTCATATTATTACTGAAACTAGACCAATATAATATTAATTACAATATAGGTGTATATCTTGTATTTATTCTTGTATTTAATTTGTAAATGAAATTTGTTCATCATTGTATATATTTAAGTCTTTTACTACCGAATATACTAGGCTGGTATTTAATTTATTACTTAAGTAGGATAATTATATTATACATTATTATTACTGTATTCTTGATGTATTAACTGTATATTCATATATATTTATTAGTTTATATGCAATGTACCATATATTCCTTATTCTTAATTTGCTACAGCAGATCTAAGTATGTCATGTCATATTTTGTAAAAATGGCATTACTGTTGGAAATAAATAATCACTATAGATTTTAAAAATCTTTTATCAGTCATTGGTATTTGGATTTTATAAGTATATAAATTTAATAAATATAAATTCAATTTCAAAATTTATGTTTTTCCATTAGAATATTTTAACGTTTGAATTACAAAGTGGATACATAAGAGGAGGAGTAACGTTTATCCAGGCCGGAATGTTAAATTGCCCGTCCTTGATTACCTGACTCATACATGGACACAGCCGGGTCAGAGTACAATCCCCACTCTACTAGCCTTTCACAGGATGCCGATTAAACTTTAGGTTGACTCAATAACTTTAACACAAAAAGAGATATCACAACCAAATTTGGCATATCATTACTGGTCGGATGTTGCCTATGGAGAGTAAGTAGGAGATCTTACAGATCTCGTTGGTACATCAAATTGAAGATCTTGTTGACTTAAAATATATAATGCAAACCCAACCTTAAATGATTAATGCTAAAAAATAGAGGTGGTTTAAAAATGGAAAGTTATGGACTTCAAACAGCCACCATTTTGTTTTGGATCATTTTTTTAGATCCGGTTTCAGGCATTGTATAGTTAAAATATGTTCAATTTTATAACAAACTTGATTTGTGCTGCTTTTTAAAAATGTCCTGTGATCACTGTAGGTTGATCTAATAAAAGGTTGAAAGATATTCCTTCAAATTTTATTATTTACAATAGGAGGTTAGAAATTTATTACCATAAAACCGCCACCATTTTGCCATTGGATAACCTTTTAAGGTCAGGATTACGCCATCGTTTTCTACTAAAAAGATCATTAATTTCACGTATACATTAACGTGTACTTACTTTTACGATTTTCAGCTTACTTCCCATGGGCCGTCCCCCGTATGTACTATCCCATCTCCATGTACACAAAAGAGGAGCTTACTGTTACCAGTAATTATATATGCATGTGTAAAATATATATTTTCGTTTTAATGCTATAAAGTCGTCCTAAGACTTTACTTTAATACTTTTAATACTTTTGACTGAAATGGCGTAGGTATTTTAAGCCAAGTATGAATGAGGAATGAATGTAGGATGATTGTGGCGCGATCTTGTAGTCTTGTTACTGACTAAGGCTGACATGTTCCTTAGACAGGACTGTTAATTAATAGCCCAACAGTCAATAAACACTTAGGGTCTTATATAATCCTAAAATTATAATCCTATAAATTTGCATTTTTTGTAAACTATATAAAAATATTTAGCACCCAAAGCAACTTCTATCTACGATGGATATTGTTATCTATGATGTTTTTTCAGGGATAAAATGCTATTCCCTAAATATTTAATATTTTAAGAGAATAAAATAAAGATAACGGTAATACATTATTGTTTAATTCTCATCATTCAGTTTAAAAGTGTTATGGAGTTTTTATCCTAACAGTATGATAACGTGAATTTATATATATATATATATATATATATATTTGTGTGTGTGTTTGTGTGTGTGTGTGTGTGAGTGTGTTTGGGTATGTTTGTGTCACAAATTATGTGTCAGCAAAATTCCTTTAAACAACTTAGGGTCTGCTACGAATTAAAAAATGATTGAATTTCTATTTGAAAGTACAGTTAGCTTTTAATCATGGATATTTAATAGCGATAAATATTATTATTATTTTATAATTTGACTGTTATTATGTAACGTTGCATTTACTCCACAAGTAACTTTAGTAAACCTATTTGTTCAAAACTTTTTTATTTTATTTTTATTTTTATTTTTATTTTATTTTATATTATTTACTAAGGTTTTGTTGTGAGTGGTTTAGCAAATTTATATTAGTTATATAGTTTATACTCTTTCACAGTCCGTAGATTATAAACAGTCACATTTTCTATCACAGTTATATTTAAATCAAAAGTATGTACGGTAAAGTTCTCGGGAGGAGTTTCCTTATTATGTAATGTTCCTATTTTATATATTTGATTGGAATTTAATTTCGGTTATCTTATTTGTTTAAATACTCACTTGTATCAGTAGATTTTCCGCATCGTACCTTTAAACTAGAGTAGAGCTGTGGAGATCAAGTCTCAACCTCACAACTCTGTGGAATGTTTCCTGTCGTTGATGGCTCCATATTTTACCTAAACCTGTCACAAAGTGGCATTGTTTACAACTTTTTCTTCATATAAACTCTCTCAAAAATCAAAGTTGATAGTTAAAAAAATCTACGAATTCATAGTAATTTTTCATTTAAAACTAAATTTAACAAGTGAATATATTTTAAAATAACTATGTTTTATATAGGCCTAAATACTTATTTCACCGTAAAGTCAGACATGATATGTATGAAAAATGTTAGTTTGAATGCATTAAATTTGATATCTGTCCTTATTCGCTTTATTCAGAAAAATAGTCGAGCGCAGGAACGTCCGCGAGCCCAAACTGTAATTAACCGGACCGCTGACTCGGCTGGTCGCCTAATTTGCAGCTAAACACACCGATGATTAACCTTCCATTGTGTCCCGGGATGGGTTCTTGTGTTTTGATAGCTACCACAACATCGTATATACTCTACGATCTACATGTTCACTGTAATTAACCGGACCGCTGACTCGGCTGGTCGCCTAATTTGCAGCTAAACACACCGATGATTAACCTTCCATTGTGTCTCGGGATGGGTTCTTGTGTTTTGATAGCTACCATAACATCGTATATACTCGACGATCTACATGTTCACTGTAATCAACCGAACCGCTGACGCGGCTGGTCGCCTAATTTGCAGCTAAACACACCGATGATTAACCTTACAGAAAATATAAAAAAATATAAATACAGTACATAATCTCCAAAAACCGTTAACTATTAACGTGGTGAATAAATCTGTTCATTTTGTACAGTACACATTAACTCCATAGTTTTACAATAATGAATGAATCAGATGGCTTTGGATAGTAAATCGTATTGCTAATGGAAAATAAAACAACAGCTATAGCTTAAAAAATCAAATGTTTTTATTGTAGAACATTTGTAAAAAATCTTAGTCCCCATAAGGTCAACATTAGAAATTTAAAACGCTATAAAATGTAAACTAATTGAATTTATGGAAACTGAATATGCCTAAAGCATGGCCGGAGCAGAGACGAATCCAAAAAATCAAAGATCATTAAAATCGGTCCAGCCGTTCTCGAGTTATAATGCGTGTAACTAACACGAATTTGTTTTATATATTTAGATTGCAAATCAATTAATAAATATATTTGGTGACTGCATATGTTATCGCAAGGGTAATAAATCTATATAATTCATCAATTGTTATTGATCTTTGCCCGTTCTACAACTTTATAAATTAATTTACACCTCACTCGATTTCTTAAAATAATTAATATTAAAATATTATATTTATGTACGGTATGTAATTTTGTTTAAAAATAAACATTTTCAATCTAATCATGTGTAAGCGAAAAATATATATTAGGGTAATTGATTTCCTGAATATGTTTGTGTATATCTTCATGCATTCCTGTTTGAAAACATGAAGATACATGTATTATTAAATAAACTGTATAAATGGACTGAAACATACTTTCTCCCTCACGTAAATTAAAAAAAATGTAATAAAACTGGTATCACACTATTCAAACTTTATCTAAATATTTTTTAATAATTTATTGTTTAAAAAATCATCCAATTTCTGAAATTAATAACAAGAGAAACAATGTTTATTAGAATATTATGGGGAACGCCCCCCCCTGGTAATACCAAGCTTTTTGAGTTGGTTTTGTTGGGTGATTTGACCTTACGATTCATACCAAGTTTCATTGAAAATGGTTGGGAAATAAGAAAGAAATTTATGTTTAAATATTCTCCATAAGAATAGCATTAGGCACTTTCAAACAACATACTGCATTTATCATGGACAGTGAATTTTACTTTTCCCTGGAACCGTTAGTCGTAAACAAATAATTCAATGTACTAATTTGTTTAGTTTTTTAAGCTGATTACAATGGTGATGGTCAAGTTATACATTACTTATATTGTTTTCGCTGAAAATATACAAACATATTTTTTACATTTAAAAGCCTATCACTTTTGAACCGTCATTTTTACAGACACGTGGGTGACATCATATTATTAAGTACTCTGGACACTATCAAAAGTTAATCAAAATATTTTGAACCGTTTTTGAGAAATTTGGATTTTTCACGTTTTTAAGTCTTTTAGTGGTGAACTACCCTTAAAAATCGAAAATTCCATAAAATTAAAAAAACCTGGAGATATGGTGAATATATACAAACATGCCAAATTTAATCCAAATCGGATCAACAGGGTAGGCTGTGGCTCTGTACAAATCCAGACTCACACTCAGACACACGGACGGACAGACATCAGGGGACCCCTAAACGGATATTCTACTCGTCGTAAATCTAATCTCAATTCCAAAATTTTGACGAAAACATTTTTATTGCATTTTTATTCGTTACGTGTATCACTATTTTAGAGAGTGACATATCGGGATTAGATATGTTTGAAATCGGTACCAATAAATATTATCAGGACTCATGCAGTAATTTCCTCATTGATACTTAACTATAGCCTATATTTTAACAAAACATAATTGTGTTATCTTAAAAGTTAAAACCTTACTACTTATTTTTAACTTCATATAATATACTTCGTTCCATATTATAAACTA
This sequence comes from Nephotettix cincticeps, assembly GCA_023375725.1. Classification (NCBI taxonomy): domain Eukaryota; kingdom Metazoa; phylum Arthropoda; class Insecta; order Hemiptera; family Cicadellidae; genus Nephotettix; species Nephotettix cincticeps. The sequence goes on from CM041791.1 coordinate 53,549,948, forward strand.
CATATAACATTTGTTTCTTGATGGTTCAAGTTTTTAATTTTTTTCTATTTTTAAGCTGGCATTATGTCAAGTAACATTTACATTATTTTCCTATTTTATTTTAAAGGGAATGCGATAACACTAATACAATGGTTATTTAAAGGCTTATGGAAAATAATGCCATAATATAATACATTTAAATTTTCAAAAACCCAATTTTACATTATCTTTATACAGTATTGAAGAGTCGTATGAAGCTGTGTGCTATACCACATAGTTTCGACGGTGGCTTGATGTAATATTAGCAACTAGTTATTGTCAAATAGTGTTCCGATATGTTGGACTCAAAGGTAATCAACGCCCGTCATGGCATTGATAATCATCCATGTAATCTTGTTGTGTGTCAGGTAATCCTATTGTATCTAATTTCAAGCTCATACAAATTCACTATTATATATCTTTATGAGGATGTGGCTCTCATATTAGCTGTCTTTAGGTTGAGCTTACGCACACACACACAGCATATAACCTAGTTTTATAATTTTAGATTTAGTTATCATGGAAAAGAAGTTGAATTACACGAATATAGATAAATAACGCAAAAGTATATATATAAATATATATATATATATATATATATATATATATATATATACAAATATATATATAGATGGATAGAGAGAGAGGGGAGCACCCGCGCGCCCGGTGCGGTTGTATTATGCGCTACCGCTTGCTGAGCAAAGCGGTAGCGCATTTTTAGACTTTTTTGCACTTTAAGACAACCATGACGGGCATGTGGTCTTGCGCATACGTAAAGGAGCACCTCGCCTAGTGCCACCGCCATTACCTTGTCGCGCCACATCTACTGTCACGACTTGTATATCATTGTTCAAAGTCAACATGGAATATCTAAGCGAGGGGGTTAGGAACAGGCTAGCGTTGTGGGACTTAAGAAATTATAGGTACAAAGATGAATATAAGAAAGATAAAGACTGGGATGAAGTTGCCCACATTCTACAAAAAGATAGTAAGTACAGTACATAGAACCTAAACTTATGTTTAATTGTAAAACCACGGAAATCATGCACTTCAGTTCAAGTACAGTTTTAAAATATCAGTTTATAATTTAATTCAACTTATTTACTTTTTTCGTTATATTATGGTATTTACTTATTTACTGATATGACCACAAATGACCAAATTTATAATCCATTGTTCATGACTTGTGCTACCAAATAAATAATCATTCAACTTCTTCCAAACATACTTTTATTACTTAATAAAAAGTCCAGAATATTTATATTCTGGTATCTTTAAAAGCTTTCACCAATTTCCTTACCATAATGTTACCATAAGCGGTGTTTTTTTTTTTTTTTTTGAGGGAGAGGCGGAAGAAATGCTTTATGCACACAGGTGGCCAGCCTGTAGTGTGGGACTCCCCTATGAAAGCGGGGTTACCCACTTAACTATGTCTAATTATAAACAGTGTGTATTCATAACTTCATGGAAGAAACAGGTTTTATTTTCTTAAAAATCATATATATTGTTTACATGTTATTTTTCATTATTATTATTTTTCAATCACTGTACTAGATGGTTTTTTAATCCATATAAATAAAATTTGAATTTTGTCCACATATTTCTTTGAAATGCAGTTTTCAACAGAAAAATAATTTTTACGTCATACAATTAAATTCAGCGAAAATAAATTGGTCTTATTTTTATTTTTGTATGAATAGTATGTATAAATTGGCTATAAATCTGCAGAAAACATATTTTTGTTGGAAACGGAGGAACTATTTGTATTTATTTTTATTAGTTTGTACATTTTCACAATATTTTTGTATTCTATAAACCTACTCACGCTCTATTAAAACGATTTCTCCAAAGTCCAAAACCCATTTTTTCGGTGTTTGAAACATTTTCCTAATTGATTTTAAGAAAATTTTAGCCTCTTAAACACCTCTCCTTACTTTGCCGGCCGAAAAGACTAGATCTTTGCCTATAACGTAAAAAGCAAAGATCAGGGTGTCCGTAGCCCTACTATTAGTGGACAGTAATGTTAAATAAACGGTACCAGTGGACTGACACATACTTTCTCCCTTAAGTAAATTTAAAAAAGACAATCTATAATAAAACTATCATGTTCTACAAAGTTAACCTAAATATCATTTAATAATTTATTGTTTCAAAAATAATCATCCAATTTCTAAAAATAAAAACACGAGAGACAAAGTTAAATTAATTGTTCAAATTGTATGGGGGAACCCCCCCAAGATTTTTTAAGCTGGTTTTGTTCGGTGATTTGACCTTACGCTTCATACCAAGTTTCATGGAAAACGGTTGGAAAGTAAGGAAGAAATTGATTTTTTTATATTCTCCATAAGAATAACATTGGGCGCTTTCAGACAACGTACTGCGATTATCGTAGACAGTAAATTTAACTTTTCTCTGGAACCGTTAGTCGTAGACAAATAATTCAAAATACTAATTTGTTTAGTTTTTTAAGCTGGTTTCAATGGTACCAGTCAAGTTATACTTTACTTTTATTGTTTTCGCTGAAAATATAAAAAATAGATTTTTTTGACATTTAAAAGCCCATAACTTTTGAACCGTCATTTTTACAGATATGCGGGTGGTGTCAAATTATTTAGTACTCTGTACACTATAAACTGTCAAATTTTAATCAAAATCGTTAGAGCCGTTTTTGAGAAAATTGGATTTTTCACGTTTTTTAAGGGTTTTTAGGGGTGAACTACCCTTAAAAATCAAAAATTCAAAAAAATGAAAAAAAAACGCCTGGAGATACGGTGACTATATATATACATGCCAAATTTCATCTAAATCGGACCAACGGGGTAGGCTGTGGCACTGTACACATCCAGACACACACACAGACAGACACACACACGGACGGACAGACATCACGTCAAAACCCACTTTTTTGGATTCAGGGGACCCCAAAACGGATATATCCACCCTCAACTCAAATTCGAAAATTTTGACGAAAACAATACTTTCTCCATATACTATGTATAAGGGGAGAAAGTAAAATGATTGGTATCTGTCTGATGTTGTCTGCCAAACCAGGACTATCAAGTTCTGTGTAGCGAGTCCGTCACGCTATCAACTGGGCCACCGACCCATATAAACTGGCTTTAGTGGTTATGCGATCTAGTAAAAGTTATTTTACAAGTAAACATAAACACATAATGTAATATTGAGCTTTCTATGTTCGTATGCTACTACTGTATTTGTATTGAATCAAAACACTATTTGATTATCACAATCTATTCTTTTGTAAATTTGTATTCTTTATATTGTCTTGTAACCCGCATTGAAGCTCTAAATGTTTGTTTTTGGTTTTATAGGACATATAACGTATTAAAATATATTTCTCTTTTGGTTGTAAATTTGTGATGTACTCGTTCGGTTCTAATATGATAAAGTAACTTATATGTGATTATACATAAAAATGTTCGTATCCTGAAATATGTTCGCTATGAAATGTTAAATAGTTTGAATATTTTTATAAAGATTTCTTTGAAATAATGTGTTCATATTTCTCATCTAGCCCATAACGATCTATGAGCATTGTTGAGAAGGATTCAGACCACATTGTAAATAAAAGAGGCACACGTACAATATAAAACGTAATATCTTTTCTGTTGGCTGACTCAGTTTAATATCGTCCAAAACAGAGAATGTTATTGTTGCTGTTTATTCCACTGGTTCTCCTCTAAGTTTCAACTCTTGTTTACAAGACGATTTATGCCGTACGATTTCTCAGTCCTTCTAATTCGTTCATAAATAATGTGAATTAGTTTATGGTATCAATCTTACTGAAGTCACCCAGTATAAATCTAGTTTAAAGGGCTGTGTTAGTATTATATTGCGTTTTTATGAGTTACACAGCGTCAATCCAAAATGTTATCAACCTAGACAAATAATATGTGAACCAAACTTAGTTCGTAATTTTATTACGTTTAGGCTACAGTTGAATTATTTAACTTGGCCTAAAAGACGAATAGATAGAGAACAAAAACATGCAATGTCAAATAATACTGAAATTTTAATCGAGTGACAACTTTTAAAATGTCTTTAGGATAAAAAGATTATTGTATTTATTTTCCTGTGGGAAATAGTTTAGATCATAGATATGCCTGAATATAAAAAAGGATGTTTTAGTTCCTTTAAATAACTGTTCTTATAACTATGTGTCGTCACTAAGCAAATGACGTCACCGTTTCAAATTTTAGTCTGACTGATTGCCGATAACCCTCCCCCGAGTATCCAAATCAAAAACTGTAAGTTGTCCCTCAACTCCATAAAAATCTGTACATGGTAGTTAAGAATTTCTTTGATACTTAAAGAATTCTTAAAATTAATGCTAGAATTATTTTCTCATTGATTTGTTTTAACATAGTTAGTTAAAAATGTATAAATATATTTTTAAATACTCTATGTTTGCTTATATTTCCTTAATTAAGTGTATTCCATTTTAGTGATGCTTGAGCCACTAGCAGCTTTTTACCCTTTCATTTTTATACCTTTCTTTGTATCTTGCTTTTAGTGTATTTTTGCTCTTAATATATCATTCTTTGAAGATTTTTGAATTTTTTTGTTTTCTCATAAAATATATATAAATAGTACAAATTCTATAGGAAAAAACTTATGGACAAATTTTAAAAACCATCAAAATTGAGTGAAATAATCAACTATAAAATACTAAGTTTGTCTGTAATCATTAAATTCTGCTGATTGAAACTGAGATAAACACGGTATAAATCAAATAAAACTTTCGGATAACATAACATAATTTAATCTCTAAATGTACCTCTGAGGGTATATGAGAAGTTTTAAGAGATGAACATGTTCTCAGTAACCAGCTCTCATTTCATCATCCTCTCTGTTACATCAAACTTTTACAGGACTATCATATTAACTATTCAATAAACTAAATTTTTGCGTTTATATAATATTTTTATTATGTAATATTATGTATATTATATTTTCACGATTAAATTAGTTAATCTGTAAAACAAACTATTAAATAATAAATATAGGCTTTTTGGCAGTCTATAAAGATTGGAGTTGTTTGACTTACTGTTCTATTGGTCAAGAATAAGTATAATAAATCAGTAGTGTTAAATAAGTTTTTTTAGGTTTCAAGATTTATTCAATTCGCAAGCTGTTGATTTACATTGCAGCGATGCATTTACCTCTCTAGCTTGAAGTATATAACTTAATATTTAACTTCAAGCTTACATGTTTTTACTATATATTATATATTTTTATTATATATTATATATTCTATTAACAATATATATTAACAAACATTAACAACGGATGGAGAACCTACCAACTTAAACCACATAAGAGAAAAGAAACTAAAACCCTAATGTATAAACTACATAGCCTAATCAGATGTAACAACTCCAGAATGAACAATAAAATTCTACCCATAAATGCAACAAAGACTTATATTATACTCTAAATACATAACAGAAACTCTTTCTATCTTACTCGATGTATATCGATACATCGCTCGAATGGGACCGATAACCTCTCATTCGACGCTTAGACTTTCACTTTCACTTTTTCCACACTGTGCATGGTCAGTGTCCAGAATGCAATGAAACACGAAGAACAAATGCAATAATACAATGCTTTAATATGATGTAATAAATAATCGAATTCCAACCGTTACCCTTGTTCTGTTCGTTAAATTTGTTTTACTAGTGTTTTTGTGTTTTGTGGACACTAACCAAATTTTTACAACTATACTAATCTCTAACCTATACTTTTACTTTCTATCTGAAATTGTGATGTTTGATATGTGGTTTGAATAAAGTTTGTATATGTCTCCAATGGTGTTCAATAATGTATGTGAGCATCTCATATTTTGTTACAATAGGACTAATTTTGTGCAGATAATATGGATTATTAATTAAATGTATATGAGATGAGAACTAGATGCAGATAGGACTAATACACTTCTCCAGACCAAGGTATATTCCTATTTTTGATAGTATGTTTATTCTATTACACATTTACCTCGTTATTATTAATTTGGGTTATTATATACATAAAAAATTCTAAATTGAACATTATTTGGAATGCTTTGTAGCTTCCTGGCTAGATAATTGATCAATGTTGGTATTTCATATTCCAAAGTACATTTTACATAAGTATTGGAGTGTCTTTGAACTTTATAATTTCTAGCTCATTTCAATTCATACTAAAAAAACCTCTAGTCTTCTATAATTTTCATTAAAATAACGTCATTAAAAACTAGGTAATCACGGACAAAGCTTATTTTTAACGTATTTGTTTGGAAACACGATTTAGAGGACGAGATGTACGGAATTCAATCTCAGCTACTTCTGTAGACAGAGATGAGAGACGATACATCAAACGTCCTGGGGGAGTAGCCTTTCTTGACACCAAGTGATAATATATTAAAATATAATCGAATTGAAGCTTTAAAACTTCATCTTAGCTTTAAATATTTGTGCTTTGTCTATTCCAAGAGGGGTTTCCCTTAAAAACTTTTAAATACCGACCATTATTTAAGACGGACACCGCTACTCTAAGACTTTGTTGGCAAGTGTTTACTATAAACACTTTGTCCTTCTAATTTTTAAATTATATAAGGCTGAATTTGTAATGTACCAACGTTGGATCAGCTAAAAAACTAATCAACTATTACTACACAAACATATTTAATATTTGTATGGTGTAACTAACAGTTAAGCACTTCTCATACGAGTCCGCTTTCGGATACAAACATATCATATTGAGCCCATGGGATACTGCAGTAACCTAAAGACAGGGCTTTCAATGATCACTGAACTTAATTGAAATCATTTACTTTTCAACTTTGGTCATTTACAGTTGAGGCTATTTAAACCTAACTTTTCATCAAGACTAACTTACTCTATGTAATTAATAGTGGTTTATAACATTTTACTATGACTATAAATCTATGAACGTAGCATACTTCAACAAAAATCTGTAGGAACGCCATTTGCCCAGCTGTTTGCAACTGGTGTAGGGTTTAGTGGTCTATGTTTTTACACCATTGAGGTCTTTAGCAGCTACCATCGATATGTATTTAGCGGTTGTTTATAATCAACCTTTTTATTCATACAAGACGCGAGAGAGCGATTTTGGATTTTCTCTCCATGATCTTTTGATTATTATAGTCCAATTACTACTTTTACACCGACTACCTTCTGATCTAGTACTTCCTTTCGTTTCATATGCTGGTTTTATACCTTGTATAGATGTAATGTACTTGCAGAAATTCAGGAGTTTAGCTTATCGACCCTCAGTTTCATTTTTAAAGAAAACACGAACCATTCCATAATTTGTACATAAGGTTATGTATATTATTAAGTTGTGTATGTGTTTTCAAGTTTTGTGCGGGTAATTTGAGATTTGAATCTATTCCTTAAATTTAGTAAAAAAGTGTTTATGTTATTCACCTTCAAACTAAAATATTTCAATATAATATTTTTAATAGATCATAAAGTTTCATTATTGTTCAATACCACTGTATTAGGTTATTAGAAATTTTCCATAGGGAAGATCATATTACTTTGTACTACTTTCCTATTACTTTCTAGAGATTATTAGGTCTCATGTCAAGACTTAAGCCCGGGACCATGTAAATTTTTTATTTTTAGGTACCCAGAGACCAAAAACATTATTAGTTATTAATATATATATATATATATATATATATATATGTGTGTGTGTGTGTGTGTGTGTGTGTGTGTGCGTGTGTAAGTGTGCGTGTCTATCTGTCTGTTTGTCTGTAAATGTTCTGATCAAAATAATATTTGGCAGAGATGTTTAATCGTACATTTATTCTGAGAAGTTCAAAAATCAGGCTAATAAGTGTATCCAAATAGGGATTCAGGGGAGATTTTGTACCCTAATATGGGAATTAAGTGTTCTTATTTATGGTTTATTAACAAATTCATTTTTTATTGAAACTTGGCATTTAATTTTTAAAGATAATAAAATACCTTATTTCGTGTTAATGGGGTATAAACACGAAACTATGTCTACATTAACAAAAGAATTTGACATGGGTATGTCTAGGCTCTGAGGATTAGGAATGTTATTGATTCTTGACACGTACAAATTGTAACGGAAATGGCGATAAGATGGTAATAAGGACAGCTGCATATAGGAACTTAAAACATTCCCTTTAGACATATCATGATTTAAGCTATTTACCAAAGGTAAATATATTTTTGATTGATGACGAAGACAGGGTAGTTTTTTTTTATTTAGTCATTGGTTTCGTTATTTTTTAAATCAGTATGACATTCGCAAAATTATTTAAAGTTATAATCACATTAAAAGCTCACAGCCTATAAATTATCGTAAAGCCGTTTACGTCGTTGTTTTTCTGTAAAAACCATCGTTGTAAAACGCTAGATATGTAATGTTAAATTTTTAATTTGGCTTTTACTCTGTTTGGAAATTTCGTATCAGCTTGTTGTGTTTAAATGATTTTTGTCTTCATTATAATTTGATCCTCTTGGTCTTTCTAACCAAGAAAGCAGAGTTGTTGAACAGAATGCGAAGAACCACTTCGCATTCTGTTCAACACCAGTGCACCAAAATGGCGGAACTTTTTTTGTTTTTAACTACCATGAGATATATCCTATCTTCCTTGTTTATGGCCGACTGAATTACCAAATCTGAATTAGCTACTGTTTCCGGTAGAGGTAGGGTCATGTTGAGCTACCGCTTCCGGTTAAGCTATCGCTTCCGGTGAATTACCGCGTCCGGTCAAGGCACTGAGTCCAGTAGAGCTACCGTTTCCGGTTCATGTATTCTACTCTATCAAAATACCTTGTCCGGATCATCCATTTGAATGAACAGAGTGGATGGAATGAGTTGTGAAAGTTGTGTTCCAACATTTTGACGCTTTTACAAGTTGGATTGGGATATTACTTTATTTGTTTACCCCAAAACTTCTTATAACACATCTCACAAATCTAGTTCCTTACTACTATGGTAAGAAAGTATGTCTAAAAACGTATCTTCTTTCCTTAATTCCTTGCAAAAGATTAATACTCAGTATTACAATATTAATCATGTAAAAATTATCTTTTCTATAGTTATATTTCATTTATTCTTACTGATTACTAACTTATAATAAAAACTATTTCAGAATTTTCACCCAAATAATTCATATTAATCTTGCGTCATTAGTGGTAATAGCTTTCCTATCTAATAAATTTAAAATAAATCAGTTGACTGATACATAATTTCTCTCTTAAGTAAATTATAAGACTACAACCTTTAAATAAAACTACTTTATTATTTAATGTTTATTTAAATATCATTTAAAAAATTGTATTATTTCAAAAACAATCATCCTATTTCTTATATTAAAAACAAGAGGAAATCAGTAAAAATAATTGTAGTACTCCTGGGGAACATACCTCCTCCCCAACGGTAATACTAAAGGTTTTTGAGTGGGCTTTGTTGGTTGATGTAACATTACCCTGAATAGCAAGTTTCATAGAATACTGTTGAGGAATAAGGAAAGAATTGATTTTTTATCACTCTCCGTTAGAATATTTTAGTATATTGACAATAGTTTCTCCATATGTTATATATAAGGAAAGAATGTAAAAATTAATATATGAGCTATTCGACTGATGTTGCTTAAAACTGTAATAACGTAATATATTTAGAGTATAATCATTTTGGGTCATTCATGTATTATCCATATGAAGGTAATAAACTAGATTGAACCATATACAAAATGTTAACAAAGTACAGGTATTTTATCGATTTCTCAATCTCTATAAGAGGAATATGGCCAAGTAAGAACATAGGTTTATAGCTAAGAGAAACTTTAATATTTAAGAACTGAAAACAGACGTTATTTAAATAGAAATAAATAATGAAGCTTTTCATTTAAAATATTTCTAATAGTAAATAAAATACGTAAATTTTACTATTCCCCATCAAAATAACAGTTTGGGTACAAAATACACCATAACTTATATCCTAACTTCAGATCTCATTGAGGAATTGTCATGGGTTCAATGTGCCAAAATGATTTTGAATTGAATTTCATAATACCGATTTTCTTTTTACAAATACCAAAGCGCATATCTTTAGTTAAGACCTTTGGGTTGGTTTCGTAAATTTTGCATGTAAATTCCTAAAACCTATACACTGCTTCTCATGCTTGCAACAAGCTGTTATCGTGGGTTATCGTGTCTTTAGACCAACACCACAATAGAAACTCTCACATTTATTTATTTGAGTACATTCTCAATCCAACTCAACAATCCGCAATCCAAATCAACTTCTGTTTTCTATGGTAATATTTCAACCACAATCTATTTCTATTTCGTGTAGATTTAGGAGGCGAGACGAGACTGGAGAGATGTCGTGGGGTCGATAACTGCCTTACCTGAGTTTTAGTTTAGTTTTATATCTTACCTGAGAAAGCGATTGCTGGAAAACCAGATTTTATACCAGAAATACATTAATACAATTAATCAACAGTATAATCCCTTTAAAAATTTATTTGAACATCCATCTGTGTCTGCATCATCCTCGCGGCGTGGTCAGGGCGACAGCGTCTGTAGTTCAGCAGTGCGTCATATGCGTAAAGCGACAACGTTACTCCTTGGACAGTCGTTGGTTTGTCATTTATAAGGGAAAAAAATTTTTCTTGAATTAAAATAATATTTTTATTTTGTACACTAAATTGTTTTCGTCGAAGATAAAACAAATCCCAATGAAATCTCATGAAAGAAGATATTTTTAGATACACTAATGTGAAATCACCTGTTTTCGTTGATGTTTACCAACTGCAAAAATCATCAGTGCATTGTTTACCACTTATTAAGAATGTTTACTACCGAAAGTGAGAATGTTTACTTCCAAAAATTATGCTTACTAACATTGTTTTTTTATTTATCAGTTAAAAAAATTTTATTCTTTCAGAAGGCATATGGCGTATCCCTGCCATTGTAGGCTGAGCCGCCTGTGGAATAAATAGATTCTTATGCCGATATTTTTCTGCAGGGGGAGAAATACGTCATAACATAATCTTGTATGGTTTGTAATTAATTCTAATAAAGATCTACAGTATTCTGTTTAGAATATCTATAGAATTTTGTATGTCTGTGTTGTGAAAACATAATGATTAGTCTTTGTAGTGCAGTGATGTAGGTATAGTAAAATACGAGCGATAATCGTTTGCATATTCTTGACCATTTTGGAAGTGCAAGATTTTTTGAACACTTCTAATATGATCGAGAATATGGAATGACCTTCTTTCGACTCTTTATGAAATATACTATTTGAGAAAAATTAGAGATGTGAACAAAACCCCTGTAATAGAGTAAACTAAACAAGGAAAGAAGGGAGTAAACTGAAATCAGTTTATATTTTATTAAAATAAATGTTGAGGGATGTGAACAAATTATTATTTTTTTTGGAAAGTGGAAACTCTTTATGAGTATGCGAGGGTTATGTGTAGAATCCACCATTAAGCGGAGTTTACCCAAACTAAACCTACCCACCCCCATCTGTCCAGACGTGTATGAACAACTTACATAAAATTGACTTCATTTGGGCAAATCACAGCATAAGCTTTCTAGTTGTAGCTGCTGGATTACCTCTTGGAGTGGCTAGAACAGTCAAATCAGAACAGGGCCGGAGCAAGTGGAGTAAAATATGTAAATCAAAATATACTAAACATAAACTTAAATTAGGAAGTGTCGACGAATTTATGTATCAGATTTTGGCTGGGCAGGTCACGCTGTTCACCTACTGTGGATCATTCAGGATGGCGACGGGCCTGGGCCTCCAGACCTTTGCAACGTCATGCCGTCTACAGAGCTCCCTGATGTGTTCTAAGGTAGACTTGGCTGCTCTCTGAAACAGTCCATGGGATTTTGTTCTGTTAAATAGATCAAGAGTTGGGATTCCCAACGTCCCCATAATTACGGAGTTCCTGACGAACCACGGTTGTCGTGTGATTCGTCTCAGCGACGTCGTCTGGATGACCTCTAGGCATTTCCTGTTGGTCTTTCTGGCCAGAATCCACCACGCTTCTGAATCATACATGATACAAGAAACTACAATTAGTAGGAACATGGTGACCTTCGTCCTGATGGGGATTGGGCTCCTCGCTACAAGAAGTGGCCACATCAGCCCAAGGATTTCCGTTGCCTCAGCGACTTTCCTCTCAACATGCTGTTTCAAATACAAACGTGAGTCCAGGGTGACACCCAAGTACTTCACTGACGTCTTCCACGGTATCCCCACTCCATCTATTGGATCTCGAGTTCCACTGGATCTCGGGTGGAACTGCTCTCCGCATTTTTCGCCTCTTCCTGAAACAAATGCCATTGCTTTTGTCAGTGTTGAATTTGATGCGATACTGGTGGAGCCATGGTGATAGGGCGTCTGTCCATCTGTGTATGCGTCATCCTCACGGCGTGGTCAGGGCAACAGCTTCTGTAGTTCAGCAGTGCGTAATCAGCGTAAAGCGACAACGTTACTCCTTGGACAGTCGTTGGTATGTCATTAATATAAATAAGGTATTTTAAGGTATAATAAGGTAAATAAGGTATAAGGTATACCCCAGCCTCTACCACACGTGTCGTTGATAGCGCCCCCTCAACGCATATCTCTACTCTCTAAGTAAGACTTGAGGAGATGAACTGCTGCTGACGGGAGCGGGGACTCGCTGAGCTTGAGGAGAAGTTCCTCGTGCCAGACCTTGTCGAACGCCTTGCTGACATCCAGTAGCACTGCAACAGACCATAAGTTAATATTATGGTTGTCGACCAGCTTCGTTATCACCAATATCAGCTGTTGCGTTGAAGAGTGTCCGAGAGAAAATCCAAACTGCTCCGACCTTATGTATTTGTCAAGGAAGGGGGATATCCTGGAAAGGATCAGGCGTTCGAAAAGCTTCGAGACCGCCGAGAGTAGGGAAACGAGGCGATGGTTTTCGGGGAACAAGAGATTCTTATCTGGTTTCAGAATTACTTTGCTGACTTCCACATTGCCGGGAAGTACTAGAACCTGAGGGCAGTATTGAAGGTTAATATGAAATATGCAAATATAGGGGCCGGGGCGGCCTGCAGGGCTAATATTCCTATCCGGTCGAGGCCAGGAGCTTTCCGTGGCTTGAGCCTTCAAATCGCTGCTTCCAGCTCCGTTATCGTGAAGGGGTCTAAGTTGTCTCCTGGGGGTTCTACAAAGAAGTTACCCATGAAATGTTCGACCCTTTCCCCTTGGAGTTCGTCGTAGAGTTCGTCATTTGTCTGAAACTGAGAATGCATTGTGTTAGCAAATGTTTCCACCTTGTCCTCCGCTGTGTAGACTAGGCCGTGATCTCCGTTGAGAGGAAGGGCCAACGGTTTGGTCGGCTCTAGGTATCTGGGGCAGCACCTCTCTGGTCGCATCTGAAATTGACGAGGAAATTGAAGTAGCTCATGCAATTCCGTGACGCATCAGTCGAGTTCCTCCACGGTCGCTGGGTCCCGTGCTGGCGGAAGGCGCTTCGAGATCAGTAATTGGTACTTCTTCCAGTCGGTCCTCATGCGGGCATTGGCTGGGGGGCGACTCAGTGTCGAGCTAGCGTTGATGGTCACGAGAACCAGTAAATGATCTAATGACCGTGCTCGTGACGATCTCGAACGGTAGGTTCCTGCACAGAGCAAAATCAATCACATCAGGTGAGAGGCGAGGATTTGATGGGACGTGCGTTGGCTCGTCGGGGGCCACAACATCTGTATCGGCTTGTTCGTCGAGGAAAGCTCTCAGTGCCACACCCCTTACGTTCGTGCCTTGAGTTCCAAGACCACCCGTCTTTAGCGTTGAAATCACCTGCAACAACAATAGGCTCAGGGCCTGTTAGTAATTCTGAAAGAGTCTGCGCATCGATGTGTCTGTCTGGAGGATGGTAGGACTAGCTGGATTTCCAAGCCACCTACGGCACGATACGAGAAGACACGTAGGTAGGGCTGCACAGCAGGGTGGCAGATAGGTTAACGAAGCCACGGCAAGGGCATGCAAGTATATTCTAATATTTTAACCATCTGTGTATGAACACAAAAAAACACAACAGGTTTGTTAAAATATCATTTTACTTTCTTCCGATAACAAAAGTATATATAGCTTGAATATTAGTTAATAATGGCTGTGTTACTTTATGAAGTTGTATGTGTATTACGAAAATGTTCAACTAAAGTCTTTGAGGTAATATCACATGCTAATTATAACGAAAGATAAGAATATCGTACAAATGTGCCACTAATCGTTGAGTATTCATGTGCATGTAAACGTATTTTTATGTGGGAAATCATTAGTAAAATTATATTTCTTTGAATGAAAATTTTCACCAATTACGATTGATTTAAAACATAAATAATCAATTCTACTTCATTTTAAGAATCGCACGCAGTATGTGGATAGCAAAAGGCTATTTTAACCATCTAAAATAACCCGAACAAACACTTTATAAGTTTGAGTAAAGAATCTGATTTATGCTTTATCCCAAAACTTCTGTCCATAAAACTGATATACACGGGAACCGTTTCAGAAAAGTTTAGTTTTAAAGTTTGTCTAAACATTAAACTAAGCAAGTTGAGAGGTACTGTAAGACTTTTCTTATTTTTTACAAAACTGTCATCTTAATTGTTGTTTTATAGTATATTGTATGGAAAATATAGCTTCTACTTAGTGGTATGTTTGATATAATTAAATTAGTTAACATTCAAATTTTTTAAAATAAACGAATATGGTTTACATATTTTACTATATCTAATTGTATTACCTGCATGATCTAGACTTGCCGAGTAAAAGAAGAGACCTTTAGTACTTCTTCATAGCTATTGTAATAGAGTAAAAGTAATTATGATAACCATCACTGTGAGCCACTCAACATAACTTAAGATCCCCTTCTCTCAAGACACGCCCTAAGACAAGACGTAAATCTGTCTTTGCATTGATTTCACTAATGGCTGAATGGAAGGATGGCAGACCTCTTCAATCCTGCGAGTCAGAATTGGTTCAAAAGGAAGCAAGGGAGTTGGGATATTTGGAATGTATCCTGATTAACCTTAGCAAGCAATAGTGAAAGGAGCAAGAAGACTCCCTTCTGAGAGTATGTAAATTGTTCTTCAAGGATTGCAGAAAATCTTCTACGATTAGGTAGGTCAGAACCCAGACTTACTGTAGGTCTCACAAGGACTTATCAGGAAGTATCTAGCACATATTATACATATAAGACCCAGTTAGCAGAAAGTGCAGACAGTCTGCGGCGATCACCTGCTATACTACTACATTGGGCTTAGTGGTGGAAGGGCTGCAACTCTTCTTATCATGGAGAGGGCCAGACACCTGTCTCAGTAGGAGCTGATGGGGAAGTTTCAGGAGTTTTTCAGGCTCCTTAGACCGGATGGACCTTGAGACTCCAACCAGGGGGTGTGCAAAATGCCGAATGGCTAACGTGAGTCTAATGATACATGTTCCGCCACTTTGCACAATGTAAATAGGCTACTTACCGTTTATGTTTTGTCTTCATACAAGTTTTATTTTCCTAAAAATATTTTTCGGACATATAATAATCTCCTTCTGAATCATACGATACAATAATAATATACCACCAGGATAAAGCACGGGTGAAATGTCGAATAGTGTCATGGAGGTGTATTGTAAGTTTGAACAATCTACCAATAGATATATCTATCTTTTACGAGTATCTCACCAAAATCTGGCTTAATACAAGTGGTAACGTAATATAAATAATAAAAAGTGGTACTAATAGGTTTTACGGTTCGCAGAACACTGTGTCGAACCATGTAGTGGTTAATGTGCTCAACGGACCAAGCATCGCCAAGTGTTGTTCTGTCCACCCAGTAAACACATGCCACAACAGCTGCTGCATCATCCAAAAACATCGTCGTTGCTTTATTTCACAGCATAGCTCATATCAGTAATATATCATGTATAATTCATATGCTATTTTGGAATTAACAATTGTTGGCTTCTTTCAACTCCAGAGCAGTTTAATACAGTATGTAATATAAACTATTTTATTATAGCGCCATTGAGTGTTAAATTAAAATTTATACTTAATATTATAAACATTACTAAAAGATTTTTCGTAAAATATGATAATCGTTCGACTATATAATATAATAATCATCCAAATAATTTTTCATTTTATTTTTCTTATGATAAACTGAAATGATATAATTCTGATATCTTTATGGTTTATATAATTTTTTGGAATAAAATTTTTTATTGATTATTAGTGTTAAGCACATCAAACATTTGGATAACTGCTCTCAATAAGCTTTAATACAGTAGGTATATCTATATCACGTAGGTTTAAAATTCACTTATTATTTAACTAAAATAATGATGCGATCATGATATTTAACACGAACAATAAAAAGCATTTTATGACTATAATAACTAATTGTCATTTTATTAAATTATCATATTTTGAAACTTGATAATGATATAAACAATGCATCTGGCCTTGTCAAAATTATAATAACCAAATAAAATGAGTTATGTTACCATCTGTAATGGTGCAATACTATGGTCAATCATATGTATATAAAAATTCGCTAAAATATAACGACGAAAATAATGTAAAAATTATGAAAATCATATCTATTAAAATTAATATTTTGTCATTATTCTAATATACGACTTAATGGAATATAACCCAAATCTATGAAAAATACAAATATTTCATAATGCATTATAAAATTCTCATTAAAAACTATAGGAGAATAACAATTACAAACATTGATTAATCAATACAAAAAATGAGTTATGGTAATGAATGGTCATGTGAATACAAGAAATTCGCTAAAAATGAAAAATCTAGTAAATGTAATAAATAATCACAAAAAATGAATAATATAAGTAATTTTTGAATATTAATAATTTTAATGGCTATAGAGAAACAGACACTTTGTAATTTGCAACTGAGCTCCTAAACAATTATTAGTACGGAATAAACAACGCACCATTTGTATAGTATGTTAAAAGTATACAGAGAAATACTCTTAAATATTAAGTCATTAATAATTAAAAAGCTTTTTACCTCAATCGTCCTTATCAATTTACTACCAGAACTAACCATTATATACCACTTGTATTTAAACTTTATTGAACTATGTTCAGAACAACATTTTTACTCTCTCCATTAAACATAAAAACTTTGTATTCACATTTTTTATTCTTATTTTTTAAGGTTAAGAAATTTAGCTTATAAAATTTTGCATCAATACTTAAATATAATAATACTATATCTTAAAACTAATTTTCTAATGGATGTAAAAGTTCTTTGAGTGAATTGACTATTCATAATATTTGATTTACTACATAGATTTATTTAGAATAATATCGACACGGATATGTCTTAACTCTGAGGAGGTGTTGGTGATTTTTAAGATGGAAAACATGTAACAGGTTTCCATAGAATCTACCAGAGCTATTGTATTGAATTTTTAATATAAAAGAATAAGAACAGCTAGTTAGATGAACTGAGACCATTCTCTTTAGACATGTGCATGATCTAACCTATTTTCCACAGGGAAGTAAATACAAACAATTTTCTAAGTTTTTTAAATGAACTTCAACGGTGCTATATAAACTAATACCAATACCAAAGTAAATAGCCCTACGTAATTTCATACTTGGTTTAAAATACCTACCTGGGTAGGTTGCCATTTTAGAAAGGTAATAAGCAAAATTAGCCTAGGAATGGGTGTCATGTTATATTCTGGTCCCTTGGTGCACAGCTCGACTTACCTTGTTCCAATTAATTCAATGATCGCAATGGCTAGTTCCTTTTTTTTGGAATTGCGGCTTTTCTGATATTTTTAGAATTTTTACTTGCATACAAAGTAGCACTGAGGTTACCATGGCAATCGTCTATGGCGTAGATTAATAAAAGAAGGTTTGGATAGTCAGTTAAAATTTTATTTTCGTACTTACATTAATTTGAAGAACTGATTACCAATACCATTTATCCTTTTTTGTTAAACTTACAAATAAATAAACCAGAAATTAATTTCTCATGAAATTAGATACTCTTTCATGTTTAAGTAAAATTCATCATTAACAAAATAACCTGTGTAGTTAAAAATTTAATACATAAAAGTAATGTAAAACTTAGAACTTAAGTAATTAATTGTTATTTTAATACAAAGCATTATAAACTATTAAGATTCGTTAATTTTAAACAATAGATTGACCTTTATTCATCGATAAAAATCTGAGATTTTTAATTATTTGGTTCACCTTAACTAGGTGAGTCTGAATAATAAGTTGTATCACAATATTATAAATAATAAAAAGCTATATCAATTTATTATTATTATTTATCAGTATTAAACTATTCAAACTACCCAGCTCTAATGGAGTATTTGAATATTCGGTTTTAGAATCAATGGACTACAAAGAATGCATGGAAAACTATTTACCATGTATTTGTTTTGAATTCAATAGGCGAACTATTCAGACGAAGATTTAACGGAGTTAGTATCAAAACTGTCCTTGTTAATAAAACAGGGTGATAATATCGTAGTAGACAATGAAGAAAAAAGAATAAACTAAATTCATCACTGAGGGAAACTGCATGTTTAGTGAATAAACTAACTCAGAAAAAAAGAAATGGGAGTTAGATTTGAACAGGTCTGTCTGTATTCAAGATGCGGAAAGTGAAAAACAGTTACAACAGAAACAAGTCCAAGTTTTAGAAGATATGCTAACGAGTTGTGTGGAGAGATGTAAATCACTGTTGAATGAAAATGTTATTTTTCAGGATGACTTAAAAAATTAAACAAAGTAATACAAGCGTTAGATCGGGAAAATAACAACAAGGGCAAAATATTCGCCAACATGAAACTCTGCTTGGACACAGTCAGGTCGGATCTAATTAATCTTGAGTCCAAGGAGTTGGCATGGAAAAACGACAAATGGGTGGATGGTACTAGGCTTTGTATAACAACTTGAGCTGTAGTGACGTGCTCTTAGTAAACCCTTCGGTAACGATTCTAATTAAACTTAGCACTCCGGAGAATGTTATGTATGTTTTGGAGTTAAATAATTATAATAAATGTAAATATATTTTCCTGTGTGAGAACAACTGTGATGGAGCTGGAGGGTAGGATGAGGGATCCCACTGGAGCATACTTTTCATTGATAAAAGTATCGATACCATTTTGACTCAATAAAATCAATGAATAGCACAGTAATTCAAATAACTGCTCAAATAATTGCTAGAACCCTGGGAATACTTCCTAGTCAGAGAAATGCCCTGTTTACAACAAAAACAATCCTTCAAATGTGGCATTCATGTTTTGGCTAAAATTAATTTCATCCCTCACCACTTCTGCTTTAATCAAGCATTCCTTTCACAGACTGTTATTTAATGCAAAAAATCATGTTAACTACTACAAGAGTTCTAACCAAAAATCAGCTGTAAGTAGAGATAACGTGGTCACGCAACTTAATAATTGGTAGGATGTGCCTGTAAAGTCAAAATACTCCCAAAGAAACGTCATAACTGTATATCCAATAGAAACCGCCTATGTTTTCACAGTTGAAAATAGATTTGATAATCTAACTCGGTTGGATGAAGACCTGCGGCTACACACGGATGAAATCTCCACATCTAGTACCACACATCTAGGAAATTACAGATAACAAAACCTATGAAAATGAAAAATTTATCAAGTGGTGTAAAATCGAGAAATCTATTAAAGAAGCCAAAATTACCAGTAGCAAGTAATAGTCAGGAAAGGGCCATTTACCTATATCATCAAACATACAAATTTGAAGTATTTAATAAATGTCTTCCTGGTAATAATCTATAATTTCTTCCCAGGATTTCGTTAACTACTAAAAGGATGACTGCATTGTGATTATAGGAAGAACTTAAAACATATCAATTTATAAAGGATCCAATGAAATTTAATTTGTAAATGATATAGATAATTGATTTGTTAACGATATAGAAAAATTAATTTCTGAGTTTAAGCATATCAAATTGATACTATCCACTACACCTTACAGTTACGAGGGGAGCTATGAAAACATAATAATAAAGGAAATAAATCAAGGACGTCGTAATCTGGCGTATAACAGGGCAGGGATATATATTCTTGAGCTGTATCTTTTTCAAAGATGGTTCCACTCGAAGCATGGTTTACGCATAAAACGAAAGGGGAATAAGATTGCACGTAACATCGTAGAGATGACTGAGTTTTCTTCTTTGATAGTCTAGGATAAGGTGAAAACCAGTGATGTGATATCTCTAGGTCAAGCCGCCTCCGTTAATCAGGTCATACCCACGGAATCAACCCTAGACCAATCTCGCTGAGGGACCATTGACCAAGAGCCAACAGCAAAGTCTACTGAACCAATAGAAGTAATAGAAGGAGACATGCGAGATTTTATAAATAATTTTAGAGACGATCCTGGCATCGCATTTGCCCATTGCATTTCTGGGGATTTTTCCCACGAGCGACTTTTATGTTCTACGACATTTTGTTCTGACTGCGGGGATGGCTGTTGTCTTCAGAGAACCATTTGGTCATTTTGTGAAGAACCTTATAAAGTTTCACCGCACGATTGAAGCATTGGTCTGTGTGGTTGTGACTGAAAAGCGCGCATTAAGAAAGCTAAGAGGTGGTTTGGAGCATTCTGAGTTTTTAACTTATTGAAAAATAGTATTACAAACGAGTTGAATAAGACCTGTCACACCCCATCTGTTCTTAATTCTCACAACACAGCCTCCGGAGATGCTTACTTAGATGTCCTCCCAGCGCCGTCGACTGCGGAGTCAATGCTGGTTCACCGCAGCCTTCTGTAGATCCTGTTTCAACATCCATCTTCATCAGCCCTCTTCAAGTACCAATGGATGTCATACCAGTGACAGTGTTGCTCATAAAGAAAATGCAAGTCTGAATAGTGGTTCTGCTGAAGAAGGTAATCAAAGTTTTATAGATCATTTAGTGAAGATAAAAAATGTAATTTAGTTCGTAATTTAGTTTAAAAAAATGCAATGGTTGATAGTCCTAGCAACAATAATGTTTTAGATGATAAAAACATCTATCATCTAAAACATTATTGTTAAGTATTGTTATTATTGTTAAGTTTTAAATATTTCATCAAAAGGTCCAGCACCTTAAGTCTCGTATGGAAATTTTGGAGTTAGTATTACAAAAAATTGAAACCGATATACTAGTGTTAACAAAACATAAAATGAGAGAATATGAAATCAATAGATTAAATGTAAATGACTTTAAAACAATATCCTATTATGCTCAGAAATCCTCATGTGAGGGCGGTGTTTTGATTATGGCCAACCCATTACTTCAAGTAAAAGAACCGCAGACTTATAGTAAATAAATTATATATTTTCCTGGCATAACAATGAAATCTTAGTATGCGGTCAGAACAATGCAAGTAATACAAGTTAGCATCCTGGTGAGAACCATTTTGGCATCCCCATTCAGGTTTACACCACCGGGCGGTCATTCTACTTAAACCCAACATTTGAAGCCGAAAATTGATATTGCTCCCTACTTTGGGTGGCCGCTGGCCAGATCATTCCTGGAATGCCCTTTGTTTTACATACGTAAAATACGTTTCGCAACATGGCTGTAAGGATAACTACTAATTCGATTTGAAAAAATGTGATTATAGTTTTATATGGACCTTATTTATAAACTTAGCAGGATATTTAATCTTTTTTAATAAGTCATTTAAATTATGCTTAAAACTATTATAAAAATAATCGTTTTCGAAAAAAGGTCGTTTTCAAGAATTGCAGTTTCCTTCAGTAATCAGCTATCAAAATTAAAATGATTTTGTTAACTATAGAATTTTAATTTGCATCCATTTTAGGGCGAAAATGTTACTATTAAAGTAAGTATAATGGATTGAGTGGGAAATTTTATCTTCATTGGATTTGGAAGGTCTAACTTCGTTATACCTTCGGCTTTTATGATCCATCAAATTGCCACGCCGCTTCGGAGGGAAAGAGAGGCGATCTATTTTATGGTTTTGTATTCAATAATAATATATACTTTTTAAAGGCTTCTGTGTACAGTAATTAAATATTTTCCGTAATACATCATTTTGTTAATTGAGAAATTTTCATTATCCTCGGTTCCATTGGATTAATAAAGATGTTTTGTGACACTAATAATGACATTTAAGGTTATACGTATATTGGTTAGCCTATAATTAATACCATTACTTTATATGAGTTCTGCACAGATACAATATTAGCCTTTGGTATTTTCTTGTCCCCATTACGTGTATACCTACGGTTTTATTTTCATTTTTACTATCGTTCTTCTAGATGAAAATTGATTATATATGATAGTTGAAACACATATTGCATCCAATGAAATTACTATATGGAAAATAAGAATAGAATAGTGTTTTATTTAAATGTTTTCCTTTTAAAATATATTTGTTTTATTACTATGCACATAAAACAATGGTCATAAGACCGTTTGTAGATAATATCAAATTAACTCTGGTTGAACGTTTATCACCTGTAAGAGTGAACTTTTAATTTGTTCTTTTAAATTATCAGCTTTAGTTATAGAAGAAGCACTTAAAACTTTGTCTGCCTTAAAGCATGCTGCAGGCTCAAGCCTGACTAATTAACTAAATACCGCCAGTTTTCAATGGATAACGAAACGCGTTCAAAACGAAACAATTTTTCTGGTTTATAAAATCGCAATTTTAATCAATAAAATTGTATAGTAAGATAAATATTTCTACCCAATGGACTGTGTAGAGGGTTTAATTATATTACTACATCATTATATCCGAGAACTGTATGTTGAATTTCTCGTACTTTTATATATTAGAAAAATTATTTTAGCGTAAAACGTCTGTATATTAATTCATACGACACTAAAGCTAATGGGATGTTATGGTTCAAAGTAGGTTATAAATATTCCCTATAACATTTGATTTCCGCATTCAAATTGAGTTGAGTAATGATAAAATAAACTTACATTTTTGTAGTAGATCTACGTTGAAATAAAATCAGTCTTCTAGGGCTAACGGATTGAAGCACTTTCACATGAATGTATTGCTAAAATAAACAAACTATTTAGTATTCACAAAAGTTACTTATCGTCAGAGTAATATCAGGCAACATTGTTAAAGGTTCAAACTATCGGATTTGTTTTATTTGTTTGAAAAAATATCCCAACTGGTTCCTTAAACCATGACTTTTTAATACATGTCTTCAGAAAATTAAACAATTCGTGATTATTTTAACCAACTGTTCAATTTATATCGACTTTATAAACTGAAATGTAAATAGTAAGCCAAAGTAAACTTTAAATTAGAGGAAAACCTGCTTGCAACGAGGAGAATTCCTCGGACTATTAACTTACTCTGAATTGCGATCTGACAACAGAAAATTTTACTATTTCTCGGCATGAAACAAATATAGTAAAATGATTGATTTTACATTCTAATTTTATCATCAACCTCGCAAAGAATAATAACACGTTGAAAACCG
The DNA here is from genome assembly GCA_023375725.1 of Nephotettix cincticeps. NCBI lineage: Eukaryota > Metazoa > Arthropoda > Insecta > Hemiptera > Cicadellidae > Nephotettix > Nephotettix cincticeps. Next base: position 53,573,520 of record CM041791.1, read on the forward strand.
TGGAATTCAAACTTCAGAAAGTTCAAAAACGAAAAACTAAGAAGTTATGATGTGTAAATAAATATTATATTAAACTTGTGTCGGTAGTTGTTTCATATTGTTAAATGTATTTTAACGTAATTTGTTGATAGGTTTTACCTGACAGTTGGTTTAGTCGTCTTTTGTTCAGCTTTACCTTGCAGTTGGTCTTGTAAAATTTTGTTCAGTAATTACATCTATAAGGTATAGCATAACAAAATAATTCAGGAAACAGAAACTCTGAAAACAAATATAATTAAAGTATGAATTAATGTAAATTAAACATACGGAACACATAAAACGTCTTAATTTACCTTTAAGCTTTTAAGTTTTGCGTGGTAAAATATTTTATTTTAAACGTAGCAGGCATGTTTTTCAGAATTTTGATTTTTTTATCCTGAATTGATTTCATCATATATTTTACTCTCTATGACATTAAGCTAACATTTTTATCCATGTTGACATTATGTTTGTTGATAACATAGGGTTTCTTCAGAAATCATTTATGTTAACATAACCAAACAAAGGGGTCGAGGCATCAACATGGAACTATATAAAAAATTTACTACCCTTAACGCATATATTTGTGGAAATTTTACACTTGGAGTATTACTGAACCTTTAAAATAGCCCCAAAGGTTCACCTTTGGTGTGACAAGATTAGGCTTAAGTAAACGTTCCAACACTTGACTATCTAATATCAGGTATAACTCTGAACTAGAAATATAAATTTTGAAATCTTATACAAATATAGCAATAGAGTATTACGTGTAAATGTGTGCTTTATCAGCTAGTAATAGGCCCCCAACTTGCGCTCTATTGGCCTCGCTCTTGATGGATTACCCTGCTTTGATGTTGAACCTCGCAAAGTCCTTCTCTCCGTTCTCACGAACCGTTAACTTAAAGTGGACTGACTACATTCACTTCTATGAATGGTAAGACCTTCACTGTTATTCTGAACATTCAAAATAATTTAACTGAACCTATGCAACTGGCTGGGTGTTCACAAAAACGCCCCTGATAAAAACTTTAAATACAGTATTTTTTAAGTATCTTATTTTGGACTCATTTACCATTGTTCATCCTATTATTATAAAAAATCTGTTGTTCTTCGTCATTTAAAAAGTAAATTAATTCAACCCACCCACGACACAGATAAACTTATACACTTTTATCAACATATCATGATCATTGAACAATGTACCAAATTAGTAACTAGTAGAAGATATACATTCAAATAATACTAGGTATCAAGAATATTGATTAAACATGTCAAATACCAACTAAATAACTAAAATAATGTAAGCCGTAAGATTTCCATTAAAATTGGTAAGTAATTTTTTTAAACTAAAAAACATGAAAATATCCAGCAAAGATTGTATGATTGATTGATTTTTTATAATAATTAATTCTTTGGATTTAGTCATCAACCAATTATGTTTTGATTATTTATTTTACTGTAAAATCGTATATACTTTAAATGTTTAGTTAAGTTTAATTCATGATTATTACCTTTATCACGGAACTACTTGTATTATATTTACAAATTATAGTTGTTGACGTGGTTAGACTCATGTAAATAATGTACTTCTTAAGTTATATTGACGTTATCTATTGCTTGTTGTAAGACTAATGACATTAAAGTTAGATTTCTTTATTTACAACACAAATCACCCATTCACGGTGGGGTTAAAATATGACAATTTTCGTCGTAACTTTTAATTACGTACACTAAATAACTCAGCTCCGAATTCAGTTTCCTACGAGTACGTATCTGGGTTGTTTGTATCGTTCAACTGTTTGTGGTACATGTACACCAAATGTTCTGTACAGTAGAATAATACTGCACAACGATTTAAAAAAATAACTGTACGTATGATAAAATGCATTATCACAAAAGTTATGATCTCACCCTTTTCATATATTCCAAAATAATCTTAATTACAAAACATTATGGAATACTTGCGTGGAACGGCTTATCAGCTTCTTGAGATGTGAGGATCACTGGTAGGGTTCCAGACCCACATATCAGACATATGTGGGTCTGGAATATGGCATTGCAGATGGGCAGCCTCCACTATGTATAATTTTGAAACCTCAACTCTCCATCACCATGGGCCTAGACCCTATGTGGTGGATTGGACAGCTAGGTAGCCTGGTAGCCTAGCGGAGTGAGCAACATTGACTTGCCACAGGTGATCATGATCTGACAGGGGGCGCCGGTTCTGGTTTCGATCCAGCAACCTATGACTTTCTGGGTCTGTGCGTTATACTGAGCTACCATGCTTGTTTAAAAATTAAAGAAAATTAAAAACGTTCATAAAAATTGTATTTGTTTTTATTTTTATAAATTCGTTACAATAAAAGTATGGTTATTACATATCGCTGTCACTTCGGAAGGACATTTGAATGGCTCCCTTTTAAATTGGTAAATGTTCCGCAGATTTCATAACAATGTACAAATATTTTATCTTACACTTAGAAATTACGGTGCCTTAAGCTATTTAAGTTCCGGAATTTATTAATAAGCTATTTAATAAGCCATAAATTATTCATAAACCTATTTTAATGAGTTATTAATTGATCGCACGTTATTTGAATGCATGTAATTTTAAGTATTTATTTTTATAATTTGTTAAAAATAACCTTACAGTTTTACAAATATTTACGATTAATTCGTAATCTAAGAAACCGAGAATTCGTAATTCGCTGCCCTTTAAGTGAGGAACCATGTTATTGGGTCTTGAGGTTGGAGACTGGAGCGCAATTAGAACTATCAGAGAAATTTCGGTTTCCTGGGTCTTGTTAGGGTGTATATTAGTTTATTTAAAAAAATAACGGGTTCCTTTGAATATTTAAGCAGTAAAATCTCCGTAGTATTTTTCCGATATCCTATATATTATAACTGATGTGCAAAATAAATAATTATTTCTGCCTTACCTACTGTGTCTGTTTCAAATAAAATAAATTAATGGGCTGAACAAACACGGACACTGAATTTTAAATATATGTGAGTATCAGTTGATTGCGTTAAAATTGACATTATGAACATTAAACATTATGAACACTATAAAACAAATGCTTTTAACACATAGAACACACCAACTAATGTGTAATGTGGTATGCGGGTTGGCCAACTAACGAGGAGCAGTTGGAGTATCAGTCTCCAACTGCGAACGATGTTAGCTCTCGGCTTCAACGTGAATGACCACAGCATGGGACCTGAATGGCTTGGGTAAGGCCACACACAAGCTCTGATTCATCGGCTACTATGACATTGATCTGATTCACTTAACTGTGAACACTAAGTAACACACCTGTAATCCTGACTAAACTTCTAACGAATGAATCCATACAACGTTTTTTATAATATGAGCCATATGAGCAAACGCATTATTGTTAATGAGCACGGTAATATATTGTTTCCACATAGTGATTCTATATTTTAGTGGTTCTTAAACTGTAAACTGACCCATTGGTGGTTCGCGGTAGGGTGTCAGGTGGGTCGCGTCATAGACCCAAAGTAAATTTTAATTTTAAAAACAAATTAAATGCATAATTTACTGAACACAATAACTCAAATAATTTAGAAAAATAAAATTGCAATCTATCTACCAGTTTACCTGTGGAAATATGTGATTGAGTTAAAATATAACTTAAAATAAGAAAGAATATTATCTGGAAAGTAAGATAACCCCGCGTCGAACCTGCCGGCACCGGCAAGGCATGGGGGCGCGGCGACTAGGCTCTGGTACTTTCCGTACTATCCTGTATTAAATGAAACCAATTATCCTGTAATCCTGTAACAAATTAAATGCATAATTTACTGAACGCAATTACTGAATTGCAATTTATCTTCCAGTTTACCTGTTGAAATGCGCGATTGAGTTAAAATATAACTTAAAATAAAAAAGAACATTCTTACTTGAGACTGAAAATGTCTTCATTCAATCCTGACATTGAATCTCTCATTAAGGAAAACAGTGCCATACCGCATTAGTAAACAACTTTTTAAACTATTATTTTGTAGATATATTGTGTTGTAGTTTAAATCCCTTTTTATATAATCAAAACCCCAGTAAGCCTAATGATATTTTATTAAGTGTTCTATGTTTTCTGGTAAGGATTAAATAAATTATTATTTTTCCTGCTATTTTTTAATCCCGTACCATATTTTTTAAGTTTATTATTAGTCAAATTTTGAGTATGGATATATTTGATTAAAATCAAAGGAAATAATAATTAAAACACGTACCAACATTTTAGTCTTATCAAGCATTGAAGGGGATTACCAGGTATTTTAAATGTATCTTAACTACTAGTGGGTCGTTAAATATGTTTAGGTTGTAGTGCGTCGTGGGTCAAAAAGATTTGGGAACCTCTGCTGTAGTGATTTAAGCTGCAGTTTGTTCTTTAAGTTCAAACGACAGCCAAGTTAATAAAGTAATTGTGTCAGACTCCGCTCTCCAACGTCTGGTTCAGTATGAAACAAACCTCCTCGTTCCTACAACAGTAGAGTCCATACAGTTCTAAACTTTCTAATTGTGAAACGTTTCCAAATTCAGTCCGAAGTTTTTAGAAAAGGGCAGGATGGACCTCTAGGGCAGAGGATCGTGGAATGGGACTTTCCGGTCAAGCCCTAATTCGCCAATTTAACTTTTTCACAAAAATATCTGTGAGGTTAAACGAGCAAAGAACGTCTTAAAACTCATTAAGGGTGTCTTTCTAAGCATAAAATATATCAAGAGTATTATGATTCGTTCTGTTTGTTAGGCTACACAAATGTAACAGACCTTTATTGCTAGTCTCATAGGACAGAAGATGTCTGTATAATGACCAAGAATGTGTCATACACCGTTATGCTCTGACTGTGTCTCAGTTCTGCATCGAAGACTCTGGTCATTTGGTGGTGACCAAAATTATACCTGATTTGATATTTTTATTCAATCAGGACTCTGTAATAGTGATGACGGGTAAAATTAAGCCTTAGCTCGGCCTTTGTATAAACCAATTATCACTCCAGAGATACTGAAACTCTGCATCCGTACCGCACTCCCTGACTAAGGACCGAAGTGGCTGGCCTCTGACGACACACCGAAGACCCATCGGCAGTGCGAGGCACACATCAGCCCCTGCAACACAACAAGGGCACTCCCTTCCATCTGAGGTTCATAGTCAATTATAAGCTAACAAATTGTATTTTAGGTTCAAATTTGCAAAGTTTTAGTCTTGTAGGATCATAAATAATAAAAAAATAAGCAGTTTCGAGATTATTCACCAATCCTGTAGGTTATTCCACACAGATCTCCAAATTTTCCCGTAAAATCTCTATAAATCACATTTTCACTTGGCATGTACACATAGTTCTTAGAATATTGTATATCAAATATCAAAACAATGGAATAAAACAACAAATCTAAGTTAAAAACTTGTCATAGCTTTTTTTAATTTTATATCTTTATATCTTGGAATCAGACTAATAATTACAGATATATAAAAATATTTTCAATATGTTAATACAGTATTTAAATTTTATGTTAATCACCATTTTATTAAAAGTGTGGTAAACCATACATTTTATTTTAACACTATTTCATTTTATAATTAATAGCTATATTTTCATATTATAATTAATTTGAAATTAATATTACATGTAAAAAACACAAGTACACACAAATTAGTCCGAATTGTTCGTTCAACGACACCAATGATTAATCCTTTGAAGAAATGTTTGAGAACGATTATTGTTCAAGATTTTTAACCCAGAAAATTATTATCAAAAATTATTTTTGCCTCGTAACTAAATTAAATAATTCCCACAGATATTACTTTGAAATTTGATTCTTACCTAAGCATTAAGATGCTTAAAACAATTTAAGCATTATTTAACAAACAAACAATTAACAAATAAACAATTAACAAATATATTTATTTATATTCGAATTTATAGCAAAAACTTTTTGACATTGTTTTAATGTATTTACAACTAAGGAAGCGTCCTGTGTATCGGTGTACTGTACAGACTGAGCCTCGCCACCGCTCAATGATCAGATGATGATTACCCTGGGGGCCGGACAAGCAAATGAAGCCAGCGAAACCCTCAAGATCATTCGGACAGTTCATAAGGTAAATAATATTTCATCTAACATTACTGTACATTTGCTACTTTTATTATTACTTAATATATTAAGTTTACTTTATATTAATGTAAAAAATATAAAATGACAGTTAGTTCCGGTTTACCATAACAATTTAAGCCTTACTTTAACGTTATTTATATTTTTATTACGTAAATAATCAACTGGATAAATAAATAATACAGAGCTAGACACAAATAATAGCTATGAGTTGAAGGGATGAAATTATTTTTCCAGTCATACAAATAATAGGCACTAGTATAATGTATTTATAGTAAAAGATTAGCTATACAGTGCATTAATTCATTAGTTGCATTATTTTGTTTGAATCTAGGCCTTTTTTTTAGTTTCAAGCATCCCCTTTTTTCAACCTAATAAAGTTTATTTTTAATCTTACGTATTTCTTTTATTTCACACTAACATCAATTCGAGGTTGGTAGTCGAATGAAGCTTTAGAATAAGCTTTAAAGCTATAACTGTAAATTTTAAGAACATTGAAATAGTTATGTAATAAATTCACAAATAATATCTAGTATGATATCAGTTAATTGGAAAACATATGTTCATATGCTGTACTATTTTACAACTAGACAGTACCATCTTATAATCTATAATCTTTAATTCGGATTTTCTCAGTTAACATTTTTTTTAATAATACTTGGAAAATAAATACTTTTTCTATATAATATGGTTTAACGTTTCACTTTATATTTGAAGGTACATGAAACAAGAATTTATAAACATGTTTTTTTAATTATCAAGCAGACAAGAAAACCTTTTTTAAACAATTAATCTTATTGAATAGCTTTTTCCTAGTTTTTAAATCGTTATTATTCAAAGTATATGCCAAACTTTAACTACTATCACAGAAATGACAAAGTTTGTATGAATTTTGTAACCATCCATACCTTATTTTTTAGTTAAAATATAAATTCATAAATTTTAAAATAATTATGTAGAACCTTTTTTTGTTCAAACAAAAATACTTTCGATTGAAGCAGAAACAATTATGAGGATATTGCTTTGCGTTTTATATCAACGCTTGTTTAAACACCACTATTGGTTACTATCAAAGTGTTAAGCTTATTGAAACAAATCTTTTAACTAAATTACGATGAAGAAGATATTAAAGTAGGTAATAACCGAATATTGAGGCCCAACTCTAGGATATGACACAAACTTTAGATTTGAGAGTAATTCAGAAGTATGCATCTATGTTTTGCCTTTGGAAGCATTTCCTTTCAAAACAGTTCTGAACACACGAAAACCTATGTATATAGCAGAAGGTAGATCTTGAGACACACATATAAAATGGACTAACGCCTCTCTCCAGCACTTGACTTGACTCTGAGTGGGAGCAGAGTAAAGCTTCCACCCCAAACTTTATGAAATATATAGCGGTTTTGGGTATATGAAAAATTATGCTTTTCTTCAAACCAGTAATGAACAGATAAATATCAGTAATGAAGGTTTCTAGGAGCTGCGACAAATGTAAATCTTTTAATTGTACATATTTTCAATGAATTCTTTCGTCATGTTAACTAATTATGACTACAACAATATAAAAACCTCTGAGTACTAAAATAGATTATAACTATTCAGTTTCATCACAATCATGAGCACAGGAGAAATGAACGATGAACGATGATGGTTGTATCTTATTTAATGTTAAATAGTTTTCAAGTGGACAAGGAAACGCTCCCAAATCTCTGGTTGTACGTGTTTCTTGGCTTCATGGAAAATAATGACTGTAAGGAAATTGAAAAACTTTGACCGTTACTGCGAGTGAGAGATGGTAACTGCATTTTTCCTTTGAATATAATTTAGAAAATATATATTTTAAGAGCAACAGTAATGTTTCATGTATACCATTTTTCTTGAAATACTATAATTATTTTGCAAACAATACAATTAGAAGTTTATTATCATTAATTAAGTGAGTTTTCTTATTGCAGAGTATTCTCAAAATAACCTAAAGAGTGTGATATATAACCTAATTTATATCTAATAAATATTTTTAACTTTTCATGTTATTAATTGCCTTTACAAGACCATGATAAAAATTCCTCTGTATATCGGTTATGTTTGTAGATCATATGAATATAATTATTTGAATAAGCGTACACAGGAATATTTCAGGTCTAAACGCATCCTTTAACAGAACGTATCTCATCATATCTCCAAATTAGTTCTAGCCTTCCCTGATCCTCGCCGTAACATGTAACATGTAACGTGTAATCGCCAGCCTGCGTATCAGAACGAGGCCATGTTTTCAAACACGTGTCGATTATTTTGTAATCACGATCCCATTCATCTCCGGAGGTATAAAACAAGCAAAGTTGATTACTGATCAAACAGAAAGGAGGCTGTTCGACCAGGGTTTGACGTGAAGGGTTTATGATTATTAAATAAATTGGATAGTAATTACATGGCTTTTTTAACTTAACCCCGTTTCTATCATTATAAACTTTTTATTTATACTTATTGATGTTAAATTTAATTCATTAATTAATTCATATTTTAAAACAATAATTATTACTTATTTTTCTTTCTAATTTAATTAAAAGGCGATAATTTTGTTACAGATACAAAAACTAATTTATTTTGGATGCAACGACCAACACAACGTACCTTTACTGCAAAAGTGTAGTCCATGAACTCCGTTTATTCGTATAATTTGTTTTTGTTTTTGTTTCTAGAAAATATCTTTGTCGATTTTCTTACCTCATATTATAATTTCATAACGTAAGCTTATACCTTAAAGAATAAATAAACAGAGGCAGTCTGATGGTAGAGCCTTGCGCCTCAACCACTAGCCACGACTCGGAATACGGAAAAATAAGATTTGGGATTACTGATTTTCTTTGGTCTAATAAAGTGGATATAAACTATAAATAAACATCCTAGATTACATACGGTGCTTGGCCGCTATACCCGTTATACCCCGTGTTGCATCGGCATCGCTTGACATGAAACTTGCAACATTTAAAGTTAACTCTAAATATTTATTTTCTGACTTCGCTTACTCTGGAAAAAAATTTATTGAAGACCTATCGTAAAAGCTCAAAGATTATCCTAACTGCAATCAAGGGCCACCAAAATAAATTGGGACTAACATTCGCGACTCACGCTTCACGCTTAACAGACAATAGTTTTATTGAAATCCTAACCGTAAAATATGTAACCGTAGGTCGTGGATATGTCTAAGGAGAATGTTTTCAGTTCCTCTAAACAGCTGTACTAAATAAACTTCACTTCCGTTTCAAATTTTGGTCAGACGGATTGCCAATCCCCCCAAAGCTAATACATATTTCACGTCCGTAACTTTTGTTCGTTTTATTAATACTTTGAGGAATGAATATAACAGATGATTTACTTTTAGATGATTAAACGAGATTAATATTACTATTACCCGTTTATTTATTACTTCTCGGCATAGATTAGTATCACTGTTACCCGTTTATTTATTACTTCTCTCTTTATACATAAGAAAAAGTAATTTTTAGTTAGGATTTTCGTATTTGAGAGTATATATTAAAAAAACTATTTAAAAAATCATTTTATAAATGATAGGCCTTTTTGGATAAACCTTAAAAAAATCATAGTTTTACTAAAGTTGTAGGATTTTGATTTACTTAAAGTAAAAAGTATGTCTCAGTCCATTAATACCGTTTATTTTTATAACTCAACTGATAGTCACGATGGGCCTACAGTATCTACCAATAAAGACCAATAAAGACATCGATGCACCGCGCGTAAGGGCGTTACTGTACTCACATGCGGCCTCTGAGATACATGTCCCTTGACAAAACCTTGATTTATTTTTACGCAGTCCTCTTCAATACGCTTAAAATAAAGATAATACATACAGTATATGCCACTCTAAAATACATATTACAATTCTAATTTTAGAAGTTCCCTAGTGCGTTTGTTCAGCTTAATTTATAAAATATTTAAATTAATTACAATATCCTATGTTCCACACAGGGCAAGCGCGGGACCAAAATATACATTTTCATTACATTTTAGTTTTATTAAGACAACAATATTACTTGTCCAGTGAACATTTATTTTTTCCAAAAAATATGCTCATATATTCTTCTAGAAAAAGTTTATAATTTATTTTCACAACCACTCGTACTACTATGTGATTACAAATAAGCTCAATCTTAAAAAATAGTAGTTCCATAGTTACAACGAATAAATAACAACATGTAGCAATTTCTAAAACAGTTTTAAAAATATATATAATGCATATCAAAAGATACAATCCTCAACAAAATAATTACAAACATTATGCAAACAAAACAAGATGCAATATAATAGTTACCAGAACTTACTTAGTAAATAAGTAACAATATCTAACAATAAATAAGACTATGCACATCAAACGTAAAGAGCATCAACATAGTAAATATTGTTTTCTATTGTTATTGTTAAATATTGTTATTGTATATATTTTCTCATTTTTCTTTCCGAAATGTTTGCGAATATTTTTTAATCTATAATAATAGAATCTCCAAATTTAAAAACATTCAAATTTCGGGTCTAGGAGTGGCTTCAAATCTTAAACTTGGACGAGGCTGATGAATGTGCTAGACCCTCGCACCTGACTCTGGACACTAGACTGTGGACATGGACAACTCCCTCCGGTTCCTCCTCTGAGCTCATTCGATCCAATTTAAATTGCTTAATTTATATTCCCACTTTTAGGATACTGGTTATTGCCAAAACCTAATTAATTAAAAATTATTATTTGTAAATTAAGTTGATTCATTATAAATCACAATAGTTCACACTTCTTCCAATTTGTTTATTCTAAGTAAGTGTCTTATTTTTTATTTCAAACAAGCCATAAAAATTGTCAGGTCAATTACATGATTTAAAGAGAAACTGAGCAGACGCACAGACATTGCCTATGTCTGCTGATTCCCAAGACAGTTTCTTTTTTAACTTACAGCCAAGCAATACTATTTTTTGTTTTAGTTCGTTATCTATTCTAATACATAATATATTGTGTTTATGGCTGTAATATTTCTGGAATAAACTAATTTATTCATCCAACAAAAACATTATAGCAAAATAATGGAAACAAAATCATAGCTATGCACAACTTTGCCATCATCATGCAATCATCAGAGCATCAGAGCATTAAGGAGGAACAACAAACTAAGTAAATAATGCTACATGCAGTGAGTATTGTAAAGCTATGGATTTTAACTAGGATATACTTCAGCTATAACCCTCATTACCGAAAACTTAACAAAATCATTAAAGCGCTTAGCATCAAGATAGCAAAATTGGTGCCTAGTAATTTCTTTTCTAAAAAACTATTCCTTAACCAAATTATACTGAGCCAAGCGTGTTACTCTAGCTAAAGGCCTCATGTCATACAAAAACTTATATTTATTAACAAAAATAATAATGCAGTAAACATTCAAAATACAAAATGAAAAAATCAGCAAATATATAAGACACCCTCTCATGTTTTTTAATGCTAAATATGGTGCGAGTGCATTTTTCTGACACATAACAACAGGCCTAAAAATTGTTTGATATGCTCTCTCATAGTCCATTGTGTGTGTGTGTGTGTGTGTGTGTGTGTGTGTGTGTGTGTGTGTGTGTGTGTGTGTGTGTGTGTGTGTGTGTGTGTGTGTGTGTGTGTGTGTGTGTGTGTGTGTGTGTGTGTGTGTGTGTGTGTGTGTGTGTGTTGACGCGCGCTTGTGCGTGCGAGCGTATGTGTGTGTGTATTATACTAATGATATACTAAGGGGGTTGAGCTCTGGGGGTTTTTAAGGTCACTTTGCCTAAGTAAATTCACTGACAAATACGTCCTCCTATACCTGGGCGCCTCTAGCGAGCGATCAGTCAAGCTCCCAGAGCAGCGCGGCGCGGTGAGTTGCTGGGCGATACAAACTACCTGCCACCAACTATGACGTCACCTCAAATATCGCAATGTGGATGTCTCCCAACTTTCTCATATATAACTTTTCATTTCTCCTTTGAGATTTTCATAGTTTCAATGACATTTGACATATTTCCTAAAACCACCAGCTGATGGTTTCTATCGCATAATGCAGCAGCTGTTGTGGCGTGTTTACTGAGCTGTCAAAACACTGCCTGGCCAGTGCTTGGTACGCTGCGCACGTTAACCAGTACACGGTTGAATACAACGTTCTGTCGCGGTTGACTATATATTGTAGTATTGTCTCTATAACAATCATATTTCATACCGTTAAGTCACGATACGCTATGTTTATGTATGAAGATAATTTTCAACTTTTTCGCGGATATTCAATAATCTCTGATTTCAATATAATCAAAATTAAACTTAATTTTAAATGCTAACAAAAGAAATACATTTTATAATATCATATCTCCATGGGATTAAATGACTAGTTTTTCATAATTATTTTATCTGCTATATACAGTTGCTATAATTACCAAATATTAAAACAGATTAGATTTTATGACAGATTTTCTGTTAATTCATTATTAATTTAAACTATTTCATTCCATTGCAATCTATAACACTTTTCAATATACTACTTGTTTATTAAAATCATTAACCCTGCAGCAGACGCGCCATCAAGTATAACACTTTAGGGCGCGTGGGCAACTGTTGTAGCAAATGTACATTATATTTTATAAGTGCTATATTTTGATTATTTTTCAATTCCTCCTTTAAGTATAAGCGTGTGTTGGTGATTGACTGTATGCTCGTAGATAGCTATATGTTACAGGGTATTTTTAAATAAAAAAATATCATCGTGTTTTTTTCTATTTTATACAATGAAAAACTGCAAATTTTTAGAGCTCAAATCTAAAAAAATCTTAAAATTGACCTATAAAACAAAGTTACTATCGATAATAACTTTGATAACTTTGAACAACTTTTAATAATTCATTTGTTAAATTTACAACTTAATACAAAAAACCCTGATTTTCATACATTAAGCTCTAAAATCAATTTTTATAAGAATAAGGACACTTTTTGCAACATTTAAAAATTAATGCTGTACTTACATAAATGTATTATTATACAGATTTGCCCTTTTTGAAAGTTTTCATTACACACAGGTCACACAGTAGTAGAGAATGGTTAAGGCAAATCCTGTGTTCACATTTGTGTCAGCATTCCCTCGTTGACCTGTCCCTCACCACCAGATGATGCATCAGGGGCAGCAACCGTGCAACCTCAATAGGAGTACGTTCTATCTGGGGATCTTTAGTTCCAAAAAGCTTTATCCCCTACGTCTCAGCTCAACTGGCAAATAAGACATCTTGACCCTTTCTCTTATTTCAGGACAATAAATTTCACAGGTGACGTTTGTGATAAACCCACTTCTTGGAAAAGAAGGCTCTTCACGTTGGTAAGGCTACGGTCGTACACATATAGAGAATTGATGGTTTGGGCGTCGATGTATTATATTTTACACACAACTTGAAGATGTCAACTCTTTTGTATGGTTTTAGAAGGTGACGATCTTAGGTTTTCTCAAATTCCCTGTTGTTTCATCATTCTTGTGATAATCATGTTCAGCTTATCTCGGGTAAAATGATTGCCTTAACTCAATTAACGGGATTAAATAAAGTTCATACAAACTATTGCGTCAGACAACAAACAACGTTCTTGGACACTCCGCGCGGGCTACGGTTGTTGCCCGCGCGACCTGCCTGCGTTATCGTCATATCTCTTTACTGTCTCACTCCATCCATCCTTCTACATATTCTTTTTTGATCAGTTTAAATGGAATAATTTCCATTAATATTACAATATAATTAATAAACCCCTAAGTACATTACTTATTAGTACATCAAAACTGAATTTATTGTTCGGTTACAGTTTCATAGTAATTGGTGTTTTTTGTTGACATAAAACGTCTATATTGGTTTTTGTATACACTAGTTCTACAATTGTCCATATACAAAGAATGGTAGAGCCGTAACATAGAAAAGACGTCAGTGAGATAACCAGCAACAATAACATTCTCTGTTTTGGACGATATTAAACTGAGTCAGCCAACAGAAAAGATATTACGTTTTATATTGCACGTGTGCCTCTTTTATTTATATGTGGTTGTATTCTGCCAAACAATGATCACAGATTGCTCTGCGTGAGTCGAAAGCTGCTGGATCATGTATTTTCAAATGCTGTAAAGCGTAGAGTGTTTGTTTACATTCCTCAGTCCCGCCAACCTGTATATTTCTTTGTTTGTCTAAAACAATAGTCGTTAAAAATTATATATATATATGTGTGTGTGTGTGTGTGTGTGTGTTGTTGTTGTTGTTGTTGTTGTTGTAACGGGTTCCTCAGATGAGGGAGCCTGCATTGCATCACTGTAGAACGACGAAGAACTGACAGAAATTATACTTGCTCTCTATGTAATCTAAACGCGGATGAAAACGTTTTTCATTTTATAGCAGTGTGTCCCATACTGTCGGCAATTAGAAAAAAATTGTTGGGTAAAGGCAGCTTGAATGTACATAAGTTTTTGAGTACATGGAAACATTTTTTAAATGGTTGGAATTGACGGAGCTTAGCTAAATTTCTGAAAAATGCTTCGTTTTACAGGTGCTTATTTCTTGGTTTAATCTCAGTTAGCCACAATTTATAGTTAGATATGTAGGTATGCGCTCGTGCGTGTGTAGCTAATGTACGTTGGTGTGTGATTGTACTCGTGTGCATGTGTATGTGGAATTAGGCTTGCTCATGGGATAGTTGACTTTAAAGAAGGATAAGACCTCTGAGCTTAAACCATCACGCTTATTAAAATATGTTACTAATCAATTCCAAGTTCTTAAATGATTTCTTAACTTTCTCTTTGTTTTTCCATATAATTAATTTATTTCAAATATCACCATATGATTTCAATATTAATTATGTTTTGTTTATCTGATTTGTTTTTCTTTTGGTTGACATAGCAACCAGTCCAGTTTTTCTTTCTTTACCATTTTTCTTCATTAGTTATCAGGTTCTTAATCAATTTTATGTAATGTCATAATTCTATAACGATGTCAAATTGTATTGATCAAGAAATATAAGACTCTGATAATATTGTGACTATTGAAAAATCGAACATGAAGAATGGTGTGGTGAGTGAAATGTAACAAAACAAACAGGCCTAACTTTGTAACTTATGTGAACTTTTTTTTTGTGTTTAATTCATATTGTAAGAATATATTTTGTAAAAAAACAAAGTATTTTTGTATTTTGTATTTTTGTATATTGGTCCTCGTTATGTGTTTAAATTTTATTGGTCGTGTCGGATTCACCACATTTTAGGCTTTAAACTAAACACCATAACCTAAAGATTTTGTTCTAACGTAATAGTAATGTCAATTATTTAAATGATCTACTGATAGCTTGTAGTCCTTATTAATGTAACTCTCGCCTCATATTTAACTCCTTTGATTATAATTGTTTCAAGCATATAAATGTATACATCAATGTAAAAAATTTGAAGAAATTTGTTTGTTGGTTTTGCTTTGTTTTGGTCTCCACACATCAGAAGATTTCAGTTAGTTATTGTTATTAGTAGTAGTTATTATTATTAGTTAGTTCATGGTTTAGGTATTTTATGTGCATTTATTGTTTTTTTCTTTTTCTGTTACAGGCAAAATTTATATTGAATAAGATTATTATAGTTGTAGTGCTAACCAAACCTACAGTCCTTATGTGACCAGTGTTTATTAGTGTTGGAAAATATATATTGTGTAAAAATAATCTGTTTAAAAAGAAAGCACTTTTTCATTCATTCATTCATATATATATGTGTGTGTGTGTGTGTGTGTGTGTGTGTGTGTGTGTGTCTGTGAACACGATAACTCTCGTAAAAATGGCCCGATTGAGATCAAATTTTGTCGAGACGTGTATTCCTACATTTGCTTGGACAAATTCGTAATCCAGACATATCGGTCAATCCGAACGGGAAGTTTAGGAGGGATTGTAACCCAACAATTTTTTTGCATTTTTCATGTATAATTTTTAAATATTTTACATCTTTTATCATTAGAATCGGCTCAAAAACTACAAAATTTAGTTCTTTAACCTTTTTGTCCCCACTAAACAGTTATCAATGTATTAAAAAAATCTAAACACAGTATGTTGTATTTTGGGGTTCCAATGTTAATCTTAGGATAAGGAAAATTAATATTTCACTTATCAATCCATATTTTTTGATGAAGCTTAATATTTAGCTTCGTGTGGTTGAGATCCATCCACTTATGCTTAAAAATCATTGTTTATGTCTTTATCATGGCAGCTAACCTGCATACTCTTTCCCATGTTAATCATATGGAGAATAGGCAAACTCTTTTATTTATGGACAGGTTTTGATGAAACTTAATATAAATTTTCAAAATGAAAATTGTTTATGCTAGAAACACCTACTTTTAATTTCCCTGACAAAAAATTGATCAAGAAATTTGCTGAGTACGCAGGTATGTTGCGACGGGGGTAGTCAATTTTGTAAAATGTTTTATCATCAGTATTTTAAATAACATGGATTAACATGGAATAACTAGTTTCTACTACTTTTCATTTGCTCCATTTTCAGTTGAAATGTAATTCTTTTATGGCACTGCTATATAAGGTGCTTTTTTTAATTAATTAATTAATTAATACGAACTATAAAAACATACACATTTATATTTTAACTCTCATAAGATTCCAAGCGTTGTGATCGTAATTATTATTGTTTATTAAGTTAGGTGCCAGTATGGTATTCATGTGCTGAAATCTCCTGATATAATATGTTGAAATTCACTCATTTTTACAATTTTATTTTATGAGTTACTATTTAAAATATAAGAAATGTATAGACTGCACGTTAATATGTTATTCATTAATAGCTTATCCAGAACTTTTATTATTAAATTAAACTCAGACTATAGTATTCATTTTATCACCAAAACATCTACGTCTAACATTATATCGAGTATTTAGAATCATAGTACAATATTCGAACATTATAATATCACAAAGGGTTTGTAAGTGAATTCCAATAACACTGGTGTTGCAAATTAGATACAATAGAATTACTTGACCATAGAGCCAGATTATGTTGTGATTACCCTGATGATTGCCTTTGCGTCGGACGCTACACAGGCAGCGTTAGTAATGTTAATACCTGGGAAAATTGATAAGTCAAATATTCATATAATTATAAACGTACCATTGGGATAACATTTGCCTATATATTAACGCTTCACTATACTATTGTCAGAAACTCCACTGGCGCGCGGCGTTGTGCAGTATTGTTGACTGTAAGATCGGTGAATTTAAAGCTAGAGGTGAGGCCAGTGACGATTTTATAAAATATTTTCAGTATGACTACAATGTAATGAAACTGGATTTAATTCTATAACAAATCTAATAGCTTGAAAATTCAAGGACTTTTTTTTAATTTTACAATAGGGAAATGCATTATGCACCGTCAGGATTATTGATGTTTAATCCTGGTGTGTGGGACTTTCACCCACTCCCCCACTTTCACCCCTATCGGTCCAGGCATGGTATTCCCTCTCGAAAACGCATCTCTGTACTACTTCAAGAGGGTGCCTTTGTACGTCCAAAGGGCATCACGTCTTCGTAATCCCTCCTTATTCAGCTAAACGGTGCATACTATAACTATTCTTTTTTCTTTTGTCTGAGCACGCTCTTGCAGAATTCAGAGACATAATTCTACGATGTAGGGCTGGGCAAGATACAGTTTACGATACCGTCCTGTGATATTTGGCCAATAGCTGCCTCTACCATGGCCAATTAGAAACTGCGCTGTGAAAAAATTCACATCCCCATGATTTCTTCCTAACCACATAGAAAGATTAGTGATCAGGGAGCCGTCTATCTACCTCTCTCCTCCTGCTCGCAGCGACTTTGCCACTCCTCAAGATTTTGTCTCCTAGCTTCAGCGTGACTCAAAAGTGCCATTTCCTTCAAAAATTCTCTTTCTTACAAAAACTAGGAGATCGATGGGTATGACCGCCAAAACAATGAGTACAGCTGGTTCCGATACGGTTATGTAAGCGGATACGATCCAACGTATTATATTATATATTAGGACGTATGCCAAATCTGAACGGTGGGAGGCCACGCAAGCTACAGTAGGTCACCCGTCACCCTCCCTCATGTCCTCAATTCCGGAGTTCCACTTTTGACGGGTAGTTGGTTCATAGCGGATATGGTGGATTTCCAAACTCTTTCAAAAGGAAAAAGTTATATTTAAGGATGTATGTATTTTAATGTTTTTACAATTGTAAATAATGTAAATAATTGAAATTAAATGTCCCCAGAAACCAATATATGTATGAACAATGACATTCACCAGCTCATGAACTAGCACAGTGAAATACTTTAATAAACACTAGTATGCATTACAAATCATGAATGTGATCCATAAATAAAGATTAGTGCAAAAATAGTGTTAACAACATAACTGACAAACAACAATTTCCTCAAGACCTTTTAGACTTGCCACATATGATAACTGTGATGCTTTTAAATTGTCTCAAAATTTATTGGAAACTATAAATTTATGCCTTTATATAGTTACCTACTTTCTTAAAATATTACACTGATCTATTTCTGGTATCATAGTCACCCGATTTGTGGCTATGAATTGTTATGTTTTAGTAAATGAAACAATCTAAGTTTATTATATTCATCCGGATGACCGTGCGGTCTAGATCGTCGGTCTACGGAGCTTGAGGTTCAAAACCCACCGGTGGCAGTTAAAAGCAAAAGTGCAACCTCAAGTCCCGCACGATTCACCCTGCCCCGTGAGGCAATTGGTGAGTTAAGATTACATAATTGGGGAGCACATACTATTACATAATTTTAGGGTCTTCAGCACAAAACGCCCAATACATTTTTCCAATTTTTTAATGGGGTGTGATCATGTAAAGCAACAACTGAACTCCCCCAAGAGTTCCACGAAATCAGAATCCTGTAGTGAAACTTCCCCATAAAAACATTCATTTCTTATGTCTGCGTGCAGATTTTAAGCTCCCTCCCTAACAGGATATTGTGCTACTCCGTACCCCAGTCAGAAATCCTTCAGATTTTATTTTCACATTAGAGGATATCATTAGAGAAAAACTCGGGTTTCTTGCAGATATTTTTAAAAATTATGAGGAAAACCTGTGAGAATCACAGTTCATATTTATTTCAGTATAACTGGGTTTGAAAATAGATTATAGGGATTGTTTTACCTTTTTATAAAATAATTACGGAAGCAGATATTAGTTGGGATAAAAATTATTGATTAGAATTTATTAAATACAATAGTAAGAAAATAATCTCCTGTCCGAAGCACCGGGACCCATCCCGAGACACAATGGAAGGTTAATCATTGGTGTGTTTAGCTGCAAATTAGGCGACCAGCCGCGTCAGCGGTCCGGTTAATTAAAGTTTGGGCTCGCGGACGATCCGCTGCGCTCGATTACTTACACAATAATAAGTCTGCAATACAATATAAAAAGGTAATATATAGGCCTACCTTAGTTAGTTTGCAGTTCATTTTTTTCCGTTGCATGTTGCGGCCTACGACATTATCAAATGATATCTCTTGGTGTAAATAAAACGTAACTTACATAACCTGTTAAAATGAATCTGTTAAAATCTTAGTTCTTATTGGATTTATATATTTCAAATATTCTACTAACACATACATTTCGTTTCATTTTGTACAAATCTTTAAGACCGTTGTTGTCATGCATTTCGTGATTATTGTCAATCAGGTGTTGGGCAAATGTCGAGTTTTGTGTGTCTGTTCTAGGGTTCGAGCGATGATTTACATATCTAGTTTTAAATACGTGAATACAACATTAATTTACCTGTTTAGCCTACGTTAAAACTTGGACTTTCAGCACAATTTATATATTCCAAACATATCAGTCATATTGATCTGATCATTATTTTTTACGGATTATAATGTTGGGAATATTATTTCTGAGCTCATGTTATATTGTATTGTGAAATTCTTCGCAAATGTATTTCTTATATTGTTTCTCATTATTGTTCTTATTGTTATTTTGTTTAGTGGTTTAAAAAAATAATATTTAGCTCTCTACTGTCATCGTCTTGGTTAAGAGGTACATTCAGAGGCCTGTGCACCATACTATTGAAGGCTGCGACTTTCTAGGAGTATGGATGGTATTATGTTCACTACATCATTATCACACATAATCTCTTGATTAATGTTTCTTAAAACGATTAATAAATTAAAAATGTATTCAAGTACAGCTTCTCATGTTTTAAATTTTCATTTTTTCCGTTTAGTAACAACAAAATTTGGTGCAGTCGGTAGGAAACCATAGGTTTTAGGGGATTCATAATATAGAACACAAATCACCTAAAATAACAGACGATTTTGTAATTTCAATCTTCACTCTATGACAATGATTTAAAATTGCGTAGATATAGATATTCATAACACAGTACGATGTACTTTCTATTTTTCTATGTTATCTTTATGGGGAAATTAAAACAATTTTTATATCATGTAAAATATTGTGGTAAAAATTGGAACAGAGCTTTAACTTGTAGGGTTCTTCCAAGATATGGTGAAAATTTAGGATTTTTACTATTAAAGCTATGTAAGAGCAATATTAAAGACTATAAAATATTCATGTGTTTAAACACAAATATTTAAATTAAGACACGTTGAATTTTAATATTTTTGCGCTAAATATATTTAACAGATACATAAATTATTGCAATGCTAATAAACCTTTTTGAATGATTTAATAATGTGTTGGAGAGATTTTTTTTAGTTAATCGTGTATTTAAACAATTGAAAGTTAATCGGATAGACCGCTAGACATTTTAATTTTCATCCAATTGAACACAAATACAAGATTGTCTGGTACAAAATAACGTCACATCCATTGTTTGAATTTGAAACTGTTATGAGAAGTAATTAAAAAGGGCGCCGGTACTATAGACTATAACATTAACTATAACATTAATTACTGTATTTCTATGTACTAACTCCATAATATCCTTTATAGTTGTAATTTTAAAAGTTATAATGGTAAATCGATATTAACAAGGGCAGTCCTAACGTCACAACATCACAAAACTAAGTTCATGTTATGTTGCACGAAACCTAACAGACCTATAGTCTTGGTTTCTTTTTTTAAGAGGGGGCTTTTAGCAAGTTTCTAGTGAATTAATATTTTTATCATAGCAAAATTATATTTTTAAATGATGATTTTGATATGGATTGTGTAAGAAAAATATGTATCGAGTAAGAAAAATATGTATCGAAGCAAACAAAGCCGTAATCAATCCTTTACAGGAAACTGTCTTAAATATAATTATTAGTAATCTCCGAACATTTCATGGCTCTTTATCTTCTAGCTTTGAGATAAACTACATTTAAGTCTTAAAATGTGCGTTTTCGGGAAATCAATGATATAGGAAATATTAGAGAAGCAAAACCTGATACTTACTAATTGACCGCCCACCAGATAGATGTATAGGTTGGATTATTATTATTAATGAGCAAAACTATATCATAAAGATATTTCAAAGTTAATTATGAAGTTAATTAGCGGTTACTACGAGTATATGAAGAAAAAATAATTCCCAATAGTTTATGTCTGTGCAATCAGTGGTAGAAGTTGGATCAAACCATGTGTCTAAGGTCGTAAATAACGTTGTTTTAAATGCTTTAGTAAATGGTATACATTTTGTGTTATATATCAATGGAAAGAAGATAATTCAACTTGGCAATTGATTTAGGACATGTAAAAAAATAAATATTAATTTTTGATGTTTGGCGAGTCCCAACATCAAAAACTATTCTTGTTTAGTTTTCAGAAACGTTAATATTTGCCACACCCACGGCGTTTACTATGTTTATTGTGAATGTGAGGAAGGAGCAGTTTCGTAGCACATCGCGAGGTCACAACTATCAGCTCAATCACGGCCTCGGATATATCATCTCACTGACTACACAAAAGAACTTATGATAAGATTAACTAATGTATAAATGTAGGATAAGGCAATCATCTAAGTGTATTGCTACAATTTCACAACTATCAACTTACGCAAAATTAGTATTAACCATGTTAAAAACTAAATTATAAGTTGAAAATAAATAAATCACATTTCCTGTCAACCAATGCAACTATGTAATATTATTGAACTAGATTAAATGCGAGTAATTCACTTACAATATTACAAACATACTGTGTAAGTGCATAAATTAATTACAAATCATTTTTCCTCATATTTATGACGATATACTATATAAATAATAAAGTTGTATTAGCCTAAAAATTTATAGTTTTAATCCTTGACGTGTCTCAACAAATATTTTTGAAACAGTAATATTTGAAGTATCAGTATAATTGAGAGAAAAAATATTGCATTGACTTATTCGTTTTATGATGAAGTTGTAACTGTATATGCCTAGTATTTTCAAATTAAGGAAATTTGAAATAAAGGTCCTCATAAGTTAACCCTTACAGTTTAACAAGTGAAGTCGTAAACATGGGAAATAGAGAAATAAAAGATGGTGAGAGGGTGGAACAGCCAGGTGCGCGTAAAACATGAGACCATCAACGCCAGAGGAACATTCCGCGTCGTAGCCTCATTTACCCTGGAATTCCCTGATTTTACTTTTCACTGTACAGATAGAAAGGTCAAGTTGTAGGTTCCATAAGTTAGTGTGTTTTAAGACAAGTCAAATCAAATAGGAAATCTGACTAAACCGTTTCACTATAGGTATTCCTAATTCTGGCTAACCATTTAATATTTCCATAACTACTATTTTAAAGATGATTAGTTGGTATTTTTGATAATCCAACATCAAAAAAAACGTTAAATTTGCCACACCCACGGCGTTTACTATGTTTATTGTGAATGTGAGCAAGGAGCAGTTTCGTAGCACATCGCGAGGTCACAACTATCAGCTCAATCACGGCCTCAGATATATCATCTCACTGACTACACAAAAGAACTTATGATAAGATTAACTAATGTATAAATGTAGGATAAGGCAATCATCTAAGTGTATTGCTACAATTCCACAACTATCAACTTACGCAAAATTAGTAATAACCATGTTAAAACTAAATTATAAGTTGAAAATAAATAAATCACATTTCCTGTCAACCAATGCAACTATGTAATATTATTGAACTAGATTAAATGCGAGTAATTCACTTACAATATTACAAACATACTGTGTAAGTGCATAAATTAATTACAAATCATTTTTCCTCATATTTATGACGATATACTGTATAAATAATAAAGTTGTATTAGCCTAAAAATTTATAGTTTTAATCCTTGACGTGTCTCAACAAATATTTTTGAAACAGTAATAATTGAAGTATCAGTATAATTGAGAGAAAAAATATTGCATTGACTTATTCGTTTTATGATGAAGTTGTAACTGTATATGCCTAGTATTTTCAAATTAAGGAAATTTGAAATAAAGGTCCTCATAAGTTAACCCTTACAGTTTAACAAGTGAAGTCGTAAACATGGGAAATAGAGAAATAAAAGATGGTGAGAGGGTGGAACAGCCAGGTGCGCGTAAAACATGAGACCATCAACGCCAGAGGAACATTCCGCGTCGTAGCCTCATTTACCCTGGAATTCCCTGATTTTACTTTTCACTGTACAGATAGAAAGGTCAAGTTGTAGGTTCCATAAGTTAGTGTGTTTTAAGACAAGTCAAATCAAATAGGAAATCTGACTAAACCGTTTCACTATAGGTATTCCTAATTCTGGCTAACCATTTAATATTTCCATAACTACTATTTTAAAGATGATTAGTTGGTATTTTTGATAATCATACATACTATCGATAAGTCTAGCACTAATGAGCGTAGATAAACTATAAACTCATTTCCATCTAAAGCAAACTTTGCAATGAAGGAAAAGCATTCTGTACACTTTATATATATATATATATATAGATAGATAGATAGATAGATAGATATATAATAAATCTGGCAGAATCAAAAATATTTTATGATGTTTTGTTCTTATTATTTAGCTTAGTTTTTACTGCAAGAGAATGAAGGAGTTTAATAATATTTATCTGTCAAAACACTGCAGCTGCTCAAATGGGTAAGTTTGATTTTCAAACTTGAAATTAAAAATAAAACTAAAAGTACACTACTATATTTTCGTAACGAGATGGACGAACTAAAAGGAAACACAATTTTCAAGTCTATTGTTGTCTGTTACCTTTTTGCTAGGTATTTTGTTATGTGAAAATAAAAAAACCCATCAATCAAACTTGCTAAAACGAACCAACGAATCTTAAATATAAATTTAAATAAAAGATTTAAATTTAAAAACTAAATTCTATGAAAACAATTAAAATAATATTAAAAAACTACGAAAAAACTACTATTAGTGTAGGACTAAGGCCGCCAGTGTCGGGCAGTGAGATAACAGCTGTGTTAGCGAGTTGTTCCTTGTTGAGTCAATTCCTACATGTTAAATCAATATTTTTATTGTAAATTAAATGTTTATGAATTGTTATACCGTTGTAACAAACACTAATTATTTTAATACATCACACTCCCTAGGCCTTATGTCTCCTGTTGTAGCTCGTCACTAGGCACTAGTAACTAGTAACTTGTATAACTATCTGCTAGAGGATGTTACAAATAATAAAACACGGGTTATAAAAGGTTCTTTTTAAACTCTAACCCCAATTATTTCAACATTCTACATATATTGTCCACAACTGTTCTGCATGAGCCTCGCCATCATGAAGAATGGTAATTTTGAGTTTTTAACATTTACCGAATGTTAATAGCTATAAGGAAATTTCAGATAATTACTAACACCTAATAAACAGCCTAGTGAATACTTCCCTTTTCAAACTTAGGTTCTCCAACATCCCCACTCCACAAATCAATCTAGTTCTATATCTTGAATTTTTGTTATTACTATTAGATTCATATTGTCGTTTTCACCAGTCCAACACGTTTGGGCTATTAGGTCTAATAGCACTATAAGGCTATACCTAAGGACTATATAGAACTATAGGCTATAAGGACTAACTTTTGAAAAAAAATTAGTTAACTATTACAAATGTTCTATAATTTATGGTACTAAATAGGTTTTAAATTATTTCAAATATAGAAAATATAAAAAAATAGTTATTTTAACTGATATCAAAAACATTTAAAAATAAGAACTTTTAAATTAGTACTAGATATACAGTTAGTAGTATTTAACTAGTTTTCCATTACTTATTAAATAATTAGTTTATGTAGTATATTGCAACAAATTCTACTAGTACTACGTTTTTTCTACATGTTTCAAAATGTTACATAGTATTCGATTAATTTGTAAAATATCTTGGTATTGCAATGTATCAATATGCCAAGTGATTGGAAATTGCTATTGAGTTCTAAAAGCAGCTGAGCTATTTATAGACTCAATCAACAACAACTATGTCATTGACAAATACCTTTCGATTCATTACAGTATCGGACAATGTAAACTACCCAGTAATCAATTTGTTGATCGTGTCATGGTAATAATACTAGTAGTTCTTTATAACTGACTGATAATTATTAGGGCAGTGTTGTATAACAACAATAATGTTTCACTTCATTCAATGCTCGGGTGTAATTACACAAAAAAAGTTGTGAAACAGACTTAAAAATATGTTAGCTGTAATTTTATTATTAATATATATATATATATATATATATATATATATATATATATCTAATTAGATAAACTATTAAAGCAACAACAACATGTCAAACTTAAACAACAACACGTTGTTGAAAAAGTTTTAAAAAATTGTTTGGCTAAAGGTTGGTTAAAGGTAATATTTATTTTTCCGGAAGTGCAAATATTAGCTTTCACAATAAAATTTTATGACAATTTAAAATGTTGCTTTAATAATGATTGGTAAAAAGCCAAATATCGTCATAATTCTCTATACATGTTTAATTTATAGTTGTCACCAAGATATATATTTTTACACTACCGCAAGTGGAAAAGGTCTAATCGTCTAGACTATTTTCACACAGACTTAAACTAATGGTACTCGTCAAAATTTGACTTTACACGTATGTTATTTAGAACATCGATAAAAAGTTATTCGCCTTTAAATATATAAAGAATGTATATTTTTTTACATTGCAACGATAACGTCTATCGATTAATTATGAACACTAATTGGCATAGTAAAGATTTCAAAAGGTTTATATTCATAAAAATCAAATACTCAAAATTACCTATATAAAATTGTATATAGAAAACTACACGGAAAGCAATAAAAAAATTGTACATAGATTACTGATTGAATAAGATTTGAACTTGATACGTGATCTGACGTATCAAGTCAAAATAGTAGCGCAGATTACCCTGCCATGTGGACAATTCTGTTTGCTGGCTTCAATGTCAAACTTGAAAGATATTGTAAAATGAAATTCTGCCTCTTCACACAATCCTGTTGTGCTCGTTTTAAATTTTTAAACAGTATAAACATAAGAAAACATCTGTTACCTTCACTTAACAGCTTCTAACTTAATACTGGTCCAGGAGTATCTAATCGTTGTTTAAGATTAGAAAAGGAAATAATCTAGTCACCTTGAAATATCTCTTTCTGTGGTAAAATATCCCTGAGTTTATTTTTGTCAGTTTGTTTAAGTTTGATAATTACTTCAGTGTAATAGTATTAATTCATCCTAACATTATCTACTGCAGTAATTATTAAATATTTATGCAATGCATTGTTAAAGGTTGCTGGCCAGTAGTTATTTTCTCTAGCTCAGCTTAGAAAATCCCTGCCTAGTATAACAGCCCTTATGCTCTTATCAGCAGTTTGAGCCCAAAAATTGGATTTTTCTTAGAAATTTGTTAAATTTGACTCCACACGCGAGTAAATCAGTTTAGTAGAAGCCTCTCATGATCTTCCAGAAAAACGTTTATTTTAATGATTTCGGATAAAGGGTACTGAAGGTTAGCTGGTGAATGGCCACCAAACGTGAGGAAGATATCAATGATTTGTATCCCAATGATTCGTTGACGCCTAGGACTGTGTTGAGACACCCTTCACTTGTCACGTCCTATATATACAGGGTGTTCATTAATGTTAGGGACAAACTTTGAGGGGTGATAGTACTCATCAAAATAAACAAAAAATTTCCTATAAACATATGTCGAAAAATCCTTCGTTTAGCCGCTAGCCACCATTTTGTATTTTATACAAAAAACCTTATATATAAAGAACTATTTAAGATACAGTAACCAAACCTTGCACAAATATTTATTGACCAAAGAGAAAAATATTCTCAAAGTATCATTAAGTTTGCTTTTATATTTTCAAAATGGTGGCAGTTCTTAAAGTTAATGGTTTTAGCGAATTTCCCATAGGGAAGAAGCTATTACCGTAGGTCTCATAGCGAGACTTAAGCCCGGGACCATGTTATTTTTTCTTCTTTAAGTACCCATAGACCAAAAACAATAGTCGTTAAAATTTATATATATATATGTATGTATATATGTATATAAGTATATATGTATATATATATATATACATATATATGTGTGTGTGTGTGTGTGTGTGTGTGTGTGTGTGTGTGTGTGTGTCTGTGAACACGATAACTCTCGTAAAAATGGTCCGGTCGAGACCAAATTTGGTAGAGACGTGTATTCCTACAAATGCTCGGACGAGTTCGTAAACCAGACATATCGGTCAAAGGAAACGGGTAGTTTGGGGGGGTTTTGTACTCCAAAATGGGGTTTTTTGCATTTTTTAACATGTAATTTTTTAAAATTTCAAATTTTATCTTTCACCATTAGAATCAACTTTAAAAACTGCACAGTTAAGTTCCTTAAAGTTTTTCTCTATCACCAACGGTTACCGAGATAATAAAAATCTAAATACAGTACGTTGTATTTTGAGGTTCCAATGTTAATCTTATGGAGGATAAGGAAAAATTAATATTTCCCACATCAATCAATATTTTTGGATTAAACCTGGTATTTACCTTCATGTTATTGATACCCACCCGTTTATGCTTAAAAATCATAGTTTATGTGTTTATCATGGCAGCAAACCTGCATACTCTTTTCCCATGTTAATCATATAGGGAATAGGTAAACTCCTTTATTTATGGACAGATATTGATGAAAGTTGGTGTAAATGTTAGAAATAAAATTTTTTATGGTAGAAATGCCTACTTTCAGTGTTTCTCACAGCAGCAAACCTGCACACTCTTTTCCATGTTAATCTCATGGAGAATAGGCAAATAATTCTCATGTTTATGGACGGAGTACGCAGGTGTGCTGTGACGGGAGTATTTTTGTTATTTAAATTAAAATATTTTTAACCGCCGTCATTTTGAAGATATACGTAAAACAAAAATATATAAACTCACCTACATAGTTGATTTATTAGTAGATTATTTTGTAAAAGCACTACAACAATAGAAGACTCTGGTAGGTTCATGTAAATTATGGCACCATCGACGCAGGAAACATTCCACTGAGTTGCGAGGCTACAACCAGTAGTCTGGGCTCAGTCACCCCACCCTCTCACAACACACTTCTGCCAGTAACTATACTTCATCCTAGCTATCATTTCACTGAGTTGCGAGGCTACAACCAGTAGTCTGGGCTCAGTCACCCCACCCTCTCACAACACACTTCTGCCAGTAACTATACTTCATCCTAGCTATCATTGCACTGAGTTGCGAGGCTACAACCAGTAGTCTGGGCTCAGTCACCCCACCCTCTCACAACACACTTCTGCCAGTAACTATACTTCATCCTAGCTATCATTGCACTGAGTTGCGAGGCTACAACCAGTAGTCTGGGCTCAGTCACCCCACCCTCTCACAACACACTTCTGCCAGTAACTATACTTCATCCTAGCTATCATTCCACTGAGTTGCGAGGCTACAACCAGTAGTCTGGGCTCAGTCACCCCACCCTCTCACAACACACTTCTGCCAGTAACTATACTTCATCCTAGCTATCATTGCACTGAGTTGCGAGGCTACAACCAGTAGTCTGGGCTCAGTCACCCCACCCTCTCACAACACACTTCTGCCAGTAACTATACTTCATCCTAGCTATCATTGCACTGAGTTGCGAGGCTACAACCAGTAGTCTGGGCTCAGTCACCCCACCCTCTCATAACACACTTCTGCCAGTAACTATACTTCATCCTAGCTATAATGTTTTATATTTCAAAAGTTAAATTAAACTACTTATTTGCTGACCTCACTGCGCACAGTATATGGCGAGATGGAGATTTTTCCCCCCAGATCTAACACAAAAAGTGTTTACAAGATACTTTTGAAAACAATCGATAGCCGTTCTTTAACCATGACTTTTAATTTTTGTTATTAATTTTTGGAAACCCATTTTAAACTTTCTTAGTAGTAACCTTTTCCCGTACATTCTATAATTTGTTTACTTCTATTTCGTTTGAAAGTGATAACGAGAAAAATGAAAAATAGTTCCCCATCATTTAATTTTTTATAAATTACATCTAGAAATTTATCAGACTTTTATTTTTTAAATGTTAATATATTTTTTAGGATTTTATCTATAAAATCATGATACGAGCAAGGTTTGTATATGCATATATATACAGGGTGTTCATTAAAGTTGGGCAAAAACTTCGAGGGGTGATAGTACTCATAAAAATAAACAAAAAATCACCTATAACCATTTATTGAAAATCCTTGGTTTAGCCGCTAGCCGCCATTTTGTATTTTTTACAAAAAACTATATATATCAAGAAATATTTAAGATACAGAAGCGGAGTTTAGCTGGCACAACGCGGCTTCTTAGTCACGGCCGCTCCGCGGTGGCGCGTGGGCCCTGTATTCTAACATTAAAAGTGCATTATCTCGGTTATTCGTGGATGGATTTCGTTCACCAAAGTACTGTTCGATTTGAAATTAAAAATTCCAATATTTTTTGTATCTTGTAAAAATTGTATTAAGTTAATGGTTTTTTGTTATTATAATTTAAATATTTTTAACCACCGCCATTTAAAAAATATAAAAGAAAATTAAATGATACTTTGTAAATATTTTTCTGTTTAACTAATAAATGCAAAGTTTGGTTTCTGTATCTTAAGTATTTCTTTATATATATAGTTTTTTGTAAAAAATACCAGATGGCGACTAGCGGCTAAATATATATTTGCACACGGATCTCGAAAACGGCTCTAAGGAATTTCTTTAAATTTTGTAAATAACTGATTTCCGAGTAGAAAATAAGTTCTTGATAGGTCTAATCTCCAGGAAAATACTGGTTTTCTTGTAATATTCAGTTAAAAATCTAAAAATTTAACATTAGGCTTATGGAGAATCAAATGTAAACAATACAAATCAAAACATCTGTTTATAACCGTTTGACAGTTCTTGATTTAAGATGGTGGGGAACAATATGTGAATAGAGGTTTTGCATAAATATTTATTGTTTGTATGTATAATACAGTAAATGCAAAATTATGAGGTTACTAAACAATTTGTAAAAACTTTGGGGCAACATAACTGTGCGAAATAAAAGCAGAAAACAGTATTTCCAAAATCTTCCGTGGTTTGATAGTAAACATATTCAATTTATTGCTTGAAGCCACTGTAACAAACTAATTAATTGGTGTAAATTAAATTTCTTTTTTGATTTTCAATCCTCATTCCATTTCTAACAAAATCAGTTGATCACAGGGTAATAATAACTGTATGGATAATTAAACAGTAAAAGATCGACTAAAACAATTGAGTTTGGATAAAAGACCTTAAATGGTGTCGCTTAATTGGCAGACGCCGTAGTCTAGTGGTAGCGATTTGGCCTCATAAAACTAAGGTTGCGAGTTCCACCCCTACCTGGGGCAATACTTTTTGTTCAGTGCTATATTAACTGTGGTGTATTAAATTGGTTTTATTTAAACCACATAAATGTTTTCATTGAGTAATAAATGTGTTTTAATTTTCTTATAAAGTTTTAAAATACATGTCTTATTCTGTACGAGCAAAGCTCGGTCACCAGGTACTTATCTATAAACCGATCAGTACGAAATCTATGAACTTAAGGTCCTCAATATACTGCATAGTTTAATAAAAGGTATACAAAAGCAAACATTGTAGTTTCATAATGTTTTATCTTAGATTATTGCTGATACAATAATTTTTCTTTGTATCAATCACAGCCGTTTCGCAATGTTCTATCGCTAATCTATTAATTTTAAACTAGATTTGTACTTTTCCTGTACTGAACAGCCCAATGAACTGATAGGTATAGAGATATCCGAGTCGTACAAAGGCATATAATTTAAAGTAATGCAAGGTCCTTAAAACGTTTGTAGACCCCAGCGCGGTATTAAACATGAGCATTAACGCGGATTATATTGTGTGATAACGAACAGATATGGGGAACCGCCTCTTTCTATGCTGCACGGACACTTTCCTTAACATGTTTAGAATACTTTACTTATTCTTAATCACATTAAGGACTGTGTTGTTGAAGTTTATATATTTTTTACATAGACAAAATATGACAATTATGCTAATGCAACATGTAAGACAAAATATCACTTAAGTGAGGCCTTGGGTTTTGGCTTATTGGGTTTTAAAAATATATTTCCAATCTTTTTTTAACAAATGAGGATATAGCTATATTTGTGTAACTAGAGCGCAAACGATGTCATATCGCATGAGGTTCAAAAGAACTTTGTGGGGGACCATGACAGTTTGCATACGTATTACACACAAGATTTTTCCTACAGTAAAAAAAGTCATTTAGGTTGTTTGATTTTTCCCGTTGGGATAAATGTAAACAGCTTTTAGGTTTCGGTAATCTCAGTTTCATGGCGCAAAACTGAAAGTTAGTGTTGTAGGAACGTTTACCGTCAGCTGACTGAGCGCTTAGCGCATGCTATTAGTTAGTTGTATATAGATTTGGAGCGTTCCGCTTAAGGTCCGCAATATACTGCATAGTTTAATAAAAGGTATACAAAAGCAAACATTGTAGTTTCATAATGTTTTATCTTAGATTATTGCTGATACAATAATTTTTCTTTGTATCAATCACAGCCGTTTCGCAATGTTCTATCGCTAATCTATTAATTTTAAACTAGATTTGTACTTTTCCTGTACTGAACAGCCCAATGAACTGATAGGTATAGAGATATCCGAGTCGTACAAAGGCAAATAATTTAAAGTAATGCAAGGTCCTTAAAACGTTTGTAGACCCCAGCGCGGTATTAAACATGAGCATTAACGCGGATTATATTGTGTGATAACGAACAGATATGGGGAACCGCCTCTTTCTATGCTGCACGGACACTTTCCTTAACATGTTTAGAATACTTTACTTATTCTTAATCACATTAAGGACTGTGTTGTTGAAGTTTATATATTTTTTACATAGACAAAATATGACAATTATGCTAATGCAACTGTAAGACAAAATATCACTTAAGTGAGGCCTTGGGTTTTGGCTTATTGGGTTTTAAAAATATATTTCCAATCTTTTTTTAACAAATGAGGATATAGCTATATTTGTGTAACTAGAGCGCAAACGATGTCATATCGCATGAGGTTCAAAAGAACTTTGTGGGGGACCATGACAGTTTGCATACGTATTACACACAAGATTTTTCCTACAGTAAAAAAGTCATTTAGGTTGTTTGATTTTTCCCGTTGGGATAAATGTAAACAGCTTTTAGGTTTCGGTAATCTCAGTTTCATGGCGCAAAACCGAAAGTTAGTGTTGTAGGAACGTTTACCGTCAGCTGACTGAGCGCTTAGCGCATGCTATTAGTTAGTTGTATATAGATTTGGAGCGTTCCGCGCATGTGATTGGCTGGTTACTTATCCGCTCTATGGTGGATATAAGATCATACTCACCCTAGAACGTATATGTAATGCTTATACGTTTTGCAGTACGTACGTGCTTATACGTTAAGGTTTTGTGTAAAATGTGCCTGATATCGCGCGGTTGTAGGAAAATATTATTTCAAACACTAATGATTAACCTATCAGGTTAAATTCAAAAACAAGAAAGTAAAAGAATGATATAATGTGATAAATGTACACTTTCAAAGTAAATGATTTTAGGAAGTGTTATAAATATATTTATTTCATGCTCATATTTTATTCATTGAATTTTAAATAAACATTACTAAATATATTTAAATACAAAATCCTGTATTCTTAAATTAAGAGAAAGATATCTGTTCAAACAAGTTATTGGAAAAGTGTTGTGTTTGTCTTGGTATTCAATAAGTCGACTGTCCGTAGTAACAGCAACAGTTTCATTAACAATGGGAAGCCAGCCGAACGCTGTGATTCTCTTTGAAACAATCGAAGCACGATACGTATATTAAATGACATATTTTATTTTCAAAAAGTTAATTATATTTATTTCTAATATAAAGTCACTTTATAATAATATTTAGTGTTTCAAAGATAAAAACTATTACTACCTTTCCAATGCTTATGTTTTATTGAAATTGTAATGGCCTTGTAAATTAACGTATAAAAGTGTCTTAGCTATTAGCTTGGTTAGAAACAAGAACGGTATTGGTTCAAATAGAAACCGTGATTCCAAATCGAGCCATGCGCAAGATTTAAGCGGAGCATTTTCATGACTTGAGGCCAAACGAGTTTCGGATGCGACCGTTCGGTTTAATAGAGCCATTTCACAGCTTGGTCGTGAAATAAATATTCCCGTTTTTTTAAAATCAATTTTTAACTAAATTGTTATGAATATAATTTTAATTAAATGCCTTCTAGATTACAGTATAATTATATTTTCGTTAGACACAGCACGAAACCCTAAAAAAATTTATTAGCTTCAAGGATGTTAAGCCTTTTAAAAAATTTAAAAAATCGTAAAATGACCTCTTAAAATATAGTAGCTTCCTATAAATCTTTTAAATTCCTTATGTACATATAAATTATAAATATCTATTTATTGTAACCTAATTTCAAGATTATATATTGTATTTTCAGTTCTATTTCCAATCTTGGGTTGATTAATGGGCCAATATACTTAAACACAAATTTTCTCAGAAGAGGGTTAATTTTACTTATAAGTCCATCGTCTGATAAAAATTAAAAGTACACATAACAATGAAACTTCATGCACTCACTATATTCCAGAGAAGGTTTTTCAATGCTTGAAATTGTCTACCGCCCCTTGAAAAGTAAATAACGAGCATTTAAAAACCCACTATTTACGCGATATTAGTCGTATTTTGAATTCATTTTCAATGAATGATCTACTGGTAATAGTCAGCTGTCTTTGTAGTTTGA
Organism: Nephotettix cincticeps; assembly: GCA_023375725.1. Classification (NCBI taxonomy): domain Eukaryota; kingdom Metazoa; phylum Arthropoda; class Insecta; order Hemiptera; family Cicadellidae; genus Nephotettix; species Nephotettix cincticeps. Next base: position 53,607,955 of record CM041791.1, read on the forward strand.
TTTAATAGAAAGAAAAACAAACAGCTATCAAATTAAAATCAAGATAAGTTTATATTAATTGTTGATTTTAAACCTATTTCGAAATCATATTAAAAAGATCTTTTAACGTATAACTAATTTTAATAATAACATAAAATGTTACTATCTATTTATTTGTAAAGTAATGCTACACAATAAAGCTGGGTATTTATTTATTTTCTTTTTAATTATTTGTTTAGTATTTCAGGTGTACATTTTAGTATGATAATCTTTCTTTTTAAAATAAATCCTACACAACCCGTACAAAGGACAGGCTTTCTGCTAGCATTTAAACGTTATTATTAAGATTCTATGGTGGTAGTACACAGCTGAGAATGTGAATTAGATATAATAATATCTAATACTCAAACATACAAATCTTCAAATTATATTACTAGGTGTAGGAATAAGTGATGTGTATCGTTATCAATGAATATATTGGTTAAAACTGATTTTACTTTTACGTAACGTAAAGTTTATATTTTTAATTTTTCAATTCTTAGTTTAATTAATTATGTACCATAATATATTGATGATTGGTTTTTAAACTAATTTAACATTTTCTTTGCTCCCATATCAATTATTCTATTTTATTCCTTGTTTTATACACAAATAATTTATGTCAGACATAATCCAATACTATAATACGAGCAAGGTTTGTATATATATATATATATATATATATATATATATATATATATATTTGCACACGGATCTCGAAAACGGCACCGAGGATTTTCTTTAAATTTTGGAAATAAATAATTTCCGAGTAGAAAATAAGTTCTAGATAGGTCTAATGTCCAGGAAAATTCGTGTTTTCTTGTAATATTAAGTTTAAAATCTAAAAATTTAACATTACGCTTATGGAGAATAAAATGTAAACAATACAATAAATGCAGTAAATGCAAAATTATGAGGTTACTAAACAATTTGTAAAAACTTTGGGGCAACATAACTGTGCGAAATAAAAGCAGAAAACAGTATTTCCAAAATCTTCCGTGGTTTGATAGTAAACATATTCAATTTATTGCTTGAAGCCACTGTAACAAACTAATTAATTGGTGTAAATTAAATTTCTTTTCTGATTTTCAATCCTCATTCCATTTCTAACAAAATCAGTTAATCACAGGCTAATAATAACTGTATGGATAGTTAAACAGTAAATGATCGGCTAAAACAATTGAGGTTGGCTAAAACACCTTAACCGGCGTCACTCATTAGGCAGACGCCGTGGTCCAGCGATAGCGTGTTGGCCTCGTAACACGGAGGTGTTCAAACCCCGTCAGGGGCAATACTTTTTGTTCAGTGCTATATTAATTATGGTGTATTAAATCGGTTTTATTTAAACCACATAAATGTTTTCATTGAGTAATAAATGTGTTTTAATTTTTCTAATTAATTTTTATAATACATGTATTATTCTAAACGAGCAAAGCTCGGTCACCAGGTACTATGTATAAACAAAGATAAAAATGCATATTTAAATCAGGCGGTTACTAAAACATACTACATTTAATCATCAAATTAAAGCACTATCATGGCATACCTTAAAAATCCGTTTGTAGCAAACTTTTCAGCATTAGTTGGGTATTACCACTGATAATAATGTATGGTAGCTCAATAAATGTGTAATCCAAAGGCATTTAGTAAGTCCTGTCAACTGTTACCTCGGTCAGAATATAGTGTAAATCTGGTATTCTGTAGGTTCATGATGATTTTGTCTTTGTGTAGTTCAAGTCTATCGGAAAACCATTTAACGATCGTCAGGGAAATACAATAATGTTAATTACTACTACATTTTCACTACAAATAATAAGCTGTTATCGAGCTTAATAACTGTTGTATAAAAATTAAAATTAGATACAACCTTTTTTAACATTTGAATACATTTTATTCGCATTGGGTTCTGTAATAATTTGCATTAATCAATGATAAAGAGAAAGTTTTATTTACAAAGTCAACAGATGTTTTTGATTATCTGAAGTAGTAGTTAAGCATCCGATATCTCGATATTTACTCCGACGATTGTTCAATTCTCTTGATTGTTTGATAATCAATCCACCTATTTCATTATGCCTTTGTCAATCTGATAACTACATGATTGTTTACCGATTTTTGACAGTGTTAGTTTGTTTACACGTATTTGAGCTGTCTCCATTCAGTATTTTCAATTTATCTTTGAACTATATTGTTAAGTCAATACTGTATGTGACAGAATTGTATACTACCGATTCAAGTTCAACTTATAATCAATCTATAAAAACTATCAACTATCAGCTGAAGCTCAGCTATTTCACATCCAGGACTCCTAACATATTTCATATTTGGAACATCGGTTAATTTAATCTAAAAATAGATTTGTAATAAACTTAGATGTTTTTTTATCGCAACTCGAGGATGATTCGGAAACTTTCATGCAACTTTGCAATATTTGCTCTTCACATGTTTGCTCAGACTTCATCTCTCATTCTTAAATAAATAAATCTAATTTAACTAAAATTATGTAGTTTTTAGAGATCATTTTAAAGGGTTGTATCCTCATCTATTTTATTTTACCACTATCATAGATAGGTTTTATTATCCAATACTATAATACGAGCAAGGTTTGTATATATATATTTATATATATTTGAACACGTATCTCGAAAACGACACTAAGGATTTTCTTTAAATTTTGGAAATAACTAATTTCTGAGTAGAAAATAAGTTCTAGATAGGTCTAATGTCCAGGAAAATTCTTATTTTTTGTAATATTAAGTTTAAAATCTAAAAATTTTACATTACGCTTATGGAGAATCAAATGTAAACAATACAAACCAAAACATCTGTAATGTAACAATATAACCGTTTGACAGTTGTTGATTGAAGATGGTGGGGAGCAATATGTGAATAGAGGTTTTTCATAAATATTTATTTTATGTATGTAATAAATGCAAAATTATCAGGTTACCAAACAATTTGTGAAAACTTAAGGGTAACATAATTGTGCGAAATAAAAGCAGAGAAAATATTTCCAAAATCCTCCGTGTTTTGATGGAAAACGTATTCATTGTATTGCTTGAACCCACGTGTCATTTGGTAGACGCTGTAGTCTAGCGGTAGCGTGTTGGCCTCGAGAACCGAAAGTCTCGAGTTCCATCCCCAACAGGGGCACTACTTTTTGTTCAGTGCTATATTAGTTATGGTGTATTAAATCGGCTTTATTTAACCCACATAAATGTTTTCATTGAGTAATAAATGTGTTTTAATTTTTAATTTTTATAATTACATGTCTTATTCTATACGAGCAAAGCTCGGTCACCAGGTACTTAATAATAAATCAAATAATGTAGTTTAAATTACATAGAAAAATAAAATAAATTATTCATATGCCAATGTATATACGTTCTTACAAATATCAAAATAAATCATTAACAAATAGTATAATTTAAAAACCATTCTGATTATAATTATTAATTACATATGTTATTCGTGATCAAAATATTACCTATTTTAGACATTTCTTCTTCTTACATACTATATATGAAATAATTTGAATAAAAATTTATTACATAATTAACATGACGTGTATCTATTACAATAATAATTTTTAAGCATGTAAAATGTTATTTAAAACTAAAACTATTACTAATATTTTATTTAGATCAATTTTAATAAATCGTCACAATTTTAAGTTGATTGTTAAGTTGATACCACCCAGTTTCCCAATAAGTGAGCCTCAGATATTACGCTGAATATAGCTTTAACGACACGTTTTAAAAAGGAGAGAAAATTGCAATTGATTCTTTTCACTCCTTAATTGCTTTCTAATGAGTCTGTACAAATTAAAGAAAGAAGTCATCTAATTTCCGAGGATTCAATTAGAAGTGATTCTTGAACTCGCTAAGAGAAATTGAAGAAGGTTGTGATTTCTTTCAATAATTAACATTTTTATGTGTTTGTTCTTCCTTTTTACCTCTTCATGAAATAATAATACCTTTGCAATTTGCTTTACCAGGACTGAGATTTAAAATATGTCAGACGCTTTTGTTTATTTTTGGTAACTAAAAGTGTCGTTAAGTCTGTTTAATTACTCAGCAAAATTAAATAATTGCTTGAATTGGTTAATTTGTCGAAAATTTATTAGTTAAAGTGTATAAATAATTAAACATTAAGTTAAATATACTTATTTTATTACTTATTACTTAATTTATCTGTAAGGTTCCTTCATTTTAAAACAATTAGTCATTTTAAATCTATAAATATGTAGGTTTAAAAAATATAATTTATCAGTTTCAAACGTTTATTGCTTTGGTATTGTTTTACTATATATCACTATAAGTTGTCTTATTAATATCGCTATAGGACGCTGCCAAACTGAGATAGCTGCCAGAGTAACGGGAGTTTAGAGTCCGTAGTTATTTTAATGAAATGCCATATTATACCATATATTTGTAAAATAAGGTTAGCTGTATTTAAAGTATTCGTTTTTTTAATTGAATTTCAGTGGTCATTTGAAGGGTATACATTCTCGAAATGTAACACTAAGATTAATAATTGTCAAAATCACATACACATGTTAAAAATACACAAAGAAGCAAATCGACAGTCCCCTAATTTAAATAAAAGAAAATATATCACTCATATGTTACCTGCAGCTTAACAATCAAAATTAACAATTTGTATTCTATCGCTTTCACGTTTCAATTTTTTTCTGGGGGGGGGTATTAACAATTAATTTGTAGAACGAAAATTTGAAATCTAAGAACAGCTGTTTAGATGAACTGAAAACATTCCCATTTGTTATATCCAAGATCTAACCTATTTCCCACAGGAAAGTAAAACAATTTTGTAGACGAGATCACTTTCTTTTTATTGTAAATTTTAATATAAAATTAGCAATATTAAACAACTTTATTTATTCAATTTAAAATAAAAGTTATATAATATGTCTAGCTCATTGAGGGAAATTTGATTTCTGATTGACGATAAAATTTGTCGTCTCAAATAGTTATAACATATTTATATGCTATAAATATTTAGGTATATTATCAAATCTATTATACATTGTAATATATTATTATATTATATATACTATCAAATATTTATAATTTATTTATAACAACTTTAGTGACGAACATATTTTTATTTTCCAACAGAAGCGCCCCCTCTGGAACTGTTGGAAGAGTCCGTAATTCAGAATATTGTCCTCAAGAGGTACATAACACAGGCTTTTGTTGAAAAATGCTATCTTTTCAGCGAACATTGTAAAGAACCAAAGAACACTTAAAAAAAATATAAGTTGATATTTCCGTGATTTATGTTTGAAGCAACAAAATTTCTCTTATCCATAATGTTGTATTAGACCTTTATGTATTTCCCAGCTTAAACTTGTATCCTGGCTCTTAGACGGGATCACAAAGTAATTTAATTCGTCAGTGAAAATGTAAATGTATGATAATATCAAATTCTCTTGTGTCATTATTTATTAGTCTGCGCAAAAGAAATTATTTTCAAAATTCACAAAGGATATTTGCATTGTATGTATAGAAAACTACCAAAGTGTCCATTGCCGTATCCATATACCATGTACAAGAGGTCCCATAGCTGTATGTATTGAAGGCGACAGCATGATATGGCGTTTCCCCGTGTGAAACATGCACACTGGCGAAATATGTATTACAGTTATATACACCCACCTAATACCTCAGCGGCTCTCCCCTGTATCAATCCCAAGATTGACAAATCTGTAGACGGGTAGACAGCTGATGGGCTATACACTGGCAATATACGTATTACAGTGATACACCCACCTAATACCTCAGCGGCTCTCCCCTGTATCAATCCCAAGATTGACAAATCTGTAGACGGGTACACAGCTGATGGGCTATACACTGGCAATATACGTATTACAGTGATACACAGCCACCCGATACCTTAGTGGTTCTTCCCTGGATTGATAAACACCAAGATTGATAAATCTGTATAAGAGTAGCCAGCTGATAGGCTATTCACTGGTAAATTTTCTGGACCGATATTTTTGGATGAAACTTGCTACTTACCTTCATATGGCTGAGATCCATACATCTTTACTAAAGAATCATAGTATATGTGTTTACCATAACAGCTAACCTGCATACCACCTTTATTTATGAACATATAAAATTTTTCATAAGGTGAAAATAAAGATAGTTTATGGTAAAAATTCCTACTTTTAGTGTTCCTCACAGCAGCAAATCTGCATACTCTTTCCCATGTTAATCTTATGGAGAATAGGGAACTCTCTTATTTATTATGTATAATGATCAAACGCAGGTCTGCTACAACGGGGGTGTTATCATTGTTATTAACTAATGTTTTATTTAAGGTTATCATGATAATCATGTAAGGTTATGAAGGTTATCACGCTACTCATGATTGGGTTACCTCGGTTGAAACCTAGAAGCATTGGTCTAGATAAGGTTCATTGGTATTGTAATCAAAATCGATAAACATAGAACATTTTTATTACAATAACTTTTATTACAAAATAGCAATAACTTAATATAACTTTATACTATAACTACAATATGCACTACTATACTATTATAATTACTACTACTTTATACGGGGAATATTCTAAAATTTACCGTTACACTGTCTCAAATTTATTATTTAAACATTCACTAATTAAGTATTCATTTCACATAATAAATTGAGCATTATTTTAGAAAGCATATATCCACTACAATAAATTCTCGTAGCCTTAAAACTACGTAAAGATTTATGAAACATCCAACAACATATCGGGGGAAGTAGTCCCCATTAATTACACTGCAATACACTACTAGTACAGCTTAGTTATATACATGGTATCAGGATATAAAACTACACACTCCAGATTTCTTGAAGCAGCCCAGCCCAATCTGGTGTCAATCGTCTGTCAAGCCGCCAATTTCCTGCGCTCAGGAAGGACTGTCAGGGATCTGGGTTTAATTCACACATTCTGATCTCACCGGCTTTGGCTTGTCTCCAACGGACATTTTTTTATAACTACCTTCTTACTATTTATTCTATAAACTATTAACACTATTAGTAAATAATCATGGCATTATTGGCTCAAATATAATCCGCTATGCATATAAAATGAGACGAAAAATAAAGTACAATGTACATCCTTTTAAATACATACTAGCTAGAGTACCCGCCCTTCGTATGGTGAAAATAGTTTAAAGGAGGTAACTTTTTCTCTTCGGTATGAAATAAATATTCTAAAACATGAAAATTTGATTAATAAAAATGCTTTATGTGAGGTAAAATACTATTCACATAAAAAGTGGGTTCACGATCTAAAAAAATTATAAACACGAGGGTCTACAACATTACAAAGTACCACCTGTTAAGTAATATTGGGAAAGGTTAAATAATAACGTATAAAGACCGGCATCAGGAGAAGACTACCATTTTCGGCAATATTAATTTTGATCCAGCAGTTTATCTGTAAAAATTAACTTTCTTTCTTATTCTTCCTGTACTATAAAACGTTGTTTAAACAGATCGTGAAATTATAAACTGTAAACATTGAAACCTAGGACATTTGCAGCAACTGCTTCCAGAATTGTCAAATTTTAGTGTACACAACTGTTGACATTCAAGTAGTTTTTTGTTTACATTTCTTAGAAAAGTAAATATTGAAACCTAGGATATTCACTGAGCGTAGCCCGAGGGCATTTTAAGGAAATTATGAATATGCCTATGAGTTGCATGAGTCTGAGATCTAACTTTGTGTAAAATTTCACATCGGTTTTTAGCCTGTTTTAGAATGTTTACTGTTACACAGTTCCTTTGAGGTAGAACCTTATCTACCTTTTATATATTTTGAACTAAGCTGCACACATACAAACACACTTGTTTGTACTTTACCAACTTAACACAATCTATTCATTACTTTATTTAACTTATTACTTTGTTCCTGGTATTATACAATTAAAGTAAACTACAAAACAGTGTCTACTGTAATTCAAATTCTTAAACTTCAGGTATGAGTTTTGGAAAGAAATAATTTTTTTAACCTTTCAGGTTAATTTTACATAATTATTAAAGTCCAAACTATGCAGCTATTATGTTTTTAAATAATAAAATGATTTAAATTTGCAACTTTATATGCTCTTGATAAATGTCTTTTCCAGAAGTGAAATAAGCTTACGAATCGAGGATGTAGGGTAGAAAGGTTGTTTGCCAGAAGACAAAGCTAGTAAACAAGGCGTGTACTCATTTTCTCCGTAAAACGATGAATGAAAATTTAATTTTCTTACAACAGCCTCTGTGCAGGGCGGTAAAATTCATTAGCTCTTATCTCTTCCCAGAATTTTCCTCAGCGAATTACTTCACAGATTTTCCTTTGTTTTCTTGGACTCAATTCGCTTCACTAATTTGCAAATGCCTTTCTTTCCGAAACAACAGTGATGAAGAGTTCTGAGACCAGAAATCTGTAAGAGTGTGGAACAGCAGTTTTTTAATGTTGCTTCGGTTTGAGTCAACGTAAATAACGGTACAGATTTCTATGAAACTAACATGACTAATAAATATAGCTTCCTTAAACATTTATGGAGTATAAAACAAGTTCATATACTCTTATATAGTCTTCTATAATCATAGGTATTCGGTAGTTTGGATGTTTAATATTTTAAGCATTTTAGGAGAAAAATTAATCGGTGGAGATTATTTTGTTGCAATTTTTTTAATATTTTTAAAACATTAGCCAAACGCACCATGGCCTCTTGAAGATACCGTCAATTGTGCAGGTATATATTGAAGCTTTGCGCATACACGTTGGTACGTCCTCTGTGATCGAACTTACCAGATTCATACTTGTCTGACGGAGTGGTTCCTCAGCAAATCCTAAATCTTTCAAATAAAAATTATTTTCAAAGAGAATTTAATTGATTCTCCCAAAAACTTACTTGCATTTGCATTTTCAAATAATTAAGGACTCTTGTTAGTGGCAAAGAATCAGCCAGCCATGGAAAAAGAGAATAGGTTCTGTATGTTTTATAATGTGTTTCTTTACATAGTCAAGTATGTGATCCGTTGCAGGATTTTCACAGTACCAACAAAAATGGTAAAATCATCCAATAAAGTTATCATAAAAATTAAATTAATTTTTATTCCTAAGAGAAAAGAAAAAATAGAAATGCAATTAAGGAAATATAAAACATTGTTTATTAATTATCGGTGATGATTGATAGCCCGAGGCAGAGCAATCGTCACCTGTTACTACTGCCAAGGAAATGTAGCATCAGTATTTGTTCAAGTTGAATATTTATCGATAATTTAAATAATAGTTTAGATGAAAATTAGTATTCTGTTTTCCTTTCGATATCTTCATTGTTTATAATAGTACCATAGAGGGTGACTTTGTATAGTTTTGTATTAGATTATGTCAAATACAAGAGTATTCTTACTAGCTTGTTTGATATACATACATATATACAGGGTGTTCATTAAAGTCGGGGACAAACTTCAAGGGGTGATAGTACTCATCAATACAGACAAAAGATTCCTATAAACATATGTCGAAAGATTTTTTGTTTATTTTCATGAGAACTATCACCTCGAAGTTTGTCCCCGACTTTAATGAACACCCTGTGTATATATGTATGTATGTAACAAGTTTTATATGTTCATAAATAAAGGTGGTATGCAGGTTAACTGTGATGGTAAACACATATACTATGGTTCTTTAGCAAAAATGTATGGATCTCAACTACATAATAAAGGTAAATAGCGTAAATAGTAATAAAGATAAATAGCAAGTTTGATCCAAAAAATATCGATCAGAAAGTGAAATATTAGTTTTTCCTTATCCTCCATAAGATTAACATTAGAGCCCAAAATACAACGTACTGTGTTTAGATTTTTATATATCACATTAACCGTTGGAGATAGAGCAAAACTTTAAATTAGTAAATTATGTAGTTTTTAGCTGGTTCTAATGATAAAAGATCATATTTACAAATTTCTTAAATTACATATAAAAACACAAGAAAAACAATTTTTGATTACAAACTCCCTCCCCAAAACACCCCTTTCGATAAACCAAAATGTCTGGTTTACGAACTCGTACTCGTACGAACGTCGTAAATGAACTCGAGTAAATGTAGGAATACACGCCTAAACCAAATTTGGTCTCGACCAGACCATTTTTACGCGAGTTATCATGCCTCTGGCTACCTCCAAACGAAAAAATATGTACAATATACAAGCTGTGTTCACAGCTGAAATACCTAATGAAGCCACTCAATTCCATCAACGATGTTTTAATGAACACCACTTTTAATTACCACTCTGAGTGACACTATCAGGGATGTAAAATAGCAATTTGTTGCATTAGACCATAGAAAGTCAAGGGTTAAGGACGTCTTTGAACCAAGTGAGGAACTTAGCATTAACTTAGTAAATGGAAACTTATCGACTCGGGGCGTTCTACAAACTCTGTCAGCAGAAGAGGAAGTATTAGCATATAAAATTATGTCAGGCGCTAAGTAGTTGGCAAGTGCTTCGTCGCATGAAACAAACGGCCTGCACTATTTATACGTAAGTACTCGTAATGCTTCAAAGTTGGTGTGAGGAACTTCCTACCTGCCGATTCTTGGTTATGTTCACTTTATTTCTTTTCAAACTAATGATGTTTATTTTTACATAATGTGAATTTATTAAATAACGTAAAGTATCCTTTAGACTAATTCGTTATGTGTGTTGCGACCGTGTGTATGTTTTTGTTGATCATATTTCATTGTATATCAAGTCCCAGTTTCAGAATATAGTTTTAATATACTTACATTAATCTTCTACAAATATTTTATATTAATACGAGAAACAATGTATTTAATTATTATTGTTTCGTGGAGAATTTTCAAGCAAGTAGGCTATAGTCAATAAATATTACAGTTTTTACCTTATGAATACTACCATACTTAAATGGACTTTTTATATGAGTTTTATGAATTCATGAATAAAATGTATGCATATTAGAGACAAATATTTTTTGTAATAAGACTGCTTGCTCTTTCGTGATTATTTCAGTTTACTAACTTATAATAATATAATTATAATATAATTAACATAATCATTTCATTGTTGTTACTTATGTTACAAAATATACAAGATACTACGTTAAGAACAATTTGCATTAATATTGTGAAGTGCAGCAACACTTTGACAGCATATTTTTTACACGTGGATAAAAATTTCAAAAGAATTACAGAGATTTCCTCAAGTGGTCTGCGTTTGGATGTGCACTAAAAGGGAGTTAATTGCTTTAAACTAAAACGTGGCGGATGGTTTGGACAGTTACCCAACTTTAAATTTACCAGCCCTTGTTGACGCTCTCGAACAAGTGGACTTGGTAATTGCTTTACCCAACTGAACATTCATCCCAATTTTTCTAATAACAGATTTGTTGAGGGTTTTGTTAGAAAGCTTTTCGATATTCTAATTTCTTGTACTGTCCCACCATCTCATCCCAGGATGGCCATCTGTCTAGGCCATCATCCGCAACCGATTCACCCGTTACATCGGCTACCCGTATTAGTAACCAAGTACCTAATGGCGTGCGACATTACCACTTGGTCACAGAATGATCAGCGCTCTGCCCCTAGACTAGTGCTCTTCCCTATAATAAAAGTGTTATTGATATTATTATAGAACTCTACCTAATGGGGTGTAGTATTACTACATACTGATAACAATTTTGATATTATTATAATATGTGAATTTATAAATCTACAGTTAAAGTATGGTTATAGTTCATTATTTGTACTACCATTACCAATACCACCCTATGTCAAAACCTATTTCCTAGCTATAAGTGCAAAAACATTAAATAAATAAACGGTTTGAAATCTTTATTGTCGAAGTGATTATTAATTTGTACTGTTGATTTGGCGTGTCTTTTTAGGCTTTTGTGGTTTCGTAATAAATTAAGAGATTTGTTAACAATTAATAAATTTAGTTTCTGTTATAGTTTTAGCTATCATTAAATAGTGTCAGATCGTACATATGGAAAATTATTTAATAGCATAGTCGTTGTGTGTTCATTAAGATTTATAACAAGAACTAAGATAAGTATTATATCATGAGTTAATAGTTCAATTACGTTCACTATTTATGTATAACAGGATCTCCCTTGGCACAGTCGCCTGTCTCTATTGTTAGAAACACTTTGTCCTCCTGGCTACACGCTGCTTTACAATGTTTTTATTGCTACAATTTCAATGGGTTTTCCTTTAAATAATTATAATTATATCGGATACATTAAAAGGTCACATCAAGGGAATCCCTCCCAGATGAAGTCCTCTTCGTGCTGCGTTCGAAGTGCAAACGGTTCGGCCAGCAGGACGACACCAACTAAGAGGAGGCATCGATGCTAAATAACATGTCCGTTCTTATGCAGAAACTGGAAAGGTCCTTCTAGTTCAAAAGAGTGTCAATAAATCGATCAAGGTATTCCGAAACTCCAGGATTGTCTGGGTGAAATCACCGAGTGCCGGAAAAAAAGACTGCAGGCGGTAGGACAGAAGTGCAATGTCAAAAACAGAGTCCTCTCTGACCCGTCCCACGCACAAGCTATCTGTCTGAGTCTCAGACCGAGACGGTCAAGATTAGTGGTTTACTTAGTTGTGTAGTCTTGTAGAGATATGTAAATTGTGTTTTATAATTTCGGACCCATCTTTTATTTCTAAATCTGGTTTAAACGAAGCCACATTTTAAATGGGTATTTTCTAAAAGTTATTTTTAAAATATAATTAAATACAGACTCAATATCTCGTGTACCTCTATTACGATTTAATATTATTATATTTGTCAAAATGTAAAACTCTATTCCCAACAGTCAGTTTGACATACTTTCAGCCCCCATATAATATAATCCCCAGAATTGGAGAAGAACATTTTTCAACCAGGGTGCTGCTGTGACCTTGTACAGCTTCACCTTCAGAAGACACATATAAAATAATCAGATGCTCGAGTTGTTATGATGTCAAATCCAAACATATTGCTTTGGGGAGAATTCTCAGTGTGAAAAGTCCTCATAGAATCAAAACGAAGATTTATAGCAATAGAATATAATTTTATGTGAGGCGTGCATAAACGCTTATTCTAAGTGCTATAAAACACAGAACTATAAAACTTATTGTTATACGTATGCCAGAAGCCAGATATGTAAACTCACTCCTCATTTTTTCACTTCGATGTATAGATTCAACTATTGACAAACCATCAACTTTGATAGAACATATAATTTCCACTGAATTCTCTTCATAAACTCCAATAATTTCCAAACGTCTCCCAAAACAGTTGATGCGCTCTAATATCATTTCGTCTGTTTTGGTACAATGGTTATGAAAAACACAATAGGTGTGTGAGTCATATGGTTTAATACCTGGAAGCATCGTAATCAAGTGTTATATTCAGTTCAAGAAATTGTTTTTTATACACTAAATCTAAGGGACATATAAAACGATACATTAATTTTTATTATATTCCTATGGGAGCTAATGTCTATTTTCCAATAAGTGTTCCGTACTTTTTTTCCACGAATTACTAGGGGGTATCAGAAGGGAACTGTCGCTCTATATTCTCATTAGGAGGCAGGCCAACACTTTCCCTGTCCTCCAGAGATCATGCATAAAGTATTTACGCGTGAAATTAGATCGTACTATTACACACAATAAACATATTAGTTCTACCTTCGTTACTTCAACTGAATAGTCTGCTCCTCTTTAAATAGCTTAACAGAATATGTTTTTAGAAATTACTCATAACATATGAGAAAGATTTGGCACTGTATTCTTTTTATCACAAGCTAAACTAAGTCTTTATTATAACCTAGCATATTCCATGCGACAAAATATTTAGCTATCTGCGACTATAGTGATATTTTGGCGCTTTTAAGCTTTGTTGCAGTTAGTAGCGTCGTTTAGATGATCAGATATTGATAACACAGCTGGTGTTCAGCATACCTCACTCTGTTCATCGATTTTATAAGGTTTTATATAAAAACATTTATATTGATCGTTGTAAACATAAAAAACTTTATTTCCTCAAAATTTTGAGTACTAGATTTAAAGCTTTTCATCGTTCTTTTTTCGTTAATCTTGGCTGTTCAGAGGAACAGAAACATTGGAAGAGTCCTTCACACACATTTTTATTGTTCACATTTCTTAATAATTCGTCGCTTTTACAATCACTTGCAGCTGTCATTGCACAGTTATTTCTCTTGTATAGGTTTTAGCTCTGAGGGGGTGTGTTGGTGATTTTTAGGATGGAAAACATGTAACAGGTTTCCATAGAAACTACCAGAAATATTGTATTCAATTTTAAATATAAAAGAATAGGAACAGCCGTTTAGATGAACTAAAAATATCCCCTTTAGACACATCCATTTCTAACCTATTTCACACAGGTAAATAAATACAATCATTTTGGCATCACTGATCTCCCATACCACTAATTTTTATAATACATATATCACGAATGCCAAATAAAACATCTTGCGTAATTTCTTATACATTAACATATTTTTATTTCTTTATAGCTATTGTTATATCTATAATAAATTTAGGCGTCCAGTGAATTGAACGGTAGTAATGCATTCAACAAATTAACATAGTGTAATAAAGGGTGTTAGTTACATTGACTAATGTATCGAGTTCAAAATCGTCTAAAGTCTAAATAATAATGAACAATACCTATGTAAAAACTTAATTTTATAATTTATGTTTGTACTATAAAACAGCTCATTATGAGTCATGAAATAACGATCTTTACCTTTTCCTACACAAAACTGTGTTATCTAACCTACATTCGTAAGTAAGATAAAAAATAATTAATTTAGAGTTACGAGTAATAATGTAGATGATAATTCTACAGTAAACTAGATATTTTTTACAAAGATTTGTTACAGAATATTCAACATAATTAATACTAAAAATATATAAATAACCTAGGATCTTCATACATTAAAGATTCAGATCCCAAACTCGGCTTCAACTAAACACCGGAAATTGGAAGCCCGACAGCTGATTGTCACCAAGATTGGACCCACCAACCTCAATACATCCACAAATACGTTTGTCTTTCCTCAAAGCTTCTCCATATCTATATATCCTGTAAAATACTTTTCTCAAAACCAATTTTCTGCAAAACTGTTGCAGGAAGTCTTAAGTTTTGCATGGGCACCCATACACGAGTGTACAACGTTCTATATTTACCGTATTTTTATTTTCTCCGCAAACACTAGTTGAACACTATGCAATCGTCAAATAATTTAATGTTTCAGTAGTATACTCTAGTAGGGACAATCAAGTGTATCATTTAAAATTGGGTGAGTAGAATTTTGAGTCAATTTTTGGGTGTTTGTTCATCCAGAACCATGTATCTTCAAATAAAATATAGATTTCATATAAATGATTGTAGATTTCTCTATGCATTAACATCATTACTCCTATTTTGGAGATAAATACAAATAAAATGATAACCGCCCTTTTATAAAATAACAAACTTAACTAGTCTTACTTTAAATTAATTTTTGTAGGACTGTCTACAACACTGGACTAAGAAACTCGTTTGAAAATAATCAGAAGTATGAGACAGTAGGTAAGCTTTAGTCATTAGCTTTAGTTTAGCATTAATCATTAGTTTTAATTGTTTATTTTACTTGTCAATGATCTTTCATGTTTTGCAAACTTTTTAATGTTTCAAACAAATCGAAAACTGCGATAAAACTGTATATTAATGAAAGTTGAATAGACACTAATTACTAATTAAGCTTTTGAGATTTACATTACATGATATTCAATAGTTTTATATTAGATATATATTTACAGGTAATTATTCAGTCAGACTTTATATTATATAAATTAGGAAACTTACTATGTCAACGAGCAAGTGCTTTTTATAGAGTCCCACCGTAAATGAAAATTAAAATTACGAACGTTGCAACTTTCATTTTAAATTACAGGTCGGCAACCTGACAAAATTAAATATCTCTACCACAGAACTTGTCTTATGACTAAATACGTATACAATAATAAATAATAATACATTCTTTGGGGGCGTTGTTATCTAATCAGCCACAAAACAAATTAAATACTAATCATATCGGTATAGTAGTTTATAGTTATAACAAGGCTTATCATGGTAATTTTTCTGCATTTATTAATTATCCTTCCTTCATGCATTTATTCCTCCTTCCTTGCATTTATTAATAATCCTTCGGAGAAAAATATATTTCCTCATTCAAAGTTCCGTTACTTTCAAACACCTTACAGTAATGCAGGTCGTGCAATCTCATTTGGAACCCTTTGGAATAATGATCTTCAAATCTGACGATAATTAACTCAACTTCCAAACTTTTGATGAAAACAACAATTTCTTAATACTCAATGCTAATGCTCATAAACTAATACAGGAGGGAGGAAGAGAAAACTATAAGAACTAAACAGCCATTATAACAATATAGACCAAACAGTTTGTAAAATCACTTGTTTGAATCATTGTATAATTGTTTGTTTACAGTTTTCAGTTCTCTGTAAAGTAGTTTATTTATATAGTTTTAAATAGATTATATTATTGAAATGACGACCGTGGCACAAGGTAGGTAATTTAAGCCGAATATGAATGAGAAACGAGTGTAGCATGATAATTATAATTATTATTATTATTATTTATTGCCAACAAATCAAATAGTTGTCATTAGCCGTGTTACAAGACAAAACTTTTGTTGAAACTGACTATTTTAATAAAACAAACAAAAAGATTGCATACTAGTTAACCTAGTTTAATCTGTTTCAAACCAAATTTAATGTACAAAAATATATGTATAAAATTTGATAAAATGGTAAAAATATATTAGACATTATAATTTACACTATGATCCATGAATTCATCCTCTCTATAGAACGCATTGGTGATTAAACATGTTCTTGATTTTCTTTTAGATGTTGGGGAATTTATATGCTTTATTAATTTTTCAGTTTATTTATTCATTAAGTTTATCCCTGCCTGAGATGGAAGATTTTAAAATATATTAATTATGTGTTGTTTTACTCTTAATGTATCACTTGTTTTTGTGTTAAATTTATGAACATCATAGATGAACTTTTGAAAACACAATGTATTATCGTTTCCAAAATGTAATAATGCATTGGCAAAATGTAATAAATGCAAACTTTTGAAAGCTTCTTTACACGATTCTCTAACATTTAATTTACTTATATTTATTATTACATTTTTGTAAAATACAGAATCTTTTAATATCTTTTTCAGTACATGAACCCCAAATTACTATATCATAGTATAAGGAAGAGTAAATGAGTCCATAATATGTCATTAATAGAATATTTACTGTGCAATATTTTTATGTGCCTTATTAGAAAAATATTTGAAGATACTTTTGAACGAACGTTAGTTATGTGATCATTCCAAGTCAATTCTGTATCTAAAAATATTCAGATGAATTTCATTATATTGTCTCGATTTCAAAATCATCAATAAGAGTGATTGTTGGGTCAAATTTGTTCGTTGATTTAGTATTGAAACTTATGTATTTTTATTTAGGAAGATTTAAATTTTAAGTTCATATCTGAAAAAATGAACACATAATTTCAAGTCATAACACATTTCAATTTCAACATCTGGCGTTGATTTTTAGAAAGGAATAATGTTGTGTCGCACATTGTTTTAATTATGGCTGACAATTATTTACATTTATTAAGAACAAAATGGGTCCAAGTATTGATCCTTGAGGTACACCTGAGTTTAAACTTTTAGAATTTGAAGTTACCCTATTTATATAAACTTGTTCACTTTTATTCATAAATGTATACTTCTACAGAAATCGTATAACTACAAATTTTACTCAACAAATGACATATAAGAGCAACATTACAAATATTCAAAACACTGCCTTAATTACAAGTTCGAAACAAAGCTAGTTCTAAAGCTCGCGGACATTATGTTGATGATTAAGATTTTGTCAATACTACCAGAAAACCAAAAAACATTTTTCAAGGGCCTGGGACTCAACCAACGTAGCGGACAAGACACTAATAGCAAAGCTAATGCACGGAGTATTCAAAAAGGCAGATCAATTCTGGTCATCCAATTAAAAAGTCCTAAATTAAAATCTAAATAACTTGTTCTTTCTGCAAAAAGTCAAACCAGTCTAAAAATCGATGTTTTTACTTTCTCCCCTTAAACGTAGTAAGTATTGTTTTCGTCAAAATGTTGGAATTTGAGTTGAGAGTGTATACATCCGTTTCTTGGTACCCTGAATCCCAAAATGTGGGTTTTTACGTCATGTCCGTCCGTCCGTCCATCCATCTGTGAGTGTGTGTCTCGATGTGTATAGAACCACAGCCTACCCCGTTGGTCCGATTTTGATGAAATTTGGTATGTGTAAAATCACCGTATCTTGAAGCACTTTTATACGGGGGTTTTAAGGGATGATTATCCCTAAAAACCCAAAATCGTGAAAAATCTGAATTTCCCCAAAATGGCTCTAACGATATTGATTAAAATTTCATAGTTTATACTACAAGGAGTACTAAATAGTATGATAACACCCGCATGTCTGTGAACATTACAGTTCAAACGTTATGGGATTTTAAATGTTAAAAAATCATTTTTTTAGTTTTCCACAAAAACAATAAAGGTAAAGTGTAATTAGTAAAGTGTAATGGTGTACCACCATTAAAACCAGCTTAAAAACTAAATAAAGTAATATTTTGAATTATTAGTACAATACTAACGATTACAGAGAAAGTTAAATTAACTGTCCATGATAAAACACAGTATTACCGGTGGAGGTCCCCCCCATAAAATTGAAACAATAAATTTTACTTTGTTAGCGAATTTCCCATAGGGAAGAAGCTATTACCGTAGGTCTCATGGTAAGACTTAAGCCCGAGACCATGTTATTTTTTCGTCTTTAGGTGCCCAGAGTCCAAAAACAATAGTCGTTAAAATTTTTATATATATATATATATATATGTATATATATATGTATATATATATATATATATGTATGTGTCTGTTAACACGATAACTCTCGTAAAAATGGTCCGATCGAGACCAAATTTGGTAGAGACGTGTATTCCTACAAATGCTTGGACGAGTTCGTAAACCAGACATATCGGTCAATGGGAACGGATAGTTTGGGGGGTTTTGTACCCCAAAATCAGGTTTTTTGCGCTTTTCACATGTAATTTTAAAAAATTTCTAATTTTATATTTCACCATTAGAATCAGCTTAAAAAACTACACAATTAAGTTCCTTAAAGTTTTTCTCTATCTCCAATGGTTACCGAGATATTAAAAAATCTAAACACAGTACATTGTATTGTGGGGCTCCAATGTTAATCTTATGGAGGATAGTTAAAAATTAATATTTCCCATATTAATCAATATTTTTGTATAAAACTTGATATTTACCTTCATGTGGTTGGGACCCATAAGTTTATGCTTAAAAATCATAGTTTGTGTTTATCATGGTAGCAAACCTGCATACTCTTTTCCCATGTTAATCATATAGGGAATAGGCAAAGTCCTTTATTTATGGACAGATGTTGATGAAAGTTAGTATAAATATTAAGATAAAAATTATTCATGGTAGAAATGACTTATTTCAATGTTCCTCACAGCAGCTAACCTGCACACTCTTTCCTATGTTAATCTTATGGAGAATAGGCAAATAATTCTCATGTTTATGGACATATTTTTATAAAACGTCATATATTAAATTATTGATTTGGAAATTCGCTGAGTACGTAGGTCTGCTGCGACGGGGGTATTTTTCTTGTTGCCATTTTAAAAAATTGGATGACTATTTTTGAAACAATAAATTATCACATGATATTTAGATAAACTATAAACAATATAATAGTTGTATTAAAGATTGTCGGTTTTAAATTACTTAAGGGAGAAAGTATGTGTCAGTTCACTGATTTACTCGTTTATTTAAAAAACAAACGGATTTTGGATTTTTATCTGTAAAATACTTTTGTAATAAACATTCATTTACCTCACAGTACAAAAAAGGTTTGTACAGTATTTACTTCCCTGTGGGAAATAGGTTAGATCATGGATATGTCTAAATGGAATGTTTTCAGTTCATTTAAACTGCTTCTAATAACCAAAAATTCAATACAATACCTCATGCAGTTTCTATAGGAACTGGATTTATACATATCCGCTGCACATTTTGCGCTATACAAATCTGTTAACCCCCACCCCTTCAGAGCTTAGACATCCTATATCCATGTCAATATAAAGCTTTTAGAGAGCAAACAAACATGCAGAGCCAAGAATTAAAACAAATTAATGGGAATGATGGCAATTGGGCAAGGAAGTTACCAAGTCCACTTGTTCCAGAGCGTCACAAGGGCTGGTGAATTTAAAGTTCGGTAACTGCCCAAACCATCTGCCACGTTTTAGTTTAAAGCAATTAACTCTGCTTTTAGTGCACTTTCAAACGCAGACCACAAGAGAAATTTCACTCATCTATTGTCATTCTTCTGAATCTTTTATAAAAGAGTAAAAATAGGATTTTAAATTAATTAAAGACTGATAGTGTTGTAAAACTGAACTATTTATTAACTGAACTTAAAAGTCCGTACTGTACAGGGACTGAGTCCGAATTCGCTGAGAAACCTGTTTTAAAATAGAACAGATTGATAGTATATTATAATACTATGAGTATGTGCTTGTTCTGAGAAAATACGGTTTTGGGATTTTTGCAAATAATAAACTATTATGTACAGTAATATATAGACTACATTTTTATACATAATTGGGGAACACAGTAAAAACTTATTTTGTTTATTAATTTAAATATTATAATAAATCTTGATATAGAGCTTTTTCCAATGAAACCCCTTATTTTTCCTATGTTATTCTTATTGAATATATATAAATTAATACAACTTTCTTATTTATAAAAATGCACTATGATAACATATCGTATGTGGCTTAACCTATGAAGCTTGGTTTGTATCATCTCAAATAATTCATAAATTAATGAGAATTCCATGAGTACGATGGGCTATTTATAGTACGGTGTATCATTTCATCCATTCATTATTTAATATTAAGTTTGTCTGTAATAATAATTTACACCAAAAATTAACAATATCTGTTCATAAAAAGTTATTTAGTATTACTATATTTTATATTTATTGCTTGATCATGTGCTATGTTTGATTTCTAATATAAACCTGTATGAGGGCATAATTAATTGTACTTAATTATTGTGTTCATCATGCTGTTAAAAAATTATTTAATACAGTATTATGTTTGTTTCGATAATAACCATTTTACCATCCCCTCCTCAGACATCCTCCGTACCATTATATCATCCTTATCTATATCTATATAATTATCCTATATCTATATCCTCCTTAATTATATCATAAGATATAGAATTAGAATATTAGAATATCTATATATACGAGTATATAATTTTCCGTCAAATATGTTTCATTAAATGATCATATTAAATAGTCATATCCAGCCTATCCCAATTTAGCACACCAATAAAATCAACACATTTCTTCATAACTTATTTATATGTAATAGTTAATGTAAAAGGATTGCATTATACCAAAATTTAATATCATTCAAAATTAGTTCTTCGGGATCTAAATTTAGAGAACAGTGAACATGTGATATTTGAACGATGTGCTTCAACAATGAAATACTTGCAAGAAGAGAGAGGAGAGCTTCACCAGTCAAGGAAGAGGCAAGTCATGTTGCTGCATCCCCAGTGTTTATTTTAAATTGTTTAAAGAACACAGATCACACATGAATCTATACACACTAATTATTAACAGTAGGCACCCTCTTTCCCTCTTGTTTGAACTCCCTTTTAGTATGTGCTGAAGAAATTTGACTACAACAAGTGTGGTAGAACCCTCCATTTTACTTACTCTTATAAAGTCTAAGAACAGTTATGATTACAGAACAACCCCAAGGTTCTATTGATCAGAGAACTTTACAACAACAACAAATCAGACTCTTCTTTTCTAAAATTCGTTAAATATTGTCAAATTAATCAATGACTTCGGCGTCTTATGGAATTCTCCTAAGGACAAACCCGAAATTTTAAGCATTGTTGTAATCATGAAAATGTTAATTAAAATTGGAAATAATTGTTGACAATTTACATCTTATTTCATGGTATTCAAGGTAGCTCGTAATTTCAGGCCCTGAGCTGAGTACACGCCCAATAAGAATTCATATAATATTAAACATTTAATTTTAAAATGTGTCCAGTATATAGGCTACTAATAGGCCTAGACGTCCACCATATTGTAATTTGATACATTGTTACCCTTTTGTTTATTTACCCAACACCTTCATTGTAATATTAGATAAATGAATATCACATTATTATTGTTTAACTAATTTAGTGTTGTTATTAAAAGTAACAAGATTTAACACTAGTTTCCTATCTTTTGTGGGTATCCAGGTCAAAGTATTTATTTTAATAAAACCACAAGTGTCTATGTTTCATTTTACAAAAAGATCGAGCGTGAGCTGTATTTTAATAGTCTAGGTAATCTTTTAGTTAAATCATAATCATTTGTCACCAAACGTGGGTCTTCAAATTATTATGATTGTGTAAGGACTTATTTTGAATGATGTTATAGTTAATTTTTGTATATTGCAATTCTCTTACATTGAATAACACATATAATAATAAGCTATTAATAAATGTGTTGATTTTGGTGCTCTGCATTGGGATAGGCTGAATATGACCATTTAATGAAACCATTTGATGCGAAATTGTAGAAATAGATAAATAAATTAATATTATATTAGATAAGGGGTGTTTTATCATGTTTTATCAAAACATTTTATGAACAAGGATTTTTAATTTAGTGGTTTAGTGGGTATAAATTATTATTATTATGGACAAAACTTAATTCTAAATACTGAATGGATGACTTGAGATACTACATATTGTACTGCTGAGGGGGTGTTTTATACTCCACCCGACGTGATACAGTAGTTGCACCAATGCAACTAAGCATCATAAGATAGTGATCTTATGATAGTGAGCTGATCATGATAGTTGGCTCAAGGTTTGAAAGCGTCCTCTTCGCAATACAATTTCAACGTTAGCTTCCAATATAGACCCTACCCACCATTAGGCCAACGTTACCTTGCCACTGCCTTGATCCTTCCTAGTGGCATTTTAGTCCAAGAATATATGGTTTCAGCTCTAACGTTTAATCTATGTAAACTCCCATAGCGTTAACATCAAATGAGTTAAAATTGTAGAATTGCTTTGACTAGAAGATAAGTTGACCAGAAACTTGCTTATTAATATGGAATTTTTATTCGTTTGTGCACAGTCAAAGCCAATATTAAAGCCATTTTTTGCGGTAGTTTATGGGAATCATGAATCTGAAACCAAAATCCTAATTCTAAATTATCTGTTTTAAGCCAAGACTAAAACCAAACTCAGAGTCTAAATCTCTTAAGTAAAAATTAAAAATCAAACTAATTTATTTCTTCTACCTAAAATAATAATATATATACATATTAAATAATAGTATGAATATAGACCTATATATCTATGTCGGTAGGTATTTATACAGAATATAAATATTACAATACAATTTATATATACTAAACTTCAAAACAACTATTTAATATGTTATACATTGATAATCTAACAATTTATTTGTTAGATTCATAAAATATAAACAGTTCAATGTCGCCATTGATGTTACAAAAGCGATGGTATAATTCGACGTAGTTTGTACTGCATTACAACCTGTGTAGTTTACAGTATAATGTGTGATATAATCAGATCTGTGTACGTCATATATTAAGCCATTCATGTTGGCTTATATGGCTCTCAGCGAGATTATCTAGGATCAAGATTTATTTCAAGCATCAACGCATTGTTTTATCTGAATCGCCGATTAATGTAGCAGATTACATCATATTGTTGTGAAAACAATACCTGACATTGAGGAAACAATGGAAAACGTGGACTGACATCACCACCACAACCAGCCCTCATAATTTTCTGTCATAAATCGTCAATTAGATATCCTTTATTCATGCAAATATATGAGTATACTTTAATTTCTCATGATAATAAATAATGTGTGTGAGAAAAAAATAGTTAAATTTCCTAAAACAGTACAGAAACGAGCAAAATAAACACATTTTCAGGACTCAACAATATGGCAATCTCAGTTTAATTTGACCTAAAAATGGAATATTTTCCTTTTTGATCTCAACTATTCCTGCTGTATTACATCAAAAAATAAATATTTTTATTCATTCAGAGTTGATGGGAATTTAGGGTAAGTTCTGAAAACATTTCAAAACCTGCACCGAAAATAATTGATAGTAATAAAAAATCCAAAATATCGTTTTAGCTCTTCATTGCTAACTTAAACATAACATACTCTATATAACTTTTGATAAATTTAAAATTTGTTTAAATAATCCTGAGGAAAGATGAAAAAACTGCAGTTATAAAACAACATCAACATTTATTACTTATTACAGCAGGCATACTTTAAATTTCTTATAAAATTATAATAAATCAGCCTTATTAAATACAATTATAGCACAGTAAAGTTGTATTAAATTAATACAAAGGTCAAGTAATACTTCATGATTAGGGCTTTGGGGGTTTTAATACTTACATCAACGATATGTTAATTATTGCAATTAAACTTTCTTATCATCAAATTATCTGATACTGTAGTGACATAACATAAGTAAATAAACCTTAAGTAGTTAATTCTTATAAGAAGCTAAAAATTGTGAAATTTGTATTTAGGCTATGTTTTATGTTTAAAAGATAAATATAATCTGAGATAATGTATAAAAATCATAATGTCATTTTGAAATAATCAGGTTAGTGTCAAACTAAAGGTATTAGGCTATTAACCCTAGAACTGGCAAAGTCGTAATTCACGACGCATTTACATATTCAATAAGAAGTGGCAGGTGGAGGCATCTGTCGTCAGTTTAGTGAACTTGTTAGACACTAGCGCCTACGTGACCATGTTGCCCTCTGGGGGCAAGCAACCGAACCTGCTCTCGTAGTGCACTAGACTGCCACCAGGCAGGTCTATAACCAAGTAAGCGCTTTCTACTCCTATGCACTGAGTAGCTGAACCGGCTAACATGCTCTAGCACTTCCATTCGGAAGTGCTAGTTTTCGAATCCCGACCATGAGCAATCCCAATTTGGCTTGCAAATGTGTGGTAAAGCGGAGAGGGGGCCCACCTTAAATAAACGGTGGCTAGCTTGGGTGGAAGTTGATGGCATTTGTAGGCTTAATTGGGATTGCAGTGGACACCTGTTTTGCTTTTGTGGCTAGTGGTTTTAAGGGGGGGGGCATGTGTTATGCTTTTTTTGTTTAAACTTTGATATTTCAAGAAGATATTAGTAATTATTTTTGTGTTATAGTTAAGAGTAAAAAGCTTGCCACTTCTAGAGTTGATCAATTCCTATCCAACAACAGGGTGATGTTAGATAGTAAATAAGACCAGGGATTGGACCGTCCCCTATCAAAATGTCAAAAATGCCACTGGAGTTGATATTAGGGGAAAAAATAGATAAATACTTCATAAAATACTGCTACTATATAAATAATACTGTATTAATATCCAATAGAGTATTTTATTGCACCAAAATACTGATGCAATATTTAATAACCTTCCAATGGAGTCTTCGTACCTTATTACCTTGGAATGAACTTAATCTAATTATTTAAAATATCTTTACATCTAGTTATACCGCATGATAATTTTTTTTTCAAATGATGTCATTAGAATAATTTACAAGTAGTTTAGTCCCAGCAAAATTCACATAATGAATGCTACAGTAGCAGTAACTGGCGTCTTGTCTGTAGTCCATCTTAAAATCTAATACATATGTATAAGATAGATACATCTAATGAATTAGTATGCAATAATAAAAGTCTAAGTCATTTAAAAACTCAGTAGGTGACTAGTAGCTTTTTGCTAAAAGAAGGGTTCGAATTTTAGTTCCAAAATTTGAGCTGCTGAGACATTTATATTTTTCTGGTAATTTGTTGTAAAATTTTAGACAAGTGTAAAAGGAGCTTTTTTTTATTGCTGAGTTTCTAATTCGATTGGATAAATCAAAATATGTTTGTTCTACAATGTTTGTTGATTCTACAAATACAAAGTAAAATATACCCATTGAGCATTTTGTGCCTCAATATACCTACGACTATATGGCTCTGCTTTTTTTTATTGAAAGGGGCGGTTTACTCCGAAGGCACTTCAGCCGTATCGGCTTTTTGCGCACCCCTGTGTGGGTTGCGGCATTATCACGTAGCGAAAAGCCATTGGTGATTGGCAGGATTTAACCCGGGACCTTGGGCACTAAAGCCCCGCGCTCTACCCCTAGACCAGCACGCTCCCCTGCACTGCTGTGCTTCTTTCGCTGCCAAAATTTATTGATATTGTTCGTTTTTTGAAAACGTATCTATAAATTATGCAAATGAATCATAAATCAAATAAAACTCTCCAAATATTAAAGTTTGAATGAATATCCATAATAATGCTTAAAATGTCTTGATTATTTTACTACAGTGTGCTTGTAAAAATCCTTGATCAAAAATATATTAGTTAAAAACATAAACTATTAATAAACTTGGTTTTAAAATTTAACTTCAGTATATACTCAAGAAAGTTAACTAATAATCAATCACAGTGCAGATCTTGGAGTGACCATAGTAGGGAAGACTGTAACTCACAGTTGATCCAGATGGACGGCCTGTTGGCAGTCAATTAAGACTAGTCATGGTTATATTACAGTATAAACATAAACTGTGTGATATGCTTCAACTGTACTGCACATGTTCCCACAGACAGATAATATTAAACAAAAAAAAACTATTTCATCCGGAAAGACACAGTGCCACCTCATTAAAGCAACCATTCTTTTATAAACACCCTATGTAGGTTGTTCTGAGTCTTTTTTTATATATCATAGGAAATAAAACAAGCAAGACCTATAGTCAAAATAAAATTAAACTATTCAAATTTTTCTCTGTAAATTTTGAAACATTCTAACAAGACTTATAAAACAATGTTAAACAAGTATAACAGAAGTATTTCTATATAGAAGAGTTAGAGACTAATAAAACAATGTTAAACAAATGTAACAGACATAAAATCATCTAATAATAATTATTATAAACAATAAATCAATACTACGTTCAATAATATCACATAACTTTAATCGTTATGTACTTACTATCTTAAGGCAAATTACAAAAATTTGTTCCTTGATAAATATATTTACCTATGCATTTTATTATCTTAAATGCTCATCAGCACTCATTATTATTTTACCAGAGCCTACCATGAGGGATTATTCCGCTATGGGCTCAGCACTAGTACTAGTGCCGGAAGGAGCCAAATCTAAGTCTTTAGTCATGTGCGGCAATTTAATACTCCCTCGTTTTGGCTTCCAGGAGATATCTATTGGTTCTTCACCATCACTGTCTACCTGAGGGGGGACAACTAGCGGAGGTTTTGGAATCGTTTCTGGATTCTTAGAGCTGAGTTTTTCTTTTGGACGTGCTCCTTTGTGTTCTCTTTTCTTCCGACGAGCACCTTTTTTGCCTTCTTCATCACTACTACCATCTGTATTCAACTCCTCACCAGAAATCCACTGTTCTTCATCATCCTTTAAAATAAATCTCTTTCAATAACCTTCCAAGTCAGATTAACTAAATCAAAAGTCAGATTAAATCAAATCAAAAACTTTTTATCCCAAATATATATAATGAATAAGCATGTGTGCAAGTTTAGGAAAACACAATCTTTACCTTCAACTTCATCATGACTACACTGTCATCACTAGGAATAAAAGGCTTGGCAAAAGGCTGGGTGGCCAGCTATTTGAAAGTACGGAGTCAAATTGTTTAAATTCAACAAAATGATAATGGGAGGAAAAAAATATACCCCATTGATATATGGGTATTTATAATTTTTATTAAAGTTAGAGAAGATTGAGATGTTTTTTTGCATTTATTACCCTCTAAGGATGGTAAAATGATGATAAAATGTGTTAAACAAAATTTCATATATAGTCACTACTAGCATTTTACTTCTGGGTTTAATCGCCATAAATACTCACGTCCTGGGTATTTATAATTTTTATTTAATTTAAAGAAGATTGAGATTTGTTTGCGATTACTAAACTGTAGGGAGAGTATGGATGATTAAACCTTATGGTCGCATGGTTGCACTGGTCCTGACTATTTTTTAATTTCTATGATAGATATATGAATTTATTTGATTGAAAGTGAAAGAAAATAATTTGTGAAGTAATAATGTTATACTTAACACAACCTAAATGTGATTCTGCAGGGTTAATGGTCTGTTATGCTTGATGGAATTTGATTCTGGTGCTAGAATCTCGACAATTGGACACTCGGCCAGCCCCAGTTAATGCCTCTCTCTGGGTTAACAGGCTAAGGTAAAACACCCTTAGCATGTTTGAGAAAATGCTATGTTACTATGTGTCTCAATGGGTAGACAAGGAAATTACTAGCGGCAGTAATGGAAAAAGACAATAGTCCATTGTTTGGACTTCCATAAATGGTGTCATTTTGGATGAAACTCCCACCAGAAGTAATAGTGAAGTCAAACAGGCTAATGAGAGAAGATAAAAGAATCAAAAAAGAGGAAATCACGCATTGATGAAAGACTTTGACAGTGTTTTTTTAGATGGTTTGGGCAAGATCAAAGGAGTAAAAGCTAAGATAAATGTAAAAGAGGGATTTACACCAATTGCACTTAAAGCCAGAAGAGTACAATTTCCATTAAGAAAGTCAGTGGAAAATGAGCTGAACAGACAGGTGAATGACATGGACATTAGCACTCCAAAAATCATAAGCAGTGATGGTTTGCTGCGGAGTCCAAGGAGCGAGGGACTGAATGCAACACCTGGCTGCGAAGGAGTTCTCCCAATAGTCATCAAAACTTACCTAACAGAAGATGGGGCTCTTTTCGACAACCATCCGGGATGAGACTAAGCAGCAGCCCTCTGGCCAGCCAGCTGTATTGCAGCTTCAGTTTCAATAGCAGTGGCCGCAGCTCCACTTGCGACACAGGCGAAGACACCAAGACATCTACTCGGATATCGTCTCTGGAGGAGGTCGTACTCAATCTCAACCACAAGGTGCAGATGCTAGAGCAGCAGATGAGTGTGCTGGCGGACAACCAGACCCACATAGACGGACGGTACACGAGAGCCATACAGGACAATGGTATGCTACAGGCTTGAGTCCTGATGCTGGAGGAAAAACTGAAGTCTGAGGAGAGGTTGGCGGAGGAAGAGTGAAAGCACTGGAAGCTCTTGGCTAGAGTAGACCGGGAGAAGTAACTCTAGGTGGAGAACTGCAAAGTTCACTAAATTTACGACAGATGCCTTCAACTGCCACTTCTTATTGAATTTGTAAATGTGTCGTGAATTACGACTTTGCCAGGGTTATAGGGTTCTAGGGTTAGTAAAATTTTACTTCTACATTCTGAAACTGGATGGCAAGAAGTGGAGGAAGAATCTTTAATTT
Organism: Nephotettix cincticeps; assembly: GCA_023375725.1. Lineage (NCBI taxonomy): Eukaryota > Metazoa > Arthropoda > Insecta > Hemiptera > Cicadellidae > Nephotettix > Nephotettix cincticeps. The sequence continues at coordinate 53,637,580 of CM041791.1, forward strand.
ACTTCCCTGTGGGAAATAGGTTAGATCATGGATATGTCTAAAGGAAAGTTTTTCAGATTATCTAAACAGCTGTTCTTATAACCAAAATTCAATACAATACTCCTGATAGTTTCTATGTAAATAGGATCAAAAAACACTTCTACTGCACTTTTTAGCGAATTTCCCATAGGGAAGAAGCTATTAGCGTAGGTCTCATGGCAAGAGTTAAGCCCGGGACCATATTATTTTTTCTTCTTTAGGTGCCCAGAGACCAAAAACAATAGTCGTTAAAATTTATATATATATATATATATATATATGTATATATATGTATATATATGTATATATATATATATATATATGTGTCTGTTAGCACGATAACTCGCGTAAAAATGGTCCGATCAAAACCAAATTTGGTAGAGACGTGTATTCCTACAAATGCTCGGACGAGTTCGTAAACCAGACATATCGATCAATGGGAACGGGTAGTTTGGGGGGGTTCAGTACCCCAAAATGGGGTTTTTTGCGTTTTTCACATGTAGTTTTTAAATATTTCTAATTTTATATTTCACCATTGGAATCAGCTTAAAAAACTACACAGTTAAGTTCTTTAAAGTTTTTCTCTATCTCCAACGGTTACCGAGATATTAAAAAATCTAAACACAGTACGTTGTATTGTGGGGCTCCAATGTTATTCTTATGGAGGATAGGGAAAAATTAATATTTCCCATATTAATCAATATTTTTGGATAAAACTTGATATTTAGCTTCATGTGGTTGAGATCTATCCATTTATACTTAAAAATCATAGTTTATGTGTTTATCATGGCAGCAAACCTGCATACTCTTTTCTCATGTTAATCATATAGGGAATAGGCAAACTCCTTTATTTATGGACAGATGTTGATGAAAGTTGGTATAAATGTTAAAAATAAAATTTTTTATGGTATAAATGCCTACTTTCAGTTATCCTCACAGCTGCAAACCTGCACACTCTTTCCCATGTTAATCTTATGGAGAATAGGCAAATGATTCTCATGTTTATGGATAGATTTTAATAAATCTTGTTATATATTATTATTATTATATTATTGATTTGGAAATTCGCTGAGTACGCAGGTCTGCTGCGACGGGGGTATTGTTACATTACAAAACAATGCTCCCCAGAGCTTAGAAATATCCATCTCCAAATGAAAGGAATTAACAGTTTGGACTTATAAACAAGAATTATGACACTTGTGAATATAGATCCCAAGATGGGAAGTAAGTAGAGAAATGATAATAGGTACTTATGTTCAGTGTGTGTTGATTATAAAACACAGCTAATTGTCAAACATTGTTTATATTAAATCAGATTTCTATTTTGATTCAACTTTTACAAATTATAAAACAAGCATGGTAGACTTCATAGTTGATCTTGATTGAGTGGAAGCTGAACTCATAGAAAATCAAGTATAACCACATTAGAATATACAGTTTATCTAGTATGGCTGTCATTCTTAAAGCAATAAAAGTATCATAAAGAGAAAAATTCTATGTAAATATTAATATTATAGTACCTTAATAACTTCAACTGAACATATTATCAACATATATTATGCTACACATATTTATAGCATACCTCTCTTTTTATTCTGTGTACTTGTTTTGTAAAGTTTTGTGGATTAGGTTGTTCTGCTTCTTTAGATGTACTCCCAGAGGGTTTCACAGAGCACTCCATACCTTAAAATTGAATTAATTAGTTATGTAAAGGAAAGGAATATAAAACCTAATATATTAGGATAACTAGCCAACTTACATTAATTTGAGCTCGATTGCTTGCGGCCCTTGAGTGTAAGATAAACACAAACTTTCGACCGTATACGTATGGGAAGAATTTCTTGAGAGTGAAATGGATGGCTGCTGCTTCCTTGTCGATCTGACTGTATTTTACTTCACTTATTGTCAGAGTATGAGATGCGAATGAAATTAAGTTTCTTTGTAGCATTGTCTAGCCTGTTAGAAAGGGCCGCTCCGAGGCCAACCCGTGATGCATCGGTAGCAGTTAGTAGCAGTAGCGGTGGGTTAGAGTCAGAGCAGGATCAAAATGAGCCAAGGTTTGCTCACTTGTTATGTTTTTCTTCACCTTATTAAAACTTTGTCTACCTCAAGTTTTGCTTTTAAAGCATAAAGTATGCTTTAAAAGCAAAACTTGGAAAAGAACTTGGACGCTTAGAAAAACAAAACATTATTACCAAGGTGAATAATGCAGATTGGGGCATACCAATTGTACCTGTTGTAAAACCTAATGGGGACATATACGCATCTGTGCTAATTTTAAGGTTACTTTAAATAAGGTTGTAAAGGATGCGGAGATACCCTTTTCCAAGAATCAACATTTTTTCTACAATGAGTGGAGGCGTATAGGCTATATCTGCACGCTTGACATCAGCAATGCATATCTGCATATGAAGATGGACGATGAGAATAACAAGCTACAAACTCTCAGTACTCACAAAGGATTTTTTTAAATAAATAGACTGATTGACTGATTGATTGATAGACTTGATAGACTGTTGCTTCTTCATTGTGGAAAAAATTCATGGACTCTATACTACAGGGAATAGATGGAGTCCAATGCTTTTTTAACGACATTCTTGTTCAAGGATCAACATATGAGGAAACGGTTTTAGGGTTGGAGAAGGTATTGGAAGTTTTAAATAAATACAACTTACACTTGAACAGAGATAAATGCAAGTTTTTTGAGAAAAGTATCAAATACACATTACTCAGTCACATCATTGATGAAAAGGGTTTACACAATAGTATAGAGAAAACTGAAGCAATAAGAAAAATTAAAAGACCATCAAATGTGAGTGAATTGAAAATATTTTTGGGATTGGCTACATACTACAGTAAATTTATACCTAATTATTCCACAATATTACATCTTTGACAAGATTACTCAGAAAAAATGTCAAGTTTATTTGAAGTTCAGAGTGTGAACAAAGTTTTAATAAGGTGAAGGAAGACATAAGAAGTGAGCAAACCTTGGCTCATTTTGATCTTGCTCTGACTCTAGCCCACTGCTACTGCTACTAACTGCTACCGATGCATCACCGGTTGGCCTCGGAGCGGCCCATTCTAACAGGCTAGACAATGGTACAGAGAAACTTATTTCATTCGCATGTCATACTCTGACAATAAGTGAAGTAAAATACAGTCAGATCGACAAGGAAGCAGCAGCCATCTATTTCACTCTCAAGAAATTCTTCCCATACGGACACGGTCGAAAGTTTGTGTTTATCACTGACCATAAGCCACTTGTGTCCATCGTTGATTCTCATAGGACACTACCTGCTATGACCACAACCAGGATATTTAACTATGCCCATTTCCTATCTAGGTTTGACTACACTGTTGAATGTAGAAGAACAGAAAAACATGTTAATGCAGACTATTTGCCGTGGTTTCCTTTTGAAAAAACCTTACAAAACAAAGTAGATGAGCATTCTATTTACCAGACTAATCAAATAAAAACACTCCCAATAACTAAATAACTGAATGCTTCTGAGTCCCAAACGGTGGAACGCTTCAGAGATATTATTCACTTTTAGGAAACAAGAAAAAGTCTCGAACAATTTGGCTACAGAGACTATGATTTCATTTTACAAGATGGTTGTTTATTCAAAGGCAAGGGTTGTTATCCCACAAAATTTGAAGCAAAGGGTATTGGCAGAATTACACATTGGTCAACTAGGGATTGTAAAAATGAAAGCCGTGGCAAGAAGGTCACTGTTATTGGCAAGGTATCGATTACGATATAGAAAACTTAGCAAAGACTTGTAAACAATGTTATCTCAAACACAACAAGCCACCGCAGACTTTTACACATCCTTGGCAATCACCTGGAGGTCCATGGCAACGATTGCATGTAGATTTAGCTGGACCATGTTTTGGAAACAACTACTTCTTCATTGTAGTAGATACCTATAGTATTTGGGTTGAAGTTTTTCAAACAAAAACAATCACGTCTGAGTGGTTCGTCAAGAAACTTATAGAACTTTTCCCACCTTCGGAATTCTGTACACAATCGTTTCTGACAACGGAAAACAATTTACTGGGTGTACAATCAAATGTTTTTAGAAAACTACAATGTAACAAATAAAACCAGTGCTCTTTTCCATCCTTCCTCTAATGGACAGGCAGAAAGGTTTGTTCATGTATTCATCATGACATCAGAACATCATCATGTGTTAGGCTACATAAAGTTACATTACATATGAAAAATGCAAAAAATACATGATAAAGAACCATCACAATTTTAAAAGTTTGGAAGAAGACCTTGATATCATTGAATTTGGAAAAAAGAAGCCTAAATTAGACGTAAAAGAAGAATTACACATTTAAAAAAACTACAAAACACAACAAAAACAGATTAATAAATAAAATGCAAATACATACAAAAATCATTATATTTGAAAAAATCTTACAACTAGATCCCAAAGAGTACATGAAGGTCAGCTGCTGATAAAGATATCTAACATTTATTTACCAAATTTGGTAGAGATGTGTATCCTTATATTTGTTCCGACGAGTTCGTAAGTGCAGATATATTGGTCAATCGAAACGGGTAGCTTGAGGGATTTTGCACTAAAAATTTGGTTTTTTTCATTTTTAATATTTAATTTAATTTTTTAGCGAATTTCCCATAGGGAAGAAGCTATTACCGTAGGTCTCATGGCAAGACTTAAGCCTGGGACCATGTTATTTTTTCTTCTTTAGGTGCCTAGAGACCAAAAATAATAGTCGTTAGAATTTATACATATATAAATTTATATATATATAAATATATATAATATTTATATGTGTGTGTGTGTGTGTGTCTGTGAACACGATAACTCTCGTAAAAATGGTCCGATCAAGACCAAATTTGGTATAGACGTGTATTCCTACAAATTCTCAGACGAGTTTGTAAGCCAGACATATCGGTCAATGGGAACGGGTAGTTTGGGGGGGTTTTGTACCCCAAAATGTGGTTTTTTGCATTTTTCGTATGTATTTTAAAAAATCTTTAGATTTAATCTTTCACCATTAAAATCAGCTTAAAAACTACACAATTAAGTTCCTTAAAGTTTTTCTCTATCTCCAACGGTTACCGAGATATAAAAAAAATCAAAACACAGTACGTTGTATTTTGAGGCTCTAATGTTAATCTTATGGAGGATAAGGAAAAATTAATATTTCACTTATTAACCAATATTTTTGGATAAAAATTTATATTTAGCTTTATGTGATTGAGGTTCATCTATTTATGCTTAAAAATCATAGTTTATGTGTTTATTATGGCAGCAAACCTGCATACTCTTTTCCCATGTTAATCATATGGAGAATAGGCAAACTCCTTTATTTATGGACAGATGTTGATGAAAGTTGGTATAAATGTTAAAAATAAATGTTTTTGAAGGTATAAATGCTGGGGTAAAAGTATAGGGTTCTGTACAATCTTTTTGGTATTACTTTCTCCCCCCAGACATAGGCTAGTACTATATTTTGAGGGAGAAATTTCTTATTTCGTGTTTTCTACGCATCTCAGTATCGTTCAATATTTTGATAGGAACAGTCCAAACCATGGTCTTCTCACTACCTAATGTCAATCTGTTGTTAGGAGGCATCATTAATCAATAGCCCAAAGACAAAACTGACAATGCTTTTGTCTTAGTTATTGGAATTTTTGGATCCAGTTTAACATTGAAAGAACCAAGATAAAATTGTTAAAAACATTTCTTTTGAAGTGTAAAATTCGAAATAGGCCTATACAAGTTAAAGTAAAGTATATAATAACTTTTGCACAGCCTAGTTATGTAAAATAATTTACTGTACCTTATCCAATAATTTGATATAATTTTGCATCATCTTTGAATGGATGGATCGAGACTTCCGATCGGTAAATGGAGACAAAGTGTAGAAGGAATGCAGTTACAATCTGACCACTCCACAATCCTTTAATTAATTAATACCATACCTTCCTAGATAACAATCACATTTCTGTAGAAACCTAGCAGAAGTATCATTTTAAATTCTTATGTAAAAATCTCAAGCAAACAACTTGAAGTTGATTCTACAGGATCAATGAAGAAAATGTTTTCTTGATTAAACGAAATTAGTTAAGTCAAATTTGAATAGACCAACTATGTTAACTAATGCAGTAAATAAATTGAACTAAACTATTAAACATTATGAATCTTCAAATAACCTTTACATACTCACTTCGCTTGTATAATGACACCAGAACAATAAAAAGAAAGCCGGCAAGAAAACATAAACAAAACGTAGATAGTTTGTTATTTTGACATTTACATAAACATATAAACTAATATCTTAGAAATGTAAAAAAAACTACAAAATCATGTGGTTTCCAAGAAGTGCTCCCTGTTACGAGGGCTAGGGACAGACCCAGCTACAAACCGTGACGTTATTGTATGATAAACTATGACGTTTTCTTGTTCTTATTCTCAGTCTACTTATCTTACAGATTACAGCACTTGCAAAACTTAATACCATAGATGATATAATCAATGTTAATACTTAACTTAAGGTACCGATGCGATTCAATTTGACTGATGGATCGAATCATTGGAAGTGGAATACTGATTTATACTTTTCCTACATACCTTTTGATAATGATCTTTGATACCACATCATCTGCAAATAACTTATCTAGCAGGACAAAATGTTCTGTTGTGTTCACGTAACCCACAAAAATGACGAGTCTTTTTTATCACAAGAGCTAGGAACTACTGCATTGACTGATGATTGACACGTAAATAAAGAATATTGTTTGGAGTGATGCTGTGCAAGTTCTAGTGACCTTGCTTGAGAAACAGTCTCCTCCAATGTTACAGTCTTTTGCTAGACGTTTCAGGTATTCTGTATATGTATAAATTGTTTCTCCGGGTTCTTGACGTCTAAATATATATATATATATATTAAATTATTTAAAAATTCACAATCTAGGGCTACTTTTAGTAATATAATAAAACAATTGGTACCCTTTTTTAATGTTTAATGGCAACATGTTTCGGCATTTATGCCATTTTCAAGCCAGATGTGTGTGTGTGTGTGTGTGTGTGTATGTGTGATTTTTCAGGGTTAATTGGAAATCCTATTTCTAATATGAGGCATGTGTTCAATGAAATACACTGTTAGCATATTTGATCTCACTAGTGAAATGTTTTTATACACTTTTTTATGTTCTTGACCTGTTGTTTGTGTTAGACCTATGTGACTGTCAATGGATTTATAACAATGTTATAAGACAAATAAAAGTTATGATTATGATTCTGAATAAGCTCTAACCTGGCAAAAAGTGGCCAAAATATTTGAGAAACAAAATCTTCAAATTAGCATCATCTGAAGTTAAAGAAATAGAAGACCTGGATAAATTCAAGGACAAGTTTAAGGAACATCTGCTGAAGAGGCCATATTATTCCTTACAGGAATATTTATAAGACAAATACTGTAGGCCAAATAAACCATTGACGACCACGGCGCAGTTGTGTTACCAGTGGAATATCTGCAAGTATCAAGTTTCGCGGATACCGAAAAAACAATTCGCTTTCTCGGGCGGTTGTTAGTTGCTCTTCGGCCACTTAGTGGCACGGAACGCCTTGACACGACTCAAACTTCGTTATCCGGCGACTGAAACGGCGGACTACGCCGAATTCGGTATCTGCGAAACGTCGGTATCAATTCAGTGCGGTGGTTAAGTATGTGTTTTTGTGTTATGTGTGTTTATCTCTGACGACTAGGCCTGCATTGAAAAATAATAACAGCGAGTGTTGCCCTATAAAAAGCTAAACATGACAATCAATTACCTCACTGAAAAAATCATGTCATTCAGAAAGAATTTAAAATTCTTAATTCTTAAAAATTCTTAATAAAGAATTGAAAAATTAAAGGTTATTTTGATTTAGGGTAATATTTGGGATAATTAGAAAACTTTTTTTCTGGACCTTGAGGGTAAAATGTTGTTGATGAGGTGGAGACATTGCTCGTGTTGGCGACTGGTGTTATCAGCTATCATTCTATCTTATTTACGTGAATATAACCTCAAAGAGTGAATATTGCTCATTGAGTTCGAAGCAACTACTCTTATAGCCTTTTAATTAATATTTAGGATTCCGTAACTAAACATGTCAATTACGAGATTTTATACATTATTTCGAAGTGAATTGTTCAAATGATAAGTATAATTTATAGTTTTCTAACAATTTTGGAAAACAGGTACTATGAATGATCAACTATAGGCCTATTACTGAGGAAAACGTAAGTAAGACTTAAAAAAAAGTTAAGTTCATAGAAAGGTTTGGTGTAAGTTATTCATAAACTTTGAATTTAACTAGCTACATTATTTTATGTTTACATGGATTGTGAAGGCCTAGGTTTGTTCATATTGAACAAAATTATTTTAATTATAATAAATTTATAATTTATCTGACACTTCCTCCATATAAACTCTAACTAAATCATAGCCTACATACATTCATTAAAAATATCACACTATCTACTGTTATTACAATTTGGAATTGGAAAAAATGTTTTCAAAAAGTCAACAAATTTCTTTGTTCTTTCAATTTTCTTCACCCTCTTGGCAAGTCCTTTTTGTTTATTTATTTATTACCTTGTACCAGTAACTTACCTTGTCCCTTAAGAATAGTTTTTCTCACCTGAATCTGTAATGAAACTTGTTAGCTGTGTGTACACTTGAGTCACCAACTAAAAGTACAAAATCTTTCAAAATTTATTGCAGCACTGCGTCAGTGACACTTGTCAGCTATTGAAATACTGTATATCAGACACAAGTTTAGGTTTTCCATCGAGAGTTGGTAAGATAGAAAGACTCTCAGTGACAACATGCCATAGACTCCTATCTTAGTATATATAAACACCACGGTGCTATCTTGCGCACCATGTATCACTCGTCAGTACAGCTTGTCAAACTCACACAGCTCTCTGTGTGAGTTTGAAGCTTGGTTGAAAGTGATTGTCATTGTTTGTGAGTATTACCCTACTTCTATACACCCTATATGGTGGTATAGGTATAGGATAGGTATAGGTATAGGATAGTATAGTATACGGTAGTATAGGGTGTATAGAAGTAAGGTGTAGGGTATAGAGGTGTAGGGGGTATAGGGTGTATGTGCAAGGTCTTACATTTCTTTCGCACCTCAGTTCTCTCAAAAGAAGGTCAAAGTTGTTAGGTACATGTTTAGGTTACTTTAAGAAGAATATGATTTTGTCAGTGTGGTATCACTGCAGGCAATAAAGGCTCCTCTAAAACCAATAAGAAGATGTCTTGGTCATTGCTCCTGACAGCCTCTAGTTTTAAAACATAAAAATACTAAATTTATCAAAGGTCTTTCAAATCATTTAGCATGTCACTACCATTGTATATTGATCTTGCTTTCAACGATGGTCCAACCCAGTACCACCTACTATTTCTCTGTTTTGATCGAAAAGTACATCACACATACTGCAGTGAAACCCAAGTCATCCTCTCTCACCACGGTCACCACTACTGAGCACGGAATTCTCAGTACTATTGGCATAGCGTTACGCACCGGATGTGAGATACATTATGTCAATGACCAAAATAAAAGTAGGCCTACAATATTATCTCTCAGTGACTTGTGTCAATGACCTTTGTTTGTGACTTGTAGTCTGTAAAAAAAACTATGAGAATTCTATCACTGACTTTGGTCTAAGTGCAGAGCTGTAGGAAATCACTTTGTGTGCATTTTTGAAACAAGTACCAGTATTATTGTGTAGTATTAAAACATCTGACACTCCCATCAAAATACAGAAGTTCACCCATCTTTTGGGCGTGAACTACGTATGCTCATTTTTATGTATTGATAAATTTGTTAATTGTATATTGGAGGCCCTAATACTTCTGAATTTATGTCAATAGCCAATTGCATTTTGAAATATTTTTATATCAATGAAGATCAATAAATATTATTATTTTTATTATTACTATTGGCTACGTACCCACATGATGACTTTGAATAGCTGTCACGAAACCAACACCTATTCCTCTCCTACTCTCTTACCAACCACTCCTTAGCAGTACAATGATTAAGTTTTCTACTATCAAAACAATATATTTTGGAGATAGTTTACTCTGCTTTTATTTTGAAAAGTTATTTTACCGTTTATTTTTTACAAACTGTTTGGTAACCAGATATTTTTGCATTTATTATATACATAAAATAAATATTTATTAAAAACCTCTATTCACGTATTGTTCACCACGATCTTCAATCAAGAACGGTTATAAACAGATGTTATGATTTGTATTGTTTACATTTGATTCTCCATAAGCGTAATGTTAAACTTTTAGATTTTAAACTGAATATTACAAGAAACCCAGAATTTTCCTAGACATTAGACCTATATATTATATATATATACAAACCTTGCTCATATTATAGAATTGGATATTGTGATAATAGTGAGATATTGCCAACTACTTTAAAGAGTCATGCAAACGTTATTCGTAAAAATAAAAATAATAGAATTAAATTTAACAGCTAATTACTAGCGTTTGCGTTTGATGTTACTATGCGGGGCAAAAACTGACTTATCAATTACTAATGAATATACACAAATGTACACAGAATATACACTGTCCATATAGAGAAGGACTTGTTTTATTTAGTAACATTGTGAAAGTTTCTTAAAAATCTGTACTATGCAATGAATGTAGAAATGCATCCAACTCTGTTGTGCACTAGCTTCCAACAGACAAAATGTTTGGTATTATTTAAAGGAAATAGACCGTCTTTTTATGAACGTTTTTGTGTGGTAGAGCTTCAGAAGCTTAAAAATTTGCATTGAAGGACATGATTTTCATTGAAAGCAGCTAGAAGATTTTCCCTAACTGTCCTTGGAATGCATTTGTTTCCTTGACATCCTCAACAGTAATCGTCTAAAGTAACCAAACTAAAAGTTAATCCCCATACTAATACCCTTTAGCCTACTACTAAACTTTTGATTGATTCCAGATGGTTTTTTAATTTCTTGAATGGTTATTGAAGAAATGGCATCTCGTAAAAGAAGTGGATCTGGATCCAAACGTCAATTAAAAGAGAAGGTTGTCCAAATATATGAATCTTTTTTTAGGGTAAGTGCAAAGTTGTTAATAATATTGTACGCCATTTAGGTATAACTAGATTGACACTCATTGCAATGATAAACCTATTTACTGCCTATTACATTGGAAAAAATCATATTAACATCATTATATGTTACCAAAACATCAATAAATCATGTCTAAAACAATAGAAAACCAGGGGCGGCCCAACAGTTTTTCAGAGCCTGTGCGAAGACTATAGCAGCCGCCCCCTGCTACCCCCCTCCATCCCTGGCTTAATGCTAACCCGGTCCTTGCATATCAAAATTTGTAGCTTGTCAAATTTAACGTACACGAAGCTTAACTTGACATTCTGGTTTGTTCACGTTTCAAGTATTGTTTAATAATACTATTGATCGATATTCACATTTTGCGCTATGCATATTCTACAGTTTTTTGTTTAACTCCAGAACTCAAAATCAAGGGTTTGACCTGGAACAAAAACTATTAAAATATAACAACAAAACGTCTTCAATGGTTTTCTGCGTTTTTGGATTATGTGATTTCTTTATCATCATCTGAAAGATTATTGATGTTCTGGAAATCCCCTGAATATATAAATACCCCCGTCGCAGCAGACCTGCGTACTCAGCGAATTTCCAAATCAATAATATAATAATAATATTATATATCAAGTTTTATCAATATCTGTCGATTAATATATGAGTTAGTTATTTGCCTTATTCTCCATAAGATTAACATGGGAAAGAGTATGCAGGTTTGCCGCTGTAAGCAACACTGAAAGTAGACATTTTTAGGGCTCGTTTTTTTGTTATTGAAATAATAGACAATGATAATTTCAACAAACCTGGTATTTACAAGATCAAATGCAGTGATTGTGACAGCTATTACATTGGACAAACTCATCAAACATTCAAAACAAGATTTAAAGAACACATTCAAGCATGTAAATCCAACAACAAAACTACATGTAAATCCAACTTCGCAGAACATTTAATAACATCAGGACACAGCTACAAAAACAGAAAATTTATCAGTACTGGAGTTCAAAAAACTACGTGAAAAATAAATGTTAAAGATGAATTGAACATCTACATATATCAGAAAAAAGATCCAACAAATATTTTAAATTCGATGTTACCCCCACAAATTCACTCAATCTACTATCAAATAGAAAAAATAAGAAACAAAAAACATAAACACATATACATACAACTTCCATCTCCTCTCTTCTTTACTTTTCAAAATTAACCATATGACATTTATAAATTTTATTTACCTCTAGGTTATGTTCTTATTAATACACCACTTGATAATGGACTTTTTTTTAAACATGTTGTGAATTTTTTAAATAAAATAATTTCTCACACAAAAAAGGGTACTCAGTTATGAATAATTATTTGATTATTGATTTATAGCTTAAGAATCAATCTGTGTCAGGTTATTTGTATGTATATTTATGTATTTGAACAAATTTCGTCAAATGATGTTTAACGTCGCTACTCCTTTTTGCGAACCATTAAAAAATTTTAAAACGGCAAAACTGTTTTGACGCAAAATACGGTACTCTTTAAAGGGTTAATGATACTTTTTACTTAAGAAATTTTTAAAGGTAGGCCCTACACAATTGTCGATAGTTATAAGCGAAAGCCGATGCACGCAATATTCCCTGGTGTAGATTAACATCCCCTAAATAGTGCGCTCATCCGCAAAAACCATCCTCATAATTAAATTAGTTTATAAATTCAGTCAAAATTGTAGTTCACATCCCACATTAAACTGTAAGTCTCTTAGTTGTTGTTGGCTGTTGCGCTATTAATTGACAGTTACTGTGTAAGTAACATGTCAGCCATAGTCAGAAACAAGACTGTTCGCGTTTATGACAGTGTGTACACACTATAACAGCTTGGATATTGTCTCTCTAGTTTTGGTTCTGGAACCCTAACCAATGGCTGATTTTCACAATTTTGTTTTTTAAATTTTATTTAACAAATTTGTGATAAATTTGTTTTTTTCAAATTGCTTTTCAAGAGTGGCTTAGCCTACTTTTTAATTTCAGGGTGAAAATCTGACGAGAAGCAATCCTAATGTGTGGGAAGAATTGTTTCTTCTTAAACCTAAGGTGAGATTAAACATTTACTATTAAGTGCTAAATTATTAATTGATCAAAACTTTTTCTTAAGTATATTTAAAAAAAATCAATACATACAAGTTCTTTTCCATTGTACCAACAGTTATGCATTTTCCTTTTCGGCATCTCTTTACTTTTAAAGTACTGAGATTGTTTTTCATACGGAGTAGAAATAGAGAAGTAACCATGCAAACAAATTGTAGGCCCTATACTATTAAAAGCTTTTAAAGTAAATCTTTTAAACTACCTTAAAGTAAATAAAACTATTTCCCGACATTCCTGTCAATATTTAGGCCCTAAAATTTTCAATCAACTTCTGCTTCATGTAAATAATGTAAAAAGCTTGAAATACTTATATAAAAGTACATTCACTTGGCTTTATCATACAGGATGTTAGTTTTCTCACAAACATTTCAATGTATTAAGGGGGCTTGAATGGTCCAAAGAGCCCAATATTAAATTATTCCATCTTTTTGCCCCCTTTTTACATAAGTTACATAAGACACAAAGTTTAAATTATTATCTCTTATTTAGTTTATATGATAGACCTGCTGATTTACTTTTATTTCTTTATCGCAAAAATTAAAAATACAATTACAATTATTTTACTAAACCTTTGTAAAATATAACAAATTTTTTACATATTTATTGCTATAGTTGAGTTAGGGCCTATATTACAATTAGTAAATTTCATGGTTTATCAGTGGCATCTACCCTGCCAGTGGCATGTTTATTTAATACACAGTGAAAATGTCAGCTTAATATCTTGAATACTTTTTGAGAAAATGGGTCATTTATATGAAAATATCCAATTTTTCGGCAAACTGCAAAAACAAAGTGGTCCTATCCTAAGTTATGATGCTTGTAGGCCGTAAATGAGAGTGTAAAGATAACTTTAAAACATTATTAAAGGGGGGAGCGCGCTGGTCTAGGGGTAGAGCGTGAGGCTCCCGCAACGCACACAGGGGTGTGCAAAAAGCCGTTACGGCTGAAGTGCCTTGGGAGTAATCCGCCCCTTCCAATAAAAAAACCAATTAATTATGTTGGAGTGAGCTTTTTTCTTAAATCTAATATTTTATTATTCAGAAAATTGTACTAAAATTTATAATAAAAATAAAAATCACAAAAAATGTTTGTTGTTCAAGTCCCCTTGATGTTTAATATTAAATTTATCATCAAATGTTACAGCAGGCAGATTTAAATTTATAATGTAAATCAAATATGGCTTGACTTAAAAGAAGTGTATTACTTGTAATCTATTATTTTTGTTATAGTTGGCCACATTACTTGATCAATTTAGGTCATAGTTTGTCATAGTCATAGTTTGGTTTGTTTAATTTCACAATTGTTTGCATGTAGTTTATAATGTGCTTTGTACTGGAAAATAAATTCATTTATAAATTAAAATTAGTTGCAGATAAAAAATTAAGTTGCCTGGATGAACATTCTTTAAAGATTTGTAGAACGCTTTGTCTACTGTGTCTTTGTCTCTTTTAGGATTCCCTACCACCCTTACATATCAAACTAAACTCATACAAAAACATCATACTAAACACTGGAAACTTAAAAATGGTCAGAATACAAAAATTTTATGTGACCAGGGATAAAACCAAACCCCCTCTTCACCCCCCCCCCACCATGGAGTGTTGACTGTATAAGACAATAAGTCAGTATGTCAAGAAGTCAGTTTTATGTGAAGAACTATTCACTATTAATGAAATAAATGCCATTAAATGTAAAAATGTTGATAACAGCTAGTTAATTTTTGTAGGCTATTATAATTTTGTACCTTTCCTCACAGAAATCTTTTAATTTCTTGAAATAAAACAAATTCACGTTTTCTTATAAAATATCAATATCTTGTATTAAGCATTCTAGAATATTCCAACAGAGACCTTATTTTTAATACAACACTTGTAATTATTAATATATTCAGTAAGTCCGGTTTATCCGGATCTGAATCATTGGAATCAGTTTTAAAAATTTAATACGACTTTTAATTCGAGCACTTGCAAAATTTCAGACGCAACCTCGTTACCTTGTCGGTTGTGTAAACAGCAAGTATGACTGACGGTGATTCTGTAACACATGAAATACACATCTTGTTTGTTGGGGGTTTTAGTCTATCCTGTTATATTTTCTGATAATTCAGATTTTTGGCTATATGGAGTCAGGCTCCACCAAATTAATCCGGGTAAACCAGATTTTACTATATATTGAAATTTCTAACACCTGATTGCTTTAATCATTGATGAAAGTAGCTTGAAAATCTTTGTTGTCTAAAATTCACTTAATGCTGATAACAAAAATAACCCATAGGATTAAGGATATATATTAAGGACGTAATCCATCAGACATCAGTTAGTTTCACAAATATATTTTCCAGATTAACTACTTTGAATCTGAAATGCAGAAGCTGAGTGGAGAACAGTTGGTGCTCATTCAAGACAACCTACATATTCTGTTTGCCCAGTGTATTGAAACTTTGGGGCATGAACACAACATCAGAGTTGTGTACGCCTTGCAGGTACTGTGTCTCGGTATCCGCACTATCTATTCTCTCTAGCTGATAAGAGACTGAATCACTATTAACATGTTTCCTCCCCTTTATGTAGAGTAAAACCTCATAACTGTTTTAAAATTTATACTATCATGTTTAGTTTTACGTCTATGATGTCGAGAGAGATTAATTTATTTACCTGTTTATTTACAAGCACACACTGTAATATAAGCTCCATGTACTTTTATTTAGTTTCAAACATTCTATAGGTTAAAAACAATTCTTGTAAGTTCTTTATCAATTCTTAATTTTAAATCTTAAAAAGCAGACATAAATATCAAACTAAAAATCCGCTTTTTATCACTTTTTGTACGATTACCTGTATTCTAACAAGTCATTTCCATTGAATAAAATGTCTACCAAAAGAATTATATACTTACCTAAACTTGCAGATCTATCATACTTACTTCTTGATATGTGCATTCAGCTTCAAGTGGTGCCGACCGCACGGTGTCTCACATACACAAGTCTGGTCAGTCGCCAATAGGTTGTATCAGCGAAGACTCGTTTAATTGAAAGATCGGGTTGGAGTCTCCTCTTCAGTTCATCTCTAGCATCTAGGTGTTTTGTGCAGTGTAGAAGAATATGATGTAGGATTTCTTCCTCAACTTGACATGCTTGGCTTATGGGAGACTCAGCTAGTTGAAAATGGAAGAAGTAGGACTGGGTAACTATGTGTCCTGTTCTGGCCCTCAAAGCAAATGATATAACTGGCCTGGGCAAGTTTTTTTTACATATCTGTATTGTTGGGTTCTTAAAGGAGACTGTAGAGATGGCAGCCAGTTGGGTCATCATTCCACATCTCCACCCAATTTTGCCTTATTATTCTATTGGATGTGGCTATGCAGCTTGTTACAGTTGGTCTTCTATAGGGAACAGGATGCAATTTGGTAGCTGCCTTTGCAACCCTGTCTGATATTTCATTTCCATGTAGCCCACAATGACCTATTATCCATTGAAAACAAATTTTTTCTGAGGTCATGTTCAGCAAGTGGAAAATCTCTTGCTTTCGATGATAGTAACTTGAAGGCTTGAAGACTTCCTCACATCCTTGTAGGCCTCCCACTTACGAACTCTATCAGGCTCTGAAGGCATCACACTAATCAGATCCAGACATGTGACTGAGGGTGTTTTCCTTGGAGCCTTTTTCCTTGTAAATAAAGCAGGAGAGGCTGGAGGAGCAGTCCTTCTTCTTGTGGTCTTAAACTCCGCACCAGAGGCAGTTAGCGCTTCAGTCAGGCACCCTGCAATTGTGGGAGGAGTGACCGAACCCAAGACACCGGAAACATCTTTGGACGACCACCCTCCATTTGATCCTACAGTTTATCCATCCGACTTTCAATTGCTGAAGGCTGAGCAGCTTGTTAGCATACTTTTTGCCCATTTCAGTGACTGCCATCCGCTGCTGACTCTGGTTCGATTTGGTCAACCAGACCTTCAGCCCTCCAGTCTCTCCCGGTAACTCTGGGAACGCCTCACTTATTGCTCACGTCACCTTGGCTTCTGTGGAGAGCGTGTCAAGGTCTCGGATCTCCACCAAGCATCACGGGTCTAGGGCACAAATAGTACCCTAGACCCCAAGGGCAGACTTAAATTTTAAGTAATAATTTAGAGAGACAGGTACCTATAGGGATTCCTTATTAATAATTTTTTGTAATATAACTTTAAAGTATGTAACTTTAAAGTACAACTTCATAGCTGCGAAATATAAAACCTTAGTATAAGGAAATATAGGGAGTGTAAATGTAATTTAAAATTTTATTCATTATTTTTCATTGTGTCATACTCTTTTAAACTTTTCCAGACATTATGCGCAATCGTAAACAGCACTTACAGAAAATGTCAAAATGATGCAATGAACTTACTGATGGGGATACATGCAGCTGAGAGCCGGATGCAACAGCTGTTGAATCACTGCAATGCCATTCTGAGTGGTAAGTCTTATAAATGAAATTTGGGTTTAACATGGGTTTATTCAGTTTCTCTGAGTCATCTGTATGAAACAACAAAATGGAATACGATCTCAATGAAGGATTGAAGAGTGAACTGGCATATTATTTTGGAGAAACTGTTGTATATCTACAGTAGAACTCCACCAATCCGAACTAATCGGGACTGGGCTGGATTGGATTGCAGAAAATTTGGATTAACCAATCAATCGTTTTCAAAGGGAAACAATGCATATTTAACCTAGAGGCATCGGTCCACCCAAACAATTTTTTAAATAAATTATTTTTAAATTTAACACTGGGGAAGCAGCAACAAGTCCTTCCTCTTCTAGGGTTGGTGGAACTTTCTTTCTCCTTGGCGTTGCAGTTCATTAATTGTTATGGTACATGGTTGTATCACATATCACTGGTGACTGAATTTAGGGCCTTAAGGACTGATTTTGAATTTTTTACAAATTCAATTTTTGCAATATATTTTTTTAACATATAGCCTATTGCAATTTTTTACATTACATACATACACACATTATATATATATATATATGTAAATTTTTGAGAGGTGTGTTGATTTATATTAATTATATTTATGGATAGGCTAAATATGATTTTTGTTATTTATTTAATGAGGAGTATTTTGGTAGGAATTGTATTGATAAACAAATATTATATTATATGATAATAATTATTTATTTAGGGAGGGGTCATAAAATGGTTATTATGAACACAAATATAATTAATTATGTAAAGACATAAGGAACATTATTATGGTATTTTAACAAACTTAATATTAAATAATGAATGGTTACATGAAATACTACAGGGCACTCGTCTTTCAGTCATAATGTTGTTCCCACATACTCAACAAACCTTCCATTAGATTTGTATCAGTTTACAGTTTTTTTCTGTCAGAAACCGTATTACTGCACGAACCTCAAAGTTCGCGGTATTTTTAATTAATGCAGAAATTTCAAACTGCCACAGTAACTCTACTGAGTATAGTATAGTATAAAATCTCTACCTAGTACGGTTAGTTGCCAACTGAGTAGTGTAACACCCTGATACCAAGAGGTTTGGGCTAGAGCAACCCATTGCGGATGCAGACGAAAACATAATCTACTTTCTGTATAGCCCTTGTTTATCTTGAGTTTGAAATTCTTAAAAGAAGTTTAAGATTCCATGTTAGTATCCAATTTTCTTATACAAATTTAATGAATTATTGATGTGGTTCTAGTGAAAATATAAGTGATAAAGTAAAATAAAAACTCGATCCTATCTTGTTATTTTTTTAATTAAAAGTAGAGTTGGATATCTTAACTTCACCATATAATTATTTGAGTTACTTTTAAAGCTTTTGTGAATGATAATGTTTTTATAGCTAATATTCTGAAAAATCATAGATAAGAAAGTCTACCTCTAATACCGGTAGCTAAAAAATGACGATAATACAAATACAGTTTTCAGCAAAAATCAATGCATATACTAATATGTGTCAATGATTTCAGGAGAAAGCCCTGCCAGCCTGAAAAATTTGTGTCTGAAATTATTGCTTATTCTAGTCACTGGGGCTGACAATGTTTCTACCAATTTCTTGTTGGAGTATGTTATGATGAATAGCATATTTGAGACTCTAATTCAGGTGAATCGATAAGAAAAGTAGCTAATCAACTTTTAAGGTACAACACAGATTTCTTTTAATCTTCTTCTTGATTCGTAGGATAGCTTCAGCTAGAGTCACTACTTTTGTTGACATCCAACTACAATAAAACCTCTACTAGGTCAAAATGTTTCCATAACATTATTTGACTCAAGCCTACTTCTGGTGTAATTTATGTGAAAAATGTACAGGAGAACACATCTTTACAATCTTCAGTTTGTGATTATGAAAAAATTCAAGTTATTGATGCAAATATCTTTACTAGCCATCTTTTTGTTTTCCTTTATACTACTCACTTTTCTAATCTGCTATGTCTAAGTATGAAAAATGTGTTAACTAGTGTTTCCTGTTAAAATTCAACAATACATATGTTTCTTTTCAAAACATCAATAAAATTTTGTTTTCCAAAAAAGTATAGATATTTTTTTTAAATAATCTGTATCTTTGTAATCTTTATCTACAGGTAAAATTATTCAAAATTTGAAATGATAGTACTATGGACATTACAACTTTGGACATTACGCCCATTACCTAGGAACCTTGGAACATTGATTATCATATTATTTAAGTTTGTATAAAATAGCAAACTAAACTAATTAAAATAAAAAACTTTAAACATAATAATTAATATGGAAAAAACAGATAAACAATTAAAAATTTGACAGTAAAACCAAGATTTTAGAATACTAAATAGTGACACTGACAATCGCCAATCTCTATAATCGTTGGCAGTTATTTTTAGATGAATTGCTGCTTAATTACATTAACAGCTCGTTCATAGTTTGTTATATGGTTGTAAAGAAATGGTTGATACCACAACGGCTTTTACTTTCCTACAACTCATGGCAGATGTAAAGGAATCAATAACTTGGTTTAAGGTTAAAAATAAAGTTAAACAGAACTACTCCAATTGTGCTAAAAATAGATCTTCTAATGTAACAGTTCTGCAATTTATTGTTTGAAGATAGGTAATTCTAAAACTAAATTTATAATTATGAAAAAAATATTCATGGTTACATTTACATTTTTTGAATTACTTTTTATAGGTAAGTGGTTGGTTATATACTGTATGTGATGTGATTAGATCAAATTAATTAATTAAAATTAAATTATTTTATAGTGGAACCTCGATTCCCAAGAGAAACAAGAAAACTTCGAATTATCGAGTATTTCGAATTATATATATATATATATTATATATATATATATTGTTCGATTTATCAAGGTTGATTTTCCTTTAAGTTTGATTTACAGAGGTTCAATTAAGTGAGTATGAGCAATGAATTAAGTCAGGAGTTTCGGTAGCTTTAAAATCAGGTGTTTTTTACATTGTGCATCAATAATAATTACATATTGTAAAGATTATTACAGTAATCTACTCAATTACAGAATAAAATTTAATAATGTACGTAGTTAAAAATTGAAGAAATATTTTTTTTTATTTATGTTCCTTCTTAATTAAACTAACTTTACTATTATTGGCCACAGTTTAGTGAGCAGGTTTACATACTGGCTGAAAACAAAAAGCACTCACTTGACCACAAATAAATTTAAAACAAAGTAAACAGTACTAGCTAGAGTACAGCCATTTTCAAATCGATCCCACGCTCGATTGAGAGATTGAAATTTCCTGTCTAGATGCAAAGCAGTAAAATATAGATATTTTCAATCATGAATAATTTAATTTGATTTTGAATGATCAAGGGGTTATTGCCTTTACCTTGAATTTTAGATGTGAAGCAATTCATATTTCGAAATTACAGAGTTTTTCGGGCAATAACTTTGAATTATAGAGGTATTTAACAGCAAAATATACTGTTAAAATTCAAATTGTCAAGGTATTTCCCGTGACATATTCGATTTGTAGAGGTAAAATTAACGTTCACAAGGAATAAAAAAGATCTAAATTAATGAGTATTTTGAATTATTGAGGTACGGTTTATAGAGGTTCCACTGTATTTTGTGTTAAAAATTCCATATACCAATTTTTTGGGAATTTCCAGATGCAATAAACCATTACTTTTGAAACTACAGTAAAGTCTGGTTTATCCCTCCGTATCCGTGATCCGGATTCCGGATAATCCAGATCGTGGTGGTATGAAAAATATTACATAAGTACCAGATAGATGTGATTTTAATCTCAAACTTCTTCAAAATTTCAGTCGCAACTGCAGTACCTTGCTGGACGCGACAAATGTTACTAACAATAATTGTGTGATTAACGCACACTCTGTATATAGGGGATGTTTCCAAGCGGAGCGCTACAAGCTCTTAGCGCATGCGTGAGAGGTTAGTAATTGACATTTTAATACTGAACTGTCAAAAAGTAGTCGCTTGAGGTTAGATGTCGGCCTGCAGTGTTCAGTTTTTGCTTTAACACGTCTCTGTGATGTCGTCTCTCAACACATTATCAGATTAGCCTATTTTGGATTATTCCATTCAAAAATGTCCTATGGCCTAATAGTATGGGGTGGAGCTCCAGCATCTAGAGATGTATTTATCTTGCAAAAACGGGCAGTAAGAGTGGTTGCTGGGGTAGATTTCGGAGAACACTGCAGACCATTGTTTATTAACTTAACCTATAAATTTTAACTATTTTTTCAGTGTTTATCTTACAAAATTTAACGTCTATGGAAAATAGAAGTATTCTAGCCTATAATGTTGACAAGCACAACCATAATACAAGAAGTAAACATGATTTTCCGATTCCTTATGTTAGACTAGGCAAAACTATGAAAAAAATCTGTCATTGGAACAAGGTTTTATAATAACCTTCCCCTTTCAATAAGAAATTTAGATACCAAGGGTTTTGTTTTAAGTCTGCAATAAATCACTTTTTGTTAAAAAATGCTTTTTATTCATTTAATGAATTCTTAAAAGGCTCTTGGATGCCTCATGATTTTGTGGTTTCACTTCATTGAACTGTGATTAAAGCCATGAAGCAAGCTCACACCATTTTGTAAAGTAGTCTTAGATTTTTAAAATATAAATTGTATCTAAACAATTTATAATATTTTTACAAATCCATTGTATTCTGTGAATATTTGACGGAAAATAAAGATCTTATCTTATCTTATTTGTTTCGGAATTCTTTTTACGGTCAAAATGCTTACTGAATCTGTGGTCATGAGTGGTTGTTGAAGGAATAAGGTTGTTTTAACGTCAGAAGGGTGTTTTATTTCCTCCCCAAAACTAATAATAATAACTTTTAAACTTTAAAAAATTTTAAAACAAAAAAAATTAACATGTTAAATGCTTGTGATATGTCGCGGCTACTTTGTACAAAGGTTATATGCAGTTGTTATATGCGCTGTTCACAATCGTCTACGCGATGTGGGTGTATTATAATGGTATATTTCATTATATTTTCAGATCATCCGGATTTTTGGCTATCCGGATCGGTACGCTGCCACATTAATCCAGTTAATCCGGACTTTACTGTATAAAAAAAATATTTAACTTTACATAGGTACATATTTATTATATGTGTGTCTGTGTGTCCTTGCATCTAATAACTCATAAAAGTGGTCCAATCAAAATGAAACCTTGATAATTAGTTTTAAAGTATAATTTGTGAGTTAAGCAAATCGGTAAATTTTTAGGACAGTTTCACAGGGGGGAGGGTTTCATAATCCAAAATGGTGTTTTCAAGCCTGCATATAATTTATTAATAAAAAAATTAAGTATCACCTCCAAAAATACAAAAATTCTTGTAACCAGTATCTTCACTCTTAAGTTAAACAGGTGCTGAGATATAGAACTGATAAACACTGTACGTTGTCTTGTGGAGCTCTAATCACATGGGGAAAATTTAAAAATTGATGTCTCACTTATTATTTGAAATAGAGTTATAAAACTTGGTACACAGCTCATGTAGTTAGGATTTAATAGTGTATGCGGAAAAATATAAATGTTTTTATTCCTCGTGGCAGCAAACCTATTTATTCTTTTCTCATTTAATTCTTATGCAGAATACATTAAATTATGTAACTTATGTGGCTTCACCTAAGATCAAGAATAGTTTGGTCTTGCCAAGTAATTCCTAAATCAATGGAAGTTTGCTTAGTATGCAGGTCTGCTGCTACAGGAGTATTCTTGACTCACCACTCCAATAAAGCAAACCATCCCTTTTCAGTTGCTATGCAGTACAAACAGCAGGGTCGCCCATGGACATGATGTGGTTTCACTGTTGACATTGTTGATTAATTATCGAAAACATGAAGCAGCTAACCCATACATTGTCAAACTCTCAATCTTAGATGATGAACTTGCTCTAAATGGATATGGCCAGGTACCAATTTTTAGTCTTATGATTTATATAATGATAGTTGTGTTTGAAATTGGGAAATGAACCAGTTTCTCCTGTCAAATTTGAAATGACAAATAATGAGACAGACAATAATTAATTATATCCTTAAATTTAAATTTGCTGGATTGCATTTAACTTACTTAACCTCATGGTTTTTTGCACTGTAAGGTATTTACTGCAGTCCGAGTTCTTCTTGATGATAATGTGGACATTTTTTAAAAAATATGAATAAAATAATTAGAGTAAACATAATATGAATATTAATTTTGTTTGGAATTAAAAAGGAATCTAAATAGTTTAATTAGTTTTTTATATAAAAAAACAAAGAAAATCACAAATCACAAACTTAAATTTTAAAAGTAAAGGATTTGTATAAGAACAAATTTACATATTTTATACTAATAATCTATTACGTATATTTATATACTAATTATTTATTATATGCATTCATATACACATTTAAACATATATTAACCCTTTGAGTGCCACTAGGGGTAAATCATTTTATATTTGAGGAGTGCCAAACATTTTATGGCATATATGCTAAAAAAGACAGGCTTTTTCATTAAAAACGCAAGTGTCTACTAAAATATTCATATTAAATATATTTTTTATTATATTTTTCAGTTCTGTTTTTTACAGGGTATAACATCTTGCATCAAATGACATACCAGAATACAATATACATTGATGTTTTCAAATATAAATTCTACGGCAAAATCTTCTCAATTGACAAAATCTTTCGTCAAATGTGTGTTTTTAATTTAAATAAAATCTTTTTAATATAAGAAACAGTTTTATTCTGTTTTTATGATTTTCTAATTCAAAGTTTGCAAATTATTTAACCTTAATTTTGCACCATTCTTTTTGAATAACCCTGAGTAAATACAAATTCAAATTTCTTTATTGCACGTAAACACAGCTTAGTGTAATGTACATGGTCAAATTAAACCAGAATGAAGAACTATTTAACAATTAGGCCTATGCCTACATTATTTTGAACATTAACTTAAATAGGCTTCTTAGCAATCATGATGATAAACAGTACATTATATTACAGATCAGAGACCTTATATAACAAAAAAAACATCAGAGACATATCTTATAATGAATCCACATATCATAAATATGACATATCTTAAATATGACATATCAGACATATCTTAAATATGAATCCACTTGTAACACTACTCTTTTCCATATTTTTGGCCCAACCTAACGTTTGAGTGGTCATAAAGTTTGTGTCAATTGAATAGTTTTGAACAAGGAATAAGGCAACACAATAAATGGATGTTTTCACTTTGTTTGTGGCAGGTGATCACGTGGTCACTGGGAGAGTTCTGCCACCATTTTTCTCTGCAGCAAAGTGAGCCTCAGGGCAGCTGGTTGTCCTCCCTGTCATCCATGGTGGGAAATATGTTCCTCTCAGACGACTTGGAAATTAGGACACAACAGATCAGGTTGGTAGGTAGTATGTTAAACTCATGTAATGTATGTATGTATGTAGTATGTAATGGTATTAAGGTGCTGGGTAAAAATACTAAAGTTATATTAGTTGTAATCAAGAGGTTGATTTAGGGTGTGTCAAAGTAACCTGACAGTTTTTGCTGCAACATTGTAAAGCGGTAGTGTTGGGGATAGCGGTGTTCAAAGGCCATACATGGACATTTTTAGTAGTCATGGGGCAGTGGTCGGCTGAGCACTGCAAGTTTGTTGCTGAAGCGTTTTTTGAAGAAGTGATTCTTGTGTTGCTCTTTGCAGTAATTCCGTTGGCGTTACATTATGATTCCAAGAGGAAAAGTCTGAACTCTAAACACCATTTTCCTGTCGATGAGAAACTTCAGGGTTTCAGAATATTGAAATGGAAGTCGACAGGACGCCTAAGGCCATCCTGGTCCCCGGAGAATGTTGAGAGAGAAGGAGAAGCTGTGGAAGATTAGTTTACCTAATTTTAACCTGTGACCTGGCTGCGATCCATTCTTTTTCTATACGTTTTTATATTACTTCTCTGTTTTACTTTTAAGATATTGACGCATAATAAAGCAGTGAAAAGTTAAACGAACATTGTTGCAGAGCCAACAATGGGCTTCTACTGGCCCTGTATGAAGCAGTACATCTGAACCGCAACTTTGTCACAACTCTGAATTTTTTTAAAATTTTCCAGCTATTTCTTTTTTTATTTCTTGAGAACTGTTCAGATTTGAGGGGTTCCACTGTAATATTAAACTATTAACCACTTTATACTAAAATAACTATTTTAGTCTAAAGAGCCCTTTGGCATTTTATGAAAGTGTTTGATTTAATTTGAACAATGGTTGTGATTGGTTGAGTTAAAAATAATAAACCAGGACAATATAAAACATAGGTCTAATGAACCCTTGGCTAATGGTATTGACTCAGTATATTTTCTGTATTTTTTGTTCTGCAATAAAATACATTATATTTTTTTATTTTGTTTGTTCATCCTTAGTTTGAGACTTTAGTCCAGGAAATGAAGCATTTCACCTCACAATTTTTTCGTCCTGCATGGATTGACTTGAAATTTTAACAGAAGATAGGTGATAGCCCAAGGATCAAAATCTATATTGAACCGAAGGGCGCTAAAGCCTTGGGAGTGGTTTCCACCCCATCTCGTGGGGTGGGAATTTTTTGTCACATTTCAACCACAGGAATCGATTTAAAAAGTGATTCTAAGCAAAAAATGTTCTATACATTTTTTTTTGTAAAATCAATATTCTCGAAGTTATTCGCGATTGAAAGTAACACTTTTTAGAGGAAAAAATTGACGTTTTTGATCGTTTTTTTTTTAACTCAAAAATTATACATTTTATCAAAAAATTTGTAGAAAACAAAATTGTAGCTATTAAAAAAACAAACAAAACGCTTATTTTATAATTTTTCTACGACCAATAGGAACCGAGATACGACCTATCCATAATTAGGTTTTATTTTCAAATGCAAAGACTGATAGATTCAAAGTCAAATACCGGAAAAATAATGCTTTTTTCGTAGAAAATTCATAGAATGTTTTTTGAAGAACATACTTAGACCTTTCTTTTTTTAAAAAAAAGGTCTGTAGCATCAAAATTGACTGAGTTATGACAAAAATAAGGTCAATACCAAGTTTTTTATTTAAAAAAATCGGTAAAAACAACCCCCTAACTACCCCCCTAATCAAAATTGATCATTACCCTCGTGCAATTCTCTTTGTATATGTATGATTAATATGTCCAAGAAGTTTGACCAACTTAAAATTTATAGTTTTCGAAAAATCAAGGCTTAAAGTAAAAAAATGGGTGGTGCTCGTGCGTAAATACACATTTTAAATGGCTATATCTTGCCAAATTTTCACTGTACAAAAAATTTACTTACAGGAAAATTTTTGTCATAAAAAAAGCTACAATTTCGTTTTTTAACTTTGCTTGTACCTCTAATATTTTCAGAGTTATTTTGAATGAAAGGGTAAAAAATACAAAAATGTGAAAAATCACTTTTGACGTTAAGCCTTGATTTTTCGAAAACTATAAATTTTAATTTGGTCAAACTTCTTGGACATATTAATCATACATATACAAAGAGAATTGCACGAGGGTAATGATCAATTTTGATTAGGGGGTAGTTAGGGGGTTGTTTTTACCGATTTTTTTTTATAAAAAACTTGGTATTGACTTTATTTTTGTCATAACTCAGTCAATTTTGATGCTACAGACCTTTTTTTTTATAAAAAAGAAAGGTCTAAGTATGCTCTTCAAAAAACATTCTAGGAATTTTCTACGAAAAAAGCATTATTTTTCCGGTATTTGACTTTGAATCTATCAGTCTTTGCATTTGAAAATAAAACCTAATTATGGATAGGTCGTATCTCGGTTCCTATTGGTTGTAGAAAAATTATAAAATAAGCGTTTTGTTTGTTTTTTAATAGCTACAATTTTGTTTTCCACAAATTTTTTGATAAAATGTATAATTTTTGAGTTATCCGCAAAAAAACATATATTTATACCACTAAATGCAAGGAGAAAGGTGTTATGAATAATTCATATGTTATTATAGATAATTAACGCAAAATACACAACGAAAGACTAACCCAATAGCACGACTAACACAATGCAAAGCATATTGCTTGAACAGCTGTTGGCGCGACGTCGTAACACCCATAAATAAATGTTATCATATGATGTAATGCATAGAGTATAAAAATTGCAAATACTACTAAGGACGTAGATTATGATTTCTTCTTTACAATAGTATATACAAAAGTACATTTGCAATGTACCGTGAGCAGCTAAGAGAAGATTAAGTCACGCCGGTTTTCTCGCCGGACTCCGGCGAATGGCAGTCTAGGGGATGTAAAAATTCGCCGGAATCTGGCAAATGGCAGCTGGAGGGTTAATCATGTTGGATTGGATTTTTAAGAATAATAAATAATGGATTACATTGTTACTTACATATATTAAATTTTAAAAGGTTTAAAATTGGTCTTATAAAAGAATTATTAATATCCAGCCTTACTTCTGTTTTAGTGAAACAATTATCAAAACATTTCATCGGGATAAGGAACAGGTTTTTACTAAACTGTATAACTAGACACATCACAGGACCGTCCGGTAGTATATTAAAAACCAAAATACTACCTACCGAACTTCCACTTTTGATCTTTCACACATCCTCATGAAGAACTCGATGATGATCTCCTATCCAACCTTCTCCTGCTTTCCCCCACGTTTTCCCTCTTGATTCTGCAACATTTTCTGTGTTGACTATATCCAACTATTCCTCCACAGCCTAAAATAGTCACCAGTTGCTTACTTAGTGGTTCCTTTTTTGTCAAAATGAGGCCTTGGCTCCAGGTTTACATGTTATAAATTTAATTTCGCAACTTCAGTTACAATAGGTTATAGTTGTTGGTAATATGAAGGATTTATTCAGCTGATTTTAACATGTCCTCAGATTTGTTGGTGGAGTTTATAATGAGCCACATGATGAAGAAGCTGTCACTAGAGCTATACTTGCAGTGTGTGGGGGTGGTTCATCGTGTGCTGTGTTACCAGAAGAGGTGTCGCGTGCGACTCATGTACCAGTGGAAGGAACTGTGGACTGCACTCATCACCCTGCTCAAGTTCATACTGGCAAATGAAAACCATCTCGCCAAGAAGATGAACATATTTCTGCTCGGTTTACAGGTTATAATTGCTCTAAGGTAGATTATCTTAAAGGAGGAATTTCCCAATTTTGCTATATCTTTCAAAGTACGATGGCAGCACCAGTTATCAACTGTATTGGTTGATCCCACTAAGTGCTCTAGCTATTCATGTTAGTAACGGTTTCTTTTTCACTTCTTAGTACGGTTTATTTTGCATAGTACGGTTGGTCAATGTGGAATCACATTTTAAACTATTTATTGCTCCAATTAGAGTAGTTTATTGAAATGGGGACCATACCACACGATAGGTATTTTAAGCCAAGTATGAATGAGGATTGAATGTTTTTAATTGATTGATTGATTGATTGATTGTGGCACGATCTTTTAGTATTGTTGCTGACTAAGGCTTACATGTTCCTTAGACAGGACTGTTAATTAATATCCCGACAGTTGATGACAACTACAGGACCAACAGTTTAACGTGGAGTCCGAACCACTGCCTCAGAATTATGAACTGGCCTGATTATGAGGATGGTCTTTGCGGATTAACTTAGTATTTAGTATTTTAGTGCAGACGTTAATCTACACAAGAGAACACTACACCCAATGACCATCACTCACAACTAAAATTTACAATACTTAGTAATTTACTATAGTTTATTGTAAACAATAGACTATTGTAATTTATTAATTAATAGATTATTATTATTAATTATAATTTTTTATTAATTTTCTGATTACAATTTTGATGAAATGATAAAAATGGTTTCTACTGTTAATAAAAAAATTAGGGGTCTGCGGTGCACCGAAAAAATCAGTACGGTACGGTTCCAAGCCTTATACCGAACTTCGGTACGGTACAAGAATTTTTTCGGCACAGTACAAGAATTTTTTCGGTATGGTACAAAGTAAAAATAAAAATTAAGTCA
The DNA here is from genome assembly GCA_023375725.1 of Nephotettix cincticeps. Taxonomy (NCBI): domain Eukaryota; kingdom Metazoa; phylum Arthropoda; class Insecta; order Hemiptera; family Cicadellidae; genus Nephotettix; species Nephotettix cincticeps. The sequence continues at coordinate 53,667,368 of CM041791.1, forward strand.
CTATCCAGTCTAGGTTGCCATGTAACATCTCCTGCTGAAACCATTGAGTAAAACCCGACCGTTAACCTGTTGAGGAGTATGTCTGTCATGTGACGTGGCTAATAGCAGGGCCACGTAGAGTAGGTGTATTGCCACAAACAGTGCCCCCGGGAGTAAGAAAAAAAATTATGGATTTCTTTAAATGTAATTTATTACTACAATAAATGGATAAAAAAGCATATTACAAACACATTTTTCATATTATTTAAATCTCTTAGAACGTGTTTTGGGTGTGATATATTTTAAAATAATGATGCGGGTATAGCGGGAATCACCCATTATTGGCCATTACAAAGGAGTCAATAGCGAAACGGCAACAAAAATCACTAGGATAACCTAACAGATAGAAGATCAGTTGAACACGAAGTAGCACACGCACCATCACATTGGCGCTAAGCCAATTCTCGAGAAACATCGTCGATACCAACCTGATAAACATAATTTACCGTGCCTAGTATATTACACATCAGTTCTAAATTATTCATTTAAAAAAAATTATTTTACTCAAATATTTTTAGGTGTAATAAACTATTATAAATATTTAATTTATTAGTAATATTTTAAGAAATATCAAATATCCGTCATCCCGTCATATGACGTGGATCCTCGCGGGGGAATACACGTCACATGACGGGCGTACTCAAATGAGCCTATTTTCATTACTCCTCAACAGGTTAAAGACTTTATACTCTACAAGTAATATAGAATTACAACACTGCCCAGATGTACGGCAAATACTGAACGTAAGACTGGCTCATAGCGTGTTGGTGAATGATAGTTTAAAACAGCCTGTCACCAGGACTTCAGGCAACCAGCCGTCTCCCTCCCGGCTCTGAATTATTGTGCATTAGCAGCTTATTATCGTATCCACGTATAGCAGCTTATGCGATCAGGGAACCGTTCCTTCTTTCGACGCAACAAAATATTTGTACCAAAATGAACCGCGTATTTGTCGTGTTTCAAATAGTGATGGGATTACCTTTGATTTTTCAATCAGAGTGAAAACCTTTTAAACTGAGATTCGTGATTTTTTAAAGTGATTCTTTCTCTTTGCTCTGACAGCCTGTTGACGAAGTTATCACAAGGGCAGTGACCTTGGCGGGTGGATGTACGTCCCATGACATGCCATTGTTTCTAGTTGGGCCTGTGCTAAAAATAAATCACTCTCTCCCTACCCCCACCCTTACTGGGATGTGTATCACATCTGTCTACTGTCTGTGTCTAGTTTAGTGAGCGTTTACCTGTTGGTAAGTGCATATTGCTAACAACTGACGTGGTTTGGAATAAGTTCGTCTGAAGATTTTCTTCACTTCAACAGTTGAACATAACAGACTTGAACCTTCAAAAATAAGTTTATGTGATTATTTTTTTCCAGCTATTTCTTTTTTTGATTTCTTGAGAATGTGTTCAGATTTGAGGGGTTCTACTGTAATATTAAATTATTAACCACTTTATACTAAAATAACTATTTTAGTCTAAACAGCCCTTTGACATTTTATGAAAGTGTTTGATTTAATTTGAACATTGATTGTAATTGGTTGAATTAAAAATACTAAACCAGGACAATATAAAACATAGGTCTAATGAAGCCTTGGCTAAGGGTATTAACTCAATATAATATTTTTTGTTCTGCAATAAAATGCATTTAGTTTTTTGTTTTGTTTGTTCATCCTTAGTTTCATATAGACTTGAGAATATTATTTCCCCTTATTAATTAGTTACAACATAAACTATAATGTTTAATTAATTATTAATATGTTTAATGTGCTATGTTTTTTTAAAGAATGGATTTAAAAAACCATATTACAGTTTAAAAATTAGTACAGTAAAATATTTATTCTGACATTGTATATATTTTTTTAAACTCCTTTCTCCATGTTTTCACTAATTAAGTTCTGGAAAATACTTATGAATAAAAGAATGAGCTCGATCAATGTTACTAGCGGCATTATTCTCGTGTACCGTACCGAATTTGTACCTAGAACCAAGGTACAACAATTTGTACCGTACCGAATCGACCTCATAATATCCTGTACCGCAGACCCCGAAAAAAAAATTGAATACAACTACACATTTTATAATTAATTGTAGCCCTCACTTTTCTCAGGAGCTGGAGCAGACTCTGACAAAGGCGTTAAATTATTTTTGTTTGTTTCATACTTAAAACAAGATTTGTAATTTTCAAAAGTTATAGTCAGCACAAAACATAAAGCACTCACAGGTCTTTTAGACATCTAAGATATTTATAGTTATGTGTGACTCATGTCAACAAGGAAGCCTCAGTTTTAGTCATGTACTGTAATACCTTTTTTTTATCTGTCGTTTGCCTAGTATTAATTTTAGGATTCCTCAAATATGTTATATTTAAATGACTTTCCTAGTTACTATTTTTTTAGATACGATACCTTAGATATCTTGTAGGATTTACATTGAAGAATTTTGTAAATTGGCAGTGTTGTTTATTCTAGGTGGTGAATATTTTTAATTTATTTATAACATATGGTGATACGTTCCTGCCCTCCCCTAGCAGTTATGATGAACTTTACTACGAGCTCATCCGAATGCACCAAGTGTTTGATAACATCTATTCTACAGGTAAATTTTGGTTTAAAATTTCTAAATAAGCATTTTTTAGCTTTTCTTAAAATTATGAACTAAATTTAACATCAACAAAAAAATTAATAACAATTTAAAAAAATACAATGACCCAATGTTATTATTTTAATGAAAAATTAAAAAGTATATAAAGTATTTTTTTCAAGTGCTTGGTATAATCAAAGACAATTTTATTCTAATACAGACTCACAGCGATGGTTGCGCTTTTGTTAGTTACTAGCCTGAACACCAGGCTGCACTAGCGCTGTTGGGCATAGAGACGTTGCCGAATTGAACACACGGACGAGCAGACGACGGCGCAGACGTCAGTGAATGTTTATCTCACTCAAACCTACTACCTTTAGTATTTACTCATTTTAATTAACTGGGGTATCAGTGTTGTGCATTTGACAGCTTTGTTTCTCTTTCGTTTAACAAAGTCACTACGAATGTATACAACAGATTAAATTGTTTTGAGAAGAAATATCTTGTTTAATATATATTAGGTAAATAACCAGCGAAGATTCTAGGCCTGATTGGTCGATCACAACGCATCTCAGTGAATTTCTTTGTTTTGCGGTAATTATTTATAATATACACAACAAACCTCATAATATATATAATGGACCTCATTTTATTAAGAATAATAATTAAAATGTTTTGCTTTTAAAGCTTCAGTTTTAGTAGGTACTCAAGAATAAAAATTTCTTCCTCTAGCTTAGGTATCATTGTACTCATTTTTGTACATTATGTACAAAACTTTTGTGCTCTTATTTATTTACAATACATCCGGCCTATTCGAATTGGCAACCTCACGGGCCGTCTTACCGAGGCTGAAACTGATTAGAGCGCTTTTGGTACTACTGGCGCGGCCCGTGGTGAATACTGAAACTAAACGCTGTGAGTCTGTATTGAAATATATTGTCTTTGGTAGAATTAAGTTTGCCAAATTGCAGCTTTTTTGTGGATAGAGGGGTTGGATATCAAAATCAAATAAGGAGCTAGAGCTATTGTTTAAAAATGTTAAGATATATTTCATTTTTAAGTTATTATTTTTTTAGTTATTAAAATATAATGGTGTTGTTACACATTGATATCAGTAATCAACACTATCATATCACTTTCATAAAATCTTTAAAGATATTGTTATATAAGTTAAAAAGGTTATAAGTAGAGGTGTGTGGATAGTGAATTTTTTTCGGATCGGATCTAGATCAAATGGTCAGGGTTTGGATCAGATAATTTTCGGATTCGGATACTCGCAATAACACAGTGTTATCACACTTATCTTTTATTAAATTAGAAAAAATCAATACAAATGTTATCAAAGTTATTAAATTGGGTATAAAAAAACAAAAAAATCTTCATGGGCTGGACAAAAAACTAAATTTATTCTTCATTGCATTTTAAAAGTAACAAATTTTAAAATGGCGTAATTCACGAATTAAATCAACAAAAACGGTATAATTTGCCAATACAAATAGATCTTAAAAGTAAAATTATGTAAACCATGGATGGATTGATGAATAATAATTCACAATTTTATTTCATGATTCAACTATTTTATTTTTTACAATGATAAAAACGAATCTCCTTAAAGAACCAAGATTCGACAGACGACATTATCTCATTGTCATCGGCTATGGCTATCTGTGTATCGGACTGCCGTGTTACAGTATTAACACCCATGAAATTATGGTAACTAGTTGTAATCTAGTTATTTAACCTTACAACTGTAATCTAGTTATTTAATCTTACAACTATCTAAAAATGCACCATTTAATAAAAACTAATGAACAAGTAAAATCATAAAAATAGAAAATGTAAAATGAATTCTAGTGGAAAATTTGTTGATTATGTGAACACTGAACAATAATATAGGACAATTATATATTTGGCAACACTTTATCGTATTTTTTAAAACCAGAGAACATCGGAATGTAATACTGAAAAATAGTCCATTATATCAAAATAATTCAAGTTTAATTTTATCGTATACGTAGATGATCAAAACTATTATTTTTGCTGTAAATACTGCCGCAAAATGAGCTACTGTATAATATTATAATGATTAAGCTTTGTTACCAAATATTATATCAACAATTCAAGGTTTTTCGTTGCCGAAATCATATTTTATGCGGAATAATATCAAACCACAATCTGATACTCGGTGCAACCATGGATAATCTATGTTTTGTAATTCAAATTGCAATATCAAGTTTTACTTAATCGGTTACTTAAATACAGAAGAATCTCCCATATCCCACCATGACGGGACTGGGTCATGGTCAGAACGGCAAAAAAGTTGGATATCGGGAGGAGCAAATTGAACACATTCCCTAAAAAAATATAGCTATGTATCATTGTAATAAACCTTACTGAACACCTCTATTACATCAATTAAAAAATTAAGACATAATAACTGAAAAATAATAATATTTATCATAATCGAATAAAAATAAATTATATTTATACATAATCAAAGAATAAGTCTTGTATGTTTGGTCATGCTCGGAAACAACGGGAGCATGGGAAACATATATAAACGGACAGACGGTTAACGGCAATTATAGACAGTTATCTTTAGTGAACACATACTTATGCAATATTCATAAAAATATTAAGTTCACTTTAAAAGTAGAGAAAGATGATTCTATTAACTTCCTAGACCTCAAAATATCTAAACAGGATGGCAGTTTCATATTTAAAATCTACAGAAAACCAACTTGCACCGACCAGACAATCCACTCAGATTCACACCATCCTTACTCACAAAAGTTAGCCCCATACCAATGCTTAATAATAGATTAGTATTGATCCCAATGAACGAAGATGATTTTAATGAAGAGCTTAACGTCATTCAATGTAGGCTATTGCTGTTTCTAATGAATACAGCACTACAATGATTGATAAACTATTATATTAACACCAGAACAAAATCAACAAAATTATTAATAAACTGAAACAGTTCCTGTCAGTTGATTATGGTTCATCCAAACATGTTTCAACCTTTAGGCAAGTTAATTAATAACTTGAAAATGGCCTAAAGGTTGAAATATGTTGTTAGAATAAAAAATGTTATTAACCCTTTATCCTTAGAAGTAGCAAGCTTTTTACTCTTAACTGTAACATAAAAATAATTACTAATATCTTCTTGAAATATCAAAGTTTAAAAAAAAGCATAAAAAAGCCCACCCCCCCTTATAACCACTAACCCCAAAAGCAAAACAGGTGTCCACTGCAATTCCAATTAAGCCTACAAATGCCGTCAACTTCCACCCAAGCCGGCCACCGTTTATTTAAAGTGGGACCCCCTCTCCGCTATATCACACATTTGCAAGCCAAATTGGGATTGCTCATGGTCGGGATTCGAACCCTAGCACTTCCGAATGGCTAGAACATTACGCTCGTTAGCGTTAGCCAGCTCAGCCACTCAGTCATTGGAGTAGAAAGCGTTTACTTGTTATAGACATGCCCGGTGGCAGTCAATGCACTACGAGAACAGGTTCGGTTGCTTGCCCCCAGAGGGCAACACGGTCTTGTAGGCGCTAGTGTCTGACAAGTTTACTAAACTGACGACAGATGCCTCCACCTGCCACTTCTTATTGAATATGTAAATGCGTCGTGAAGTACGACTTTGCCAGTTCTAGAGTTAAGGAGTAATGACATTTTAAAACGTCATTATTTGAGAGCTGTCAAGGAGTAAGGGTCAAAACACACCTCAAAAGAGTAAACAAATTTTTTTTCTCACTAAATTACATTGAAACATGGAGTAAATATAGTTAGAAATGTGTTTTAGGTTAAAAATGCCCTAAAATAAACATTTTAGAACTTTTTTAAATAAATTTTTCAATTTTCAAATCTTCAATCAAATTAACTAAAGAAAGCACCGAGTGGTGTTTAGCAAACGAATAACTCTCAGCTACAGAGATACAGGCGTCAATAATAGAGGAGTGTAAAACGCTTTCACTTTTATTCAATGCTAATAACAGGTCTAATAAAACTTCATGCCACTTTTTCCGCTGAAACTTTCCACAGTGACCACCCCACCTAAGAAACTATCTGCTGATTACCCACAACCTACCGAGTACACCAATACACATGTTCCGCGTATCTAAGTGTCTTTAATTATCCATTTATAGCTTGAAAGGTCAATCAATCTGTTTTAGGTTATATGTGTATATATATATATATATATGTATCTGAACAAATTTCCTCAAATGACGTTTTAAAACGTCGCTACTCCTTTTTTCGGAACCATTAAAAAGACGTTTCAAAATGTCAATACTATTTTGACGCAAAATAAGATACTCTTTAAAGGGTTAAAGGGATACTTAGTTGATTTTTTTCAATTATACTTAACATAGCAGTTGTTCTTAACAGTGAACACTATAGATGATATATATATAATGTCTAATTTCATATATAATATTTTTATATATTTATATGTTACGCACCTTGAAACAAAAAAATAACATAGTCCCGAGCTTAGGTCTTATCATGAGACCTACAGTAATAGTTTCTTCGCTATGCGAAATTTTCTAAAAGAAGTGTGTTTTTGTAGAGGTATTGTACCTTTCATTTTTTTATTTCAACTTTTATTTCAGCTTTCAGATACTCAACCGTAGATGGCGAATTTAAGGACACAGCTCTACTGCTAACAAACAGTCTGGTCAATGTGAGGTATGAGTCAATTTATAAATATTAATAACTACCTTTTACTTTCTCACCTTTTACATAGTATATGGGGAAAGTACCTATTGTTTTCGTCAAAATTTTCGAATTTGAGTTGAGAGTTTATTTATCCGTTTTGGGGTCCCCCGAATCCAAAAAGTGGGTTTTGACATTATGTCTGTGTGTGTGTGTGTGTGTGTGTCTCTGTGGATGTGTACAGAGCCACAGCCTCAGCCGTTGGTCCGATTTAGATGAAATTTGGCATGTATGTGTATATTTACTCTAACGATTTTGATTAAAATTTGATAGTTTATAGTGTATAGAGTACTAAATAATTCGACACCACCCGTATTAAATTAACAATTAATTGGACTTTTCCAACGCGTCTTGTGTTTAAAATCTACACAACGTTTCGAGAGTTGGATAAACTACTCCCGTTTTCAAGTGCCTAACAATATTTACATTTGTACAAACAAAAGGTTATTTCTACATATAAAAAATAAATCGGTCAAAAAAAACAACAAAAAATATAACTATAGAAAAAAATTGTAAACAAAACACTCTACTTAGCCTATTCTGTACATTCGGAAAAGTGTCGTTCGTTTGCAATTTTCATCTTGCTGCATTTGCAGCACCTTTTATTTTTACCATTTTGCCGAAAGTTGCTTTTCTATTTACTACGCAGTTTTTTTTATTTACTATGTACAACTACACAATTTTTAAACAAAAACATGTTTCCAACGTGTGAATCAATAACTGTCACTGCCAAAAGTAAAAGAAAACTAAAATTGTGTATGCTATAAATGCCTACTTTCAGTCTTCATCACAGCAGCAAACCTGCAAACTTTTTCCCATGTTATGGAGAATAGGCAAACAACTAACTCATATATTTATCGTCAGATATTGATAAAACTTGACATATTATATTATTGATTTGGAAATTCGCTGAGTACGCAGGTCTGCTGCGACTGGGGTATATATACAGTATATATAAGTGTCTGTGAACACGATAACTCTCATAAAATGGTCCGATCGAGACCAAATTTAGTAGAGATGTGTATTCCTGCATTTGCTTGGATGGGTTTGTAAACCAGACATATCGGTCAATCGGAATTTTTTGCGTTTTTTCCATGTAATTTTTTTAATTTTATTTTTTACCATGAGAATCAGTTCAAAAAACTACACAATTTAGTTTCTTAAAGTTTTTTTCAGTACATTGTATTTAAGGGCTCCAATGTTAATCTTATGGAGGATAAGGAAAAACTAATATTTCCCTTACTAATCAACAATTTTGGATGGAACTTTGTATTTAGCTTAAAAAATCTAAACACAGTACGTTGTATTTTGAGGCTCCAATGATAATCTTATGGAGGATAAGGAAAAATTAATGTTACATTTATTATCTAATATTTTTGGATTAAACTTGATATTTAGCTTCATGTGGTTGAGATCCGTACATTTATGCTTAAAAATCATAGTTTATGTGTTTATCATGGCAGCTAACCTGCATACTCTTTTCCCATGTTAATCATATATAGATTAGGTAAACTCCTTTATTTGTGGACAGATGTTGATGAAGCTTGATACAAATAGTCAAAATATAAATTGTTTACGCTATAAACAGCGTTCCTCACAGCAGCAAACCTGCATACTCTTTTCCATGATAATCTTATGTGGAATAGGCAAATAAATCTCATATTTATCGACAGATAATGATAAAACTTGTCATATATTATTATGTTATTGATTTGGAAATTCGCTTAGTACGCAGGTCTGCTGCGACGGGGGTATTTGAGAGTACCCTTATCTTAAATCCTACATTTTTGTGTTTCTCAAAATAGTTCAATCAAACAGTAGTTTTTATTGAGATAGTAATATCAAAATACTTTTTCAGAGCTATTATCAATCACTTCACTCCAAAGATTGATGCATGGTTGGAAGGTCAAGCCCTGTCCACTCCTTCCGAAGATGAAGTATGAGTATTCATCTTTTAGTGAATAAGCAATCTTTGTTAATGTTGTATTGTATTACCTATTGGATTAATGTTATTAACATAATTTTCTATGCATAATTAAACTTATTATAAGTTTAGTAAACTAATTATTTCTGAATGTTAATTAAATATCTTACCCTTAAAAAGCACTCATACTACATAAACTGTAAACTGAAAGTATTAATTAACTGTAGAATTAGTCACTTATGCACATTTCAATTTTTTCAATGCTCAACACAGTTTCTAATGTATCATATTCTTATATATATATATAGACGAGGGTGTACCCAAAAGTAACCGGAATTACACTGCCGAAGGCGTGGCCTGTGTCGTACGTATGTCTGTTGATACATGTGTATAGTGCAGCTCATCCAGAGTTCAGTGCCACTAGTGCCGTCGCCTTGGGTGGACGTGTTCATCTGCAGTGAGTTTTTAGGTGAACAATGTTTTGCCATTTCATAGTTTTTTTTCGTTTTGGCGGATGTAACAGCGCGCAGCTCTGAAGTTTTGTTTCTTGTTAGGGAAGTGTTAGGGAGTGCTGCAGATACCATTGTTATGTTGCAAACTGCTTACAAAGATGAAGCTTTAGGTAAAACTCAAGCATAAGAGTGATTTTCATGTTTTAAAAATGGTGACATGTCAGTTGTTGAGAAACCCTGTGAAGGACGTCCGTTGACTGCCAAAACTAACGATAAAACTTTTTGGCTGACGGGGCGATGACGCTTTCCATTGGCTGGACTGTTGCCTGGTTCTAGAGTCATAACCATAACACCACGATTAGCCACCACCAGTAATGATCTTAGAAAAAACCTGGATCAATTTGCTGGTGTTCTTTCATTGTTCAACAAGATTCCACTCGACGTTCCTTTTGACGGGCTCAAAACTTGGCAGCCACTCTTGTCATTTTCAAATATTTACTCAAAATTTGCTGGACAGAGCTCCAAATAATTCCAGATGTCTCTGGTAACACCTCAATGGTCCATTGTCGGTCTTCATGCACAAGCTCTTCTCAACATTTTCGTCAGTTTCAGCAGTCGACAGATGTCCTTTACGGGATTCGTCAATAATTGACATGTCATCATATTTAAAACATGAGAACCACTCGTATACTTGAGTTTTACTTAAAGCTTCATCTTTGTAAGCAGATTTCAACATAACCATGGTATCTGCAGCACTCTTCCCTAACAAGAAACGAAACTTCAGAACAGCGCACTGTTACATCCACCAAAACAAATAAACGATGAAATGGCGAAACAGTGTTCACTAAAAAAACTCACTGCAGACGAACACATCCACCCACGGCGACGACACTAGCGGCACTGAACTCTGGATGAGCTGTGCTACACACACGTTGCGGCAGACATACGTACTACACAGGCCACGCCTTCAGCAGCGTAGTTCCGGTTACTTTTGGGTACCCCCTCGTATATATATATATATATATCATGTTTATCTCTTTTTCCCAGAAACATTAAACATTACACAAAATATTAATCAAGATTTGACTGTCAGATTGATAGATTTACATGCCAGTCGGAGGGTCAATAGTTAAAAACAATATAAGATTCACATTTCATTTTCAGATACTGGAAGTAGTAAGGAAGAACTATGACAGCCTTACATTAAAACTCCAGGACAGTCTGGATCAGTACGAGAGGTATTCGGAAAATCCACAACATTCTGCTTTCTTTACATCTATGGTGAGTTTTTAGACTTAATTAGTTTAACTCTTTGAGGACCGGAGCCATTTGATGCGGAAAAGACCATGTGAAATCAGCTTTTTTGTAATGGTTTATGTATATGGTCTTAGAATCATATGATTTTTGTTGACATGCATTGTTTTGGTTATGTTTTTTGGTTGTGTGAGCTTAAGCAATAAAAAGTTGTTCGTCAATCTTGATTCACTTATGGTAATGTGTTAATTTACATTGGACGAGGATGGGTTTCGAACCCACACGTGCCAACTGCCAAGCACATTGGATTAGCACTGAAAAAATCATAAAGACATTAGGAACAAATATTTGGCAAATTGATGCTGGAGGGAAAGTATTAAAGAAGCACGCTGACTAGCTACAGAATAGGACTTCTAACCAAGGAATTTCGGAAATCTTTTAGGTCTTTAGTCTAACTCAGCGGGAAGATGACATATGGTCTTAGAACCATATGGTTTTTTTGTTGATATGCAAAAAATGGTACCGGAAAATGTTTTTCTGGTTGCTTGAGGTCAGTGTAGTAAAGAGCTACATATTGTACAAGGAAAAACAATTATCATGCGGAAAAAGACCGATGAAACACAAACGTTTTTGAATGAAGCTTATTGAAAAACTTGTGGCTAGCTTAAAAAGCAAAGGTCTGACCGTCCACTCGCTTCACCTGCGTAACAAAGGCTCAACGGCAAGCTTTATCTTATGGGGAAACACGCTAAGAGTCATTGTTGTCATGTGTGCAGCAAGAAAAAAAAAGGAAATTGCAAAACCCGCGTCGCAAAGCCATTCTTCATCCAGATACCTGCTTTGAAGCATACCATACAATGAGAGACTTTGTGAATGGAGAGTAAGATTTTTTGTTAAAATAACTTTTACATTGTATCCTAAAATAAATAAACACCATTTTACATGAAATATTACTTTTTTTTACAATCCCACAGATCAAATAATATTTTGTGTAAATCAAAAATGGTGCCACAAGGGTCAATGACGGATATATCTGCCAAATAATAAAACCAAATAAAAGCTTTAAAAAATTATTTTTGGATAAGATTAATTTTTTTGATAAATTAGAGTTGTTAAAAAGTAAATAATTAGTTTTTGGCAAAATATTTTTGACCCCAACATCGATATAATAGCCAATCTAAGGCCATTTCATAGTGACCCTCCAAGGGTTAAGGTAGTGTTCAGACACCGTGGGTCAGGCCGCTGGTTGTTTGCACTTGCAATGACAGAACTGATATACTCAGTCGAATGAGATCGTACGGTGTGTTGTTAGTCTAGAAATGACGGGGATAAACTCTAATGATGATATTGACATTGCATCTAGCACTTATCGCACTGGTGACCTTTAACCAAAGTTTAAGGACACCAGTTTTGGTTTGGGACAAAGGTTTAGAAGATAATCATAACAGAACTGCAAAAATGGAAGCATGGAGGGTTATTTGCAGTGAATTGAATCCTCCAGTTGAACAAATGAGTGACAAAGAAAAATATTTATGCTAAGTCAAAGAACATAATTAGGCTTATTTCCTAAATTTTTAATGTTGGTATATTTTGACTTGGATATGTTTTAGCTCTGGGGCTAAGAGAAACATTAGGTTTTTTTATTAGGCCAACAATATTTTACACATTAACACGTTCACTGCGACATGAGTCACTGGTAACACACACGTGTCTGGCTCTGCGTGCAGCGACTATTCTACCGTGGCTGACGCTCCTTGCGGCATGCATATTTTTCAAACCTGTAATGCAATTTAAGTGGGTTGCACTGTTATTATTAGTTTTATAAGTAGTATATATTTAGATACATATTTATAGATGAGTCACCGGTGACTCACACCCCACTGTGGTTAATTTTTACTACATACTATTCTTCTACTGCGGCATGAGTTTGCGGGTGACTCATATAAGTTTTTGAACGAGAAAAATAGTTCCTACATGTTTTCGACGTTTATTATTGGCGCAATTATTGTTTGAGGTTATTTTACTGTCTGATGGATTGTGTCTTCTGTTTGTTGTCTTGTAAACAACTCAAGATTTTGGTCGATATCAAAAGTCGTAAGTGATCAATGCACTGCAGCATGAGTCATCGGTGACTCATGACAATTCATTCGCTATACGATGCTGCGATCTGGTGGGAATATCTAAAGTAACCTAAAAAATCCACCGGCAGCGCTACTAGTGCAACCTCTATGAAATTAGAGCCCACCAAAGTTTGAAACGACTATGAGTCACCGGTAACTCATGCCGCAACAAGCTATATACACAGCATGAGTCACCGGTGACTCATGCCGCAATATGAAAAAGTTATTCAATTTTGAATGTGTTAATAAGTATACTAGGCTACCTATCCTGAAACTAGAGCGGTGGCATTGTCCTGTAATCCAGCTACTTGGAGGTCATGAATTGTGGATTGTTGAGAGCGATGGTCGGTGGATGTAGTATTCTCCTGTGTAGATAAACATCCACACTATTGAACACTACATTAATCCGCAAAGACCATCCTTTTAATTAGGCCAGTTCGTAATTTAGAAGCAGTGGTTCAGATTCCACATTAAACTGTAGGTCCCTTAGATATGCCATTGACTCTGTTGGGCTATTAATTAACAGTTCTGTCTAAGGAACATGTCTGCATTAGTCAGTTACAAGAGTACAAGATCGCGCCACACTCATCCTATACTCGTTTCTCATTCGTACCTCAACAACTCAAACATCAATTGACTGTGTCTGTTCCGATTTGCCAGAAGGAGAACAGAACGTAGAAGTTTAAGATACATTTATATCTGACCACACCAGTCAATTATGTAGAGTTGCTAGAGAAACTGAATCACCAAAGGCCCTTACAACAAAAAAAAGACTCATGAATGACAGAAATTTGTTTAAACTGAAGAAACATCTAAACCAGAAAAACTGGACAGAAGTGTACAACACAATTGACATTAATAATGCATATGGCAAATTCCACACCATCATACAGCAATCACTGGATCAAACATGCCCATACACTAGCATGAAGCAGAAACAAAAAGTCAAAGAGGGCAAAAATGACCCGATAGCATTAGAGCTGAAGACTCGATCCCATAAGACGCAAAACACTTTGCTTGAAAAATGAATATGACCTGCAACTATGTCAAATAAGAACATAATCTCTATATATAAAATTGAATGTATGTATGTCTGTCTGTCTGTATGTCCTTTATGCGTTGCCAAACTACTCATCCGATCGCCATGAAATTTTAGGAAGTTCCTCTATATGTGTCCGGGAAGGTTTTAGTGAAAAAAATTTTTCGAAAACCCCATAAGTTTCCATTTTATGGCGTTTTAAATTTCTAATGTTAACCTTATGGAGAGTAAGTTTGTTTACAAATTGTCTACAATGAAAACATTTGATTTCTTAGCTACAGCTGATTGGTTTACTTTCCATTAGCAATACCGTATGCTTTACTATCCAATGCCATCTGAATCATTCATTAATGTTAAACTATGAAGTAAATGTGTACTGTAAAAAATGAACAGCTTTAATCACCACGTTAACAGTTAACGGTTTTAGGGGATTATGTATTTATGTTTTTATTTTCTGTCTGATTAATTAAAGTCATGTGTTTATATGATAATTACAATGTTTATATTATTACGTTTATTATAATAATCAGCTGTTGTTTCCTATAAAAGCCGTATTACAGTTAGGTTTGGTTTGGGTTTGGATTGGATTTGAAAATTGTGAATTAATCCACTCAGATTTATTTGTTTTGTGGGAATGATATTAATATGTTTTGTCGTTTCAGTATTGTTATTCACTATGCCGCGACCCAGAATAACCTTTCACAATGAAGCCGTAATGCTATTGGATTTTAGAACATGGCCAATCTTAAAGTTAACATGTGTTTACTGTGAGGCGTTACGAAGTTCGCCGGGTCAGCTAGTAAATAAATAATAAATAAGATTAACATTGCCAAAATAGTAGAATCCAGGAATAAATAAAAGTAGAGTATGACGATATATCGTCTAAACTACTGAAACCTTGTGAAGACGAACTGATAGAGCCCTTGGTAAATATTACCAACAAATCTTTCAGCTCAGGAACCTTCCCAACAAAACTTAAAATAGCTAAAGTATATCTAAAGTACAAAAAGGGGTCTCCAACTGAAACATCAAACTACCGCCCAATCTCACTAATACCCACTTTTTCAAAGATAATAGAAAAAATAGTGTTTAAACAACTGTTTGAACACCTCTTTCTCTACCAAGTCACCAACATAGATTCCTAACAGGAAATTCCACAACAGCCCTCATCAGCCTTGTGGAATTCTTACTGGACCAACAAGAACAGGGAAACACATCCACCGCTATCTTCCTAGACTACAAAAAGGCCTTTGACTGCCTCGAACATGCCCAGCTAATAAATAAATTAACTTTTATAGGCATGGAAGGAAAAGCAAAAGAGTGTTTCTCCAGCTATCTTGCCAATAGAAGTCAGCTGGTGGTAATAACACACATATTGAATGGTAGAGCAGAAACAGCTACCCAGTTCCATAACCCTACCCATCACCAGGGGAGCCCCCAAGGATCTGTCCTAGGCCCTGTACTTTTCATCCTCTTTACCAACGACTTGACTTCCCTGGGCTCATCAAAGATTACAGTAAAGCCCTGATCTATGCAGGCAGGGACATATTGCTGTTGCTGGACACAACACAGTGTTACTGTTGGGAAATCAAGAGCCAAGTCAACTAGGAGTAGACAGTTTTATTGCCCTCAACATGGCTGTACAATACTGCCATAATAATGACCTTGTTGTGAATGAAACTAAGACCAGACATCTGATCATAGGCAGACAAAGCAAAAACACAGGAAGAATTCCAGAACTGGATGAAGCCACAGCTACTGAATATCTCGGAATAATACTCGATGATAGACTGACATGGACAGAACATATTGACTCACTCTGCAACAAACTAAGCACAGGCTTATTTGTAGTAAGACGAATAAAGGATGTTGGTGGCACGACAACAGCAAAAACAGCACACCATACCTTATTTGATTCTCATCTGAGGTACAGGTTTGCAGTATGGGGTGGGACTACAGTAGCCAATCTCCAACGCGTCCTTATCCTTCAAAAACGAGCTATCAGAATCCTGCACAACCTAAAACCCAGAGAGACCTGCAGAGACACGTTCAAATAACTCAAGATCCTGACAGTAATCAACTTATACATCCTGGAGTCAATAGGTATACGTCCGCACCAAACAACGAGATGCAGCAAGGAGCGGAACACTTTTTCATCATTACAACACCAGGCACGCAAACAACTACTGCCTACCTGTCCACAACAAAAGCTCCACAGAAAAGAAGACGAGTTACATCGGCGCCAAGATGTGGAACGCTCTGCTAGAGCGTGCCAGAGACACTCAAGAAAAGTAACAAGGACCACTTCCCTCAACAACTGAAGAAGGGGCTACAAGACAGACCATACTAAAGCCTGGCAGAATTCTTCAACTTGAACTTGAATATGTAAATTTGTATTGTATATTATTGTACCTGTTCATGTATGACATTATACCTGTCTTAATGACAATTTAATAAAGAGATTTTGACTTTTGACGTACTTGGCTTAACCCTAGAAATGATAAAGTCGTAATTTACGACGCATTTACATATTCAATAAGAATTGGCAGGTGGAGGCATCTGTCGTCAGTTTTGTGGAATTGTTAGACACTATCGCCTACGCGACCGTGTTTCCCTCTGGGGGCCAACAACCGAAACTGCTCTTTTAGTACACGAGCCTGCCACCGGGCAGGTCTATAACCAAGTAAGCGCTTTCTTTTCCTAGGCACTGGATGGCCGTGGTGGCTAAAGCGCTGCGCTGACGAGCGTAACGTTCTAGCCATTCGGAAGTGCTAGGGTTCGAATCCCGACCATGAGCAATCCCAATTTGGCTTGCAAATGTGTGGTGTAGCGGAGTGGAGGGCCCACCTTAAATAAACGGTGACCGGCTTGGGTGGAAGTTGACGGCATTTGTAGGCTTAATTGGGATTGCAGTGGACACCTGTTTTGCTTTTGTGGTTAGTGGTTATAAGGGGGGGGGCATGTTTTAAGCTTTTTTTGTTTAAACTTTGATATTTCAAGAAGATATTAGTAATTATTTTTATGTTACAGTTAAGAGTAAAAAGCTTATCACTTCTAGGGTTAAAATACCTACCTTGTACTACAGTCACCATTTCAATAATCTAATTTAATCTAATCCTTCCTCAGGTTTCTGTACAGAATTCTGAACGCTCTATATTTTGGTTTATCCCCAATAGTAGGGTCAATACACATATTTCTATTCCTTTGCTTTCTTCTGTAGCTAGAAGGAATATAACAGCTGCAAAATTTTGTTTATCCATTGTTCCAAAAAGTAAAATTAGCTCAACTTTTAAATTATGACAAACCAAACTTGACCGCAAAAATTAAGAGGGAAAAACCTGGAAATATAAGTACTTGTGTGAACAACACTACGAACCGCGTCCACACCCGCTCCTTGTAATAGAACCCTCACTGTAAACTTAATGTAATACAAGAGATTATGAAAGCTGTGTGTTGTTATTAGAATATGTCAATGTGTACCAAAATGTTGATTTGTAAGTCAGATGTTAATGATTTCATTGTACTTGGATAAATAAAATCTTCAAAATTAATTGTTTTCCCTATATCGTGATGATCTTCATCACATCCTGTTTTTGGTTGTCCCTCACCCTCATTCTCTTCTATTTCAACATTATTGCTTAGTGTGAAACAAACACAACCATTTTAGACAACATTTAACCACCAACTGAGTTCTAAGCCTGAGCGTTGGGTTGGTAGTAACAGTAACCTGGTATAATCAATCTCATTTGATTCATTGCTCTGCCAGGTTCCAGACCTCCAGCTATCGAGTATAATGCAGGCTTAAAAAAACTAAAAAATTGGTATCAGGTGAATAAATTGCCAGTTATAAATAAGCAGATGATATGCTTTGTTTCTTACTACTTTGAAATCTTGTGCTTATTTATGATTTAGCAGAAAAAAATCCTCTATTGTTCTAAACATCTTTACTAGCCTGTTTTTTCTTATTACTTATTTCTTCTTTGATTCCAATCACTTTTCTACTCCAAAGTATAATCTATAATTTTTAGCAGTTTGATTTTTGGTCAATTATTGTTTGGTTGTGTAAATTGGTACATGTAGTTGGTTGGCATTAAACTATGTCAATTAATATCTTAAGATAATATTTATTGACATCAAAGATTGTATGTGATTAAATCTCACCACATTTGGAGGTGTAAGTAATGAAGATATTGTATGTCGTGTGCCAGGAGAAATGCCAGAAAAAAGAATATAAAGTAGAAGGAGGAAGGAAAATAATGAACAATTGATCCAAAAATAACTGATTCATTGCACTTTTAATTATAATCTTTGATACACAAATTAAAATTTTCATCATTTTTAATTAAGTTCATTGTTATTGTATTTAGAAAACTGAATTTTAAATAAACTTCCTTAGATATAATTTTTGCTCTCCAATTAGTATTTGCTATTTGTACAAATCGGATTAACAGGAGTAACCTCAGATAATTAAGGTTCGTTCCTTTGTAAAATGAAGCTGTAGACAAAGTTATTATTATAATATCTTAAATTTTAAGTGATGTATAGAGTCAGAGTCAACGGAACAGTTTTAATTAATGATATTTGTTAATTTTCACAGGTCCGCAGTGTTGTCATTGACACCAGACTGAACATAGACTACGCATCCCTTGACTTACAACTTATCTTACAAGAATTGTCCTCCATTACATGAAAAAATGCATCACTGTTGCCTTATACCCATCGGTTTTATTATTGTTATATTTCCATAATTACCTTGTATATAATTGAAGTGTTGATTTTTCAGTGATTGTGATCTTCCAGATAATTTATTTTATTGGAATTTCTGCATGTATTAAATGAGATGTCATACACTCCCTAGCCCTTAGGGATCAAAGCACTTTTGTGTTGTAAAGTAGAGGCCACGGTTGATTCTCATCTTCATCAAATTTTGCTGTTTTCGTTATTCAATTAGATGAATCAAATTAAAGCAATTTTTAGACATTGATACGTGTAATAATTAAAGAAGTCTCAATTCAATAATGCTATAAATGTATTTTAAGGAATTATTTTTAGTTTGACTATGACATACCAACCAGAATGATAGGCCTATTTTGCTAGAGTTGGATACATCAATGATCAAGTTGGCCTTTCAAAATAAACCAGCTCTGCAGTAACATAAGATTAAAAAATAATTAGACGTCTAATTGTTATTGGAATTTAAAAAGTGTTAATAATAAATAAAAATAAGGAATTTTTTATCAACCAGAGCTCTTGGTATCATGGGACATTGACAGATAAGACACTGTTAACTGATCATGCTTTAACCCTTCAAGTGGCAGGTGTTTTAACCTTTATTATATAGTTAAACCATTATACAGCTCTTATTTAAATAATCACTATAAACACGAAACCTGCCCGCCCCCTTCCCATGTAATCGCAAAAAAAGTAACACAGGTGTCCACTGTAATCCCAATAAAGCCTACACATGGCGTCAACTTCCACCTAAGCGGTCATCGTTTATTTTAGGTGGACCCTCCCACCACTATACCATACATTTGCAAACCAAATTGGAATTGCTCATGGTGGGGATTTGAATCTGCGTAATTCCAGTTAGCTTCAAACGTTTCACTCGTCAGCTAAAAAAAGCCTTAAACAAACCACTACACCAAGTACTACCATCCGAAAAAGTGTTTAAGAGGCTGTAAAACATGCGGCAAAACAGAGTTAGAGTTAGTTCCAGTTCTAGTCACGGATAACAGAGACGGTTAACACATTCACTAAATTGTTAACAAATGCCTCTACCTGCCACTTCACACATCCACTACCATCGACACCACTGTGTGGGTGTGTCGATCACCACTTGAAAGATTATGGTTTAAGACTTTAAGAGATTTTCTAAAATATTTCAAAATTGCCCATTTATATAATTCCGTGGCCGCTACTTTATAATTTTGTTCACAAGAGAATTATTTTTAAATATGACCACAAAATCCTTATTTATATACAATAAAGTAATAACAATTGGCAGCAGTTAGGCAGTTAATGTTTTTTTTTAGAAATAATAAGAATAAGAAATATTGTTTTAAATCTATGTGTAACAATGTATATAAAACTGCTGATTGTTTTGTTGATTATTTTCTATTTTAAATAAATATTTTATCTTCTCTTCTGATCAATTTTGAAAGTACATTACTTCTCTTGTTTTATAGTAAATTGTTGTATGTTCCTTATAAGTGTAAACAAGCAAATGTCCATAGTAATTTATTTCATTCCTTGTGAAGTTGTATGCAATTTATATTTATTAAATACTTTATTTATATATTTAGGGTATTTGTTAAAGTGTTCTATCAATTTATTTAATCCTCTTATAATAAATCATCCTGTGGAATTCACATTCCTTTGCAGGAATTTTGTGGTTAGCCACGCCTTTTGTTGTATGTTGTAGTACAATGAATGGCAATGTGGTCAGCATTGCATTTTCTTCAACGTGTTAGTGCTAGCATTCATAACCAGGATGCCTCAGGATTACCTCCCGGGGCTAGATAACCTAAGGGGGACCTGAAATTGCATTATAGATACTATTTGCCACTGGTGGGATTTGAACTCACCTTCTCAAACTCCGTAGACCTGTGATCCAGGCCCCATTTTATATAATTCTCAGGGTAAAAAATTATCCCATAAGGTCCTATAATCCTATTGTACAGATATGCCATACCATAACATATACTAACGCTAGAAATAATTTTAATATTCCAATGAGTGAAACAATTTCTTTTGAAAATGTATAATTTATTTTCTCAAACTTCTCAAACAAGTTTCTCAAACTTTTTTATCAACTTTTGGCAAAGATTCTTGTGATGAAGTGTGATGGGATGATTGTGATTCAGTAATTGTGCTTAGTTTTGAAGGGACAAAATTCATTTGGTGTTTGATGTTCGGTTCCAAAAACCTACTGTCGAAACTGGTACCCCTTGAGTATGCTGGATAAACAATCACCTTGCGAGTCTGTTGATTTCTAGATGTAGAAGGAAAGTATACTTCATCTTGATCTTTCTTTCCTTTTTTTTTGCATTTTAAACAGTTCCAACAAGATTTGAACGGTGTTATTTTTGGGGGAGAACCATACTTTGTGCTGTATACAAGATTATGTTCAAAAAACTCACCTTGTGATGTCTCCAAATCTATGATTTTTTGTTCTTTGGATATGGTACGTGGAAATTCAGAATTATGGTGATGTGGTGAACCCACCAATAGTTTAGGTTTTGAATGCTCGGAAGGAATAATTCGCTCATTCGGTTCCCATTTTTCTTCTGTTATCATATTTTGTGTGGTAGATAGATTAGAGAAAGATGTCAATGGGTTGTAATTTGCCATGGTGGGATTCAGATGAAATGGCATGGTAGGCCCAATGTTTATGGTGATAGAAGGTGGGTATGAAATTTTTGGTGTACTTTTCCTGGTTGACAGGGGCTTCACTGATTCATTTTTTTGAGCCAACTTGTAATCCATGTCGCAGCAACCTCCTGTTGGTATCACCATGAGCCTCTTGATAGTCGACTGCTCAGTTGGAAATGTAGTGAATGCAACAGGGTTGTTAAGTGTTGTACTTTTCCTGCTTCTCCGTACACTCACTGGGCTCTGATCATAGAAGTCATCATCATCTTGAAGTTTCTTGTTGGTCCATAAAAGTTTCTTTGACAAAGAAATTTTGTCACAGTCTCTTTTGCATAGTTCATTTTCCAAGATTATCATTTTTCTGTGAAAGATGACTGAAACATGAGGTAATACACTGAATAATCAGTAAAGTATTATTTGTTCAGAAAATTATTTAAAAAAATATTGTTATTTCTATCCATAGAAATAATATATCACTGCCGGAAAATAAATATTTACCTCAAGAATAACATTAGGCTAACCTAGGGAAC
Organism: Nephotettix cincticeps; assembly: GCA_023375725.1. Classification (NCBI taxonomy): domain Eukaryota; kingdom Metazoa; phylum Arthropoda; class Insecta; order Hemiptera; family Cicadellidae; genus Nephotettix; species Nephotettix cincticeps. Next base: position 53,689,405 of record CM041791.1, read on the forward strand.
ATTGTCATTACATAGCATGGAATGCTTCTGCCCAACAGGGAATTTCAAACAAGACTCTCGAACTATAAACTTAAAAAAAATTAATTTAACCATTTTAAATAATAGTTTAGTTTTTTGATTATTTAACCTTTCACAAGCTAATTATTTTAGTATAAGGGAAAACTTTTTTTGTTTTACATGGATTATGTTCAGAAATGGTATAGTAGTACTATAAATCCCTATATTTTCGTTCAAGGTATTTTTTACTGCACCCTTTTACAACTGAAAATTAAATACTTTATTGAAAGACTACATTAATTGCGAACTTATTATTAAATTCAAATTTCTGTAATTTGAAAATCTTAATTTCAAATTTTACTTGCACACTGATCAAACTCTACAGGGTACTTACTGTATGTATAGTAAAATAAAATGAGTATAATCTTATTTTTGTTTAGTTCCTTTTTAACATGGATATGTCTTATCTCTGGGAGGTACGGTATTGGCAATCTGTCAGACCAAAATTAGAAACACTGATGTCATATAGTTATAAGGACAGATATTTGAAGAAACTGAAAACATCCCCTTTACACTTATCCATGATATCCTTTTCCCCACCGAGAAGTAAACACGATTAATTGTTTTTCATAAATTTCCACTATTGATAAAATAAATATAAAATGTTTCGTAAAAATATTTTGTTGTTTTTATGGTTTTGTCTTAAGTTCACAAACACAAATTATAAAATGTGTAATTTCATGGTAAGAATTTGTACTGTACATAGTTAAACATAAAACTTTGTGCCTTAACCCTGGATAACTAAACCTATTTTATTCATACGTGGTTACTAAACCTTCGTCATTTTGACGACGCAATTTATTTATTTTTTTATAAGTTTTTCTTTTTGTATTTTTTTTATTTTAACGAATGAAAATCATAGAGTTATTGATTTAGATAGTATTCTATTATATATTAATGATTTTTACTTCTGTAACAATACATTAAATGTCATTATTTGACTGATGTTTTTTAGTAAATCTTAAAATGCAATATCTGAGGTAAAAGAAAAAAATATATATAAAATTAATTTTCTTTTATTTTACAAATACGTTACTTAGTACTACAATATGTAATTCAATGAAGAATATTCATAAAAATAAAATATAAATACCAGATGATGTTTAGGTGGATCACTAAACTTTTAGTTTTCATCGCAATGAACGCAACACATTGCCCTGTGTTCGCCACAGATGGCACTATGAAAGTGACCGCAATAGTTTGTTAACATCCTCCTTTTTGACGAGGGACAAAAATTACAAATCTTTCGTGCCCCTGGGATGTTTGGATTCCAAGATTTTCAGAAATCATTGCTCTTATATTACGACGTAGTGAGGTCGTCTGCAAACGCATACATGTAAGGTTCGGTCAGTTGAACACAAAGTTCTTTCATGAACTTTTTGCGGTTTTCTGGAGTTTTATTGTTCCGAAAACACACTAACACTAAATACTGACTCACAAAATGTATCTAAAATAATAGAACTTCAAAATTGAAGGACAACTAAAAAGTAACGTCAATACTAAACGTTCGTCGTGGTGACGACGCTCAATTTCATACGACAACTAGCATGCGCATTACTCGGTTGCTAAGCCGGCATTGAGCGCTACAAGGTCAGGGAGGAAGGTATCGGAAAGGAGGGGTCGGGTAGGGGCGTAACTTACGAGTTCTGAGAATATTTCAAAAGGCGCGTCGTCAAAATGACGAAGGTTTAGTTATCCAGGGTTAATATTTGAACAAGTCTAATAGGCATACATACTTATGTGCATTATTGCTCGTGTTTCCATAGAAACTACTATTACATGCCAATTGTTTTTTCTAAATCACTTCTAAATGAGATGAAGTTCCATTGATTTACTATAGAATAAATAGAGCATAATTTATTCATTTTTTAATACAACTTTGTTATTCCATTTTAATATTTCACATTTTTTCCAAAAAAGATTTTTAACCCTAGAACGTGCAAAGTTGTAATTCACAACACATTTACAAATTCAATAAGAAGTGGCAGGTGGAGGCATCTGTCGCCAGTTTAACCCTAGAAGTGGCAAGGTTTTTACTCTTAACTGTAACATAAAAATAATTACTAATATCTTCTTGAAATATCAAAGTTTAAACAAAAAAAGCTTAAAACATGCCCCCCCTTATAACCACTAGCCACGAAAGCAAAACAGGTGTCCACTGCAATCCCAATTAAGCCTACAAATGCCGTCAACTTCCACCCAAGCCGGTCACCGTTTATTTAAGGTGGGCCCTCTACTCCGCTTTACCACACATTTGCAAGCCAAATTGGGATTGCTCATGGTCGGGATTCGAACCCTAGCACTTCCGAATGGCTAGAACGTTACGCTCGTCAGCGTAGCGCTTTAGCCAGCTCGAACAATCAGTGCCTAGGAGTAGAAAGCGCTTACTTGGTTATAGACCTGCCCGGTGGCAGGCTCGTGTACTACGAGAGCAGTTTCGGTTGTTTGCCCCCAGAGGGCAAGACAGTCTCGTAGGCGATTGTGTCGAACAAGTACACGAAACTCACGACAGATGCCTCCACCTGCCAATTCTTATTAAATATGTAAATGCGTTGTAAATTACGACTTTGCCATTTCTAGGGTTAATGAACTTGTTAGACACTAGCACCTATGTGACCGTGTTGCCCTCTCTGGGAGCAAGCAACCGAACCTGCTCACGAAGTGCACTAGACTGCTACCGGGCATGTCTTATGACAAAGTAAGCGCTTTCTACTCCTATGCATTGGTGGCCTAACTGGCTGACGAGCTTAACGTTCTAGCCATTCGGAAGTGCTAGTGTTCGAATCCCGACCATGAGCAATCCCAATTTGGCATGCAAATGTGTGGTATAGCGGAGTGGGGGGCCCACCTTTTAATAAACGGTGGCCGGCTTGGGTGGAAGTTGACGACATTTGTAGGCTTAGTTGGAATTGCAGTGGACACCTGTTTTGCTTTTGTGGTTAGTGGTTATAAGGGGGGGCTTGTTTTATGTTTTTTGTTTATACTTTAATATTTCAATAAGATATTAGTAATTATTTTTATGTAACATTTAAAAATTAAAAAGCTTGCCACTTCTAGGGTTAAATACGTACTTATTCATAACAATACTAAAAAATTTGTATATTTTTGAATTACTAATATATGTAAGATCATACTAACTTTTTGTTGTAATATGTGGTTTTATCTTCTTCAAAAATTTATGTTTTTAAAATGACTCCAATAAAATAATTTTTTCATAGTCAATATTAGTTGCCAGGAAACCATAAACGTTAAATGTATTACTTTAGGGACTTGCTATAAACTAAGTATCCAATTGCATGCACTTTTTGCTCATGGTTCCAAATAGCACCAGTTTGACATTGCTCAATATAGTAACTGTTAGAAGATAAACACGCAATTGTTCTGTGTATCTTGCCCCCTCTTGTTATACAGTTCAATAAAGAACACAAGAGTAGTTTTTTTTTAATTTTTAAACTAATCCGGCCATTTAAACCAAAAAGCTCAAAAATCTAAATAAAACTGTGATTTGAATTGTTAATTTAAGACAAACAATCTAAGAGAAAAAATCAAGTTACTGTTATGGTAAACACAGTGCATGTCATGTGGCACCCAATGTTATTCTGAACTATAATACAAAAAAACAAAATATTTATTCCGTATTCCTCAATTGTTTTGTAGGAAACTTTGTGCACTGATACAAAAAAGTAATAATCACTTTAAAAGTATACATCTTGTGGTTACATAACCCATTAATACAGAACAGTTTTAAATGTTAAAAAAAAAACACCTGTGATAATCAACAATAAATATCCTTGACTTAAAAGAGATTAGACAAGCTAAAGGGAATTTTAAGCTATGAATTTTAGTGTAGGTGACATAGCAGATAAAGATGTTTGGAGGTATAATTTGAAAAATAAGTTGGATTGGAGAAATTTGATCTTTTTGTTGGGGTAATCATTTTGGGAAATACAAGTTTCCAAAACTTAATAATTTGAGAGATTTTTACAATCAAATTGTTGTTAATTGATGCGACAAATCCTACCTTACCCCGAGGTTTTTTCCCTGGATTAAGCCTAATGTCGATACTCCCACCCCAATTTTAATAATTTTAAATTTACTTATGTTTTACCACGCGCATATCCCGTTAGCCCATTCCCTCAGCTCCCGAAATCCCCCCCTTATATTTACGACTTACCCCACCATGATGTCTGACTCCGGGCCCATGGCGACGACTCCGTCCCCACGGTGACCACCGGTCCACGCCACTCCACGCGCATGCACGACTGTGACGTAGACCGGCGACCCTTGGATCCTGGTACTATTGCCTATACCTATTGCCTATTGCCTGGTACTGGCCTTTTAACTATTGTGACTTACCCAATCTGGCGGCCTGTTCCACGGGCCGCATTAATCAGATTAATAAACTTAAGGAAATTACTCAAAAAGCAATGAATCCCTTGATAAACTGAATAAGTGTTAAGTTTTTAATTGTGTTTTAGAATATAAAATATTTTTTTTCATCTTAGGTAAGGTAACGAATTAAAATTAGGTATAGAAAAGGAAGCATAATTTTACTTAATATTGTTTGGATTTGGCATTAACATATGATAATTTTTTTTCTGGTATAACAACATTGGATTTAATTTACTGTCTATGTGTTGTAAATAAAAGGTAGTATGTTTGATTATAATTATAACAAATAAAAATATTTAGTCTCTAGTTTCCAGCATTTGAATTCTTTTTCAGCGAGTGTGTAGTAAACGTGGTACCCCACGATGAGTCTTTACATTTAAAAGATTGGAACTTCTTCAGTTGGTTTTGAACTGCTTTATAGTTGTTTATCTTGCAGCAAGATCCTTAGTTTGGCCAAGGAAATGTTGTGTCTTATTTTCTTGCAAGGGGATGTACCACTGAATAAGTTGATGTTGAACTTTTGTAAATGTTTCTGAGGAGTTTATCAAGTAGGTTCCTCATCAGTGAAGAATATTTTTTAGAGAAGTGAGGTATTGGTTTTAACAATATTTGCTGTCATCAACCCTCACATGCCCTGATAAGATTGAAAAAGTTGGTAGCAGTAGCTAGAAAAACAGCCATAAATATTTAAACACACTTTGGCAGTGTGTGGCAGCAGTTGCAATTGCGACATTTAATCAGAGTACATGGGATCAACAACTGGCATCTGTTTGGTTTGTACAAAAACCATGTATTGCTTTACTGCCACCAATCACAAACTGCTAAAATGTATCCACTAAGGGCAGATATTATATGTTGAACCTAGGCTTTTTGTAGGTGGAGTGGTAGACTGGTGGCTCTATAGGGTAGTTGATGTATGAGTGTCCAAAGTAAGGTACAGCAGCCCACGATGTGGAGGGAGGAGCCGTTTGATATTCCACCATGTCTGAATCAGCTGGCTCAAGTTTCATGTCCTCATCTAGACAGCTCTGCAGGTGATAAATATATCTAATGGCCATTCTGGAATACATAAACTTTGTTTTTCATGTTTTCTTTGTATTTTATGGAAAGTGTTAATAAATCAATACATATTGTTTTGAGTTTTCTATTGACGTGCTAATTAATTTGAAATTTATAATCAATAACACATAAGATAATACGTATAAAAGAATTACTTACTTTATATTTTTATCATTGTCTTGAAAAAAGGAATTTGATAATAATTGTTTGTTTATTACAAATTATATAGCCCGGCTGCACACAGAACAGGACGAGGTGGGGCGCGATAGGGCATTTCGCCCCGAGGCGTCTTGTGCTACGGGAAATGCACGGGTGCTTATGAGCACCATTCACAGGACAAAGCGAGGCAGGGTGTGTCAAAAAGACGCCCCAGGGCGCCTCAAGGCAAAATGTGAAACTGTCCTAAATTATGCCCCCAGGCAAATCTCTACAGGGTAAAACGTTCTGGGCATGCGTGGTCATGTCACATTTCCACCCCGGGCTCCCCTAACTAACTCTATTCATCGCCATGAAATTTTAGGAAGTTGCTCTATATGTGTCCGGGAAGGTTTTAGTGAAAAAATATTTTCGAAAACCCCATAAATTTCCATTTTATGGCGTTTTAAATTTCTAATGTTAACCTTATGGAGAGTAAGTTTGTTTACGAATTGTCTATAATGAAAACATTTGATTTCTTAGCTACAGCTGATTGGTTTACTTTCCATTAGCAATACCGTATGCTTTACTATCCAATGCCATCTTAATCATTCATTAATGTTAAACTATGAAGTAAATGTGTACTGTAAAAATGAACAGCTTTATTCACCACGTTAATAGTTAACGGTTTTGGGGGATTATGTATTTATATTTTTATTTTCTGTCTGATTAAAGTCACGTGTTTATATGATAATTACAATGTTTATATTATTATGTTTATTATAATAATCAGCTGTTGTATATCTTTCCTATAAAAGCCGTATTACAGTTATGTTTTGTTTGGGTTTGGATTGGATTTTAAAATTGTGAATTAATCCACTCAGATTTATTTGTTTTATGGGAATGATATTAATATGTTTTATCGTTTCAGTATTGTTATTCACTATGCAGCGACCCAGAATATATAACCTTTCACAATGAAGCAGTATTGCTATTCGACTTCAGAACATGGCCAATCTTAAAGTTAACATGTGTTTACTGTGAGGCGTTACGAAGTTCGCCGGGTCAGCTAGTTTATTATAAAAACAAAATAGTGATTGTTTAAAAAATGAAATTTTAAATATCATCTGCAAATATATTATACATAAGTATAAAAAATCAAATAGTTTTAAAGTTTGTTGTTAAATATTTTGTTTTTACTTTCTCCCCTTATACATAGTATACCAGAGAAAGTATTGTTTTTGTCAAAATTTTCGAATTTGAGTTGAGAGTGGATAAATCCATTTTGAGGTACCCTGATCGCAAAAAAGTGGGTTTCGAAGTGATGTCTGTCCTTCTGTCTGTGTGTCTGTGTCTGGATGTGTACAGAGCCACAGCCTACCCCGTTGGTCCGATGTAGATGAAATTTGGCATGTATGTATATATTCACGGTCTCCAGGTTTTTTCCATTGTTTTTAATTTTTTATTTTAAAGGGTAGTTCACCCCTAAAACCCTTAAAAACGTAAAAATCCAAATTTCTCATATATGGCTCTAACTAATTAAAATTTGACAGTTTATAGTGTACAGATTACTAAATAATTTGACACCACCCGCATGTCTGTAAAAAAGATGATTCAAAAGTTATTGGCTTTTAAATGTAAAAAAATTAATTTATATAATTTTCAGCGAAAACAATAAAAGTAAAGTATATTTTGACTGGCATCATTGAATCCAGCTTAAAAAACAAATTAGTATGTTGAATTATTTGTCTACGACTAACGGGTTCCAGAGAAATGTTAAATTTACTGTCCATGATAAACGCAGTATGTTGTCTGAAAGCACCCAATGTTATTCTTATGGAGAGTATTAAAAAATAAATTTCTTCTTTATTTTCCAAAACGTTTTTCATGAATCTTGGTATGAAGCGTAAGGTGAAATCACCCAAAAAACCAACTCAAAAAAACTTGATATTACCGGTGGGAGGGGGGGGTTCCCCCTATAAAATTTGAACATTTAATTTAATTTTGTCTCTCTAAAGATATTCTGTGAACAGAAAAGGGTGAACATGTGATGTTAACTATGTGCCTCAACAACGAATGAACTGCAACCCCAAGAAGGAAGAGGAGAGATCCACCAGTCCAGGAAGAAAGAGGACTTGTTGCTGCTTCGCCAGTGTTAAAATTCAAGTACATAATGTAAATAGGACACAGTTCCTTAGTGAATTATCCCTAGTATAGATCTTCATTAAAAAAAAGGCTCACATACAAATATATTAGATTTTATCACACATTTGAGCTGAAGAAGTGACTACAGTGTGGTAAAATCCTACATTTTGATTTTATACAAAGACTAAAGACTGCTAATTATTCAGAGCCTAAGTCAAGATATTAATCAGTTATTATTTAAGACATATCAAATTTAAATGTAACTTTCCTTTTTCAAATCTTCTTCTAAAATCAGTCTATTTGTTATAAATTCTGTGCAAATTTGAATTACCTTAAGGACAATCTAAAATCCATATCATTGTAATAAGTTACTGAATCAATCAATTAGACACAATTTGGACACCTTTTATTTTAATCAAACATTATTCAATGCAGCACAAATTCCCAGTCCCTGAGATATGAATCCTTGTTATTGAATATTACTAATTTATTAAAAATACTATTTTAAAATACCTTCATAATAATAGCCACCAATTTTAAACCAATAATAAACCAATAGTGTTATTATTATTATTACTATTAAGTATATAAGTAATTAAAATTGAATAAAAAAATTTCGCACTGAACGTGAGGCTTGAATAATGAACAAATGTGGTATTGCAATTTTCTATTGTTAGTTTTAAGACATAGCTATTGAATTTACCTAAGTGTTTCTATTTTGGACAGCTTCTTCCCTGGGGGTTTGCAGATAGGCAGTCTGCTACGAAGAGCCTCATATGCTCGATTCATGTCTCTCATTCTTGATCTCTCTCTGTCACAAGCAGTTTTCTTATAATCTAAAATAAAACAAATATTTTTAACTGTTTTCATTCATAACTTGGCTTATTGTAATACTGCTTTAATTTTTTTGTGTGGGTTCTATATATACACTTAATAAAAATGCACTTTCCATTGGAGATAGTTTGACTAAAATTACCATACATTTGACAATTCACTTTTACCCCAAAAAAAATACTCTAAATCACATTAAAAGAAAAAAGTATATTTTTTATTTGTGGTTTAACTAACATAATTGGTTCCTACTGATAATAAAGAAATGAAACTGGACAAGTGCAATAAAGAGCTCAAAGCAGATTAGATGGTTAAAGCAAATTATATTCCTTTATTTTTTTAAACATGGTAACAGTTAAATTTACAAACCATGAGAAACTCAGTGTGTTGTCTGAGAGCGCCCAATTTTATTCTTATGGAGAATATTACAAAATAAATTACTTCCTTATTTCCCAACCGTTTTCCATGAAACTTGGTATTTATCAAATGGTCGCATCACCCAACAAACCCCACACAAAAAAGCTTGGTATTGTTGGGGGGGGGGTATTCCCTCCCATAAAATATAAAATTCTAACAATTAATTTAACTTTGTTTCTCTTGTTATTTTCAGAAATAGCATAATTATTTTTAATTATTAACAAAAAATTATTAAATGATATTTAGGTCACCTTTAAATAATAATATGATAGTTTTATTACAGATTGTGGTTTTTAAATTTAATTATGGGAGAAAATATGTGTCAGTCCACTGATACCATTTATTTATCGAGCTTCTCTCACTTTATATTTTATATCCCTGGAATTTGTCTTTACTTAGCAACATTTAAAAAACTACTACACATACCGACGAACACAATCACAGGACCAATGTTTCACTGGACAACATACAAACGGATTGGATTGTTAAGTTAATATTTACCATGAGATAAATTCTACTTGTCCTTTTTCTGTTGATTGAATTTTGATAGAAAATTCATACAAGTCTTGGTTAAAACCTTCACTTCTCATGACCCGACCAGTTTAGCATTAAGTTACCTTTGTCACTTTCAGGGGTCCGAGACTTCCAGCTCTTGGTCAGAGGCCTCTGCAGCTGTGCTGGGTTGATGTTACGATTGTAACCGTAGCTCATGGACTGGTGGAGCAGTGTAATGTCCTTTTGGTCTATCTGCTCACCAGCCACTGGTTCGATCTCCTTGCAGAATTTGGTCATCAAATTACACATAATTTGATATTTTTACATAGAATTTACAGCAAAGAAAATTTACTAAGAGAGGAGTCCCATTTTATTTCCAAAAGATTCACATGTTAAACAGATCAATTGACTTCTTAAGATAAAGTGCAGTAAAATTTTCAAACTATCCTGTCTGTATAACAGTTCTCTTATGTTATTACATCAGAAACCATGGATTTTAATCTCCAGCATAAAGAAAAAAAATATTTTCCCATTTTCATTTTTCTTTTAACAAATACAGTATAAAGAAATTTAAATCTGTCACTAATTAAGAATTACATTAAGTAACTATGACGAGACTTTTTGGGACTGTTTATACTAAATTTATTATATATTTATTTATTGTTAATGGGGCGTTTTCCTCCCTCCGCAGTATGTTACACCGCGTTAACTGTGTTACCCAACAATGGCCAACAAACTATTGGTTGCATATAAATCAAATGAGACCGTCTTTCTAACTCCGCAATTAGCAGCTAGCCGCGCACTCATATGGTTTCAATGCAACCAGTTGTTGGTCATTGATGCGGCGATGTAATTAATATATTTACGGAGCACACTGCACAACATACTGCGAAGGTAGGAAAACTCCCCTTAACCTGAAATAAAATTTAGATTAAATACATCTCAGTATAAATATAGTCTATGACAATGGCATGTGCTGTAATCCAGCTACTTGGACGTAACAATTTGTGGATAGTTATGAGTGGCTGTCGGTGGATGTGATATACTCTGCTGTGGATTAATGTCTGCATCATTGAAGTCTACATTAATTCTCAAAGGCCATCCTCATATTTAGACCAGTTGTTAATTTAGAGGCAGAAGTGGTTCAGATTCCACATTAAACTTCCCCTTTGATGCTATTGGCTGTAGGTAATCCAATCTAAGTGAAAAAAATTACAACCAAAACTTATATCAACTCTTTATTCAAAGGTAATGAAGTTCAAATACAAATTTTGCAAGTTAAAGTTAAAGTTAATTAAAGTTTTTATTATAAAGATTATTTAAATTATATTATTATAGATCATAGATTGATACTAACTTATTTTTAACTATATTTCACTGAACTGAATAAATTTGATCAACTTTATCTTTAACATGTTTATGATCTAGTGTCGCCCATTAAGTACAACAGTGCTTTTTTAAATTATGGGCATGTACTCACAGTACAATTCTAAAGTTTGTCTTTCCCCTAATTGGTTACACGCTCTGTGTGTTTTATAATGCTGTTTATCAGTAACATGGCTATTGAATATTTTATGTTTATTTAATTTGTTTAAATTTATGTTCGCCCCTAGCGAAAGATCTTTATTTAAAAGTGTATGTACCCGATGGGGTGCACGATTTTATGCAAAACGGTGTATGAGTCACCCCATTGGGTAAACTTAAAAAATATATAAAAAACTATAATTTTTCAATATATGACACTAACATACTTTTTTCATCAGTACAGACAGAAATTTTATTGTTTTTTTACGTAAATTTACCTGTGGCAAATAAAAAAATCAGCATTTATTCCACCCTTGAGAACACAATAATATCTCAAAAACTTTTATCAGTCAAATCATTTGGAACTCTACCTAGTCATTTTACTACTAATTTAACTTATAATTGCTCATTTTGGAACTCCCCCTCCCCCCCAAAAAAACTAAACTAATAATAGGAAAATTAAGGCTGTATAACATTCCATGTAACGTGATGAAATTACAAGAATTTTGTGATGACTCATTTATAAAAAATAATAGAAAACTGGAACCGTGAAAACCTTGTAGTTAATTCACATAAATTCACAACATAAATTCTGCTAGTTTTGGTGTGCAAAATACATTTTAAGAACTGTAACTAAAATCTTCTTCAAATTAATAAATCTTCCAAACTAAACTAAGACATAGCGTATATGTAATGAAATGGAAGAAAAATATAACAAAATACTGTGGTTAAAACTGCAGAATGCAATCCATGATTTGATGCTTAGAAAAAATAATATCTCCTATAAAGTATTGATCTGATTAGTATCTTAACATACCTTCACACCCATCCAAGAACCACACAGAAACTAGTCTCGGGACCAAGAGCAAGACTGAGGTATGCATCACAGATGACATGTTGTGGCAAAGGTGTCAGAACACCTTCCAATAATTTTCCAAAAAGCACTTGTTTTCACTTACCAGTTCATTGCACAGCTGCTGCACACTCATGGTGATGGTAGCTCCAACTGAACAACTCAACAGCCATCCCTCTGTGGCTACATACACCTACAGCCCAACACACCTGATCAAACATGTGTTCGTCGATCTGTGACTTATTCCAACAACTCAAAAATTCTCACCCATGATTGGATTTGTTTCAGAAGCTCCTCAATTTGCTTGAATGCTGGCCTTTCCTACGAAATCTTTTACTCAAAATCATTCAATATTAAATAGCCAAATGAGATTTGTTATTTAACCAGAAAATGTTACTCATATAATATTCGTGTAACAGTGTGACTAAGTTCAAGTTTAAAATAAAATATATGTAAAAATGTTAATGAATGTACTAATTTAATGCCTTCAATAATTCACAGTTTCTCCTCTTTATTATACCTACACCTATACCATAAAACTGTTGATCCTGATTTCCAGGATTGTGCTTCTGAAAGCTATACAACAATCTTTATTTGGAGTACTTGGGACAACAGATGTTTAATTGGACAGAGCTAGTGATGCTTCAAATGCAAGAGGAGGGTGTCTTTTGGAGAGCAGGTGGCATAACAATATACAGGAAGTGTCGGAAAAGACAATAACATTAATAAACTCCTTATTTTTTTTGTAAACATTCTCGCTTAACTTTTTTAAATTTTTAACATTCAATGAGTGAATGAATATATTTATTCCAAACAACTTGAATGAATTTGTATCTACATTGAAAACATGTAGTCATTTCATACATTTCAACTATATATATTGGCATTTCAGTATAAAGAACTAACGATTCATTCATTTTCATATTCATATTGCCAACACAACTTTACTACCGGTACATTAGTGTGCTGATGTTGGACGCCTATGCACACACCTCTACTTATAGTTAATAATATATCTTGATCGACTATTATTTTGAAACATCTCCTTTATATTGTCAATGAAAATTTGTGATTTATAAGTCTGTTATTTTAGAATGAAACTATTCTACCATAATTATTTGTGTTAAAAGAAGTTATGGGTGTTAATAATTTTATCACTGATATGTTAATGTGTACATTACTTTTTCAACTTATAGCCTACATAGTATATGGAGGGAGAAAAGTATTGTTTTTGTCAAAATTTTCGAATTTCAGTTTGGCGAGGATATGTCCTTTTTGGGGTCCCCTGAGTCCAAAATAGTGGTTTTCGACGTGATGTCTGTCTGTGTGTGTATGTCTGGAGGTGTACAGAGCCACAGCCAAACTCGTTGGTCTGATTTAATTCAAAATTTGTATGTATGTACATGTTCACCGTATCTAGGGATTTTTTAATTTTTGATATTTAACTGTACGATAGTCCCTAAAAACCCTTAAAAAATGTGAAACTTCCAAATTTCTCAAAAATGGCTCTAACCATTTTAGTTAAAATTTAGTAGTTTATTGTGGATAGAGTACTAAATAATATGAAACCACCCGCATGTGTGTAAAAACGACGGTTCAAAAGTTATGGGCTTTTAACCCTTAAAGCGATACTGAAAATCACGGCCTCTGCTCATTTAGTGTAAAAAATCAAAATATTATTTTCCCAATGTTCTTTTTGGATTTAGGTAGCTGAATGAAGTAGAATGCATAAGTTTGCTTCATTTTTATTTATTGCAAATTTTAAGACTATTATTAGGTATTAAACAAAGTATTGTTTTCATTTGGATGGGCCATTAGAGTTAATAATAATTAGTTATTAAATCCTACACATTCACACAATATACTCTATATACTGCTAAAACACAATGAAAAAAAAAGACATATGTAAAAAGATGTCAACAAACAAGGTTAGCTTAAGTGGAAACAGCTGGCCGTAATGACTCGCTTATATAAGCGTAAGTAGCAGTACGAGAGCAAATGAATACTGGCCATAGTCGCCTAGCAACGGATTTATGTCACTAAGTATTCCCATTAAGCCGCCATGATGGTTTTATGAGTGTATAAAGGCAAAAGCAATATCACCATGCACTCTATCGGTTGTTTCACAAACTACAATGCAGTAAATTTGGCGAAATGACTGATTGCATTTACAGGAGTTAGCCACATCATACGACCCTATTTAGCTGTGTTTGAGGGCGCTAGCTGCCGGGTAAGGGTTAAATGTAAAATAAATAGTTTTTCAAATTTTCCGCGAAATCAATAAAAGTAAAGTATAACTAGACTACCCCTGTTGAAACTAGCCTAAAAAAGAAATAAATTAGTATTATGAATTATTTGTCTACGACCAACAGTTCCAGAGTAAAGTTAAATTTACTATCCATGATACACGCAGTATGTTGTCTGAGAGCATGTGCAATTTATTCTTAAGGAGAATATTAAGGAATCAATTTTTTCTTTATTTCCCAACAGTTTTCCATGAAACTTGGTATGCAGCGTTAGGTCACATCACCCAACATTACCCACTCAAAATAGCATTGCATTACCGGGAGAGGGGAGTGTTTCCCCCCCTAAAATTCTAACAATTAATTTAATTTTGTCTCTTTTGCTGTTATTTTCAGTGATTTCATAATTATTTTTGGAACAATAAATAATTATTACATGATATTTGGATTAACTTTGATGAATATCATAGTTTTATAACAGATTGTCGTTTTTAAATTTACTTAAGGGTGTATGTGTCAGTACACTGACACCATTTATTTTGATAAGAACAATCTCTCAAAATTAAGACCACAAAAGTTTGAGAATTTTTTTTATTTAATAATCACAGTGTGTCACTAGAAGCAAACCTCTCTCACCCCTGAGTCATCTGTGCGCTGCCATCTGTCAAGCCACCTGTGCTCGTTAAACTGCTATTGTTGCAGTTGAACCACTTTAATCTGTTTTTTCCAAATTAGTGTCATATATCAAACTTCATATTTACCCTCATTGGAGTCTCAGGACTTATTTTCTTCAGCAACTTCACAATTAAAATCCAATATCACATGTCAGCTAACATTAATTGTACATCTTAATCTATTTACAGCCCAAGGTTTTAATCAACATTAAAAAAAAACATGTTTTTAACCTCTATCTTCTTGTGTGTGGATGGTAGATTGGCACCTTTTCAGCAAATTTCCCACAGGAAATAAGCAATTACTGTAGATCTCATGGCAAGACTTAAGCCCATAACCATGTTAATTTTTCAATTTGAGGTGCCTAAGAGACAAAAAAATCATATGTGAGTATGCGTGTCCGTGAACACAATAACTTTAGAAAAAATGGTCCAATCGAAACCATATTTAGTATAGATGTGTATTTCTACATTTACTCAGAGGAGTTCATACTTCAGATATATCGATCAATTGGAATGGGTAGTTTGTGGGGGGGGGGGTTTGCACCCCATGAATGGGGTTTTTGAACTTTTTATATGTAATTTTGAAAAGTTTTTAATTTCCACCATTATAATCAGCTAAAAAAACTACACAATTTACTATCTTAAAGTTTTGCTCTATCTCCAATGGTTACCGAGATATTAAAAAACTAAACACAGTACATAGTATTTGGGCTCCAATGTTAATCTTATGGAGGATAAGAAAAAATTAATATTTCACTTATTAACCAATATTTTTAATGTATTTATGTGGTGGAAATACATAAATTTATGCTAAAAAATCATAGTTTATGTTTTCTTCACAGCAGCAAACCTGCATACATTTTCCCATGTTAATCTTATGGAGAGTAGGCAAATTCCTGAATTTATGGACAAACATTGGTATAGGGCCAAAATAATTATTTTTATAAACTATCTAATAGTTTATGGGAAAATGCCTACTTTCAGTGTTCTTTACAGCAGCAAACCTGCGTACTCTTTCCCCAAGTTAATCTTGAAAAATGGAGAATAGGCAAATTCCTTCATTCATGGACAGATATTATTAAAACTTTTTAAATATTATTATTGGTTTGGAAATTCGCTGAGTACACAGGTCTATTGTGACAGGGGTATTTATAGTTGTTATCATATATTTTTAGAACTTAAAATAAATACACAAGTATGAAACTATGAAAAATTAAGGTGGTAGGTAAATATTAAATATTACTCATATACATGTAATAAATAAATTTATTTTACATCATGCATATTCAAATGATAAATATGTACAAAATTACAAAGATTGTTTATCGAAATGAAATATAAAAATTAAATAATAAAATTAAATGATTCCAAAGGATGAGAACTGAGAAGATTTAACTGGAAAAAATGGTTTCTGTATTTTAACCTTTGGTAACAAACAAAAAAATGCATGGTTATCCCAACCATCCATAAATGTAAACTGAGCACTTACAATGGACAATAGGGTCAAAACAAAGCTTAAATAAGCTAAAAGGCACTATTTAGTTGTAAGTATATGATTCAAAAACAATAACTAACTCAGTATAAGTTTAAATTAAGTTATTTTTATTTACTGATAAATAAGATTTATTGAAGGTCATTCCAGTTTTTTATATTTTTCTGTTTTTGGTACAAATACATTTAATTAAAATTTGTTTTTCCTAAGATTTGTTTTGAGAGTATGGTTAACAAAGTAATATAAATATTTAGTGACATATGTAAGACAACAATCAGTGATGCAATTTCAATACAACTATTGATACAAGAAAGACAAGGTCACTGAAGCAAAACAAAGACGACACTGACCACGGTGACGGGTGTTGTCACTACAGTACACGTGATGCGTTGGCTTGGCTATTGGGGTGGGTACGGACAGGTGGGGTGGGGATGTTTATTGTTTCGTAAGTCAGTGACCTTGCACCAGATAGCACAGAATACAGACAGTAACGCTAGAGACTCAGGCACTCGGGACTAAGGTGACTCATCGTTTCCCCATTCCGCTTTTGAACATTACCACTGTCCAAATGGCTTCAACCCTGCGTTCGGCGATTGGGACACTACTATCCGGTCTACAAACATCGTTCGCGACTATTGGTTTAACAAACATTGACCTCCTAGAGTAATTTTAAATTTTTGCATTCTTTTAAAATCACGTTCGGATATCGGAGGGTCCGGATATGAGAGATCCGGATATGAGAGGGTTTACTGTATAGGACTTTTAACGAAACTGAACATTTTGATTGGTGAAATTATTTTCATATGAAGGACCTTTTTCCTGTTTATCAAAATGCATCCGATTCATAAAAAATAACATCATTGGTGAGCCGTTAATATCGGCCTCTCATCGCCTGGGGACGGCCACACCAAGCCCAAGCCAATTCCCTTCCTGAAGAGTCCCATTCATACATAGATACTTCCCGCTATTCTTAATGACAATAGTCCTCCTACAGCAAGAACTGGGATATTAATGACAGCTTTGCTATGCAACGAGAGGTTGCCAGCGACTACGCAGCACCTGAGCGCAGGCTTAGCGCGGAGCCTGGTGGCCGCAACACATTGAACGTGTTAAGTAGATACTTAATATGTAGAGAGGTCTAATTAATAATTCCAACAAATCAAAACCTTTCTAGCATTAAAAGTAAAAAAAATTAAAGTTTTAATTTTGTTTCCAAATTATATTCTTGAAACAGAAGACAAAGCTTTCTCGGATAGAATAAAGCATTAAAAGTTTCGTTCGAACCAACCAAAAAATAAAACATCAATGGTTTATTAATTTTACTATGAAAAATAAAAACAATCTTTATCAGCTGTTTTTGTTAACTCCAGCTAAAAAAGGTCCATAATGATAACAAGGACACTTTGAATGGCTGTAGGACGAGACCTGGATTTCTCCCAGCCTTGAGACCAGCTCCAATAGAATTCTCGTGGCCAAATACCCCGTATTAAAAACAAATTATAAATAAATCCTAGGACAGAAAAAATTTTGTCTAGACAGTGCTTGTTTTAGGTATGACAATGTAGACTTCTATCTTAATTTCATTGAAACATCATTACTATCCCACAACTTATCAACAAAATACGAATATAAAGAACATTACATTTAGCCCAACACGGAAATAAAAACAACTAAATGCAACTGAGCAGGAGCACCTTTAGCTGATTAAAATTGTTGATTTAAACTAGACATAGTGAGAGATCAGTGGTCATTTGGAGCAGAACTTGAGCGGCCGAGGGGTCATGAACTGGTCGACGATAGCCTCAGTGACGGCGGCTCTACGCTCCTGATGCTGCTGGACAATCGGTGTCACTGTGTCTATGAGCAACTTTTTCAGCTCACCGGTCAACATGGTCCCACTTGTATAGTCCTGTGTGGACAATGAAACTAGTGAGGGAATTAAACATAACTTCCTACTTGCCATCAATTAGACTAATAATAGACCTTGAATGATAAATGGTAAATGAAAACGTTAGCATATTGTAGAGATTAAATTTTCACAGAGGATGTAAAAATGCATAAGACCAATGACACGTATCCCCTTTCCAGTTTTTGGAAAAAATTAAGACGCATGAAATAAAATAGTAAATGGCAACGAAACAATATTGCTATTAACTACCCTGGCCAATTACTCCTCTAAAATTAGAGGCCTTAATAAAAGAATTAAATTTCCTTTATTAGCCAAGTGGTCCTAAGAGTATGATATAAACTACCAGTTTTGAGCCATTAAAACTAATAATTTTTAAGTTCAGAAAAGAGAAGTGACTTCCTTTTCAGTGAAAACTCGTTAAAAACACCACTTTGAATAGATTATTTAAAAAACACCTATGATGACTTTTAAAAACACACAAATTTTGAAAAAAAATAGCCATGAACATTGCACAACATCTTCTGCTAGTTTATTTATTCCCTGTTTTACTAAATAATTATCATATCAATGGAACAAAAGGAAGCAAAAAAATAAATTTAGTGAAAACCTAGTTTTATTATCCTTTGATATGACTGACATGGGCAGCGTAGCATTCACACTAGCCTGCCTCTCCCTGAGTCTCTCCCCTCAGGACAGATTTAGCACCTCTTGAACCTATTGAATTTCCATTACTAATGATACAAAAAATTCTGCAAAAAATTAATATGTAGAAGTTTAACTGTTACAAAATTTTCCTGCCACTGACAAAACTATCCCAAAGCAAAAAAAAAATAAATAAAAAATCCTTTCTTTTATTAAATAAAACATAAACATAAAAAACATGAAAAATATAAAATATAAAAAACTCTGTTTTTAGAAAAAAAGTTCTTTTTTGTATTGTTAACCCATGAGGGGTCGCGTCTGTCTTTTCCACCAGGTCCAGGTCACGAGTTTTCTCCCTTCGTATACCTTCAAACGGGCTTATATACTGGCCACATGACTATACTTCACCTCTTTTCTGAACGTCAGTATTTGTCTGGAGTCTGTTTACGACGTATACAAGTGGATTCCACCGTGCGTGACTCATGACGTTAGTGTGATTTTGTTGCTTTTATCCAGTGATATTCAAGTGCTTTAGGGACTTTTACATGCTAATATAGGCTCAGAGAGAAAGAAACACTTCATAATTTATTAGATAGTGTTGACAAAGAAGTAAACCTTGAGGAAGCAAACCTATGTAATACAGGAGCGATTGTATGAGAACGTTTTGTTGACGAACCTCCTGTGCCGTCCGCTGACGGTTTGGCGGAGTTTGGACTCAGACTTTTTTGTTGAAAAAGAATTGAAAGAGTAAGAAAACGTGCAACACTTGTGACATGTAGAGAACAATCAATTTTCATTGCATAAGACCAAAAAGTTCGAAGTTCGAATCATCCAAAAAATTATTTGAACTAACCAAGATATTTTAACATTGTTTTTATATAAAATTCTAGGGACCAAGACAAAATTTCGAAATAAAGAAGTTTTCGAATTACAGAAGTTCGAATTATCCAAGTTCCACTGTAAAAGAAAATACAAATTTACGTAAACAAAATCAATATAACCTGTGCAACACAACATAACAAATAATAATTAAATTTAGGCACCTGTTCCTCACACTATTTATCCAAGAACAGATTTTTAGGACAGTTTAAATCAAGTTATATTGTCTATATTATCAGCAGTCAGGTGATCTGTTGATGGAGATAGGTTTTCATCTCGGAGAAGGACGTTGAATATATAATTTGGTTTAAATTGGAATTTGTCATTTAAAATTAATTTATTAACCTCATGGTTCTTGTAAGACTTAAATATTTCATATACTTCCAATACATTAATTCCGTTAATAAATTCATTAACAAAAAACATTATTTGAAAAACTGTACTTGAAATTAGTTTTCTGACACTGTTTGTCTCAATTACGATGAGTTGCCCACAAGAGGATGAGAAAAGTTGTCTTTACTGCCCGAAATGTTCGTTTAATACGTGTAGCACCTCTCTGTAGACTCTCTCCCTCTTATATAGATTTATTTCTATTCTGGCCTCATTGATTGCAGGCGCTATTCATGGTTTTGGTTATCTGCGTCAAGGTTATCTATCATGTTATATTTTCAGATTAACTGAATATCCATTCAGTTATCCTGGTTTGGACTCTGCCACATTCCGGATAGACCAGAATTTACTGTATGAATTACTGAATAAATACTGTATGAATGATTTACGGTATTTTAAATACTTTCCATACCAAAACTAAGTGTTCACACATTGCTATATGTTGAATATACCCAGCTCCCTTTATTTACCAGAGCACAATAATCTTTACTAATTAATTGTTCAGCCAATAGATCAATAGCAAAGATTGGTAATCTCTCAAGTACTGCAATAATGATCTTCCTAAGCTTAAAATGACTCCAGCTACATCACAATTTCTCATGACTCACTTTCTCAATTTGTTGAAGTTTCTCATCATCATACAGAAAGAACTTGAGATACTGATAGGAGATGTCAACAGAACAGTCGCCGCCTTTCTCCCTATGTTCTTCCACTGTAGCCTGGCCTCCTGAGAATGCATGTTTGTTCACCTGTAAATCAAACAATTAAGAAGTTCAAAATAATATTTAAGTATACTTTGGTAATAATCAGTAAACTTGATTTGTCTGCCATCTGCCAAGCTGCAAAATTGTTTCCAGAAATTCAAAGCTGGAAAGTGGATACTCGCTAAGTGGGGGCTGAAAATATTCAATATCTTGATCTGTTTTACAGAATTGGATTTGTAATAAAGAAGAAACACACATTTATAACAGGGAAATAGACCCTTAAACTATAAACCCAACAGAAGTATTGTTGAGTTTGGTTAATGCTTCCGTAAGACTTACAAACAACAAGACATACTCTAATTTAAAAAAAGTTCAACTCAAAATCCCACAACTCATTAACAAATGTTTTTTTGTAATGTGCTTTTCTTGGCAGATGACAACCTCGCCTTTGCTGCAATATTTTTCTACTATTGGATCCACACGATGTCCATTGGGGTGGACATAGAGCACACTTCGATGTACTGGAGGTCCAGATCAAAAGAATTTTTGCATCTGATTGGGACACTCTCGTCATGGGTTCAGAGCCATCTTGTTCTTGCTCAGTCTCTGTGTGAATGGTTTTAAAACCACCGGGGACAGTAAACTCCTCCACCAAGTAAAACTCCAATCGTGTCAACTCACGCTTCAATCTTAGCTTGAATAAGCTGGAACTCTCCAGACTCTTGAGCCTCGCTGGGAGGCAGATAAGGAGCCTGACACCTATATGAGAAGGAAGTTTCTCAAATGCAGCTGTTCGATGTTGAACAGCACGGAAACCATCCCTTGCTCTAGTCCCATAGCTATGAACAGCAGTGCCTTGGACATACACATATTGGAACCGGCAATAAACCAAAGTTCCCAATATATAAAGGGAAGGTAGGGTCAAGACTCCAAGCTCCCTAAAGGCCTGTCTACACGGCTCTCTGGGCTTCAAATTTTTAATAATTCTGATTGCTCGTTTTTGGAGTCTAAAAACCCTTTCAAAATCTCTTTTAGTACAACCCCCCCACAATCTTATTCCATAAGACAGATGGGGATAAATCAGGTCATAATAGGCCATAACCAGGACTTGTTTTGTGCAGGATAGTTTAAGATTTTGCAGAGCAAAGATGCCCCATCATGTTTTTCTAACGCTACAGCCAACCTTCACTAGCTGTAAACATTTCATTTTCGTTGTCCCTTGCCTTTTTTTTATGAGACAGTGGAGTTCCCTTTCTTCTCTCCTACTCAATCCACACTAACAAAGCGTTGTCTAAAACTTCACACTTTTTTAAAGCTTTTTAAAGCTTTTCTTAGCTCTTTTTTATTTTTCACTGACATTGTGTGAATTTCAGCTGCTTTCTATTTTCAGGCGTCTTTAATTGTTGTAATTCCCACTCCTAATTCACTAGTGATATTTTAACTGATTCACCCTTATTACTCCAACTAATTGCACCAAGTATCGTAACCACTTTAAAAAAATAAAAACACAAACACTCAACTAACTGAAAAATGAAAACACAGAAATTTGATGCCGGACTAAGCAGTTAGAAAACCCCACAGAGGGCGAAGTAGCAGAAACCTACTGTCCTGACAACATAGTCGGATTAAGCAAGATTGGAGTTTTTCAGTATAAGCCCAGGAGAAATTGCTGAACAAAGATATTAAATTTGGAGTTATCATATTCATCTTCATAGATATACATCGCCTATAGTATAATATGAGCAAGGTTTATATATTTATTTTAAATTATCTTGAAAAGAACACTACAGAATTGGTTTGAATTTTATAAATTTATTTTGAGAAAAAAAAAGACCTCTAAGGTCATGGACCCAAGAAAACTTAAGTTTTCATGTGAAATTAATTTTAAAATAAAAATAATTCACACTGGGCTTATAGGTATTCAAATATAAACTAAACATACAAACAGTTGCTTTGTTGTTAACAAACAAAGTTTAATTCCTTGGTAACAAACTAACCAGGCTAGCCTGATTAGAAGATATGCTCCTAATGGATGTGATATATAATGTGGTGAAAAGTACATCTTATAACCATACAACCAAGAATGCATAATACTTAGACTTATAAATAAAAAAAATTCTTTTGAGATTACAAAATCAAAAATAATCTTATGTGTAACTCTACAATTAGGCACGTTATTTGTGATTTTAAACCACACACAAAACATCTGTTACCTTATTTTTTATTTGTTTAGGTGTGTCAGTAAGGAATATAGCACTGTTTGCATCACTGGCAGACATCTTGGTCTGAGCCCCTTGTAGGGCTGGGAAAAACACAGAATGAAGCAGGGCTGGTTTTGGGTATCCAAGTTTTGGCGCTACATCTCTCGTCATTCGGAAATAAGGATCCTAAAAAGGAGGAAAGTTAGTCCTAATGAACATCCCTAATTGACCCGGTTGGCCTTGACAAACGAGTCACGAGCACCAATATTTATAATTAGTGTAAGACGAAATTGTGGTTTAATCAACTTCAATGACATCATTGATCATAATAAAGGTTAAAGGGCCCTACACACGGTCAGTTAGGTGTGATCACAGTGCAAGATGAGTGTAATTGACCGTGTAACATGTGCAAAATCAATAAACACACCTTAAAATTGAACTGATGGAAGGACAATTTCATCATTTCGGTGTGACACGGCAGTCTCAAGTAAGCGTAAGTGTACGGCAGCTCACATCACTCATTTGCGTATGCCCACCTACAGACGCCATTTGAATAGGTAATGAAATTTTGCACTTGTTGGTCATTACACAGTCACCTGCATGTGGTAATTTCACTATATAAGTTGCGTTTATGGCATATTAAAACTTGCGGAGGCGGGAGGCCAAACTGATACTCTGAAGTGAGCGTATGTAGGCAATTGTTGCCTTAAGTTAGAAAAGAAACAGATAAATGAACACATCTATATGACAAACCACAAATCGTGTCTAGGACCCTTTACACATGCAATAACGTTAGTAAAATTGACTGACTAAATTCAATATTTCTAAAATAAAATAATTATTACTTAATTAAATTAGCTGCTTCCATCCTTGACATAATTAATTTACATTGAATTTAACCCTTTGAGGTCGAATAAATTTAATGACAAATACACCCCAGGATGTAATTAATTTAGGCTATGTATGCATGGATTGTAACATTCTTATGTCTAAATGCCCAAACTGATTCATTAATGGATTCATGATGGTTCTTCTTTTAGTTTCCCTTGTAAAATATATAAACTAACTAATAAATTAATATTAAACTAATATTAGTAATATAGCATTCCCGACACTTACTCTACTAACATCATTATTATAATCATTATTCAATAATGACTCATCTATTTCTTTTTCTGTAACTTTATTCTACATATATGTAATACAGTAGAACTTGGATAATTCGAACCTCAAGGGACCAGAAAAAAATTCGAATTATCCAAGAATTCGAATTAGAAAAGTTTTTGCAAGTGGTTCAAATAAACAGTAAAACATCATTTTTAACATTGTATATTAAAAAAAGTTAGGTTAATGAAGATATTATTGATTAAAAATTCTAATTTTTGTTAAATGTCGATACTGTGTTTGGAGGGATCCCGAAAATTTAGCTATTTCAAATTTTTTCTTAAATCCCTTCTCTACCTCCTTGATTGCCGCTATTTATTCTTGCGACGTCAAAGATGTGTAGGTTCGCTTTGACGAAGCGAACCAGTTCATACACACGACGTGTTAACATGAATGCAGACGAAGTCACAAATGCCAACACGAAACAAAGACGACGAATATCGGAACAAACCACCATCAATGATACGCACGTTACTGAACTGCGCCGGCGCCGTGTAGTGACATATTACAGATGTCAATGTTGTGATTTATGATCAGTAGTGGACTGGTGAGGGGGAGGGGTATCATGTGACCAGTCAACAGCAGGTGTACGTGCTGTGAGAAGGGTTGGCGGGGGATGGGCGCGTTGATCTAGCTAAAAATAGTCTGAGGACAGGAAGCCCGAATGACGTTTCCGGGAAAATCGCACACAATGACTTGTTCTCTTTATAGATTTACGCTGAAAAAATTTGAATCATCCAAAAAATTATTCGAATTAACCAGGATATTTTAACATTGTTTTCATATAAAATTCTTGGGACCAAGTCAAAACTTCAAAATAAAGAAGTTTTCGAATTACGGAAGTTCGAATTATCCACGTTCCACTGTAGTAGAAACACTGATACAAGTAAAAATTGTGTAAAACTAACTTTTACTACAACAAAAAAGACTCCAAGCAAATGACAAATGCAAACTTCAACTTGAAGAAATACATATAGAAAATAAATATTATACGGAAAAATATACACACAGAGTTTATAACTCTTTAATTTTTTTTATTCATCTCTGCTCCGAGTAGGCTATAGGGATATTTAGTTTTGTATTTAACCTTAGGGCTAAGCCCAACTGGCCTGTAAAGTTTGTTTACACTTTGTTTATGTTTAAGTTTAAGCGTTTGAGGCTTATGAGGAAAAGACGTGATGCATTTAGATATATGTGAATATTTTATCAACATCTGATTTTGTCTTGCTTTATTTTCACCAACCGATACTAGTCGAGCTAACCTCATAGTGTGTCATTTCCAGCAAATGTTTGTATTTGCGTTGAAAATAGGCATTTACAGATTACTAGTTGATTAGTTTGTTCCAGTATAATTACGAGTGTTTTCTTTTGAATTGTGCGAATTTTAAAATGAATGTAATTGAATGTAGTTGTAAATAAACGTAATTAATGAAAGTTAGATTAAGGGAGAACTATTATAAACTATGCCGCGATCCAGAAGATCTCATCATTCACAACATACCCATAATGCTATTCAACATTGGAACATTGCGAAACAATCCTCAGGAATTGCATGAGAACAGTAACGTGGTGGCATGACCCGACTCATTCATGATGAAATTAATTTTATTAATTAAATAAAATCCGATGCTAATCTAAAAGCTAACATGCATTAAATTTACTTTTAGGCCATATGAAGTTCGTCAGGTTAGCTAGTGTATGTATAAAAAGCAAATAAACATAAAATATTTGTCTTGCGTTAAATTTTGAGTGTATTTTACATGGCTATACATCACGGCGGGTATAGATCACCATTCAGCTTTCAGGAAAATGGCGTCTGGTGACCTGTACTCGCCAATCGAAGTCAAAGGGTTAAGAACAATTTTATACTTAATAATATGGTCAAAAATAGTTGACTTCCTAGTAAAAAAAATGCTCAAATAAAAGAGAACGGATGAAAATTAGTTAATTATTAAAAATATTAACCCTCCAGAGGGCGCTTGCAAAGTTTTCCTCCGCACATGTAGTTTTTGTTGAAATAAACACGCATATCGGGTATCAGCAGCCGTATCATGCTCCGTACAACATGCGCCTCATTCCGGGAATCCCCCGAAACTATTTACAACCCCCACACTCCTTTTGTTTCCTTGTGAGTTCCAATGCAATGTCAGTTTGTGGAGGCAATCTCTAAACGGAATACACATATGAACGTGTGTGTGAACCAACATATAATTTTATTATCATTTAATTTATAGTACTGTCATTTAATATATTTGGTTTGCATTGATGTTCAATTTTATTATTGTGGAACAATACTCCACATACACCCTCTCGCGTAATAGCATTGTTATTTTTCTTACTATGTTTGTTACTCAAATTAATTAACGATGGAAATTTGTATTTTATCAATTAACTTGACATTTAAATGCTATACTATGTTAAAACAAAAAGAAGTAAGATGGGTTGAATTTATGCGATTTAGGATTGCAGAGTAAAACTCCACATGCGCCCTCTTGCGTTTCAGCAGTGAAGCGCCCACTCAAGGGTTAATAATCAATTTCTTCAGAGAATATTTTTTACCTGGTCAATGGCACATGGAATGAGGCAATGTAGCTTTTTGTCTCCAAATATAAGTGGGAAGGAAGTGGAGAGACATGGTGCTGCTTGAATGGCTGGGAAACTGATTTTGCCAATCACATCACTATCTCCAAAACCAAAAATGCCTTTTACTTGGTTGAACGTCACCGACTTTTGAATTCGTACAATATTTTGATAAAACTGTGGGCTTTGCCTGAAAAATCATGTATTTATTCATGAATAAGGAGCATCTATCTACCTAAGTAGCACCTCTAATATTCCCCACCATTAACCCCTTAACCGCGAAACTCAGATTTGACGTTCTCAACTGATTCTCTCATGGGTCGTCTTCTAGTTTTCTCAAGCTATGACGTGATTGCTATGTTACGTTGACCATGAGAAGTGACAGACTATTTGGTGTTGCATTCTAGTGGATTTTAATGAAACTATATCCACGCCATATAATGTGCGATGCTGCAAATAAAAATCCTGCGCTACTGAACTGTGGCGGGCCGACTTATGCCGCGGTTAAAGGGTTAAACATACATTGCCATTACTATTTTATCAGAGGTTAGTAGTAACAGAATAACAATAACAGAGAATAATTAATTATAAACCAGAGAACTAACTGGGACCGAACCCAAGTTGGATTACCAAGTTGTTCGAATTATCTGGAAATACAGTGTAAAGTTCCATCCATTATTTAAGATCCGAACAGTAGCCTATATTTAGACCAATTAACTCATGACTTAACAAAGTTCACATCTACGTTTGTCCACTACATGTTTTCCTGAACGGCATCATTACTGCAGGGACATTCTATCCGTTAAGGATTCGTCATTAGAAATATAAACACACACACTTTCGCACATTAAAATGAACAAAGATAAAACAGTGCTGTGTGTGGGCCTACTTTTTATGTGATCACGGTCAGTGCTGGAGATGAACTCAAGAGTTCGTAAACGTAAGGTAGTTCGCCAAAAAAGCGATGATTAAGAGACAGACCGTGAGAATTGAGTCTACTGTGATGTACTATGAGTGTAGCTAGACATCGCCCTTCGCTATCTCGAGCAACAGTGTACTGCTTGAAACTTGATATTTATGAGACGATGGCACAACTTTGCATTCGCTAACAGGGTTTCTTTGTTGCGTCAAAAGAGAATAAATAAATTCTTATGTTGCTAAAAGTAAGTTATTCGGTTATTTAATATTGTGTAAGCAAGCAGTACTGTATAATTAGTAAACGGAGGGTGGACGTCCAAAGATGTTTCGGTGTCTTGGGTTCGGTCATTCCTCCTGCAACTGTAAGGAGCCCGACCGAAGCGCTAACTGCCTCCGGTGCGGAGGCCAAGGCCACAAGAAGAAGGACTGCTCCTCCAGTCTCTCCTGCTTTATTTGCAAGGAAAAAGGCTCGAAAGAGAGTGCCCTCAGTCACATGCCCTAATCTGGTCAGTGTGGTGCCTTCAGAGCTACACTCGAACAGGCAAATGGCGGTGAAAGAGGAGAAGAAAAGTAATCTGGACTGTAAAGAGGTCCAGATTACCTATACAAGTGCTTGGACATGAAGTGAGCCCAAAGGGCATAAGCCAAATTTAGACCTAGCCTGTTGTAATGTGACAAACAGTTCAAGGTTAGATTCCTAAAGAGTAGAGAGGGTTTTTTTAGTGGGTGACCCCGCTTCTTAGGGAAGTCTCACACTACAGGCTGGCCACTTGTGTGCATAAAGCATTTCTTTCGCCTCTCCCTCAAAAAAAAATTTAGTTAGTGATACTATGCTATGAAATGTATATTAAAACTGTATATTTCAGATTATATTGATTTGTTTGTGTAAGCTCAGTAACCTTTTTCTCCATCAGGCAGTTCAGATTACCAAAACTCCTGTGTAGAAAAACTAGAATTCTTCATGTTTCATATATTGATTACATTACATAAAACTCATGACTTTATTGACTATTATTAGATAGGGTTAAGAAATTAACCTAAGACAATCAAACTCCCACTGGTCGGTAACTTACCCAATATAATTAAAGTCGGAAAAGATAAATGTGTTTTCTGGGTCAAAACCACAAGCGATTATGTCCTTGGTATTTTCTCGTGCCATTTTCAAGACCTGTTCAACTTTCAAATCTTTCCATAGGAACTTTTCATCATCAGTCAACTGAATTACAAGAGGGACTTCAAAAACATCCTGAAGCCATCTGAAAATAAAAATAAAAGAGGGAAATGTTTTACTTTTTACAATTAGATATGATGAGTACAATTTAATCCTATTATTTTAAACCCACCACTCGTCAAATTTTTGTTTTAAACACTAAGTATAGTCCAGTCAAAGGTGATGAAATCTAAATCAAGGTAACTGAAAATCTGAAAATATAACAGGATAGGATTGTACAGACATCGCATAGACAATGATCGTGAATGGCGCCTGCAGTATTAGTGCTGCAAACTACAAATTAACTATCATACAACAGAATAGCTGAAAAATATCGCTGTTGTTTAACATATTAATCCTTCGCGGAACATTGAAGTATATATCCGCCTGTGTTTGTTTCTAAGGGTCGAATGCGGATATATCCGCCTACACTTATTTTTACCAGCATTTTTGCCGCGAAAATGAAGTTGTTGTTTTCGTTCAACAACTATTCTAAGTGAATAAAGCAATAGCAAGGAGTTTTCAGGTTAGCCAGAAGGTGGGGGAGGGGTTCACTTTGGCTCTAGAGGTGGGTCGAGGTAACTGGAACTGTCCCATACTTGTAACTGCGACAGCACCAGTTCCAAGTGTTGGAACTCCCAATTCCACTCCCAATCCTACAGGAAACGGTACCAGCGAATCTAGTGTTGCTGCTTGACATAGCTTCGCCTCAACAACATCTGGTTGAAATGACAAAATAGTTCCAGGAAAACTTTCAGGTTAAATCTTGCAGATATGACAGCGGATAGAATGCTATTTATTTTTATTAATGCCAGTGTTGAGAGAGTAAACAGAGTAAACAGTGCAGTATTTTAGATTTAATATTTGTGAAGTAGAGGTTTTCAAAAATTGATTGAATTGATTTTATTTAATTATCTAAAACTAGACAGTTTTAGTACCAGTAATTTAGTGCTATTTAGACAATTATTTTTATTTAAATATTCCGGTAACATTTAGAATTTATTTTTTCAGTAGTTTAGGAACATTAGTTATTTTTTATTTAGTGCATAATTTTAGAATTTCGTGTTCCAAACCTAAAAAACCTCAAACTAGTTCGCTGTGCACGTATTTAACGATTATTGATGACAACGATAAGGCATGCCATTGTGAGTTGGTAAACCAATTCATCAGTACCGGATAAAATAGTACCAGCGCCAGCGCATCCTGCTACCTCCTGGGCGAAGTAGTAGCGAGCGGCCTGTGGAACTGGAACTGCTTCGCGGAACTGTCACACATCCGGTACCGTCACGTTGCAGCTGGTTCCAGCATTGGTACTGTTTGGCAGACCTCTAATTGGCTCTTCATTTACAGAGTCACCGTGTCTGTCGCTGGATACACAGTACTCTGCGCTAGACACAAATCACATCGGTTGCCTGATAAGACCGATGGGGCATGATTTTTATGTACTTTTATTTGAACAATCCCTCAAGTCAAATATTTGTATTCATACACCAAATATGTGCCATAAGGGTCAATGACGGATATATCCGCAAAAATATAAAAGAAAATAAAAAGCTTATTTTTTTGTTGCATTAGGGCTATTAACCCTTACAGCGCTACAGAAAATCACGGTCCCTGCTCATTTAGTGACAAAAAATCTAAATCTTATTTTCCCAATGTTCTTTTTGAATTTAGGTAGCTTAAAAACGGTATAATAAAGAAATTTGCTTCATTTTTAGTTACTGAAGATTTTAAAACTATTTTTAGGTATTAAAAAAAGTACTTTTTCATCTGGATGAACCATTTCAGTAAATAATAATAAGTTAATAAATCCTATTCAATAAAAACATTCACACAATATACACTATTTAGTGCTAAAACATAAACACACGTCGACAAAAATCTCAACAAACAAGGTTAGCAAAAGTGAAAACAGCTGGTAGTAGTGACTCGCAAGTTTTCTCGTTAAAAGCAGTACGGGTGTGCAGGAATATGGGCCAAAGGCGCCTAGCAACTAATTTCAATCACTCAATATTTCAACAAAGCCGCCATATTGGTTTTGTCATAGAGGCTAAACCAACATAACCATGCACTCTATCCGTTGTTTCGCGAACTTCAGTGTATGTAGCTAAATGACTGATTGCGAGTAAACTCGTTTACCGTGTCATGACACCCTACTGTGCTGCGAGAAATGTTGTCAGCTGCCTGGTAAAGGATAAAAAGCAAAATAATGTTTTGACAAAGAACAAATTTGACTCCAACATTTACCAACGTGACCCTCCAGGGTTTAAAATTTAACCCTCCGACTGCCGTTTTTATTACCCAGGAATGCCAGCCACTTTTTGGCAACTTTGCAACGTGTTATATAAACAACTGTAATCATTTCTAAACTAACAAAAACTATAACATGTTGTAAGCCATTCTATTCGACATAAAATCTTCTAAAAGATAATTATGTTGGTATTCTACTCACTATAAGCCGCTAATGTTTGTGTTGGCTTTAAAAAACCCAAAATAATACTAAAATATGAGATTTCTCCCCACCAAAACACACAAAATGGAGTTCTAAAAATAGCCATTTTAAAAATTATTTTGTATAGAACAAAAAAAAATATATATATGTATATAAATATATATAATAACATATAATATATAATAAAATATATATATATAAAAGTATATATATATATACTTTTATGTGCTAAAATTGAAATAAATTATATTTACATAAAATCAGTCAATAACATCGTCTGCCGAACTGTGACAATGTTTTCATATATGTCTCAGAGCTGTCAAAACTTTGAAATACCTAGTGACAGATATCAGAAGAAAGATAATAATCTGCCATTTACACTGATACCAATTTCAACCTAATTACACAGCAATTGGAGTGTACAGGAGCAAAATGCATAGCGATACTTCATCGACTTGGGTGAGTCGATTGGCAGTTGGAGGGATAAAAAAATTATAGGCCTATTCTACTTTTGAAAGACATGTTTCTCTTAATGGTGAGGTGGAAATTGTGATATAAAAGAAGGTAAAGTTTAAATATAAATGAAACAGAGAGTAAACCTAAGGGTACGTTTTAATTAGCTCATAATTATTATACAGAAATATTAATAGCAAAACAGTTGAAATATAAAGAAAAAAAAGAAAGAGTGACAGGTATTGGAAATAATTTATAAAATAACATATTATGATGGTTAAATATTATATAAAATTATACAAATCTGCTGAAACAGGGGTATTTTGAATGCAGGATATAAGGTTGAAAACAAAAATAAAGAACTGTTGAAGACTCCCCTTGCTTAGTTTATTAGGTGTGTAATTTTTTTAAAGCAACTTAATATATTATTCATTTACCTAATTTCACTTGGTATGTAACCTCAGTAGCATGGCTATTGTCAAATGTGTGTATGGCTGAATTGTCAAACCCACCATTAAACCTAGAACCGCTGAAGTCGCAATTACGACTCATTAACAATTTAAATAAGAAGTGTCATCTGTCATCTATTGAGTGAACTACTTAGAAAATGTCATCATTGTGAGATGTTCTGCTACCTGGGAGTGGGAACTTGGACTATTTCAAAGAGTGTGCTCAATCGCCGCTAGAGTATGTTTTTATACGCACCTAAGCACTTTCTCAGTCAGTGGTACTTTGTATAGTGAACTTAGGATTAAATCCCCACCATGAGTAATCCCAATTTGGCTTGCAAATGTGCGTGGTATAGTGGTGAGAGAGCCAACTTAAATAAACGCTAACCGATTTGGGTGGAAGTTGACGGCATTTGTAGGCTTAACTTTTGGAATTGCAGTGGACACCTGTTTTGCTTCTTTTACCTTTGTATGGTTAAGGGCATTTATGTGTTTTTTTTATTATACTGATTATTTTAAGAAGAACGGTATAATAATTATACCATTCAGTTAAAACATTCATTCTGGATTTTGTTTAGCGTGTATTACTAAATTGTGACGTCAAAAACACAAAAGCATCATCAAAGCACAGAATGGTCACACTGAAGCCAGGTTATTGACATCACTCAAGGACAATATTTCCCGCTCCTGTGACGGCAGAAGTGCCGAACGTGCAGCAAACATGTTAAGGGGAAAATATGTAGCAGTTCTAGGGTTAAATAAATCTTAAGTCGAAGAGGACCTTGATGAGAAGGCTATTTGGCCCCTTTGAGGGCTTGACATTGAGATTCATCGGTAAGAATTATCATACATGCCTGTGACATCCAACTCCTCATAAATGAAAATGTATTAGGCCTAAATATATCATAAAAAAAACTTACTTGGATATAATAAATGGTATTAAATGACCTAAATGCATAGCATCTGACGAAGGACCTCGCCCTGTGTATAAATAGAATGGTTTTCCTTGTTCTTTCATGTTTAGAATGGTGTGCATGTCCCTATGTGAGAAAAAAATTCCCCGCCTCAACAAAGGATGAACATCTTTTCCAGTTACACTTTTCCAACGAGTGAGGAGTTCTTCATCAATTTTTGAGCTCCCAAACCTTTCTGGAACATAAAATTAAGAACAACTGAAAATTTACAGCCTCCAATGACTCACATCAATCCTCTAAAAAAATACTTCCAAGGTACCCCTTTTGTACACAATTCTGAGAATGTGAAAACAAATAACAAAATTTGGTCCTAGGAAAGGAGATACGTAAATTTTATATATTTGCAAAAGCAAAAATCGTTTAACGTTCAAAATGTTAATATATTTTTATACTATTTCCACGCAATAGTTGGGTCCTCATGTTCAAAAAAACTTGTAATCAATGTAAATTATGTAAACTAGGTTTATATGGATAAATTAACTATACATTAGATCACATTAGTCTGAGTGTTTAAAAGGATAATCACAAAACCCCGCTTACAAAATGTTTATGAACTCATCAAGCTGACGGTCTACAAATAAATTATTTACTAACTCCAACATTTATATTATTGTTCATTTATTCATTAGAAGAGCAAATACATTTAGGGAACAAACATTCTACCACCAATAAATATTCCCCTCCCATAGTTATATATTGGCCTACTGTAAGTACAGGGGGTTTCAGACAAGACGACAATAAAATCAAGAGTCATTCTTGCAATGCTGTTTTATTTTTTCCAAGTTTGCAATGTGATATTAATTGCGAGTCAGATTGCCTGACTAACTGCTCATTTTCTTCAACTTACACTCTTTTTATATGATTCATTGAAAATGCAGAAACGTAAAACCCAATTTAATATTTATATATATCTGAACATAAAAATTGTCTTTACTTGAGAGATGGCATGTCAAACTTTAAAATACAGACACACTTTAATTTACAATTAACCACATACATATGTAAGGGTACTTAGATTGATTGAAAAGTTGTGTGAAAGTGAATGGTAGAGGTTCAATATGCCAGGGGAAAGTGATCAATGTCTGTATTATTAAAAATGAATAAATGAAAAATGAAATAAATGACTCGTTTGTAGGAATATTCTATTTGTTGGTAGTACTACATAATAATTATTATTTGTATTTACTGAATAGGCCAATTAATTATTTTGCTTACTCCTATTCTCATTGCTTAACTTTGTTGGTTTTTATTATGACTTTATTAATTGGTGCCTTGGCTCTAAAATAAGTAATATATTCACAGGTTATTTTTATTTTTGCTTAATCCAAGATTGTATGAACCCACTACAGAATAGATTGGTGATTCCTTCATACTTTCCCGGTACCTTGACTCAGGTATGTCACCTGATCCTTAGGATTAGAGTGGTTGTGATTACACTTCCGCAATGGCCCAGTCTATCTATCATATCCATTTCCTATAAATACCATGTATCTACTGGCTGTAAAATAGGGATGGATTAATTCTCAAGAAAAAAATACAGAAAATTGGGAGGGGTTTTACAGGGGGGTTGGGGTTAAGGAATACCACCAACAAGAAGGAGGGGCCACGAGTGGTGGTTTCAAAATTGGGAGGGGTTTTACAGGGGGGTTGGGGTTAAGGAATACCACCAACAAGAAGGAGGGGCCACGAGTGGTGGTTTCAAAATTTAGAGGCTAAATTTTGTTAGTTCAATTGTTAGTTCAAGGCAATTTTGGTACGTAAGCCTAGTTGGAGTGTGAATACAAACATACTGCTAAAGACTTACAACACCTGTTTTCATTTAACCCACCAGCAGAATCGTTACTCCCGAGTTCCACAAGAGCTACGGTGTATAGGCTGTCCCTAAATTCTAGTCTCTTAGTAATTTGTAAGTTATGTGAATTGTAAACATTTCTATTATTGAACACAGCTTTAATAATCTGTTGTTTTGCAGAGTCTCTTTTAACATGTATAGGGACTATAAACCTATGATTCTATACGTTCACCATCTTAGTACCAAGTTTAGGGTATGCTTTACAAATACAGTACAAATAAGTCTGGTTTATTCAGATTAATGTCGCAGGATCCCGAATCGGATAGCCGGAAATCTGGATGATCTGACACTATAATGAAACAAACTATACTATAATATACTGTTATGTACTATACTGTACTATAATGAAGGTACCATTATAGACATCCACGTCGCATAGACAACGATTGTGAATAGCGCATGCAATATTAGTACTGCAGACTGCATGTAAACTCTGTACAACAATATCTCCACAAGAAATATCGCCAAGTTTTAAACGTTTTAAAAACTTTGTTTTTTATTTTATTAAAAGTTATTATTATTATTTTAAGGTAGGAAATAAAACGCTCTTCTGGTGTTAAAACAACCTTCTCCCTTTTACAACCACTCATGACCACAGAATCAGTATGTACAGTACTTTGACCGAAAAAATAATTCCGAAACAAACCACCACTGCACATCTAACCTCAAACACCTTCGACTTTGACGGTTCAGCATTGAAATGTCAAACGGTGACCAAGTGGTGAAGTGCTTGTAGCACTCCATTTGGAAACACCCCTAATATACAGAGTGTATGTTCATCATGTTACGCATTCATCATTAATAACACTTGCCAAATCCACCAAGATGCTGCGGTTGCATCTGAAATATTGAAGAAGCTTGATACACAATTCACATCAAAACTGTTATTTTTTTATATTTTTTCAAAACTCAATCCGGATAAACCAACCTTTACTGTATTACCGTACAAGTTTAAACAAATTCTATTTATTTCTTAATAAAGTAAATCATAAATCATAAGAACTTGTTTTAATAAAGATAGTCTATACTAATATATACAACTAGCTGACCCAGCGAACTTCGTAACGCCTAACAGTAAATACATATTAATTTTAAGATTGGCGATTTTCTGAAGTCAGATAGCATTACGGCTTTGTTGTGAAAGATTAGATATTCTGGGTCACAGTATAGTGAATAACAATACTGAAACCATAATACATATTAATAACATTTCCATAAAACAAATAAATCTGAGTGGATTGATTCACAATTTTCTAGTTCAACCTAAACCCAAACCAAACCTTAATTAATTGTAATACGGCTTTTACAGGAAATATATACAACAGATGATTATTATAGTAAACATAATATGTATTAACATTTTACACATTCTTTATTTCCAACATATAAACACAGGACTTTTAATCAGACAGAAAATAAAAAATAAATTCATAATCCCCAAAAACAGTAAACTATTAACGTGGTGAATAAAGCTGTTCATTTTGTACAGCACATATTTACTTCATAGTTTTACCTTAATGAATTATTCATATGGTATTGGTTGGTAAACGCATATTGCTAATGGAAAGTAAACAAACAGATGTAACTTAAAAATCAAAAGTTTTGATTATAGAAAGTTTGTAAATAAACTTGGTCCCCATAAGGTTAACATTAGAAATTTAAAATACCATAAAATGGAAATTTATAGTTTTCAAAAATTTTGTTCACTAAAGCCTTCCCAGACACATTACAGCAACTTCTTAAAATTTCATAACGATTGAACAAGTAGTTATTTCTATATATATATTACAGCCTGTAGGCTATTGGCGTATAGTATCTATATAAATCAGATTTGAGATGACTTCAAAGCGTACTTTCCCAAATATCAAAGGTTTTTGTTTCAACTCACTCGATCGTAGTTTTTTGTAACGTTGATAAATTTAATGTGTCATCATAAAAAGTAATGATCATGAAATCAAAATCACCAATTTAAATTCAATTTAAAATCGAACCTTTACTAATTTTATTTTTTAATTGCGGTGTAAAAAACCGAAATCTATAATCATAAGATTATCTCAAACGTATTTACTATAACATAAGAAGAATAAAAATCTTGGCTTCATTATACTGTACATGTTAAAAGAAATCTATTATTTTCTTCTGCTTTTTTGCTTAATTATTTTAAGCAAATCATCATTTATCACCATCATCACTTAAGCATAATCACGCCATTTCCTCATAATCATTACATCCACAGCCAACGTGTCAATCTATTGCTCAATGTAGTAGAGCATCTAAACTGCAACTGCGAAAAACTGCAGTTGAACAACTACGTTGTTCTGCCAGTTCAAGTGCTGCCCTTCCATCCGCATGAGTCAAAATTCCCACACCGACATTGCCATTTCCCGCTTTACTGAAGATCCATATTGAGCGTAACTGTAAATTGATCTAATGGTTGAGATGTTATTTATTAATATTTAGGCTGGAAATAAACAAACACATTCAATCCTGTCAATTTATGCGATGAGAAGTGCGACCATGCACTGGCGACTCATTTCCAAGAAGAGGTCCGGTCTATTCGGCGTCTGAACCATCCGAGTCCGGACTAAAGGAAGTTGACGGTACATACATACATAAATATACATTTATTTTTACATATAGAGATTTTTTATTTAATTGTCAACCATTTAATCTTCAAAATTATCAGCTACTGATGATTATTCTGATAATTAGCTCTTCATCCGGCTCAAAAGAAAACTTTCACGTAACATTTTTGAAAGCCAATAAAACATAAAAACTAAAACTTAGGTTTTTATTGAAAATAGGCCTTAAAAAACTGTTCAGCCAGAGATTTTGACGTTAGAATGCATCTAACACAAATGGCAACGCCATCAGCATCTTAACTAGGTGGAGACTAACAGCCCTGACACAGCACACTTTATTCCTCCCCGTCCTCACACCTGTGGGGTAGTAATTCTGTTGCTGTATCAAAATGGTATCTTATATATCACTTTAAGAATGCATGGAGGGTAAAAGTTTTATTCCTAAAAATGTTTGTATTTACTTCCCTGTAGGAAATATGTTAGATCATGGATATGTCTAAAGGGAATGCTTTCATCTAAACAGCTGTTCTCATTCTTTTATATTTAAAATTCAATACAATAGTTCTAGTAGTTTCTATAGAAACCTGTTACATGTTTTCCATCTTAAAAATCACCAACACCCCTCCAGAGCTAAGACATATTCATATCAAAACAAATAAAATGTCTTAACCCTAGATTACTAACCTTCTTAAAAAACTTCCGTTGTTACTAATCATTCGAAAATGTTCCCACTTCTTCATATATTTTTTATTCTTCGCGTAATTTATCAACTTAACCACATTAGGCCTATTTTAATTGTGGAAAGTAGATATTAAATAGTTATTATTGTAAACTAATATTAAACTGTGCAATAGTATATGTTCATATTTTTATGCAAATCTAAATAATTAAAAAATACAGCGGCCAGCTAGAGCACACCTGACATTTTATAATTAGCATATAATCCTTGTTTCTAAACCAATAATTTTAATTTTGTTTTCTTCCCTAAAGCTCCTTCTTTTTATAAACTCCAGGCATAATACTTTTACCCAAACTTTTTGGCCATTATTGAATTGCCATTATAAAATTCCTTAAGAAAAGTGTTTCAAAAAATTTACTATAATTACTAACCATTCATAAAATTTACTACTGCTATATTTTTTAACATGCACAGCAGGCTCACAAATATGTTTGTCACCCTCTCCTGTTAAAACAACCAGTGGCTATACCCCTCCTGGAGTTATAAGCGGAAACAAGAAAAATTTTCACATTATGTTGAAAAAAAATAAAGTTAAAGGTAGAAAAGATTATGAATGGTTAGCAATCTAGGATTACGAATGACTTTTTTTATGATACCGCTAATGGGTTTACCCCTAACATAAGGTGGGGCTAACTAGTACACCCCTTAAATATTTACAAACATTTGCTAAATAATTTCAATCTAAACTTCGAACAAACAACGGTCTGCGGTTCAGACTTAGGCATAAGGGTAGACTAAAACTACATTTTCATTGACTGTGTCAGTAAAGGACCAAAAAGTGAAACCTTTCCATTCAAATTAAGGACTTACATGGATTTTTAAGGATCCACTGGCTTAATCTAGGCTAAGAGTTTGGAACTATGGTTGTAGAGCCTGGTCTGCTTTGCTGGAGCCTCATAACCCCAAAAATGACATTGGGCCTATCATACTTAACCCATTTTGTGAGAGATTTCTCTGACTCTACCTAAGGGAATCATACATATATATCAAATCATCTTACTTATGAGTTTGTCATAGTCTATCCCAGTTTGGCTTTTACTCTGTACGTTCCATGGATCAACAACATCATCATCATCAGCTAAAGATACACTGTTGGTTTGGTTCTCCAAATCATTTTCACAGGACATTTTTCAAGTGTTTTTTTTAATATAAATTCGTATTAACTTATAGATAGAACTCAACTTCACAATATTAACAGAATACGACCGATAAGAACTTAACCTATAAAAGTTGCTGACGTTGATTTTTTTATGTTGTTTGCCATTTGGCAAGCTTCGTTTGTCGCTAGGTAATTTCAAAGTTTACTGTTTACAAATTTTTCTCGTCTAAATTTTGTGGTCATCCCGGGGATAAAACCCGTCACCCCTTGCACCGAAGTCCAAGACGCTAACCGTTTGGCTAGCAACGCTGATTTACATACATATCCTCTTCTCCACGTCCTTCTTCTGGTGCTGAAGGCGTCAAGTGTCCTGTCTAATAAAAGGCCCACACAACAGAAATAGCGAGCCACGCGCTTGGGTTTGACAGGCAAGGCTTTTCATGTGGTTAGATTAGGTAAGGTAAGATACAATAGGCTTTTCATTACGATTTAATTAGATTACCATTTGAAATGGCGACCTACCCAGGTAGGTATTTTGAGCCAAGTATAAATGAGAAATGATTGTGGGATGATTGTGGTGCGATCTTGTAGTCTTGTTACTAACTAAGGCTGACATGTTCCTTAGACAGGACTGTTAATTAATAGCCCAATAGCCGATGGTAGCTAAGAGACCTACAGTTTAACGTGGAATCCGAACCACGGCCTCTGAATTACGAATTGGTCTGATTATGAGGATGGTATTTGCAGATTAACGCAGTATTCAATAGTGCGGACGTTAATCCACACAAGAGAACTCTACACCCATCGACCATCGCTCATAACTATCCACAATTCGTGACTTCCAAGTAGCTGGATTACAGGACGTCGCCACCGTTCCAGTAAAATACTATATACATTACAAACAGGAACTGGAACTATATGTATTACTGAAATGGGAACTGGTGGGTTTAAAATACTTCAACTATAGGTTAAAACTTGTATTAAAAAATATTTGAGCTGAATTTTCTTCGAATATCAACAACAGATCAAAACTGATACCTGATGCTGAACTATTTATATTAATAAATATAGCTACACAGCAAAGAAGAACGGTTGTAAATTTGCCATCCAAACCTCAAAACACCGACCAAGAATCTACTCAATGAAAGAAACCTAGAAAACCATAGTTCCTCGTTATTTTTAATGAAGAAAACTCTTTACAGTTATAAGTTTTACAATTTAGTTCGATAATGCCTTCAAATCACATTCAATATATTCTTTGATATAATTTGATCTATTGTTAGTTTGATCCAACTAGGTATGCTATGGATTTAGGTTTTGCGGAAATCTTCCAAGTTGTAGAAGCATCCAGGCACTTATAAGGAACGATTTTACGGCTCGTCTTTTGAATTTTTCAATTTGTGCAATATTTATGATGTTTTCTGGTAAATGTTCAAATAATTTTATGCCACTGTAACTTGGCTTGGTTTCAAAAAGTGCTAATCTGTGTTGCTGTGAAAATCTATTGTTGAGCCTGGTATTGTAACTATGGCAAGGTGTGATTGTGTTCAAATTATGTTGTTTAATGTAAGTGACTGATTCAAATATGTAAAGGCTTATTGGAACTGTAAGAATTTGGAGCCGCACAGCATCGGGTTGCATTTGTGGCACGGATTGCTATTTTTTTTTTGCCAAACAAAGATTTTCTGGAGATTGCTCCTCTCTGCGCATGGCTGCTCCCCTTAGCAAAACAGAGTAGGCTATATGCGACTGGATATGGCTATGATGTTAAAATGTTAATTTTAAAAATGTTGACTTAGTCAATTTTGTAAGTATTTCATAGGCTAGCTTTTACTTCAACATAGGTACATTAATAGGTACTCTATATATAATCGATATATAAGACATTATTGCAGCTCTAGGTGTAATTTCTCTATAATTAAATTTCCTCGTTAACTAAGTAAAACAATAATCGTATGATTTAAACCTATCTTTTTTTTGTTTTTATTGTATTTTGATTTTATAGTTTATGAATTATTATTTTTATTTTCTTATACCCCATAAGATTTAAACCACCACTCGGGCACACTACCGGAATGAAAGTAATATAATAAAATATCTCAGCTGCCTGCCCGACTGGTAGCACCGTTGCAAGACGAGATTCCTCTATGGTTGCACCTTTTAGGTTGGATATTACCATAATCAATTATTTACCTTTAACTATACATTATTAATGTATAGTCAAAGATACCTTCCTTACATTTTCCTCCCTTACATTGGCACGCGTGGGTGCTATTGTATTCACAAAGCGATATAAGAAAAAGAAAGATCGAACAAAGGAGATTATCAAATACTGTAATAATTAATTCTAGACAAATCTAACGGTGATATTACGTTCACACCAGTATTGCACTAAACTGGATGGACCTCACTTGGTTATTACAAGGACCTGAAGTCTAGATCATAGTCTATGATATTAGTTTAGAGTAGAGAGTTTATTCTACATTTATTCATATTATCGTGAGGAGCGTAGATGAACGGATTGAAAAGTTTTATAATCCGTTCCTGTCTGGTATTATTCTCTTCTCCAAGACAATATCGATGACATAAGCACCCTGGGCGGCCGGAGTCGGTCAAAATCCATTAGTAGTAGTAGGATAGGATAGTAGTAGTTAACTCCGATTGCTCAGCATATGCACACCACCGAATGTGAAACCGATAAGTGTTTACATAAGTGAAACTAGGTAAGAAGAGGTATATTTACTCGGGCGCTGCTGCATTCAGACCAGATAATAGAGAAAGAAGAAGAATATTCGTATTAAATACCGACATAAAGACGATCATTGCCAACGACAATATTTCCGGTGAAGACGTTGTTATTAAAGTTTTGCTAGTCTGTAGATTTTAATGAGAACCATTCTTAGAGGTTTAATTTTTAATATTGACCCCCTTTGTCTGTAATTAGTGCATGAAAAATGAAATAAAATAAAATGAAAATTTATAATCTCAATGACTACTATCAGTAACTAAAACGAATTTTGACGTTATACGTGTAGACACACTTCGAACGTTTAATTTGGCCAGTAAATGTAATTATATTTTCAAAAAAAAACTTACTGATACATTTTATATAATAATTTGCATTCGTTGGTCACCCTAATCTCCTTCCCATCTTCCCTGTAGTGTTGTAATTTCGTGACACAAGCGTGAAGGAAAGGAAAAGCAGTTCTTCTTCTTCCATTATTTCCTGATAGGTCTTCAACAACTTTGTGTTTAATGTAAGTGTCGTTTTAATTTTATCTTATTAGTTAAGTTTAATCTCACTGGCTTTGAATATGAATACAATTTTTTTAATGTTTTCTTTTCTTATACGCTTAAGAATATGGTCCAGTTATTTATCTCAGTTGTCCTGAGAGAAGTGAGTTAGTACTTAACTAACCTCTTTCTCCCAGTCTTGACTAGTTACAGTAGGGTAGAAACCAAGCCATAGGTAGGTCCCCAAGTTATTGATGGCTTTCAGTAATTGAAAATTTAATTTTACATCCTTAGTGAAGAAAGTATCAAACTTAGGTTTTGTAGTCGTATGTGTATACATGGTCTATTCTGATAATTTTTACTATGCCAAGCCCCATGCTACAGGTTTTTGGGGTGTTTGTTACTTATTTTAAAAATATCTATCAAACATTGAATGAAGAGTTAAAAAATTTGAAATTTAATTGTGAACAGAGCAGAAACTTAACACTCCTTTAGGCCTACTTGAGCGGAGTGGGTGGCATTCCAGTCATGTTGTTTTGTTCATAAAACACAGTTGACAGCACATATGACTTTGAGCAGTCATCTAGCTTCCCTCTGACACACCTGGAACATGTCAGTATAGTGACAGCAACCAACTCGGGCTAAACAAATTTTCTTATGATTTTTTCCTGTGGTGCCGCAGGATTGGAGTGCAGGTGCACTGCACGCGAAACCCATGTTCGTTTTTTTTCCACTGAGTGACATGTGCTATGGATTTAAGATAACACTTTTTTTATGAAAGTGAGTGCTTAACCAGCTTAAACACTGCGCTGACGAGCGTAACGATCTAGCCATTCAAAGTGCTAGGGTTTGAATCCCGCCCATGAGCAATCCCAATTTGGCTTGCAAATATGTGGTTTAGAAGATAGGGAGCCCACCTTAAATAACTGGTGGCCGGCTTGGATGGAAGTAGACGGCATTTGTAGGCTTAATTGGGATTGCAGGTGACACCTGTTCTGCTTTTGTGGTTAGTGGTTATAAGGGGGGGGGGCATGTTTTATGCTGTTTTTGCTTATACTTTAATATTTGAAGAAGATATTAGTAATTATTTTTATGTTACAGTTAAAGAGTAAAAAGCTTGCCACTTTTAGGGTTAAAGACAACTTTGTTGAAATGTAGTCTCCACCTACTAATCCCCATTTTACTGTGAATTGTTTAAATTTTAATATCAATGTTCCTAATTAAAAGTTTTTTCCAGCCATCATGAAGTTCAATCCTATGGTGTCATCCTCACGCAGGAAGGCTCGCAAGCGTCATTTCTCTGCCCCTTCACACATCAGGAGACGTCTCATGTCAGCTCCTCTTTCGAAGGAATTAAGGCAGAAATATAATGTTCGAACTATGCCCATCAGAAAAGATGATGAAGTTCAGGTATATGATTTATTCAGTATATTTTGTGAACTTGGAACCAAGTTGGTAAATTTTGAAATTTATTTATGATATTCAGGATCAACATCTTTTTAAGGCCAGGACTTGTTTCCTCTTTACAATGTGTGAATTGCAAGAACTTATTAGTTGTTGTTGCTTTAAGGGATATGCTTGTGTTAGGTGAGGTAGGATTATTAGACAGGAAATAGTCCTAAATTGACAAGAAGGTAAAGACCATTTTATGCCACAATGTGTCAAGAATTGGCTATTATTAGGTTTTTTTACTTAATTGGCGATTTAAGTTGACTTTTTTTGTAAAGTACTGGGCAATTCGTATACTGCAACTACATGTAAAAAAAGTTATATAAACGATCTGTAAGTAGCCCTTTTTTAGCGAATTTCCAATAGGGAAGAAGCTATTACTGTAGGTCTCATGGCAAGATGTAAGCCCGGAACAATGTTATTTTTTTTGTTTTTAGGTGTCCAGAGGCCAAACACAATAGTTGTTACAATTTATATATATATATAGGTATGTCTGAGAATACGATAACTCTTATAAAAATGG
Organism: Nephotettix cincticeps; assembly: GCA_023375725.1. Lineage (NCBI taxonomy): Eukaryota > Metazoa > Arthropoda > Insecta > Hemiptera > Cicadellidae > Nephotettix > Nephotettix cincticeps. The sequence goes on from CM041791.1 coordinate 53,734,125, forward strand.
CCCGATCGAGACAAAATTTTGTTGAGACATGTAACCTATTTCTACATTTACTCAGACAAGTTTGTAATTTAGACAGTCGGTCAATCGAAACGGGTGATTTGGGGTTTTGTACTCAAAAATTGGGGATTGCGTTTTTCATGTGTAATTTTAAAAAAAATTAATGTTTATCTTTCACCATTAGAATCAGCTTAGCCCTTGCCGGGCGGCTGACCGCATTTCTTGCGGTACAGTAGGGTCGATTTTATTCGCGATCAATCATTTTGCCACATTCACTTGCACTGTAGTTCGCAAAAAAACCGATAGAGTGCATAGCCTCTATGCACACACAAAAACCGTTATGGCGGCTTTGTTGAAATATTTAGTGACTGAAATTAGTTGCTAGGCAATTTTGGCCCGTATTTGTGCGATCCCGTACTGCTCTTGACAAGAAAACTCATGAGTCACCACGGCCAGCTGTTTTCACTTTCGCAAACCTTGTTTAATGACATTTTTGCTGTAAGTGTTTATTTTCAATGTTATTTAGCAACAAAATAGTGTATTGTTTGACTTTTATGGAATTTATTAATTTATTATTACACTAAATTAGCAGGGACCGTTATTTACAGTAGCACTTTAAGACTACACAATTTAGTTCTTTTAAATTTTGCTCTATCTCCAACGGTTACCGAGATATTAAAAAATCTAAACACAGTACGTTTTTTTTTTTTGGGGCTCCAATGTTAATCTTATGGAGGTTATGGAAAAATTCATATTTCACTTATCAATCTATGTTTTTTGGATGGAACATATTTAGCTATATATAGTTTCATGTGGTTGATATTAATCCATTTATGCTTAAAATTCATAGTTTATTTGTTTATTATGACAGCTAACCTGCATACTCTTTTTCCATGTTAATCATAAAGAGAATAGGCAAACTCTTTTATTTATGGACAGATGTTGATGAAACTTGGTATAAATGTTTCCAAAAACCCTAGCCGCTGGCCTGATCGCGTCAGTATAGCAATCTACCCGGTATACCTATACTGACCTTGTTTGACTGGTATGGCTAGTTAAGAACTAAACACTTGGTGTAGTGTATTTTTTTAAGTTTCCTAGTTTAATTTCAATTTACAATTTCTTAAAAAGGATAAAAAAAAACAGAAATGTTTACTAACATACTTGTTAAGTTTGTTAACATACTTTACTGCATTTGCCATATAAATGTACCAACTTCAACACTTACCCTGCAGAAACATTTATTGTGATATTATAAAAGATGTTGGCACCAGTAATTGAGTTTTTCACAAAAATTATTAACAGATGATTTTTAAGGAAACAAAGCCTAAAACAATCACATCAGTTTATTTGTAGCTTTAAATCGCTTATCATAATTAGGTTATGATACTTAGTGTCATCGTTTTCTCTTCTTTCTTCCTTTCCCTCCCAATCCTTAACCACCCCCACACAAAATGTGTAATGTCTACCTCACATTGCAGGTGTTAGTTAGTGTAAAGTCCAATTACAAGGTAATATGTTTTTTTGTTGCTACAGCTTTAAGCAAACTGCTTTTTCATCTACGGACTGAATGTATAGAATGTTTATTTAATGTATAGTGACAGTGTACTGCATAGTGAATTTGCACCAGTTGAGCTATGTTGCTCGAGCCTGTCGTGTAATTTTATAATTGGTACTACTTTTATAGCTAATGGTCCTCACAAATAAAAACCCTGCATTGATGTAAAACAATCTACAATTTTCAATTCCACCAAATCATTATTTACTAACTATAGTAATTAATTATTATTAACACATTTAACATTTTACAAAAATTAGATTGAAAGTCCTAATTGAAAATCTATTGTCTACCTTGAAGAAACCTTGTCTTTCAAAACTAAAGAGCATCCTGTTGTATGATGATGATAACGTCAGCGAGTACCAGAGTTTAATGCATAGGCATATCATCTTTTCAGGTTGTCAGAGGCCACTACAAAGGTCAACAAGTTGGAAAGGTAGTCCAGGTCTACAGAAAAAAGTTTGTCATCTACATTGAGAGGATACAGAGAGAAAAAGCTAATGGAGCCAGTGTTTACGTGGGCATCCATCCGTCTAAGGTATGCTTCATATTAAGTTTTATCATTTGTTAACTAACTGTTTCGACTTATTTATTCTCCAAGGCCACTTCAGCATTGTATTTGAAATTGTTTGTTTGATCCACATTAAATGAATGGTAAGAAGAATCAGAACGATTTTTCATTGTTAATAGCTTTTTCACTTTTTCAAATATAATATTATCATACCCTGTATAGCTTTTAAGCTACTGTGGATGTTATGGATGTTTTTTACTTTAAAACCTACTTTTATATCTCTCTTTTCAAATAACATGTTCTTAATACTTTGCCTCATTTAACAATAAATGAGGCAAACAGAGGGAACAATAGAGTAAAAAGATTAATATTATATTTGGACATAAGAGAGAAAATGATGATCTGCCATTATCCATTCGCAGATGCTTGAACAGTCCCTATACTTAGTTGAAGAAATCAGGGTTTTCCTGTTTTCCAATACTGATGTAGATGACTTTCAAGGGCTTGAAGAAAATTGGCTCTGAATCTCTCACTAGATGTTTTTTTTCTTCGCCTCGAATTATGTTCCTTATAACTTGACACTTTCGCCAGTATAGATGTTCCAGAATGTCGAATTGTGCTGTGTCAGGAAATGTAACACTTGGTACCTAATAATAGCTAATAACTTAATTTCACTAACTTATTTATATATATGTAATTAGCGTCATACTTAATTAGCAATTCCATCGTCATCTAGCCTGCATGAACCCATATTTTGCCTCATTTAACAATAAATGAGGCAAACAGAGGGAACAATAGACTAAAAAGATTAATATTATATTTGGACATAAGAGAAAAAATGATGATCTGCCATTATCCATTCGCAGATGCTTGAACAGTCTCTATACTTAGTTGAAGAAATCAGGGTTTTCCTGTTTTCCAATACTGATGTAGATGACTTTCAATAGCTTGAAGAAAATTGGCTCTGAATCTCTCACTAGATGTTTTTTTTCTTCGCCTGGAATTATGTTCCTTATAACTTGACACTTTCGCCAGTATAGATGTTCCAGAATGTCGAATTGTGCTGTGTCAGGAAATGTAACACTTGGTACCTAATAATAGCTAATAACTTAATTTCACTAACTTATTTATATATATGTAGGTAATTAGCGTCATACTTAATTAGCAATTCCATCGTCATCTAGCCTGCATGAACCCATATTTTGCCTCATTTAACAATAAATGAGGCAAACAGAGGGAACAATAGACTAAAAAGATTAATATTATATTTGGACATAAGAGAGAAAATGATGATCTGCCATTATCCATTCGCAGATGCTTGAACAGTCTCTATACTTAGTTGAAGAAATCAGGGTTTTCCTGTTTTCCAATACTGATGTAGATGACTTTCAAGAGCTTGAAGAAAATTGGCTCTGAATCTCTCACTAGATGTTTATTTTCTTCGCCTCGAATTATGTTCCTTATAACTTGACATTTTCGCCAGTATAGATGTTCCAGAATGTCGAATTGTGCCGTGTCAGGAAATGTAACACTTGGTACCTAATAATAACTAATAACTTAATTTCACTAACTTATTTATATATATGTAATTAGCGTCATACTTAATTAGCAATTCCATCGTCATCTAGCCTGCATGAACCCATATCGACGAAATGTAAAGAAGAGGCAGACATCAACTGTTAGACGGCCGAGTTGTGTTTACAGATAATACAGCGCAAACTGTCTATTGGTATAATATTGAAACTGTTGGTGCTCCAAGCAAAGCAATATGTAACTAAGACGGTTGGTTGGTAAAATACATGGTTAGCTCTCAAAGTGTTAAAATATTATCTATTTTCTTAAAATAAAAGAAGAGCAAGGTTCTCGAGTTGTACCTCTAGTGTTCACCCATGGAGCGGTAACTTGAGGAAAACACAGGACACTGCCATTTTTCATTTCCACAAAGCCATGAACAGTATAAATAAGTTAGGCTACTCCCTGTCACCCATTAAAATATCATATTTTTAATTAAATAAACATGTTTCATAACCACTACATTTATAGTAACTTTATATCTAATAAAAACAATTAAATTGTTCCAGAACTTCCTTTCTATTACTGGGAATTTTATGTCGAGCCATTCCAAAACAGCTTTACTGAAATTAAGAAAAAAACCTTACTCGTCAAAGGGTTAATTGAGAACATGACTTACGCTTAAATTACTTACAATTAAATATTCAATGAATAATGCTTCACCACAGTTACCTAGAAATCAATATGATAATGTCTAATTTTATCTTATATATAATGTTCTTTAGTCATTACCATCTTGTTAAGATGAACAAAATGGATAAGAATATGATGATCCGCCATTATCCATTCGCAGATGCTTGATGAGTTCCTACATTTAGTTTAGGAAAACAGGGTTCTCCTGTTTACCGATACTGATGTAGATAACTTTCAAGAACTTGAAGAAGTTTGGCTCTGATTCTCTTGAATAGATGAATAAAATATTTTCTTAATTAGTATATATTAACTAATGAAATTTTTAAATTAAACTTCAGTCAATTGTTGAAGTTCTCACTAGTTTGGTGATATACTATTTCATTTACACATACCCAATTTTAAATTATCATGTCTTGAAAGACATCTGCTATTTAGCTATTGAAACAAAATTTTTATTTCATATAATATTTATATTTAAATATAATTTGCTTAACATTTGTTACACAATACACTAATAAAAAAAATTTAAGTAACTGAGCAGTTGTTGCATTTTAGGCACCCTGTGATAAAAATTGTTTATGGTACAGTTATCAAAACATACTGGACTATTCAAAAGTTAATACCTTTCAAGTCTGAGACAGTGCAAAGCACTCTAATATTGTTAAATTATTAATTAAATTATCAATTATTTGAGTGCTTGCCGGTTGTAGCTTGCAGCTGAACAAAATATAATACCTATGGAATGGTATATATATCGATAGATCGATTCATCTGTAATCGAATGATACCAATATATCGTCGACCAAACGTTTATTTTACTACAAAAAGTGGATAATACGTAGCGATGTTTGACCGTTGCAAAAACGACGGTCACCAGTTGATGGGTTAACAGCACTCAATCGCCTGCGTTTGACTAAGGATTCGTGGAAGTTCTATTCTTCTGCTGTTTTGACTGATAAAACCTTAGCCTAAAAATATTTTTGTAAGATACTCTTCTAATAAAAGTGATGTAGTAAGAGCATTTCTGGTCCAATCAATCCAAATAGTCCAATCCAATTTTTTCTTTGTGGCATTTTACTTACCTATCCTAGAGAAGTTTTTTTTTGTAAAGGAAAAAAAATTCTGCACACCTTATATTTTACATGGAAGTAGCTTTTATATTTTTTTTACAAATACATTTTGTCACTGGCTCACAATATCGTGATAATGAATAAATTAAGAAAATGTCATATTAGGTTATATCAGTAGGCTATAAGTGATGAAAAATGCATCAGTATGAGGTATATTTAAAAAATTGAACCAATCTTGTATCTTTAAACTGGCGCTTTTGGTGTTCCAATTTCAATTTCCAAATAAATTGTAACAATTTTATCGAAAACCTACATAGGCCTAAGGGTCTGGTTGACAATGGGAATGTTTATCTGTTACTACATTCTATCTTGCTAAAAATTAAACACCATAAGGGGAATTTATTTACCTGAGAGCTTTTACAGGTAAATGATAAGCTTTAATTTTATTTCTAAGATTAAATTTACTCCTACAGCTGTCCGATTATTTAACTTCTGGGTTTTGCAAGTAATCACTACATCTTATCAAAAATTGTAATAAATAAATGAGGTTTGACGATTAACACAATTAAGATTTCATGTGATTGAGAACATGATGAACCTCCAATATCCATTCGCAGACTCTTGAAAGCCTCAGCATCTGTTGATGTTGGCAGGGTTCTCTTGTCAGCTGATAATTGGTGTTGTTATTGCTTCAAGCGATTGAAGAAATTTGGCTCTGATTCTCAGTTACTCTCACAATTATGACAATTAGTTATTTAGTAATCAGGGATACAGTATACACTCGTTTTATATTCATTAACCCTAGAAGTGGCAAGCTTTTTACTCTTAACTGTAACATAAAAATAATTACTAATATCTTCTTGAAATATCAAAGTTTAAACAAAAAAAGCATAAAACATGCCCCCCCCCTTATAATCACTAACCACAAAAGCAAAACAGGTGTCCACTGCAATCCCAATTAAGCCTATAAATGCCGTCAACTTCCACCCAAGCCGGTCACCGTTTATTTAAGGTGGGCCCTCCACTTCGCTACACCACACATTTGCAAGCCAAATTGGGATTGCTCATGGTCGGGATTCGAACCCTAGCACTTCCGAATGGCTAGAACGTTACGCTCGTCAGCGTAGCGCGTTAGCCACCTCGGCCATCAGTGCCTAGGAGAAGAAAGCGCTTACTTGGTTATAGACCTGCCCGGTGGCAGGCTCGTGTACTACGAGAGCAGTTTCGGTTTCTGGCCCCCAGAGGGAAACACGGTCGCGTAGGCGATAGTGTCTAACAAATCCACTAAACTGACGACAGATGCCTCCACCTGCCAATTCTTATTGAATATGTAAATGCGTTGTAAATTACGACTTTGCCACTTCTTGGGTTAAACTAACATTTTTAACAAGATAGACGATACAAATTATTGAGATGAATTGGAGTAAAGTTTTGACAGAATAGATTGAGAAATTGGTGAGTGTTTAATCAAAACAAATTAATTCAAGTGGCTGCCGCTCAGTAAGGACTAAAAGTAAAAAAATCATTTTTGTATATATTCATGCAAAAGAATAATTTTATAAAATAATATGACTATTACCATTAAAATCAGCTTTAAAAAATAAACAGTTTAGTATTTCGGCTCACTATTCTACAACTAAGAGTTCTAGAGAAAAGATGAATTATACTTACTTGATACTTGATACTTGTTTCCTTGGTCTTTGACCCATAACTGGGATAGATTGCGTCACAAACTAAAACTAATATTTAATAAAAAAACTATGTACAAGATGGCGGAGATGTTCAAAAGGCAAGTGGCTCCTCCTGTATTTCGTCAAGGGAGTAGAGTGGCCTATCCACAAGACATTTACGGATTTTCGCCTTAAATTCCCTTACATCCAGTGCACGCACATTTTCCGGCAGCCTGTTGTATATTCTTAATGTAGAGTGGGGGTAAGCTTTCAATGTGCCGCTAAGGCGACATCTTGGAGTGTCGAGGTTCAGTGCTTGACGAGTCGCATGCCCGTGAAGGTTGTTTCTTCTAATATATTTTCTTTCATTTTCCTTGAGTAAGACAAGGCTGTTGAGCAGGTATTGGCTGTACACCGTGGGTATTCCAAGTCTTTTAAAGATGGGCCTGCAGTGGTCTCTATGGCCAGACGATGTAATTATTCTTAAAGCCTTCTTTTGCAGGAGGAGGATGTCATGTACGTATGGGGTATGACCCCATAGTACAATGCCGTAGATGATGTGGCTGTGGAAAATGGGGTGGTACACATTTACCAGATAAGACACAGTTATGATGGTATAAGTCCATTGTGGATGTAGTACCTTGTCTGAGAACTCCCAATGTTATTCTTTTCAAGAATATTAAAAAATCAGTTTCTTCCTTGTTTGTCAACCGTTAGGAAACTTTGTATGCAGTATAAGGCTGCATCGCCTAACAAACCCCATTCTATAATTTGTATTATCCGTGGGCGGGGGGTGGGGGTGGGGGTGATGCCCCAAAAATTCTAACAACCATTGTTTAAAAAATCGGATGATTATTTTCAAAACAATTATATGACATTCAAATAAATATTATAGAATATGATAGTTTTCTTCAAGGTATGTAGTTTTTTTAATTTACTTAAGGGAGAAAGTATGTGTCAGTCCACTGTACAGCTTATTTTAATAATAAATGTTTAAAATGCTACTTAAATAGTCATTTATCAATACATTTAAGCTAATTATAGAAAGAGAAAGTATGTGACAGATCCCTGACATAATTTATTATTAAGTATTGATATCAATCTGTTTATTATCATCATTTTTGCTGCATTTAGTTGAAGTTGAAATACATTATTACTTTTAAATGTACGATTGCCACAATTATTAGCTGACTACTAAAATACATATGCAGATATAAAGACAAACCCAGTGCTATTTTAGGTTTGGGCAGTTGAGGCAGGTATTTTCTCAGCATAAAGAAAAACTGGTGGAACTGAATCTTTAGATTCTACCTAGATACCTATATTTTTTTAATAAATGGTATCAGTAGACTGACACATACTTTCTCCCTTAAGTCAATTAAATAAACTTATTCTTTAACGTTGTACTATCGTGTAGGGGGAGTAAGTAAAATTTATATAGATTTGTGTAACATTTTTGCCAAAATCGTCAAGACATATCAGGTTTCACAAATGCCTCAGGCCTATTAGGACGGTCAGCAATTTATTATGAAGGTAGTTGATCACTTCAACTATAGTCAACAATATCATAGTATATTTTCACATTACATAAATGCTAAATACACTTCCTCATTATTACTTTGAATTCACTTATATATCAGTTAGCCAAGACACACCCCACCCTTTCAATCTGTATATTAACCCATTGCGGATCACACAGCGTAGCACCCACCTGGGCCTAGCGGTACAAATCAACTCATCAAAATGGTTCGGCACCAGCCGTCTTAGCATGCTCGCCAACTGGCTTTGTTCGCTCACGTCCACTTTTTTTTGCTATTTACGATACATAAACATAATAGACCATATTAACTACGGACTAAAACAGGAACATTGACCTTGGATGACACAATTGTAAACATCAGGTACAGCGACATCAACCTCATGTCGTGCAGCTATCAGTCCACTCACACGTGTGTTTGTCTTTGGTCCGCAATGGATTAAAATATTTGAGACATTTCTTTATTGCATTAGCCAACAACAAACTACACCTGAGTCCCGGTAATCCAAACTAAATGTGACTTAACTCAAGTTGTTCAGATTATCCGGAAATGTAGTGTATAGTTTTATTTTATTTTATTTAAGTACAGTAGAACTTGGATAATTCGAACCTCAAGGGACCAGAAAAAAATTCGAATTATCCAAAAATTCGAACTAGAAAAGTTTATGCTAGTGGTTGAAATAAACAATAAAACATCATGTTTTAACATTGTATGTTAAAAAAGTTAGGTTAATGAAGATATTATTGATTAAAAATCCTAATTTTTGTTAAATGTCAATAATGTGTTTGTAGGGATCCCGAAACTAACTATATTACAAACTTGTTCAAATCCCTTCTCTACCTCCTTGATCGCCGCTATTTATTCTTGCAACGTCAGAGATTTGTAGGTTAGCTTTGACGAAGCCATCATACAGACGTGTTAACATGAAAGCAGACGATCGGAACAAACCACCACCGGACACACACTATAGATTTCCGCTGTAAAAACTTCGAATTATCCAAAATATTATTCGAATTAACCAAGATATTTTAACATTGTTTTTCTATAAAATTCTAGGGACCAAGACAAAACTTCGAAATAAAGAAGTTTTTGAATTACAGAAGTTCGAATTATCCAATTTCCACTGTATTAATAAAATCCAATATTTAAGATCCGAACTGTGTAGCCCAATTAACTTGTGTCTTATCTCAGTTCACATATAGGTTTGCCCACTACATGTTTTGTCTAAATGGCACCAAGTGTTTCTGCAGGGAAGTTCTATCCGCTATGGACTAGTCATTAGAAATAAACATTGACACCTAAAAACAAACAATTGTAAAATAGTACCGTAGGTTACTTTTTACGTGATCACAGTCATTACTGGAGAGATGAACACACATGTTCAAAATTAGTTCGCTGAAAAATGATGATAAAGCGTTGGACCGTGAGAATCAAGTCTATTGTGATGTCCTGTGAGTAAAGGTAGACATTGCCCTACCCTATCTCGATCAACAGTGTACTACTACATCTGTATACTTGATTTTTTTTAGGTTAAAAGATAATAGCTGATTTCTTTTGTTCCAAAAAGTAAGTAATTGTATTTTAATCAATAATATGTATGTAGTACAGTATAATTAGTGTTACCATACTGTACAATTTAGCGTTTTAATTCAAATTATGTTGCTTAATTTTTAATTTAAACTCAGTAACTTTTCCCATCAGTTAGTTTGGATTAGACAGATGTTCGGATTACCGGGTCTCTTGTTGGTGTATTATCCACTAAAATATCTCACGTTTAATTTTTTGACCACTATACCTTATTTAGCAGAATATAGTTAAATGGATCCATGACACATATTTGCGAAGAACTACTGCGAGGAAGTTATCATTGATGATTAATTAATTCATTCTATGATTTTGTTTTGCTACATCAAAGTTGTTAATAAATTAACTATTTAGTAAATTGGTCCAATCGACTAGTCATGAACTATATATAGAACTTCGGGTTTGATTCCCAGTCATGGTATACAATGTTTGTATTTCAGACTATCACTGTGGTTTTTAATGCGTGTTAAGCTGTTAGTCCTGGCTATAAATGTTATAAAGAACAAGAAAGTTGTCTCAATTTGTTGGATGAGTGAGCTATACCCTTAAATAAACAGAAGCTTTAGTTTGGTTGATTCAACACGCTTGGTTGAATAGCTTATAGCTTCCAAAACCCATTTCTTTCATACACTGCCTCCCATTGCCGCTGCTAGATATTTGGCTAGAAGATACCTTCTTAGGTAGACCACCAGGGATCCACTACCATTCCTTTGTTCTAGGAGTCAGAATTGAACCTCTAATTGGGATGAGGAGTACAGTAACACGATTATATTACAGCTTTGAGGCTGTAAAATGTGTTTAATAAAAAATGTTAAATGTACATGATTTTTACAGACAGTAATTGTGAAACTGAAGATGGACAAGGATCGTAAGAAGATTATCGAGAGACGAGCCAAGGGACGTGCTGCAGCTCTGGGCAAGGACAAGGGAAAATACACTGAGGAAACCACAACAGCCATGGAGACCTCTTAAACTATTTTATTAATAAACATTTTATTGTTTACATTGCTTTGTTTAATTTGTCACTCATCCCACTTTATTTACAAACAGCAGGGTTCCCACGCGTCTTGCAAACCCTGGAATTTCACGGGTGTCCTGGAAGAACCACTGAGTTTTGCTTGATGTCCTTGAATTGAGAGGTTTTTGTCCTTGAATCAGGGTGTCTAGCAACAGGGAAAATAGGGAAAACAAGGAAAGGTCAGGGAATCTAAAACTGTATTAAAAAGTCAGGGAAAAGTCAGGAAATTTATACACTGGTCAGGAAAACAGCCCAAGGAAATTGCTATTTTGTAAAGGATTCAGAACTTTCAAATTTGGCAAAACTGGCTGCATCCAGCAGGAAAACCTGAGTTGGTGGGTTTAGTTGTATAGATGGCGGCCACCATTCTTTCTTCTTTCTAATCATCAGCGAGCCAGTTTGAAAGTGAATGAATAGTGATTGTCGATGTATGCCAGTTCGCTTTCTAATTAATATGATTCTGTTTATTTGTACATTTTAATTTAACAATTTGATTTTGTGTGCGAATGAGTTCATTGAATAGATACTGATTTTGTGTTTATTTTTTAATGGTTTCTCCAAGTTGTATTTCAATCTCTATATATAAAAGTGAATGTATGTATGTCCTTTAACCGTTGCCAAACTACACATCCGATCGCCATGAAATACTAGGGAGTTGCTCTATATGTGTCCGAGAAGGTTTTAGTGAAAAAATATTTTTGAAAAACCCATAAGTTTCCATTTTATGGCGTTTTATTTCTAATGTTAACCTTATGGAGAGTAAGTTTGTTTACGAAACTGTAGCTGAGAAATATTTGATTTCTTAGCTACAGCTGATTGGTTTACTTTCCATTAGCAATATGCTTTACTATCCAATGCCATCTGAATCATTCTTTAATTAAAACTATGAAGTAATGTGCTGTACAAAATGAATAGCTTTATTCGCCACGTTAATAGTTTACGGTTTTGGGGGATTATGTATTTTTATTTTTATTTTCTGTTAGATTAAAAGTCACGTGTTTATATGTTGGCCAAATAAAAAATAATTACAATGTTTATACATATTACGTTTATTATAATAATCAGTTGTTGAATATCTTTCCAATAAAAGCCGTATTACAGTTAGGTTTGGTTTGGGTTTAGGTTGGAGTAGAAAATCGTGAATTAATCCACTCAGATTTATCTGTTTTGTGGGAATGTTATTAAAATGTCTTATCGTCTCAGTATTGTTATTCACTATGCCGCGACCCAGAATATATTATCTTTCACAACGAAGCTGTATTTGCTACTCGACTTCAGAACATGGCCAATCTTAATGTCAACATTATTCATCACGAGTGACTCATCTGTCCATAAAATGGTCTTGATGACATCCCGATGATCACATTGATGAATAAGTGGCAGAACAAAAGTCTCAGAAGAGTTTGATTCTATGGCTTGCATTGAAATTAAATGGTAAGGATGTAACTTTCTTTACGTACAAGTCGACAAACATATAGTTGGGAAACTCTAAACTCACAAGCAACTGATCTTGTACTTGTTCCTGGGTCTCTGGCAACGTGGTTAAAAACCGCTTCTTTAATTGTTACGTCTTGAACAACATTTTAACTAATCGAGTATGGGTAGGAAACGTTCCAACACCTTCTTCTGCTGCACTGTTGTCACAGAAACCGTAAACCACCATAATGTCAACATATTCCTGATAGGTAAATGGCATGACAACTTAAAAACCTATGACTAAGGACCTAGGACGAGTTTGTAATCCAGACTTATCGGAAAATGGAAGTTTGGGGGGGGGTTGTACTAAAAAATTGGGCTATTTTTTCGTTTTCCATGTGTCATTTAAAAAAATTAAATCTTTATCTTTCACCATTCTCCTTTATTTGTATACAGATGTTGAAACTTGGCAATCATGGTCAAAATAAAAATTGTTTACGCTAGAAACACCTACTTTCAGCGTTCCTCACAACAGCAAACCTGCATTCTCTTTCCCATGTTAATCTTATGGAGAATAGGCAAATAACTCTCATATTTATCGACAGATATTGATATAACTTGTCAAATATTATTATTATGTTACTGATTTGGAAAATTGCCGAGTGCGCAGGTCTGCTGCGACGGGGGTATTTAAGTTAATTTATGGTTGGTTAAATCGAACGGTACATTAGTGAACGAAATCTGTCCGCGCATAACCGAGAAAATGCACTTTTAATGTTAGAATACAGGGCCCAAGCACAACCGCGGCACGGCCATGACTAAGAAGCTGAGTTCAGCTAGCACAACGTGGCTTCTTTTTTATAAAGTTAATGCGGTTTTTTATAATTTTAATTAAAAGATTTTTAACCTCCGCCATTTTGAAAATATAAAAAAATTAAATGATACTTTGAACATATTTTTCTCTTTGACCAATAAATGTGTGTGCAAAGTTTGGTTTCTGTATCTTAAATAGTCCTTGATATATAAAGTTTTTTGTTAAAAATACAAAATGGCGGCTAGCGACTAAACGAAGGATTTTTCGACAAATGGTTATAGGTAATTTTTTGTTTATTTTGATGAGTACTATCACTCCTCGATGTTTGTCCCCGACTTTAATGAACACCCTGTATAGTACAGTCCCTGAAGATAGTCCTATCTGGAAAGAGTTTTAGGGTTAGTCCGTTGAGTATTGAGAGCATCGGATTTAGTTACCTTATTTAGACTTCTGGTAACTTAAAGTTTTTGTTTATAATTAACAAAAACATCCAGGTTTCTCTGTTACCTTTAGAACAGAAGCCATTGTTGGTATCATGTTACTTTCCAACCTTGAGCATTCCAAGGATTTTCCAGGCTGAATGGTATTTTTGAAAGCACGTGACTTACCTGTAATAATTGATCCAGTGGCGTAGATACAGTTTTTTCATGGGAGGGGATATAAATGCCCCCCCCGCGAGTGAAAACCTATTTAGAGTATGTACTGTAGGGTACATAAGGAACATTTCGATGAGTTAAATAACATATAAAGTAAATACTATAAAAAATATTTTTTGCCGAATATCCCTAACTTCATTTTTTTCAAACAGACAAAATAACAATGACATGTAGTTAAAAAAGGTTTATTTAGAACACTGTTATCATTTTCACAATATTAATTTATTTCCTTTATATCAATGATAATTTCATTTATATAGAACATAAATGTTTCAATGCTTTATTACTTATTTCAACAACAATTTTTACTTATTCTAGCTATTCTGTGGACGTACAAACACCTTTTTTCCTATCGTTACCAATGCCACAATAATCTAGTACTGTCTCGACTTGAACAAAGTCACCGTGAAATTAATCACTTTAGGGGTTTCTTTTAGATACAATTTACATGACTTTTTTGTGTTTACGCTATTTATTACTGTACTGAAACAAGGGAAAAGTAGACAAAAACACGAATGCCGAACACAAAACGTAGAGGGTACGGAAAATATATGAAATAATACGTCATGCATCACAATCGTAAAGATCTCAACTGTTTAGTGTTTAGGTTAGACCTACAGTATACGTTATAAGATTTTGCGGCTGAGCAATCTTGATGGTGGGAGGCATGACCGGGAGCCCAGTCGGGGAAGATCTCTTAATTCGAATACTCTCGTATACTATATTTCTACATGCAACATACAGTAACAACAACGCACTTCTTTTTCTATTATTTGTTATTCCGTGGTGGTATTTCTGGATATTTTTGTTTTGAAATTATTAGTAAACGTGATCGTTATGGGGGGGATATATCCCCCTTATCCCCCCCCCGTATCTACGCCACTGAATTGACCACTCAAATCATTATCTTTAAGTCATCTTACAAACTGCATTTTAAGTAAGTCTGTCACAGACTTTCCAGAAACACATTGGATTTAACGATCCTTTGCTAGTTTCTTTAAGCCTCATAAAAATCCATCAATGATTAATCCTGTTGATTACATCACAAAATATGTGTTGAAGAGATATAACACTAGGGCACGGTTCCAAGTAGTCTTCCAGTGCCTTAACCACACAGTCATATTCCATCATATAAGGAACATCGGAAGAAACTTGGTCCTGAAGGTGTTCCTGTAATTGTTTTGGACAAAATGGCAAGAAATGTAGTTTGACAAAGTTTTGTTGAATTATTAATCAATAATTATTTGGGGGGCCGGAAAAGTATCCCACAATAGTACCACCAGCCCCCATAAAAACCTAAGTCATTTTGATGTCACGGGTTTGAAGTTACTTTTCCGGGCGCGAACGTTTAGGACGATTTTTATTAATGTTTTCAATATATACAGTTTAACATTACAAGGTCAAACTGGCGATCGTATTATAGTAAAATGTTATTAACTATCAACCGGAAGAGCAGCCGGGACAAAAAAGTACTGTCAGAATAGTAACCCCAGAAAGTTACCCTAAATGATGGGGAAAGGCAAGTTGTTCTGCTTATTAGACCCGCTTTAAAGATGTTTACAATCAAGGCTTCTGCACATCACCCTCCACACATACAGAAAGACATCACCCTAAAAACCACTTTTTCGATTCAGTGGGCACTAAGATGGATATATCCAACAGAAACTCAAATTCGCACGGAAACAATACTTTCTCCTTTATACGGTACTATTGTTTGGGTGGAGAAAGTAAAAATAGAAAACTATATAGAATAGAATATGTGTGATAGAATTTGTTATGTTGGGTAAAAATTGTTTTGTGTGCATCAAGAAATTATTGCATAACCAATCCAGTAAAACCCAGCTGTTAACCTTATATGAGACTCATTAAATATATACGTATTGAGTAACAGGTTGCAGTTCAAGTGGTTCCGGTGACCGGGGACGGCCTTGGAGGTACATTAGCATCCTGGTTGTGGGCCACTGCCGTTTTGGAAGCGCAGGGCGGCACTCAGCTGCCTTGGTCCACTTGCTGACCTGGTCACTGGTCAGCGGCCTTCGTCCTTGGAACTCGGGTCTTGGCTAACGGATGATCCTGCCTCCTGCCCACTTGCATCATATCATGTGTGATGGCGATGGAGTGATACTAAGGAACTGTTAGTCCTTGTACTTATTGTCGTATACGTCCGCTCTTGCCCTGCTGTGGACTGATGTTTTTTAACCACATTAGAGCCGTTTACTATCAAGTACTACGTTCATCCGCCAAGACCATCCTCATAATTTGACCATTCAGGTCCAAAAGAGGTTCGGATCCCACGTTAAAGTGTAGTTCCCTTTTATGACGGTGAATATAATAGTTGTTGGGCTGAATTAACTGTCTTGTCTAAGGAACATGTCAGCCTTGATTTGTAACAAGACTACAAGATCGCGCCACAATCATCTTACACTCATATCTCATTCATGCATAGTTGGCCTACTTAGATTAAAATACTACCTTCCTGGGTAGGTACCCATAATATAATATTATAATTTAATGTGATAAAATATAATTATATAATATTATATTCATACTTAATAACATTATCTAATATAAATATTTAGTGGGAATTTCAGAGACTCTGGAATCAAAACAATTACTTAGTCGAGAGCTGAATGATGGGCTAGTAGAAGTGCTGTGATCATAGAATTTCGTACGTCATACATATCAATTTAACCAGCTTGGTCCTGGTAAGTAAAATATCGTACACAGGTCTTGGATCACTGTTGGCAAAAGTCATATAACACATTTTGGAACCAATGAGCAAGTGAAACTACTCTACATAGTTAATTATAATATGAACTCAGTGTCAGCCCTCAATGACATATTATTCTTCTGTGTCGGACCCGGAGGAATAGAAGCCCTTATAGTGGTTAGCGCGATGGATTTCAAAATTAATTACTACATCACCTAGACTATGCATTTTGTGTTCCAATCCTATTAAGGCTATCAAGGAAAGCGATTTAGCTTCAGTTATACGGTTCAACTGTTTCTTGTTTGTTATGCAATGCTTATCTGGTCAACGTACTACGGTACCTTACTTGAGCTTTGGAGTACCGAGAACTGTCCAAACCAGAGCAGATTGTGTAGCATTTGAAAAAGTTCACTACAGTATAAGATCTTAACCCTAGAAGTGGCAAGCGTTTTACCTTTAACTCTAACCTAAAAATAATTATGTATCTCTTCTTAAAATATCAATTATCAACAAAAAAACACAAAACATGCCCAAATATTAACAGAGAAATACTGACAGATGGGAGGTTCCTGCTGTAGTTTTGATTTTATTGAAATTTATTTGAATCAGAATCTTGCAATACCAGGCTAAACTCCACGGTTTATTGGTCCTTAATCTTATTATTATACTTTCGACATGTTGATATTTGTCAGGATTGAACGGGCGACCGTGATTATGAAGCGGGTAGCGGGTAGTACTATAACTTCTGAATCACCCACACAGCTTCACCGTTGTAAAAGTGTAAATATACAGAATGTATCTGGAGTACACCGTAAAACATTGGGATATTGTTTCTGATGTCAAAACAAAGAAAACATGTCCTGTGAACACATGGCTTATATCGCTTCATTTTGCGTCTGTCGGTGTGTATGTGGATTTTACATAACTTGCTGTAACTTTAGAACCACTTCAGGTACAAACTTCAAGCTTAGTACATGTATGAGTACTAATAGGACCTATTTTTGTACATAGTATCACATTACTACTTTGTACTATTTCAAAATGGCGGTCATTTCAATTTTCCAAAGCTCAATAACTCAAAAACCATAGGATTTACAAAAAAATACCTAAGATAAAAAAGCTGCCAAACGTAATTTCCTCTAAGAAAATGTAATATTGTTATATAACATATAAATAATAATATAAATACAAATGAGATAGATCATATGTTCACAGACATTTTTTTGACCTCAGGAACAATATCCCAGAGTTTTCCCATGTATTTCAGACACACTCTATATACGGTTTGTGACATATTTTATTATATGTACAAAGATCTAAACTGCAAACGAAATTTGACTTTGAATGAAGATATTAATCTTAATATAGTGGGAAATTCCCGAAACTGACATAATTTTACTCCTTATTGACGATGGAGTGATGATGGTATAATCTTTATACATAAATTTATAAAACTGAATAGTTTGAAAATAAATTTTCAGAAAATAATCCTTCTCAAAGACATGTTTTTCTGAGATCGAGTAACATTTGTGCAGAGGTTATAACAACGCTAGACGTTTGTGTAGTTGGCTTGGATGAAAATTTATTCGATTACGAGCCAAATGTAATTCGTGACCTGCGGTTTGAAGAGATCCCTGCGGAAGTCACGTCCCCGGCCGGAGGCCTTGACTTTGAACCCAGCACCGGAGACCATGGCATTGACTACGTCCAGAGGCTAAGGGGTAAGGGAACATCAGATAATCCATCATTCTTACAATGAAGAATGGGAATTGGTACATTCATAAAGTTTATTTCTAAAGCTATGAGGTTTCATTTTCCATTTTAAATATTTACTTTTAGACGTGGCAACGGAAAATTATTACATTCATATTTAAAAAAATGGATTTGTTCTTAAATGCTACAATAAAAAACTATACAGAATGGGTTCGGCTTTTGGACCCATTGTAAGGATCAGAGTATTTAGTTGGATCTTATCATTTTCAAAAATCAATTTAATGCTGATCTGTACCTTTCAAATTATCGAACCAAACCCATTCTGAATCAACAAAGGCTCTGGCTCTGAACAAATCTGCTCCTAATTTAATGGATTTATTCATGATAGCTAACACTCCAACGATCGAATAAAGAAGCTCGTTAACCAGGGACATACAGGTATAGAAAGAAGCTACACAACTATCATTATCAGACAACTTTATGAGATAACTTTATATTCCTTTTTTATGACTCCATATTAAATAATATATTCAATCAATGATGAGTACATTGAGTATTGAGTAACCAAAGGTAATAACAATTTATTACCTTTGGTTTGGTTACCTTTAATAAACACTAGTATGTATTGAATTTGTAATAAAACACCTCTTATACTAATTGTAATATGATTAATATAAACATAATATGCCATTTCTAAATACAGTTTAGCTTGCAACTTAACAAACAGTATTAAATTATTATTTCTTTCAAACAAAATAGAGTGTCAGGTAACTGTTAAAATGTCTCGAAAAACGCCAAGAGGGTATTCAAGAGGATCGTTCAGGTGCCTTAAGTTCTGGAGGACCATTAGGGGGGATTCAGTTTTAAAGATCAGCCTACTAGACCATTTGCCTTCGTTGATTCAGAACGGTATTTGGTTCCATAATTTGAAAGGTACAGATAAGCATCAAAATGGATTTCTGAAACTCATAAGATCCAACTAAAATACTCTGATCCTAACAACGGGTCCAAGAGCCGAAACCATTCTATATAGTTTTAATTTGGCGGTTGGAGACAAAAATAAGTATGGCTCAATAGTAGAGTGTTTTTACAAGTTTTTTAAAATTAAATGCAATTCAAGTTTCAAAAAAATCAATTCAATTTATGAGGGGCTAAATTAGACCCTAAATGAAATCAGAAGGAAGTCCAAGCTGTAAATGATTTTATAACGACACTGTTTGAATTGTTAAAAAATGTAACTATAACATACTTCCCTGACTTTATAGTAGTCGGTATTTATGACCATAAATTGTCCCTACAACTCCAATAATTGGATGCTGAGCTGGCATTAGAAAGTGTAATTGATCGAGTTAGACAATATGAGTCTGTCAAGTCCCAACAGCATTTACTAAGGGAGAGTCGATACGAGGCTAACAACGCCATGTCTACTCTAGCGAAGAAAATTAAATCAAAGTCATCTCCATTTAATTGTTATCGTTGTGGAGGAACCAAACCGCATGGCACAAACATTTGTCCAGCCAAAGAGGCTTCCTGTTTTAATTGTAAAAAAGCAGGACACTTCTCTAATGTTTGTAAACACCCCCGTCGCAACAGACCTGCGTACTCAGTGAATTTCCAAATCAATAATATAGTAATAATAACGATATATTACAAGTTTTATCAATATCTGTCGATAAATATGATAGTTATTTGCCCATTCTTAAGATTAACATAGGAAAGAGTATGCAGGTTTGCTGCTGTGAGGAACATTAAAAGTAGTCATTTCTAGCATAAACAATTTTTATTTTGATAATTTATGCCAAGTTTCATAAACATCTGTTCACAGATAAAGGAGTTTGCCTAACTCTATATGATTAAAATGGGAAAAGAGTATGCAGGTTTGCTGCCATGATAAACACATAAACAATGATTTTTAAGCAGAAATGGATAGATCTCAACTACGTGAAGCTAAGTATAAAGTTTAATCTAAAAATATTGACTAAAAAATATAATCTAAAATGAAATAATAATGTTTCGTCTCAAAAGCCTGTCGTCTGGATGGAGGCTACTGCGCTACTAGAATAAAACACATGAAAATGGTCCGATGGGAGTCAGTTGTTTGTTGCCAAATCACCCTATTCTATTATAGCATATGGTTACATCAGCTGATAGGCTAAATGAAAAATGGCAACACTGCTGGGCAAGAGGGGGTGAGGGGGGGCCAGCTGTCCAAGACTTTGTCGGACCATTTTCGTGTGGTTTACTCTAGCCTTTTTACAACAAAGGTGAAGAAGACTCTTAAGTACACTACAATAAATTTGTTTATTTACATTTGAACAAATGACAAAAAAATTTAAATTATTAAATCTAAACTATTTAGTTTGAAGTTTAAAGAAATTTTCAAATTATTTAATAACAGCTGTTAATTTTGTAAACACAACATTTAACCTGACACTGGTATCCTTGATGTCCTCCGGGTCGACGAGCTTGGTCGGATTCGCACCAAACTTCACAAAAACCATCCTCGAATCATGTTTAATAATGCCTGAGGGTTTCTTTACAATCTATCATGTGGTATGGTCATCATTTAAATAATCTAATTTAATCGACCGGTTCCGTAGTCTATAAAAATAGCTCTTCCTCAGGAAGAAAAAGAAGTTTGCCCAGATCACCTTTTGTGAGTAAACATGTACACAATAATCTTCTGCTGAAAAAGATCTGCAAGACTGCTGTAGGGATCATTACTGATTCTAGTAGACTAGACTACTGTAAGCCATTGTTTGTGAAGCTTTAAGCTATGACTGTTATTATTAATGTCTATAAATACAGTAAATTGTTGCTCTACACACCATGAATAATTTACCAATTCAGTAACTAAGAGAAAATGTACATTTGTACAACACGAGAAACAGAACGATTAACTAAGTCTTTAAAAAGTTATGATGTAATACGTTCCAAATGTTTCAACAAATTTTCTTCTTGTAAAGTAGATTACCCTGTTGAACAGATCAAGCCAAACTTGTATGAGTGTTCGATCATCCCTTTTAATCCCTCGATGAGTTCTTAGAATTTAGTCCAAAACCAATAATTACCAACAATAATTTAAAATATTATTGTATAATACCTAGTAATAGTTTAGTTCGTATTAATAGTTTAAAAACCATTGTAATTGTAAATAAAATTGTTGTAAATTTTGACATGGGTTAGCTCTGGGGGGCGGGGGTATTGGCAATTTGAACGACCGAAATTTTAAACAGTGATGTCATTTGGTTTAATTAATTTGGTTAATTTAATGTCAGCTGTTTAAATTAACTGGAAACATTCCCTTTAGACATATCCATGATCTAACCTATTTGCTATAGGGAAGTAAAAACAATTATTTGTACATACTTTGTATTCTGACTTTGTGTATTGGTTTTTGCAAGCCTAACGACAGTAAAATCTTATTTATTTATTTACTAGCTAATCCGGCGGTCTTCGTAACGCCTAACAGTAAATACGTGTCAACTTTAAGATTGGCCATGTTCTGAAGACGAATAGTATTAAAGCTTCGTTGTGAAAGATTAGATATTCTGGGCTGTGGTATAGTTAATAACAATACTGAAACTATAAGACATATTCAAATTTAAGATCATTAAAATAGGTCGAGCCGTTCTCGAGTTATAAGTGTTGTAACTAACACGACTTTGTTTGATATATTTGGATGTTACGATAGATGTTATCTAGATGTGTTTGGAATTTTCAACGATGACATTTATTATCATATGACATTTAATTAGACACGAAATATAAAATATGTACATAAGCCCCAAAACTGTAAAGTATTAACGTGGCAAGTAAAACTGTTCATTTTGTACAGTATTAACTTACTTTATAGTTTTAAATTGACGATTGATACAGAAGGCATTGAATAGCAAATCACATTGCTAATGGAGAGTAAACCAACAGCTGGATAACAGCTTCCCCATATGGATAGCATTAGAAATTTAAAACACCATAAAATGGAAACTTATGACACTTATGGAAACTGAATATCCCTAAAGCATTATCGGAGCAGAGACGAATCCAAAAAATCAAAGATCATTAAAATCGGTCCAGTCGTTCTCGAGTTATAAGTGTTGTAACTAATACGACTTTGTTATATATACATTCAGATTTGTATAGGCGACATACTTACAAACATATAACTTGCAAATACAGTATACATACTTCCTCTTTTATAAATTAAGACTAATTTATATCAAAATAAATAAAGGCAGCTGGGCCCGGTGTCGAACCGGCAACCCTCAGATTATGAAGCGGGTATCATAACCACTCAGCCGGTCAATGTGATTGTCATAATGTACATGACCAAGGTCCGTTACCTAGGTGTTAGAGAGGAAATTATTTCAACAACTTTGTATTTGCCAAAATTATTTTTCAATTATTGTATGAAATGACCCTTAACATGTGGTTTGACATGTTGGTTATAAATATCTTCATGGTTTTGCTATGAAGACAGCTACTGTAAATAGCCTATTGAACATGGGATGGATATTTTATTACAACAACTTTGCATCTGCCGAAATTGTTTTTCAAATATTGTATGAAATGACCACTCAATATGTGGTTTGACATGTTGGTTATAAATACCGCATGGTTTGCTGTGTGGACAGCTACTGTAAATAGCCTATCGAACATGGGATGGATATTTGTTGCTAAACTGCTTGTAAAGGTGACCGATACAGGGTGATGATGACAGTGTGATTGTTGAATATTTCAATACGTGCATCCGAAACACTTTTAAACGTGTTTGCTGTGGAAAGGAATGAGGTAAATAATCTATGTAATTGAATGTTATTTATTTGTTTTAACAGTACATTGCATGTATACTTGGCCGCTTCACACTTCTCTGGATGTAAAATAGCACGTGGCATTATATCAGGGATGTGGCGAAATGTCAATGTTAACACCCATTTTAAGGGTTTTTATGTGCCATAGACTTTCTTACCTGTATATGGGTTGGTATAAGTTTTATTGTTTATACCTTAAAGGAGAAAAAATATTCATGTTCTCAATAGCCATCATTCAATTTTCGAAGATAACTATATGCCATAAACAAGTTATCACTGAACCCTAACCCTACCAACATTTTAGATCAATACAATTTAATTTAATGTATCTACAAACAGTACTTCAACACAGAAAACATGTCGGCCTCCTTAACTGAGGTGGCTAAGTCGTTGATTCTGATTCTTGGTGTTTCCAGGTACTGTTCACCTTGTAATGTGCCAGCTCACCTCCAACTTTACTAATACAGCATAGATCTATAGTTTATACAGACAGGTGTAGTACAGTATTTAGACTACTGCATTGAAAAGGGACTAACGCCACAGATAATTCTGGAACCAACATAGTGGAGAAGAGATGGCTACTCGAAACTTTATAAACAACTAGAGTGAATGAAAATACTCGTTTTATTGAGTTTTACTTTTACTTCCTCCTCCCAACCGACATTAAAAGGAGGAAGTATTGTTTTCGTCAGAATTATCGAATTTGAACTTTTGGTGGATATAAAAGTAAAAGTATAAGTTGTTTTTGAAGTGATGTCTGACTGTGTGTCTGTCCGTGTATGTGTGTGTGCGTGTGTGTGTGTACGCGTGCGTGCGTGCGTGCGTGCGTGCGTGCGTGCGTGCGTGCGTGCGTGCGTGCGTGCGTGCGTGCGTGCGTGCGTGCGTGCGTGGGTGCGTGCGTGCGTGCGTGCGTGCGTGTGTGTGTGTGTGTGTGTGTGTGTGTGTGCGTGTGTGCGTGTGCGTGTGTGTGTGTGTGTGTGTGCGTGTGTGTGTGTGTGTGTGTGTGTGTGTGTGTGTGTGTGTGTGGTATGTAGGTAAGAAGCCACGGTATCCACGGAGATTTTAAGCCACGGAGATTTTTTATGCAGTTTTATTAAATTTTGTATTTGTCATATTTGGCTTAAGGGAGAAAGTATGCGTCAGTCCACTGATACTGTTTATTAACGTGGCAATTTGTATCAGATGAAATTAAAACAATTGCACACATGTCAATAAATACAAAATTTCTTTCGATATATGACTGTCACAAAGTCTGACGTCGAGTCACCGTAAAAGCCGAAGAAAGTCAGTGGCAAGGGTGGTTGTGCCTGTAAGTCCTGTAACTGGACTGTGTCCGAGGCGACAGTCAATAGGCACATTCGCCATGGCCGGCGGCGTAACAGATTCAGCACGGCTTCCCGCTTCCCACCGACCAAAGACACGTCCTGCACCGATACTTCCGCAAGGCTATATTTATAATTCCATTTCATGGTCCGAATGGGTGATGAGGAAAACTGGTCCAGTCTGCGCCGGATTGTGGAAAATGTGATCCTCTGCCGACATTACCCAGCGAGATGAAGATGGAGAGGCGGTGCTAATCACGAGAGCGCTCTGTAATGGTATGTGATTGGTTACTAGTTCACAGTTTCTGACGGAACGGAAGTTTGTCACACATTAATGAAGACACTATCATCCATATCACCTGTATCAAGGGATAAAGCACAGTAGTACCGGTAGGGAATTGTGAAACATTCGTAATGGAGGAAAAGGAAAAGTAAAGACATCTAACCACCTTATTCTGGAATAGGATTATCTCAACCTTGATCGAGACTTCAAAAATCTCCCATCTGTAACCAGTTAAGATTTATTCTGCTAGTAAAATAACAAACAGGGTCTAGCCGGAACTAGAGGGTACTCTTAACCATTATTCATGAGAGCTGTTTAATAAAAGTGGTTTATGACTCACTGAGCAAAAAAAAAACTAGAACAAATAAATATTTTGAGATAATTTAAAATATTCCTAGATTTTTTAACTGGGACTGTAACTTCACTACGTAATTCTAAAGTTGTGGTCGACTTCTCTCTTTCACATAAATTTCATAAACTCGTATTTTTTGCATACTAGGCTAGATGAAGAGAATCATTTAGGTAGGTTTGAACTCACTCTTCAGATATGAAGTGGTCATAGAACCTATACTCACTCAATTTTTTCAATGTGAGAGTGGGGAAACGAGCCTCATTGCTGATCATATATCACATATCTTAAGTCCAAGTATGTTCTGTTCAATGTTCAATTGGAACCGATTATTTGAATTCAAACTGTGCAGTACAGTATTTAAATAAATATTAAAATCTTATATATAATATAGGCTACATTTCAAAAGTTGAAAAATACAAAAGTTTTCAACTTGTGTAAAAATTAATTTGCTTGGATTATTCAATGTAAGCAATAACAACTCGGAAAAATGTCTTAATAAGCTAAATGAGTTGGATAAATATAGCAGGCAACCAACCAAACCAAAACAAATAATATTACCTAATAAAAGTTTTTTGACAAATTCTCAATATTTTAAATTAATTGTATAAATAAATTTCAGTATCTTATTCAGAAGATACGAAACATCAAAATAGAAACTCCTTAAGCTAGTCAAACGTGGAATGCAATAAACAGTTTGACATTCTTCTTTCAGCTAACGGTGTAGCCATCATCCCATGCCGTTGTAAACAACACATTCCCTGTCGTTTGTGAATAAAGTCAAACAGCGTCAAGACAGTAGTATATGACCCAACAATGGTTCAGAAGAAATACTTTTTATGGGTGAATAAATGTTTAATCATTATTTAAAGTAAGATACTTAAAAAAGCTTATAGAACATATACGAATGAGAATCTTAATATGGTACAATGTACAATTCAAGTAGGTTCGAACAACGCGGAAAAACGATTATTCAATTTAAAAGATTATTCGAAAATAAGTTATCTCCGTCGTTAATTTTGTTAAAGAAAATCATTGAAATATTCCATTTTTATTTTAACTTAGTATTGTTCTATCACTAATACTAGTTAGCTATTCGACAATGGTTGGAGAGGCTGCACGGCGAGGTCGATGTTTTTGTGACCAAATTCTTCGGGTCACGCATATTTCCGCTCCTATCTGCACAAGATAGGCAAAGTCGGCAGATGCACATGTCTGTATTGTCCCGGCATCACTGATACGCCACAGCACACTTTATCTGAGTGTGACAGATGGATTGCACAACGAGTGTCACTCTCTGCACAAGATAGGCAAAGTCGGCAGATGCACATGTCTGTATTGTCCCGGCATCACTGATACGCCACAGCACACTTTATCTGAGTGTGACAGATGGATTGCACAACGAGTGTCACTCTCTGCACAAGATAGGCAAAGTCGGCAGATGCACATGTCTGTATTGTCCCGGCATCACTGATACGCCACAGCACACCTTATCTGAGTGTGACAGATGGATTGCACAACGAGTGTCACTCTCTGCACAAGATAGGCAAAGTCGGCAGATGCACATGTCTGTATTGTCCCGGCATCACTGATACGCCACAGCACACTTTATCTGAGTGTGACAGATGGATTGCACAACGAGTGTCACTCTCTGCGGAGATCGGCGAAGCGGTCCATCCTGATAACATCGAAGGAGCCATGCTCCAAGAAGAGGACATCTGGAACTCCGTTAAGTATTATGTCCATTACATACTTCGGGCGAAAAAGGACGAAATCGATCGACCTTAGTATAGACCCCTTCGAGGAAAGCCCTAGTGGCGTATTAATCAAAGGTCTAGCCGAAGTAAGGTGCTACACAGTTTCAGGCTAGTCCTAGGTGACGAGGGGGAGGGTTTAGTGGGCGTCAGTCCCACACTGCCAGGTCTCTGGTGTGCATTAGCACTACCTCCTCCTCCACACAAAAAGGTATTGTTCTACCTTGTGTAAGTAGAGTAATGTTGAAAGAGTTTTAATTGTGAATTAATTTACTGAATATTTGAATGTTAATAATATTTTTTCTATTTGTTAATATGGGTATGTACTCGTATTTCGAATGTTGGCTGTGTTATTTTTAAAATAAAATATCAATATGTTGAATAGCTGCATACTATTATAAAAGATAAAACGATTTATTTATTGGGCAGGAAAGCGTACAGTCTCTGAGCTACCAACTAACTAGTGCCTAAACTGTATTACTTGTTGGTCTTATACAGCTATATAAGAATATACTTTTAGTTTAAATAATCAAAAATTAACGATGTATTCATATATATACGAGCTTAATTAATATTATTCATATTAATAATAATAATAATATGACTTTAAACCAGAGGATGCAAAAAATGAATAAAAAATAAAAAATTGCAAAAATTAATTACGAATTCCTTATTGATCCTGTTTAATATAGATGTATTTCGAGTGTTTGATGAGGCAGGGGCATGTAGTTTGATGTGTATGTAAATAATTCAGAATAATTGCTTTATTGTTGATAAAATGCTGCGTATTTCCTTTATGTTTTTTATTGGTTTAAATAACAAACACACACACACACACACACACACACACACACGCATAGTT
This sequence comes from Nephotettix cincticeps, assembly GCA_023375725.1. Lineage (NCBI taxonomy): Eukaryota > Metazoa > Arthropoda > Insecta > Hemiptera > Cicadellidae > Nephotettix > Nephotettix cincticeps. The sequence continues at coordinate 53,761,966 of CM041791.1, forward strand.
TATATAAAACTAATATAATATATAGTTAATACTAATATATAGTTAGTTAATAGTTAATTATAGTATATAACTAATATATAGTTTATATAACTAACTGAACCAAATAAATGGTATCAGTGGAATGACAAATACTTTCTTCTTTAGTGAAATTTACAATATTACAACCAAAAAATATAACATTGTTTAAAGTTTATCTAAATATCTTTTAAATTTTATTGTTTGAAAAATAATCATCCAATTTCTTAAACTCAAACAAAAGAAAATAAGTTAACTGTTGGACTTTGTTTGTATCTTTGAGTTTTTATTTTTTCAATATGTAACGAATCCCTGGAACTGGGGAAAGTAACATTTTGTGGTTCATTTGTGTTCGAGAAAACGCTTGACGGTAAATAATCGCCAGCATTGAATATTGATACAGTATTTAAATATATTCAATATACGGCAGATTGCCAATATTAGGGATAATACATTTTCAATATCACCATATCAATAACAATTTGAATTCAATCAATAGCAAAAAATAAATAAAAAAGTGATAGAATTTAACAAATTTTATTCTTTATTAATAGCATTACATTTCAGCACATAATACTAAAATACTCTTTTTACAAAACTAAAAAAATCATACAACTAAGAAAGTAGCTCACAAACAACTTTAAGTCTAAGCTTACATAAAGTCTCTACATATATAAATGTTCTCAATATTATTTTTCATTACATATCATCATGATTTATGTTTAGTTAGCATAAAAACAAGATATTTTAAAATGTTTAACCGTAAAAAATATTTTATCGGTAAAAACCCTGAACTGAATCTGACACGAATAACGAAACGGTATTTACTTAAAATTTTATAGTTTATGTTATAAAAGTATGAAAAAATATAGCTACAAAATATCTGATTGATAAATAGTACGAATGTCTTGTGTAGGAATTACATAAAATGTTTAAATTGTTCCATTTAATAGGGTTCAGATTAGTTTTTCAAATATTATGAATAAAAATATACCAAAAGCAATGACTAGATTATACAATATAGTACTGTTTTTATAAACAAATATATAAATAAATCTATATTATAAAAATATATACATTACATTTGGTTGGATAGTGAATATATTATCCTTGTTAAGCAGACCAATGAATATCTGACATTGACAGTGCAGTTCGTACAGGACAGTAAAGGTAATGTGTATGGCACATTTCATATGACAGAACTAAGGAAATCAGCTATTTTTCTCAGTTAAGATCTACGGGATAGAACTCCTTCATAAAATTGCCTTGTATATTTATGAAAGTATATAATTATCGATTTACATGTTTATTGGTTTGAAGTAGGGTAAGGTCTTAAAGGCAATAAATGAAAGGAACTCCGGTGGATAAATTATGATTGAGTACACTTTAATATGAGATATTGCCATAATACTGTATTTGATAACAGCGATAATATTTTCGGAGGAAACTGCCCTTAAATCTACGAAACAGTTCACCTTTAAGAATCTGCGTAATCTTTGATTATCAGTGTTAAAAACAAAAATATGCCTATCTTAAAATTAGGATAAAATTTATTTACGAGTTTTTAAAATGGTAGTCTAAAATCGGAAACTTTGTCAAAAATTCTTCTAATTAGTTAGAGAGATGTTTACAGGTTTTCTGGTATAAACTTCGTCATGTGATTGTTTGAATTTAACATTTTTCTTATAGGAAGTAAGTAAAGAGAGATCAACCGCTGCAGACTCTCAAGAATATGCAATATCTCTGCCGCCTTGGAGTTTTACTCCCGTAATAGCAATCCTAAAACTCTGAAACATGTTTCGCCACAAACTCAAATCTAAAATTAAGGCACATTAGATTAGTTTGAAATCGTATTTTGTTTTTCTGGAAGATATATTTAACAGCGATGTAACTAAATTAAATATTATTAAACCTTTTAGGAACGCATAAATAATATTTTTGGGTCTATTTTTTTAGGTACAGCATTTTTTTATTTCTCGCCGAGTAAAAGTATTTAAGTGAGTAAAAAGCATAGGTACTGCAGGTTGTAAACTGTTCCTAATCTACGGTGGACGAGCCGACACTGGTCGATTGTGTTTGGTTACTACAACAATTTAGCGCAACTATATAGAGAGCTGAAGCTGTAGCTGTAGTTGTAGCTCAGCCGGCCCCGGCCCCGTAGCTGCGTCGTCGCTTGGCGCCGTTGTTGAGCCAGTCCTGTTTGATCATGTCTGCCGCCTTCTCGCCGATCATGAAGATGATGGCATTGGTGTGGCCCGTGGGGATGACCGGCATGATGGACGCGTCCACCACCCGCAGCCCCGACACGCCGTGTACCCGGAGACGCGGGTCGACCACGGCCTCGGGGTCGCTGACGGGGCCCATCTTGCAGGTCCCCACCTACGTAAAACACAGTTCTTTAACTTGAGATATTAATTGTTTAACAGTTACCCCTCCCCCCCGTTAAAATACTCCTAGAATCTTGTTTCTTTTTTGATCTGTTGGTAAAATACAAAAAGCATTGATTATTGTCAATAAATTTTAAATTAATCTTGGTTAGGTTTTTCATAATGAATTATACATGCAATTGCGTATATATACTTAAGTTAAGTATTACCTTTGACTATACATTATTAATAATGTATAGTCAAAGGTATTACGTTGGCTGCTAACGAATCTACTAGTTCATTTCTTTAAGCAAATGTTAAGATTCAATATCAGATTAAATTATAATTAGATTATTAATTAGATTTGAATTCATAGATAAATGTATTGCAAGTATTTCCTAGACAAATATAGTGCTTCATAATATAGACAAATAATGTTTTGAAATTATTTAAGTAGCGAATTTTTAATAAATTGTAACTAATTGTACCTTAAAATTATCTTACGTGGGGAAAAATCTGTAGTATTTGGTTGTTAGCCTAGAATGCAAGTCCACATAAATATAGGTGACAGTAAGTATTATCAACCTTGGAGAGCGGGGCCGGTCTACTCCTTATCATCTCTAGTCCTTATCGGTCTAGCCTGATTACTGTGTTACGGGGCAAAATTGAAGACATAAAAAATCACCTATCCCTTGCCAACCCGATGACTTGCAGTTTCTCGACAGATCCCTCGTGAGACCCGTCAGGACGAAATCTGAGGATTACAGTGCGATATTTCTGTTCAATTTAAGAAATATACTAAAGGAACGAATTGTACACATGAAATCATTGAATTATTGTTTGAAATTATTGTTATTTAAATCTTAATTTGAATATAATTTGCATTAACCGAAAATACAACTCTTTCATTTTTTTCAAGGACGATAAAAGTGCCAATGTGGAAAAGTACGTTGACCAGTAACGTTTTAATGGTTTTTAGGAGTTGGTGAGCAGGCTGTAAAAAGTGAAAATATCGTAATCATGATGAACTAACAACTCATGTAATATAGGAAGAAGAAGTAAAACATTGAGTGAGAGTAAGAAGAGGAACGTCAACAGCACGTTCACTCAGAACGAGTGACGTAGTTGTGTGAAGACAGTGAGATAGAAATGTTAAAACATAACACAGATTTACTGAACCTATAAAGTTTGCCTGGGATGTTATATGTTAATAAATATTCAATAGAATTTCTACGACAGAGATTTTTTGAACAAAAATACCGTTCATTTTCCGCGGTAAATATCACATTAAAACTCAGTATATTTGTAAATGTCACATTAACGCAAAAATATCTTAATCAAAGAAAACAAGAATCAAATATTTTAAATTTCTAAGATTTTTTGTAAATATTTATCTTTTGATAAATACGAAATACAGAAAAACAAAATAAAGAAAGACAGGTAGACAACAAAAATTGAGCTAATACCCATTTCGGTCTTCTGGGGTATAAAACGGAAAAAGCTAGAATATCACAATTCACAGCAATGCACAAATAAAACTCAGTCAATTTTGGATTTATTCTTAAAATACAAATCTTCAAGTTCAAATATATTTTAATTAGGTTTTCCATGCAAATGATGTAATGTTGGTGACCTGGTGATGCAGGTTGGTAGTGAAGTGCCTGACGGCGCACGCCCAGTAGGGGTCGGAGCCGAAGGGGTGGCTCTCGCAGCCAGGGATGGGGTTGCGTACCAGCCGAGCTCTGTACCGCTGGAACGGCCCGCTCTCACCTATCTCCACTGCCTGTGACGTCACAATCATGAACATACAGTAGGCTTACGTGCCAATATACAATTAATATTGAGGGGAAATGAGAGTGGATGAAGGAAAGCTGTAGGAAAAACTTTAAGTCTATAAAGAAGAAAAACCTAAAAGTACATTAACACTATAAAATTGAATCTCAAACCTTTACTGTTATTGTTATTTTCCTCTCTATTTACAGATAAACTAATAATAATATGTATATGAATGTACGAAAATAATTAAATAATTTGTTGATATTATTGATACTTAAAAAACTTCGTTTGCGTAAATTTCTTTGCCTAATCGAATAAACAAGTGTGGTTATGTTGTTGGTTATGTTGGTTCATAATTACAATCATAATATTGTACAATGGCTTTTATAACATTGTATTAAATTTTATCGGGCATTTAAAATCCATACGATAGTTTAAAATATGTTATTTCAACTGCTAGTTAATCTATATGTTAACTTTTACAAAGCCAACCAGGTGTAGAAGTGTAGAAAACTGGCACTGTAGTGAGTTTAAGGATTACGTTACTGATTTAGAAAATAATACTGCTGAAATAGTATATTATTGAAGCAATCACCATCACGACAGCATTTAGAGCGTATTAACGAGAATTCATTTTGAAAGTCTTCAGTAATGAACCAATAGTTAATATACGTTACAGTTGCCAAGATACCGCACAAATAGATCAAACTTGGCTAAAGTAGTTCAAAGCACTAAAACATTGTTCGCAGTAACTCTTGCATATCTAACATTGGAAAATATTGATTTATAACTAAGACTAACTTTTCTGAGAAAGTATGTAATTGATTTGGTTCTTGAAATTCTTTTACCTATGCATATTATTACCTGTACCTATGTTATGTGTGATTTACACATAGCATGATAAAGAGAATAAGTAAGGAAAACTTTAAATTATCTCTTGTTTCAACAACATTCATGAACGTAGTTTTAACTAGTTATAAAGAGCAGTATTATCAATTTTTCAATACCGATACTTCATAATAACTTTCCAATTAAAAAATGTTTGTATTTACTTTCCTGTGGGAAACAGGTTAGATCATGGATATGTCTAAAGGGAATGTTTTCAGTTCATATAAACAGCTGTTCTTATCATTTTATATTAAATTTTCAATACAATAGCTCTGGTAGTTTCTATGGAAACCTGTTACATTTTTTCCATCTTAAAAATCACCAACACCCCCTCGCAGAGCTAAGACATATCCATGTCAAAAATCGTAAAATCTTACATTTAGTTCTGGCAGGTGGCTTGTGTTGCCTCATGTTTGATTTTATTTTACATTTATATGGAATCGATAATTTTAATAATTTTACTTGGAATTAATTTAAATAGTTAGTATATAATTATTTATATAATTAAAGTTACAGGTAGATTAAAAAACTTAAAATTAATTGATCGAGTAGCATCACAGGCTAGCATTACGCACTGAGAGGAACAGGGTTTGATTTTGCCCAATCTATATAATAATTGGGTAATAATGATTTTTATTGCAAAAACTAAACAAAGTTAAAGTTAACCGCTGTATCAATATATAATACAGTTAAACTTGACTACAAGGAATTCAATGAATTAATATGAGAGAGAAATAAATTTTAAGGAAGGTGTCTAGTAAATGAGCCACAGATAGTTTCACCGATATAACAACGCAGTGTTGTGGCAACGAATAATTCGGAGGTTTGTGAATTTATCTTGTTCACTATTAATCGGTATGAATTATGTATTAAGGGCGCCTATAAATCCACGGTAACGTGCTACAGAAGCGAACACAACGGCAACGCCGCCACCTACTGTGTTCACAACCTAGCTGTTCATTGTTCATTGTTCAAGCCTCCCTGCCCCGTTACAAGCGTATGCAAACTACTCCGCTGGTATTTTGTCAAAAGTTAACTTATTTTGAAACTGTGTATTCATTTTAAATCTAATTTTCATAATCCAAATAAAATTATAAATGTAATTTAAAACCTTTCTGACAGTGTACTTCTCTTCATAAACTTCTTATTTCAATGAGAGTAATTTTTCAGACTTGATAAATTAAGGGCGAGAAAGTTTTTACGTTCCGTTAAAGTACTTGATTGGAATTGAGACGGGAAGAATTTATTATTCAAATGGCTATTTTTTAGTTTATTAGTAAATTAATGTAAATCAGTTAAGAGTTAAGTTTTATAAAATAAGTATTAACAGTTGATGAAATTGTTATGTTTTGTGAATTTTACTAAATAATTGACCGAAAAATTTACTACAACTCTAGAATTCAAAATACATAAAACAATACGTGGTCATACAAAATGTGTATCTTTGTTGTGTGATACTACTCTAAGCGTTGAGACATTGCATGATGGTCGGTGGTTAGCTAACCCTCCAAGAGAGAAATTGCTCAATTGGTGGGGTGATTCGAGAAACGTGTTCAAGGGAGACAATAAGATCCGGTAACAAGTAACATACAGACAGACAGACATACTTTTATGAACATATACATATGGAACATAAACTTATGTTGATAGTCCCAAGTATAACATACTTTATACTTTAGATTCATAATACTCGCATTTACAAATAATAATATGAGTAATTTAGGAACATGATGATTGGACACAATGGTTTACACCATTGGTAATTGGTGGAACATGGTTATGGTGACATGTTATGTAACAAAAATTTTAATCTAGAGTTCTTGATCTTAAACTATCTTGAAATGGAAGTTAAAATTTTATGATTTTTAAAGTTAAACAAAATAAAAACAGAAGATTTATAAAATTAATGATATATCGATCAGAATTAAACTGGCTGAAATTTGAGTTTAAAATGTAAGTTAATTGGAAAATCTCCTATATTATACCTAACAAAAAAGTGCTTACCAAGTTGCCAATTCCTCTGGTTAACTAATACATCTTTGTTGTCACTAAACATCTTATAAAACCCACTCGTCTAATCTTGTGGCCACTACGGTATTTTCACTATTTATAAAGGAATAATTTAAATTAATTTCTGTATAATGTGTTAACTGTTTAGTAATTAACAGTTTTAGTCCTATTTCAAAACTACTTTAGGAAACTATTTCTCAACAGATACGTGGTTTACAGTCTTCAATCAGTGGCAAAAACATAACAGTTTTTCCTATATTTTAATAATACGAAAATACCCCTTCACAGTAGACCTGCCTAATCAGCTATTTCCAAATCAATAAAATGGCAATACGTTTCATCAATATCCGTCGATAAATAAGAAATTATTCTCCATAAGATTAACAAAAGAAAGAATATGCAGGTTTGCTGCTGTGAGGAAGATTGAAAGTAGGCATTTTTACCATTAAGAATAATTATTTTGACCATATACCAAGTTTGATCAACATCTGTCCACACATAAAGGAGTTTGCCTATTCTCTATAAGATCAACATAGGGAAAGAGTATACAAAATAGGATGATAAATGAACACATCAACAATAATTTTAAAGCAAAAATTTATAGATCTCAAACACATAAAGCTAAATTACCAAGTTTATTAAAAAATATTGGTTAGTAAGTGAAATATTGTTTTTTATCTTCACCTCCATAACATTAACATGATATAAATATAAATATATATATAATATATATATAAATGCAATTTCAACGACGACTTTTTTGGTCTCTAGAACGAAAAAGTTACATGGTCCCGGGTTTAGATCTTGCCATAAGACCTGAGAAATTCGCACAAATTTTATAGCTATCGACTATTGTTTTTGGCCTCTAAGAACACCAAAACGAAAAAATAACATGGGACTTGTCATGAGGCCCAATGTAAGAAATTCTTCTCTATGAAAAATTGGCTAAATGTAATTGATTAGGATAACAATATGGCTTGAAAATTTATGATTCATATGACCAAAGGAGTTTTTAACCCTTAAAGTATATTAAACGTTTCTAAAATCATTTATAAAAAACATTTATGGAAAAATAAAGCCATTAGTTTAAAATAATTATTTGATTAAATTTTAAATACACTAAGAAGTAAATAGCAACTTGTTTGCACGCAAAACTCATTGAAACGCAATGTTGTTTTTTATGATGTTTTACCTAGGTTTTTCTTTTTCCAGTAAATTTTATAACATTTCAGTTATTACGATAGATAGTTTGTATTTGAACACGCTAAGAGGAAAACTTTCCAGTTCATGATATGGCCGTCTCGTGCTGAGGTGTTCAAGGAGCGTGACATCACGGACACGCGTGTCATCTTCCGCCGGAACTGGAGTTGCGCAGGATCCGGAAGTGCCATATCTGACGCCGAATCTAAAAAAAACTGCTCAAGCAAGCGAGGTGTGTCACGGACCATGGTTAAAAAAATCCCTAAACTACACGAGTAATATGAGGTACACTGTTGCCGTTCTATAAATGATTCTTCCTTCAAGAAACCGGGATTTTTAATTTCAATTTAAAATTTGTCAATTTTTTGGATACTAAATAACTAAATAGGTTGTCCCAAATTTGCCATTAAAACTATTTATTAGAGATATAAATTAATACATTTCTCTAAAAAGGGGGTTTAATAGACGGATTTTAAAATTTGAAATCAGTTTAAAAACCTATCAAATAATGTAATTTTAACCCTCGCCATTTTTTTATCATGTTGTTTGTTTATCAATTATATAAATTGATAAACTCAGTAGACCTACGTTGCAATCTGAAGCACTATTGTAAATCTGACGGGGAGTAATTCAAGATTGATATCTCGCTTCCTACTACCATTTTAAATATTGGCATAAAACTTGGTAAACAGTCTTATATTTTTAAATACAATGATTTTTGCAGAAAAAATTACTTTTTTTCGTCATGGCAGCAGTCCTACTAACCCATTCCTTATGTTATTTCATATATTAGTCTAAGTTTATTTTAAAAAATGAATGATTTCACCGTTTCTATTTTTTATTTTCTCCTCTCCAACATGGAACTAGAGCCTCTGTGAGTGTGATTAGTTACATTTTCATTTCCCGTTACGTTAGTAAGACTTTCTGCTTGAAATATTGAACGTAGCCTACACTGTACTGATGTGGTCGTGGAGACTCTCCATCGTTACCAGCTAACTACCAACTACAACTACAGCTACGTGGTGATCAGCCGGCTGCTGGAGAGAGGTCGCCTGTCACCACTTTTATCTTCCGGATTCCTCAACAATAACTTAACTGGATCTAAGTAGGGACACAAAGGAACGATTACAATAGACGGTATCAGTAAACTGAAATACATCCTAACTTATATAATTCGTAGTAAATTAGCTTGCAATAGTTTTTAGATGTTTATTACGTAAAATGTGTTTATTTTCACCTTTAACTACAAGATAAAACATTTTTGAGGAATCGTCCTAATTCAAACTAGTAATTTGTTTAGTTTAGAGTCATTGAAACCAGCTAACTATCACCATTGGGTGAAAGTTAAAGTATTTTATAAATTTCTTGTTGAACAAAATGTTTAACTTTTTTTTAAATTTAATAGACCATAAATTTTAAACCGTAATTTTTACAGACATATGGATGAAAACAAATATTTTGGACCTATTAACTATTAACTATGAGATTCCAATCTTTAGTCGTTTACGAGAAATTTGTGAATTTATTTGTGAATAAAATTTGTGTTTTTTAGGAGTAAACTATCCACAAAACCCAAAAATAAAATATTGAATAAAGCCATTTACGGCCATTGCCAAAGTACATCGTGGTTCTACAATTAATGAAAAGACTATCGGTGTGGTTTAGGGTCGTTTCATAAACAGACACACGGACAGATCTCAGTCCGAACCCCAATTTTTAACCTCAAAACGGATATTTTTATTTTAACTCAAAATAGAAAAATTTGATTAAATATAATTTGAGTACTCCATAATATATAGGGAGAGAAAGTAAAAACGATACGATTAAAAACTTAGCCGCCCCTAGTAGGTGCAATAACTCCAACGTTGAACACAAACTTGTACTCATTCGAAATAGGCTTTCGAATGAGCATTTTCGAGACTACACTCCTCAACACTATGATTGTCACTATAAACAGTACAATCTGTAATATCCAGCAGCTATACAGGCTACTGTTCAGGTATTTGGAATGAATAAAATTATACTGAAGATGATCAGTATTATCTGCTTCTTGTTTAAGGCTTATTAATTTTATTTTATATTAAGAGGCTTTTTGACGATTTTAATTTTATTTTTATAATCGTTTATGTAATAAACTATCAGAAACTACTGTAGATTCAATAATGGACTTATAGAGAATTAATTATATGACAAACTATGTAATATGCTATATTTTTATTTAAATTTATGATGAGTAACCATGACGCCAATGTACAAAATCAACGTGAAAAATTATAATTTAAAACGAATAACCGTAGTTTTAAGTACTTTGTTTTCTAATCGCACACATTACGAATTAATCATAATTTTTATACAATTGAGGGGTGTTTAATTAGTGACCATTTTCTTCGAAAACAACACTTCCTCCGCACGCTTACAACAGGATAGGAAAGAACAAAGTAGAAAGTATTTAATGTGTGGGTGATTCTTTGAAGATCTAATTATTAGGTTTATGTAAATCACCAAACAAAAATGTTTGTATTTACTTCCTTGTGGGAAATAGGTTAGATCATGGATATGACTAAAGGGAACATTTTCAGTTCCTTTAAACAGCTGTTATTATAACCAAGCTATGATGTCACTAACCAAATTACGTTATTGTTTCAAATTTTGGTCACTCAAATTGACAACAGCTCCCCAGAGCTAAGACATATCCATGAAAATTATTTCAAACGATATTTTATATTGAGATGCACTACTTTTAAACACTTTGTCTCGTATAATAGAGTTAGATTTTAATTACTTCTATTAAACCGGAAAGAACCTTAAAGCCTATTCAAATCAAAACAGTTTTCGGAGCAAGGACAGGCTGGTGAACCGTCAGAATGAGGAAGTCTGAGAGTCAGTACCGTTAAGGCAAGGCCAGTCAGTGCAGCATGAGCATAAAACCTAACCCGGCTTAAGTTCAGGGTTAGCCATGAATACTCCGGCACTGGTTGTTAGACCTACCGGTAGTCGAGGACAAAGGCTTACACAGAGTGCACATGCTTTTTATCTGTGATTCGAGAAAACATTCAATGTGCTGTAAATAATGTAATATGTGAACGACTGAAATGAATGAAAATCCATTCATATGTTGAAATTGTGTGACGTAATCATTATAGGAGTACTCAAAGTTGAAAGACACGCGCATCTTTATGTCTATATATTTAGATGTAGTTGATACATTTTGTGTTAAACGTTTTTAAAAAGATTATTAACTATTGTCAAATATGTTTTTTTTAATGTGGGTAGATCATTCGGTTTAGCGGAGCCCCAATAATGTTTCAATTTTGCCAGATATTTTTATATGTGGAAATATTTAGGCTGTGAAAATATGTTGCTTTTAAATACATATGGTTTGCTATATTGGTTGAAAGTATTTGATTAGAGTCAGGAAAGGAACTACTGTAATTTTATAGCCACAGTATTATTTTAGTGTAAAGCTGATGTGAAACCTCTTTTTACACATTCCTGTAATATTATTAACATTTCATGAACAAAAATTTGAGTTTTAATATTTATAATTATATTTTATATAGTTACTTATACTATGCCATGCTCATGTAAGCAATCAACAGTAACTTTATACGATGCACAAATGGATTAATTTATTTTTTATGTTGTAAGACACTTAACGAGAAGTGGAGCGTGGAGCCTATAAGCTAATGGCACCATTCATGCCGAATCGTATGAAGCCCTTCAGCAAAGAACATATTTTTTCTTGAACTGCGTATACTCTACACCGGGCCATCCCATGGCACGTGGGTTAACGTCAACATGGCTTAGATTATCGGAGAAAGTAGTTGGTATGGAAGGGGACCGTTGGCGCCGTCTTAGACATATCTAGCACAATAAACCGAGGAATGCAAGTGTGTTATGCAACTGCAACTGTAACTTGCAGCTTGCCACTGCAGAGGGAACTAAGATCGGACCAGGAAGGAGAAACTGATTGGAAAACATTAAGTAATGAGATGGTTTTTAAAGTAGTTTTATTTGGATAACCCTCTATTAGTGTTCTTTCTATGGTTTCTTAAATTAATATCACATAATTAGATTACTTACTGGAAAATATACAGATGCAATTTGTTAATTTTTTAAGACTTTATTTAAATAATGTTTATCTTCCTTGTGATGTTTTCTGGTTCACGCAAAGGGACACAATAGGAAGAAAGCTGTCTCGTAATTATTTTTGTAGTATCTCTTGTCTCAGTAATCGTTCTAATGACGCATTCATTTAATAACATAATTTCAACAATCAATAAACATAAAAATATACTCCAATTGAAGTTCTGGGCTTGGGTGACTGACCACTCCAGATGTATGTATGTGATGTGTATGTGTGTGTGTGATGTATGTATGATGTATGTGTGCTCTATGTATTGTTGATTAGGACAAAAATTAATTACGCTTGGGGGTTATTATCTTCCAATGGTTATTCATTTTATCCGTAGTTAGTGAATTTCCTGTGGAAAAGTGAGCTATTCCCGCGACCCACATGGTGATAGGCCCGGGACCATGATTGAAGTTCATAACTAACCCCTGAACACGTTTTGGGATATATATATATATACATACATATATATACATATATATATATATATATATAATATATATATATATATATATATATATATATATATATATATGTCGTCACGATAACGGTTCCAATTATCGTACAGTCAATATGATCATCATAAAATCATCAGTATGATATCATGGTTGTCTGATTATCATAAAATTCGGTGTGTTCCTTCCGGTAATATCTTGGATGAGTTCATTGGGCAACGCAATCGGACTACATGACCCTCCACTTTGGGGGGGGGGTTTACCCCAAAAATGGGGGTTTCAATTTATTTATGTATAATTCTTTAAAAAGATTTACCATTGTATTCACCTCAAAAACAAACAAGATAGTATTTGAATCATGACTCTAGGTAAATTGGTTAATGAGATATTCAAAATGGTAAACACAGTGCATTGTCTAATGTTAATCTTGTGTAGAATAACTAAAAATCAATAACTCACTTCTTTCCTTAAATATTCTTTGAAAATTTGGTATGCAAGTCTAGCTAGTTAAGTTTTATAAATAAATGCATAAAACCCCTTAATTTAATATTTCTTACGGTAGCAAACCTACGTAATCATTGCCTATTTAATTGTTATGCAGAATAGATAAATTGGTATAACTCGCCTAATCATCGACATAATTAAAAAAAGTCGGTATGTGTTTTTCCTTAACTAACAACCTTTACATACACCATGTAAAACAACCCTTTTTGCAGCAAACTTGCATACTCAGTTCTATCCGATTACTATGATGGGAATAAAACCTTAGTACTACTACATTTTGTATATACCGTTATTTTGAAGTACACATCTTTTTTATTGCGGATGGAATTTCCCTGAAGTGGAAGGAAAACTTGGAAAAAGGTCCTATGGTTATGATGGGGGGTTTTCTTTAGATGTATATGCAAGTATATTATGTATTTTGTTAAATAAGCGGGACTTGACATTACGTTTTACGTAATTTGGAGCAAAATGGGGGTTTGATTAAGTAAGTTAGTTTGATTAGATGTTTAAATAGTTAGTTTTTAATAAATTAGTTTGTCAATTACTGTTGTATTACTGATTTCAATAACTATTCTAGAATCAAAACTATTCCGTTAAGACATAAGAGAGCTATAACATTAAATACTGATGGCATTTTAGGCGAACATGCCTCAACGGATGTGGCAAATAGATTTTTATTGGCAAATATATGCGAATATCATTAATAAGAATGCCTACATATCAAGGTTACTAGTGTCATGACCAGATCGCCAACAATTACAAGGTGCACTGGTCTCGGTCTTAGGACCGAGTAAAGCCAATCCTGTCCACTTTTTACCGATATATCACATCCAAAACGACTTGTGCAACTCAGTCGATAACTGGTGAAGGCCAGTAGATCAAGAACAGTCAGCTGGTTTACTTGTTAGACGAGTGACAAAACTGAGGTTTTATTATTTTGTGATAACTATTCACAATGGTCTTTTCTAGAATTAACTCACTTTTTCGTTTGGAAATACAAATTTAGCTGTCAAAATTCCTTAAAAATGTCTTTCCTCTAATTCAGTTTCGACCTATGGAAATATCACCCCTGGCCTAGAGAATATCGGATTTTAGTCTAATATATTCTTCCTCCGGATTATTGTCGGTTCACAAATTTTACTTACAGTCCAGTATCCCAACACATAATTTTAAAAGTCACCGGTTAAAGAAATTTCAATAATGAAACAGATTAGCTTATTTGTATGTCCTACATAATAACATGACTTAAATTCATCCTTGGGCTTGAAAATTCTGTGAAAATTGGAAATTTACACTGTTTTATAGAATACTATGCTGATGCGTGGAATCTAAATTAAATAGTGTTAAATGTTTTATGGGGAATAATTAATTTATAGAATAATCAGCTGTGAATGTATTTAAGTGTTTGTTTACAAGGAAGTAGCGCTGGCTGAAGTAGGTTCTGGGTCAGCAGAACGCTACGTCAGAGGTGCGGAGTCAGGTGGTGACCACAGTGCTAGTGGATACTAACTGTAGGCAATATGCAACAGGCATACCTGCTCAACGTGTTCCGAGAAAGTTACGCAACCTTGTTTATTTTGGTTTTGCCTGTGGGTTAGTGCGCTGCCATAGTGAGATATCGTCAGATCAGGTGACCTTAAAATATTCGTAGGGGCTGTGTTGTTTAGTTTTTATAATCTTAACGCCGTAACGACTTAACCTAAGGAGCGGTAATGCTGATGGTAACAATAGTTTCAAAGGGATTAATATTTAATAAATAATATTATTAACTCGTTTTCGTATTTTTTCAGAATTGGTAGACAGAAATATTTTATCTTTTGCTGCAAGTTTTCTGGTTCACGCAAAGGGACACAATAGGAAGAAAGTTGGCTCGTAATTATTTTTGTAGTATCTCTTGTCACAGTAATCGTTCTAATGACGCATTCATTTAATAACATAATTTCAACAATCAATAAACATAAAAATATACTCCAATTGAAGTTCTGGGCTTGGGTGACTGACCACTCCAGATGTATGTATGTATGTGATGTGTATGTGTGTGTGTGATGTATGTATGATGTATGTGTGCTCTATGTATTGTTGATTAGGAAAAAAATTAATTACGCTTGGGGGTTATTATCTTCCAATGGTTATTCATTTTATCCGTAGTTAGTGAATTTCCTGTGGAAAAGTGAGCTATTCCCGCGACCCACATGGTGATAGGCCCGGGACCATGATTGAAGTTCATAACTAACCCCTGAACACGTTTTGGGATATATATATATATAATATATATACATACATATATATATATATACATACATACATATATATATATATATATATATATATATATATATATATGTCGTCACGATAACGGTTCCAATTATCGTACAGTCAATATGATCATCATAAAATCATCAGTATGATATCATGGTTGTCTGATTATCATAAAATTCGGTGTGTTCCTTCCGGTAATATCTTGGATGAGTTCATTGGGCAACGCAATCGGACTACATGACCCTCCACTTTGGGGGGGGGGTTTACCCCAAAAATGGGGGTTTCAATTTATTTATGTATAATTCTTTAAAAAGATTTACCATTGTATTCACCTCAAAAACAAACAAGATAGTATTTGAATCATGACTCTAGGTAAATTGGTTAATGAGATATTCAAAATGGTAAACACAGTGCATTGTCTAATGTTAATCTTGTGTAGAATAACTAAAAATCAATAACTCACTTCTTTCCTTAAATATTCTTTGAAAATTTGGTATGCAAGTCTAGCTAGTTAAGTTTTATAAATAAATGCATAAAACCCCTTAATTTAATATTTCTTACGGTAGCAAACCTACGTAATCATTGCCTATTTAATTCTTATGCAGAATAGATAAATTGGTTTGTACCTTTGTTGTGATCACTCTCTCGACCACAGACAGACCCAGTCCCCTGTCATCTATCGCCTCTTGAATAAAGACTTTTTTCATTTCATTTCAATCGCAGCATTGCGTTACCCGCAGTTCCAAAGAAATTAGTTCAAATTTTAGTTAGAGAAGATTCTATTTTGTTATCATTATGAGAGGATAGTTTCACCAAATTAAAGAGAACAAAAGTGTACAGTGAAATACTGTACCAGTAAAAAAAATTCCTTAAAATGTCCTTCCTCTAATTCAGTTTCGACCTATGGAAATATCACCCCTGGCCTAGAGAATATCGGATTTTACGTCTAATATATTCTTCCTCCGGATTATTGTCGGTTCACAAATTTTACTTACAGTCCAGTATCCCAACACATAATTTTAAAAGTCACCGGCTAAAGAAATTTGAATAATGAAACAGATTAGCTTTTTTGTATGTCCTACATAATAACATGACTTAAAATCATCCTTGGGCTTGAAAATTCTGTGAAAGTTGGAAATTTACACTGTTTTATAGAATACTATGCTGATGCGTGGAATCTAAATTAAATAGTGTTAAATGTTTTATGGGGAATAATTAATTTATAGAATAATCAGCTGTGAATGTATTTAAGTGTTTGTTTACAAGGAAGTAGCGCTGGCTGAAGTAGGTTCTGGGTCAGCAGAACGCTACGTCAGAGGTGCGGAGTCAGGTGGTGACCACAGTGCTAGTGGATACTAACTGTAGGCAATATGCAACAGGAATACCTGCTCAACGTGTTCCGAGAAAGTTACGCAACCTTGTTTATTTTGGTTTTGCCTGTGGGTTAGTGCGCTGCCATGGTGAGATATCGTCAGATCAGGTGACCTTAAAATATTCGTAGGGGCTGTGTTGTTTAGTTTTTATAATCTTAACGCCGTAACGACTTAACCTAAGGAGCGGTAATGCTGATGGTAACAATAGTTTCAAAGGGATTCATATTTAATAAATAATATTATTAACTCGTTTTCGTATTTTTTCAGAATTGGTAGACAGAAATATTTTATCTTTTGCTGCAACGACTCGACCTCGTAAAATTTAACCGCGTTTGAACATTAATAATTAAAATATGGGAATAAATATTACCAGAATTAAAACTGGATTATAACTTTTTCTTTTATGATTAACATAGCGTAAATTTCCACGCGTAATTACAGAACTAACTGCGTAGAGAAGTATGAATAAAGTTGTTACATATCTTTTCGACTTTGTACCTTTGTTGTGATCACTCTCTCGACCACAGACAGACCCAGTCCACTGTCATCTATCATGGCGATCGCAGCATTGCGTTACCCGCAGTTCCAAAGAAATTAGTTCAAATTTTAGTTAGAGAAGATTCTATTTTGTTATCATTATGAGAGGATAGTTTCACCAAATTAAAGAGAACAAAAGTGTACAGTGAAATACTGTACCAGTAAAAAGTCCAACGCCGACAACTACGGACAGGAACAAGGCAGAGCGGGGTTCTCAGCGTGGGGTAGACGGTGGTCTGCATATCAACAATCCACACATCTTTATTCTTAAGGTAGGTGAAAAATATTTTTATATCTTTTCAAATCAATTTCAGTTTTAACAGCAATACATAGTTAAATAATATAGTTTTTCAACAATCTACAATTACAACTCATAAAACAAAACGAACTATTTTTCAATTCAACATTTGATAACCTATCTCACAAAAGTTATTGTGTTTAATAATGTACTAAAATAAATTGTATATAAATCTGATTTATTTCTGTCGTAAAAATAATCGTAATATTTTTAAAAATTTATTGGTTATTGTTTCTTTTTAAAAGTGTTACTAATTTCTAACCAAATATAAATAATTATTTTAAGTTCCATTACTAGGCTTGACATAAGTAAAATGTTTAGAGCAGAGTATGCATCAGTACTGCACCAGTTTAATTTTTACACCTAGACCACCAAACAAAGAGTTTCACAATCAAAGCAAGCCCTCAAGGTGATGTACTTATCACTTGGACAGCTGCAGTGTTGGAGGGGGTCTAGTGACGTCATCGTGCTCTGATTGACAGCGCGGTTCATTAGCGGGATCAGGCTTCGGCAATATGCCACAGCTGAGGCGTGAAAATCATCGCTATCAACCCTAGGAATTTAAAATTTAAGACGTGTTCTATTACGTCTACCAACTTGCCAGATTTAAATATTTTACGTGTTTTTTACTTAAAATTTACACAATTCTTTTTTACGTACATTATTTATTATAGTTAGTGACAAATGTATGCATAAACATTATAGATATTGATTAATTATAAATTTCACTTATAAAAAGATAGTAATATGTTTGAAAACCTATGGTAAAATATCTCTTTAATTGACAATGATAAAAAAGTTAGTTTTAAAAGTAAAAGGTTAGCTACTAAACTTGTCAATGATTAGGGGAAACGGCATATGATTCGTGCAGTTTACAATTTTGCATGTTAGAGCGGCCAACCTATAGGCTATGTAGTATTATCAAATAATTAAAATAATATAAATTAAATACGGAAATACTTTAAAATGAAAGTTGAACTAATAAAGTAAAAAACATGTACTATTTAGGTAGTTGAAAATGTTTGCCAATTATTAAAAGTACACTAAGAGTATGAAACATTCATTATTTTGATAAATTTTCTAAAGGAAATTCATGAACCGTTACCTTACCGGTACTTAAATACTGTGATGGGATTGGGTTTAGTCACTCAAGTGGATTTAATCCCATTAATGTGCTGATCAATGTAGATAAGTCCCTTCATTTACACTCACTAACTACATTTAATTAAATTATCTTCTTCGAAGGATTTAAAGTATCGTAATTTATTTGTTTAACGTTGTACGTCGAACTTAACTATTACATACACGACACATGTATGACCTAACTTTCACTTACCTGTTTCAGTCCTTCCACGAGCACGTCTACATCTCTCTTATCCGAGAAATAGTTAGGGAAGAGAAGAGGCCAATGAAAAGGATTTTTCGACTTGAGCTTCACCCTCCCTCTGCTCTTCGGTTGTAGCAGTATAGGCACAATCCCGAATCCGTCCTGGCCCATCCTGGACCCGTAGATCCTGTTAAAGACATCCAAACGGATATTGAAACTTTGACGGAGACTTCCTCCTGTATCTCCCATAAAGCTTCCTGGACCCATCACAAGTTCCATATCCGGCTGGTCGATCTCATCATTATACTTTGTTCTTGTAAACGCCAGAGCTTCCGCACCCCCTGGCATGGTGTAAGGACCGTTCCCGTTGAGGAGATAGTCGAAGAAGTACTGGGGACTTTGGTACCTAGATTCCACAATTGTAATTGTGTCGTTCACTTGAAAGGCTAATCCAGCCATTGACACGTGATCTTGTAGATTGTAACCTACTTTAGAGTCTCTGATCACTGGGATTTTAAGCTCCTCGAGGTGGTCTTTGGGACCTACACCTGACAACATTAGAAGCTGCGGAGAGTTTAAGCTTCCCGCGGACAAAATCACTTCTTTTCTAGCTCGCACTACGTATGTCCTTCGATTCTTCACAAATTCCACACCGAAAGTCCTATTGGTTATGGAATCTATAAGTACCTTTGTCACCCGCGCTTCTTTGCCCACGAATAAGTTCTTCCTAGAACGGATTGGACGAATAAATGCTTTTGAAGCACTGAGACGAGCCCCGTTCAGAGTTGTTGAAAGCACTGGATACACTCCAATAGGATTTGGATTGTTCGTATCCCTTAAAGGATAACCCTTTTCCTTTAAGGCTTCTATAAATGTCTTCCCTAAAGGAGTTCCCCAGTGGGCTTTATCGACATTCAAATAGCCCCCGGTCCCGTGATACTCAGAATCCCTTAAAACAGGAACTGCAATATTTTCTGACTTTTTAAAGTAAGGAAGAACGTCATTATAGGACCAGCCGCGGTTCCCGAGTTTATCCCAATTGTCGAAGTCTTTTTTGCTGCCCCTCGTGTATACCATGTAGTTGACGATGCTGGTACCTCCCATACCCTTTCCTCTGTGCCAGTTGCATCGGTTGTTCTGCATACTCATGCACATCCCCTTCTGCGGCTGAGTCTTGTAGCCCCAGTTGTAGTCTGTGGCGAGAATGTACGACACCAAGATGGGAATGTCCGTGAGGAGGATCTCTTCCTTTCCAGCCTCCAGAAGGAGGACGGACCAATCTACAACTTCAGTCAAACGGTTGGCCACCACACATCCTCCAGAACCTGCACCCACCACCACGAAGTCGTACTCCTTCAGGAATACCTCGGTGTCGGGTGCGGCACCCGGGGGGATGCTTACGGCCGAACGGTAGTACTGCAGAACTGACTGGAGGACGGTGAGTTGTCCGACGGTGGAGCCCACGGACACCAGGAGCACTGCGAGGGCCAAGGAGAGAGCCGCCATGGGAGCGGGACCATAGCGCGCGGAGGGCCTTCGCGAGACTGACTGGGGACTCCTGCCGCTGACGGTAGTGGTCGCTGCTGGCGCGTCCTGCGCAATGTCAAGGTCACTCCGTCCGCTGGACGACCTTGCCACACCACTACAACGCTCACACCGTTATATTTAGAGGGTTATTTAAACTACTCTATACTCTGTGTAATTAATGTTGAGAATTTTTCTTGATTATCTTCTTTATTTTCCTTTTTTTGTTTAGCCAGCCCAATTTGCATGACATCGGGTTGGAAAAATATCGCCTTCCAACTATTTTAATACAAATTAACTCATAATTAACTCGTTGTTTAACTCATAATTAATCGTAATATAGCTATGGAACAGAACTGTTATAGTGTTGTTCTATAATTATACTTCATACGGCCAGCGAAACACGACCCAAACACTTAATTTTAAAAGAATAGTTTGAAGATTGTTTACTCCCTCCGATATAACTGTCGATTGGTCACGAGTCATTACTACACTAATAAAGGTTTCTACTCTCTTTTTACATTCAATTTTATATTACAACTTTCTTCAACAGCTATTATATAAATGGCTATAATGGCGATAAAAGCCTATACATCAGAACTATATCCGCCTATCCTCTCCATTTTAAAATCGTAGGGCACCTATACCAGTTTAACATTGTATTGCATTTATTCTTGGCTGACTCAATATGACAATATTTTAGGCCGCGCAGTACTGCTCTCTCCGGGCGGAATACTCCAGCTGCGATAGCGTAAAGCACTGTTTCAAAAAATTCTATATTTGAACGCATTAATTATAATCAATACATGGTTTACAAGATTTCATAGAGAACAAAGAATTGTAATCTTATGAAACTGGCTGGGTGGTGTAGTGGTTATAATACCCGCCTTCAAAACTGAAGGTCGCCGGATCGAATCCCGCAAGGGTCGAATCTGGACCCAGTCGCCATTTGTCATTGGGCTACTAATTAATGATGTTTCCTAACAACAGGTCGACGTTAGGTAGTAACAAGACCGGGGTTTGGACCGTTCCCCATCAAAACGTTAAAAATGCCACTGGCGTAGAAATACACAAAATACACAAAATAAAAAAAACATAATCAAGCTACTATGTTGCGTTATGATATTTAAGACAAAACATTTGAAAATAATCGGTTGTAATTTTTGAAAAGTCGTTATGGTTTCAACAACCATTCTGGAATTCGCCTAAAAGAGGTAAGAAACCGTACAAACATATATCAAAAGGTCCGTCTTGGCAGAATCCCATACACCTCACGAATGTGAAGTGCAATATTGGAATTGTTTAAGATTTAGAATTTATCATTTTGTTTTTTTGACAGTTTTATAACAACACAAACGGGACCCAAACATTCTAATTATGTTCACAAATTAATACATTTAAATTTAGTTTCAGTTTTATTTTACTAGAATTTTAAATAATATGTCATAATAATGAATCATAATCATATTTTCTGTGTAGTAATCGTTTTCTTTGTCTAATGTAAGGGTCTGCATAGCCATCAGCTTCACCACAGCCCGCTAGCTTATATTATTCAAGTAGTATCATACGACGTAGCTATGTTCCTGAGATTTTATATATTTTGATTCTTATTTCCAATTTTACAGTCATTGATTGGTATATTAACCTAATTTTAAACAAAATCTTGAATCGTCTATAGAAAGTACCATGACAATAAGGGAATAAATAAGCGATACTGAGACAGATCATCAAGGTAGAAAAGGTAAATGTTATAAGAAAAATACAAAAGTTGTCCTGCCATTATGGACATCCTCAGGTCTAGTCTATCACTTGGACTGAGGTAGAGGGCATAAAACAACACTCATGTCACTCAGCGGCTTTAGGTAGTGATTTATATTTATTGATTATCAAATGCATTGGTATTAGAAATGTTCTTTAAATCGTTTTTTTTCACTGGCACCTCATTTTATTCAGAATTAAATACTTTTCTTAGTTAGCTAAAACTGTCATTGTCTTTATTTCTCATTGGTGTACGAAATTCTTTAGCACAAATACAAACTAAGAAACCACAATGTAAAATGAGCTTTTGAGACAAAAAATAATTTACAAACTTTTGTAGAACTTGTGCAGGAAGGTATTTTAAGTAGACCCTAATCATATAACTGATATTAGTATAATTTAATAATATTTCAATCTAATATTCATATCAAATGAAAGTGAACTTAAAGCATGTAGACGTATACTGTATTCTATTAAACTAGTTAAAAAATACAAGACAAGAAAAATCATTGAAAGATTGAAAAATTAGAGGACATAAAATTGGTTTATCAATTATTTATTTTAAACCCAAATTTTGTGTTGTTCCACAGATATTTATATCATTAGAAATGTACGAATAAAATCAGTTAGGCGTAATGCAAGTGGCTTTTATCTAATAGAAAAGCTTGAAACTACGATTTTAGGGATCATTATTTCTCCCCGGACCCTCCTGGACTGGGGCTTTACCCACACATACCCCCGGATAATCCTTCCAATGAACATGAGGACAACCGGTTATACAAACACACACACACACACACACTACATGTATGTATATATATGTATATGTATATATGTAGACATACAATTACTTCGAAATAGCAACAAACGGAATCGTTAGAACTTTCTTTGTCATCCGAATCGTCGAGCGCCTCATTGCCTGTAGACAGGAGAGAGGAAGCCGGAGGAACACCTAAAAGTTTTACGATTCGACGCGGGAAACCCAACCGTTAAAACAGGAGAAATTCCCCGAGCTACCGAAAAACAACCACGAGAAAGCTAAACGGTTCCGTTCTGGCGTTAATTATTTGCGGGTTACACTTGAGATTCCGTCGTTCCTTCTGCCAGATGACGCCGGCGATGACGTGACAGAAGGAACGCGGACCATGGCTTCCGTTGGATGACGCGACAGAGAGGGCCGGACATGGATGTGATGAAAGAACTCGCTTGACGAGTAGAGTGCGGCAAATACGGAGGAATCTAATGGTTCAGGGATGATTTGAAAACTACTTCATTTGATTGCGCTTCTTCTGTAACAACAAAAGTATTGTGCTAGGATAAAGCACTCTACAAAAATCGATTCTTCCATAACCAGGAATATAATGAGTTCAACACGTATCCAGAACATGATAATACCACTAATCATTTAAATACACAAAATGTTTAGTGGGCCGAGGCCGTGGGGGGAGGGTTAGTTTAAGAGTTTAATTTTGTATGACTATGTTCAGCGGGCTATTAATTGATGATCCTGACAAATTATTAAGCCTTTGTCAGTAAAAAACTACATTTTTCATCAAATCCATTACATTCACCACCCTTGCCCTTCACTTTTATCCACCTTGAAATACCCTCCGGAGCGGGTTCGTGTCTTATTTATGTATATGAATATATACATTTATTTGACGAGGTTTGTACAACAGCAACAACTTATTTTACAATATCATAATGAATTGTTGTGAATATAATAGTAAACCTTTATTTCTCCTGTCTTTCTTAATTTACTTTAAAGTAAAAAATGTGGAATTTAGTATATTATAAAGAATCTTGTCATTACAAAGTGAATTGTTTTACTTAACCTATAGAAATGGAACCTAAAAATATAACAATTTTTAAAAGCACTTTGATGAGTAGAAACATGTAATTTCAGACTTTTGTTTTAATTAAGAGTTTCTTCAGTCTCTCAGGATGTTGAAGCTCTTACAATTAAGAAATATTTAGTTCAGATTCATTAAAAAAGCTTTGTTTTCATCCATCGTAAAAGACAAATGAAGATATTACATTTAGTAAAATTCAATAATCTTTAAGACATGTTTTTAGATTAAGCATAAGAAAAAGCCATGAAGCCTTAATTTTGCATGTTGAATAAAATAATTGTCAATTAATTTTGTGCAGAATATGATAGAAAGTAGTCTGATATTACTTCGTAAGTATTTTACATTTATTTGTAACAATTTCAGGCAACAAAAATATTATTAAAATTTTCCTTCTTTTAACATTATAAGAAGATTGGAATAAGAAATTGGCCTTTCACTTAGCGGTACTTCTTCATGCTCCGACAGACTTCAAAGGCCCTCGTAAGACAAGAAATGAAACACAACAAAACCCTCGGGGAAACTGGACTTTATCCACTCCGTAAACAGTTTTTTACACTATGATTTCCCCCCAAGCATTTCTTTTCCATTACATTCCTGACAATAGTCGGTATTACCTAAAGTAATTACATATACAGTATTACATTACTGTAATACGCTCTCCCCAACGAAGAAATAAGATTCAAATACGTTCTAAAATATCATAAAAACAACATTTATTACATTGAAATAGGTACAGATAAATAATAATAATTAATAATTATTATCTAATGAGAGACCGACGCCCAAAATCGTAATTTTTGTCATTTTTATTTTTTTATAGTTGTATAATTTAGAATTTTCTGAACGTTTTGATACCAAGTTTTCATAAATTTAAGCGGTATATATTCATTTTTTTAAATTGGTCTGCACGGAGGTTCTATGCAGTTTACTAGCAATTGTCGCACTACCAACCTAACTCATCAGTTACTCCTGGATTCCCGAAAAACTGTTTTTTAAATGCACACACACAAAAATGTAAACAAACTTGGGAACCGTCAAAGATATTTTGATGAAATGTTCGTTACACTATATTCATTGCATAATGCAGCTTTGGTACTAGAATTATTATGTTAAGTTCAAACTTGTGGTTTAAGAGGAGGAAAACCCGTTAAAAAATATGAGAAGGAAATATGTTTTGGAAAAAATCCATAAACACTGTATATATGTATTCTCTATATGTTTATAATTCTAGTACCAACAAACTTTTAGATATTGAATAACAGCTGTGCAAAATTTGAGCTGCCTATGAACAGTAGTCTATGATATATACGTACCTAAAATATGACAATTTACATGGGGACTTATGGAGCGTTGGACTCCCCTTATAGCAAACCTCACAAATTTTGTACGTTATTCGAAGGAGGATTTTTTAAAGTCTAATATCATGCAAATAACTCATAGTGGTTAACCTTTTTCGATTTTAATCCTCTAAGATTTTTTAACTGATCCATTTACTTTTACAACCTGCATTAATTAACGTGATATTTTTAGAAAAAGCATCACTATATATTATTTACTTAAATTTAATTTAGTACTATAATAATCAAATTATTATAAGGCAATACTTGGAAATACTGATAAATATTATCTCAGGTGTGCAAAATGATAGCAACTTTCAATGTTAAACATACAAATTAGTTGAGCAATTTTTATTTGAAAAATAATAGTTTCTATTGGGATTAATATACTAACAGAACTAGGAATGCAAATGGATCTGGACCTAAGTAGTGTGGCAGAATGGAGGATTTGGCTCTCCTCGGTTTCCCCTATAAAATGGTTATTAACATAATTTTAGAGACCTTCAATCGATATATCACAGTATATTTTGGGTGAAAATTAATGCGATATTCAAATTCATAGTTTTAATTATTATTATTATTTAACACCCTGGTCGCCACTCAACATGGCCTTGTTATGGGCCCAGGAACTAGATTAACTACAACAATATTTCCATTTGATTCCATAGATTTGTGCAATCCCGTCCCGTCAGTTCTAGCCTCCCGGAAGTCAAGATTCAATAACAGTACAGTACCATAATCTGTATTGTTGTAATGAGATCAGTACACCTTCTCTAGCCTATCTGATTTCTACAACCCAAATACTTCCTAAATTCTAACTTAATGGTTCATGACTGGCCATCAGACACCGTAGGTTTGCGGTGAGTGTTGGGCAAGCTTGTTTCTACGGTAGAGAGCTTGGGTCTGCAAGGCGTGAAAAACCAACGTACCGTTGCGCCGGGCACGCGCCTCTACCAAGATTCTGCTGTCCATTAGGGCAGATTATAAACATTACGGTTATTCTAGTTAAAGTAGTTATCTGATATTCAAAACCGCTTAACTATACAAATAATCGCTCAAATAACAGTATTTTTTCAAAATATACGTCAAAAAGATTTAATTTATTAAATTAATCTTCTTAACATAATAAAAACTGAGTTTTTATATTATGCACGTATATTTTTGTCATAGTGGATACAGCCACTCTTCATTTCATGTAGAATGTGTGATAGTGTAGGGGTATCAAGGGTCTAGAACAGTCCAGTTTGGTTTGCAACTCCTGACTTGTTTGTTAATTACTAGCAGTAACGCCGTCCTTTGTGCGGGTTGTATGGTTCAATTTTAAGGTGCAAGATACATTTTAGTAAGACAAAATATCTATCTGAAATTGTAAACAAATAAATTAAAGAAAAATAATAATTCTCAGCTCAATCATATTTAGTAATAATTTTAAATGAGATAATTTAGATTGAGCTAGAGAATTTTTATCATTATTAAAAGTTCTTATACGCTAAGAGAGGATTGTACTAGGGTCTTGTATAATTTTGAAATAGGTTTAAAATCAATGATAAATGTAAACAGACTAATATTTATTTTATTTTGACATCTGGCTTTTTATTTTTGTTAAATCACTAATAATTAAATGTTCAGTAAATCCTGACTAAAATGTTGTTTTGAGAGTTATTCATTTCATTTGGATCTGTTTAAGGATTTAAAACCCTTCTTTTCATAACTGTAGGTGTTCTCTTTTAAATGGAAAACGTTATCAATGTTGTTTACCGCTACAAAAGGACAGACGCAGGAACATACAAATATACAGACACAAAGAAATTGAGATAAAACCCCTTATGGCTTTCGGGAGTATTAATAATAAAAAATTCATAATTCCAAGCCACGCAGAGAATACATCTAGTAGAATAGTAGAGAGTAACACATCCTTCTTCCAATTCTAAAATCTAACGTAACCAGCTATTAACCTCTCGTATTTTGACTTTTTTGTGAAAGAAGATGTAAAAGTAAGTTTGACCTTCACATTCAAATCATACCGTTATTAAATTCTGGTTGATATTTACAGAAGGTGGCACACTTTTGGAAACATTTTTTAGGTTTCCTCTAATCTCAATTGATCAAATCCTGCATCAATCTCTCCGATAGGAGTACCTATTATAATAGAATTGGAAATATTCATATCTTGAGGGAACTGCATAGTAACATTCAAAGGACCAGATAGTTACTACGATAGTCATTACGTATGTGAGTGTTTTCCTTTAAAACAATTACAAATATATTTTTAAACTTATTAAACCAATTAGCCTACTAAACCATAAAAAGTTATTATGGTCATTTAAACATGAATCAATATATTCTGTATAATACATATACCAAAACCAATGTAGATAAAATTATAATTAGTTTAAATGGTTTTATGGAATACTCGTCCACGAAGGTTAAATAAAGTAAAGTTCGACTATAACATAAGGATAATCAGAGGACTAATAATAATGCAAAAGTAAAACTATGTTCTAATATTAAATCTGTATCCATGAGGTTTGAGTCTGGGATGTGAAGCTAGGACAGAAAAAATAGGAAATGTATCTTTACGATTTATGAGTAAATAAAATGCATTTTTGAACAAACTGCGTGCAATATATTACACTTTGAAACAATCTTGTAGCGTGGAAAATTCAAGACAAAATTAAAACTAAAACACTCCTCTAAATAGTTAATAGACAATGGAAACTTTCCGACCCATCGAAGGTATGGGGTGAACGAGAGAGCGGGGTGATTGTTGACGAGGGGTGAGCTGTGCTGCCCACGACAACCTAAATCCAAATAATATAATTATTAAGGTAATAATATTATTATAAAGGTTTATTCAATTCATAACATTGAATGATCAACGAAAGAGCGGGTTAGGTGTCGACGAGGGGTGAGCCTTGCTGCCCTCAGTAATTAAGTCCTCTAATCCGCTGATTATGCATATTTACATTTAAAAAAGTACTTTAAAAATATTTCACGTAGTGTAAACGCATCTAAACTATAAATTAGGCTTCATGAATTTCAAAATTTTTTATCTTGTATTTTATTCAAAATTATCGGTCTAGTGCTTGCTACAGGTATTTATAGTGAGCATACCAATGTTAGAATAAATATTAATCCCAAAGTATTTTATGAAATTTTTGATTGAAACAATTTCAACTACTAAATCTTTTAAATTCAGCATGACCTGAGATTTGAGCTTTACAGTCAGTCTATCGAGCTGACATGTAATTTTCTTTTTTGGGTAGGAATATATTGGTTTTTTAATTGATTTATACCAAAGTTACTGTCAAGTCCTTTTCATTATAGTAATAAAATTATACGTCACTTGGTTAATTGCTTCAATTCCTTTTTATTTAAAACACTAAAAATAACGGTTTAAGGTCCTAAATAATTTATAATAGTAAGGCATTTATAAATATCATTTCTATTTTCTATTTTTAAACTCCTTTAATTTAAAGTGTTTATAACTCATTAATTGGTTACAAACACAAATAAGAAGTAAAATCGGATTTTTTCAGATTGAATTTTATTGCTTAGTTTTGATAAATGTTTAATGTTGTAATAGATTACAGCTTATATTTTATATCCATCATATCGGTACTCATTGCTCCTGAATTAACGTTACAACTATTTATCAACATATAAGAACAGTTACAGTATACGATAGAATAAGCATTTTTCTTTTCCGAGTCCTGTCAAACGTTCAATTTTATCCGTTGATTATGGGATTAAATTAAATTCGCTTTGGCGTTGATAGATTACGTCCTCTATTTTAATAGCTTAAGTGTTTATTTCAATACGTATGTGGGACTTTTGACCAACTACATAAAGGTTTTTAATGTATATTTGATTGAGAACATCTTTATGACAGTCCTTACAACCGAACCGACATATTGGTGAATATCACTTTTATTTTTGTGAGAAGATAACTATAGTTATGAATAAATGAAATATACCAATTATACTTTCCTTTGACATTCACCTTTTCCAAAATTTGTTAAATTAAAAAAATGACTATATAGTTTTCTATATAGTTTCTTTTTCAATTGATTGACTTTAGTTTACTAAATCACCCCTTATCAGTATCCATGTAGCTTAAGAGTTTGCCTTCATTCTCCAGACACCAGATTGAAAGTTTTATCAAAAACATATTCAACATATTATTTTGTCAAAGATGCAATTTCCTCGAACTCGTAGTATAATCCATCAGATCTTCATAAATTGTTAGAAAACCTAAATATGGTACGTATAGATCAAAATAAATTCTATCTTATTTTTACTACTTCTAATACATATTCACATCCAACATTTTTACATTTAACAGCTATTAAGCTAAATTTCACAACTATTTTGTAAACCTGGTGACAGAAAATATTTGTATTTACCTATCTCTCTAGCAGGCACGATTTGTGGAAACTGAAAAATGTTGAAATCATCATCTCTCTGACCGTACTATTTGTGGTGACTGAACAATTTTGAATTCACCATCATGCCTGCCATGGTCACTGAATCAGATAAATTAACAAACCATAAATCTGACAGTCACGATGCATTAAAGAATTTTTCATCCTACTGTACGGAAACACCTATTTTCAGTTCTCTTTTCGACGATATAGGGAGAAACGCCACCACGAAATACTGAACAAAACGTGTCTGTTACAATCAGTTGCAGCCCCGTATCAATGCATCATGTATTGTGTGTTGTCATGTGGTGATTTACAGGGTAATGTCACATTTCGGCGATGAAGGCCACAACGCCACCACGCTACTTTGACCAACGAGTTTCTGGTCACAATCAGTTGCAGTCCCGTGTCAAAGTCTAGTATATTGTATGTTGCCATGTCGCGGTGATTTATATGGTAATGACACATTTCGTCTAGTAGGCAACAACATTTCGGCGTCGTACTGACCAACAAGTGTTGGACAAAACCAGATGCAGCCGGTGTCAAAGCCTCGTGTATGGGCTGTTGCCATGTCGCGGTGATTACATAGTAATGACACATTTCGTCTAGTAGGCCACAACATTTCGGCGTCATACTGACCAGCAAGTGTCGGACAAAATCAGATGCAGCCCGTGTCCAAGCCTCGTGTATTGGTTATTGCCATGTTGTGGTGATTTACATGGTAATGACACATTTAGGCGATGTAGGCCGCAGCGCACTGTGTTACATTGACTAACAGCTGGAAGTTATCGGCTTATATAATGGTGATTTTTTTGTATAATGGCAGCTGAGCGACACCGAGAGAGTGAGAGGGGGTAACATGAGAGTCAGGTGCTGTGTGGGCGAGACCATGCCGACAATATTATGTTTACTGAAAATTGAAGTTTCAGTAATGTTACAACCTGCAGATGGTGGTGGTCAGATTTTTTTAAGAACCTGAAGCGTTTATGTTGGACACTGAACCCACTACCCCCCCGACGGTATCCGGTTGAGATTGCTCAAACGGCGCTACATGGTGAACTGAGCCCCGTCTCCACCAACCGAACATTTGTGAAGCCCGCTTAACATTGTATGGAGTTGGTTTGGTGGGTACACCTTTTCGAACATTTTTATCGCCATAATAAAAATGAAAATGAAATGAAAAATGCCTTTATTTAAGAGGCGAAGTTAGCACTATCAAATCCTCTCTACCACTAGAAACAAAATTTACATTAACTAAGATAAAAATCTTAAGTCGTGAATAGTAAACATGACATAAAATAATAATTATTAATTTAACAAACAATTTTTTAAAATAAAAAAAACTAGATCAGACAAACACGCACCATTTTGATAAAACCATTTGAGATAAAATAAAACTATGTTAAGTTAGTATTTAAAATATAAATTGGCAAAATGCGTAAAAATAATCAAATTTAAATCATACGCAGAGTAAATATATATATATATATATATTGAAATCATGTATTTTATATAAATATCAATTATTATTTTATGATACAAATGTAAATGGTAGGGTGTAAGAAATCGTCAACGTCTGGTATGGTGCAACGCTAAGTACCAAGGGGCCACATATGACAGCCTAGTTCAACAGATACAGTTTTGTGGTTCTATTATAATTATTTTTCACTTTAAATATAACAGCAGCAATGTTTGAACTAATGAGACCCTAATAGAAGGAATGATGATATGTAGTAGTGTCTGGATCAACTGTAGTAGAGATGTTAACACCAACAAAGCAGGACCAAGGCCAAGCCTCTCCCGTGGGTGCTCATCAATAACAAGGCTCAAGTGTTGACTCGGATCAAGAGAGAAACTCGTTAACAAAGTCGCTACTTTGGTTGATCGCTTCTCTAAACTAACATTTTTGACTTTTTAGTGCTCTTATAATTTGTTTGAAACTACTTTATTTGGCACAACAAATAACTATTCACAAATCAGAGTTTTAGGTTTAAATTTGGTTAAATTATGTGTTTTATTCAGGACCCGGTAAGATTTATTGTATCCAAATACAGAAACGAAATTCGTCAAAACTTACTTAGAATTAAAATGAATCGCATTCATACCGTTCCAACACATGAATCAAATAAAAATAACCACTCATCATTACAAACCCGTCGAACATGTTATATAAAGAAGCAATCCGAAGATTTAGAGCCGCCTTTGCAATGTTTGGAGACTTGGAGAGTGAACAAATAACAGGCAAACAATTGAGGACAATAACTGCGAACTTGACTGCACAAGTCGTCAAAGTAAGCTTGGAAGTCCTATTTATGTTAGAGAATACAACGTAGTACATTATTGACAATAACTGCGAACTTGACTGCACAAGTCGTCAAAGTAAGCTTGGAAGTCCTATTTATGTTAGAGAATACAACGTAGTACATTATTGAATGACACTGTCCTATATATTTTATATATTTTTCCACGATGTCATTTACGCATATGGTACATAATAGATAATACGACGAGGCTATTTAATTTTGAAAATACATTAAAGGTGGCCGTAACATTAGATTGAATAAATGAATTTATTTCAAACAAAACAGCATCTAAATACAGCCATAATATTTTTGAGGTATAGAATCTGGCTACGTTAACAAATCAAGTATTGTTTTTAACTAAAACAGAATAATTACATCTAATTAACTTAACACTCCGCTGTCTATCATCAATTCAAAAATATTATACCTGCTTGCTGAAGTTTCTGCTAATTACCTGATGGAAAATATAACGATTTAAAATTGTTGTAAATCACAAATTTAATGATGCAATACAATAATACAGATTTGAAATAATTGAAAATTGTAGTTTAACTAAACTAAAACACTGTTTAGCTAACGACAGACTTCTTATGTTTGTTGAGACTGTCTTGTTATTGTGGAATAAGACTGAATGGCAACCTGTCCAGGACCAGATATTTTAAGCGAAATATGAATGAGACATGAGTGTAAAATGACTGTGGCGCGATCTTGTAGTCTTGTTACTAGGTAAGGCTGACATTTTCCTTAGACAGTTCGAGACAATGACATATCTTAGGAACCTACAGCTTAACGTGGAGTCCGAACCTTTGCCTCTGAATTACAGACTGGCCTAATTCATTGATGTGTTGTCATTAAAATAAATTAAAAAAATCTTGTTCATCTATTAATCTGTGCCAATTTTGTCTTCCTTGGAGTTATATTATCAAACAGATACCCCCTTTTAATTTTTATCTTAAAATACCTTTTGTTTTTTCATAGTGCATACTATAGGTCTGAAGAACTTTAGGCTGATGAATTTGTGTGATTTCATCTGTTATTGTATTGATTGATTTCAAATGTGTTATACTGTACACCAAACTGAACTTGATATCATAAACATTTAAAAGGTTAAAACTTTAATATTAGTATGCAAATTATATTTAAAATCACAGGTTCCAACTAGTATATATATAATGGTGGAGGCCAACGAGATAAAGGCCTAAAAATATTACACCATGATACTGTACGTGCTGTCATAGTATCTACTAATTGTCTTTAGAAAAAGATTTTGTTTGTTAATCATGTTATATTACGTATTGATTGGCTCAACATTTATAGAGATTGCTGTTTAATCACCAATTCCCCTTTCAATTCTCCAAATGAATCTGCGCCAACGTTCACTTATGATGTTGTATTGGTAGAGTTTGATTTGCCTTGGTCTAGATAGTGTGTCATGTAAACTCATAGATGAAAATTTGTAGATTCGGGTTGATCTCAAGAATCTTTATTGCCATTGATCCATCATTACAAAAAAAAACAGAAATAGGCAAAGTCAACAATCTTAAAGACTAATTAACCTAGCATGGCATACATAAAACAGTTAGAACCTTATATTCAAGTCACAGCCTAAAAATTCCTCTACACTATAAAATGGATATGCAATGAGCCATTCACTAAAGGTAACTTTTAAACGATTAAAAGAAACCATCCGGACATTATCGGGCAGCCTATTGAAAATTTAACACAGTTAACTCTGTAAGAATTACCTGTTTTAGACAATCTGTGCTGTGGTAGATTGATTTTGTTTTTCCCTCTGGTGTTGTGATGGTGAATTTTTTTTCTTTCATTAAAATCTGTAATGTGCAATTTAGTGTAGGTTAGAATGTTGTATATCTCAGGGCCTACGTGACTGAGATTATCTCACGTTTTCTTCTGAGTCACCGTTTCGGGGTTTCCCGTATATTACCACACAAGATGTAAAAGAATCATGTATGTCATGACGTCAACGCATGTTACGTCTCCACGACGTTAGACGTGTCGCTTTCCGAACACCTGCATTTTAACACTCACACATCTTACATTATCTCATTCCGATATACGAGTACATCGGAATCCGCGCATACTTCATACACTGCGTGAGTGGGATTTAATAGTTTAGAATGTAGGGAACCATTCTGCAGTCAAGTGTGTCAAGGTGACAGTATTTAATGACCAACTGAGGAAATTCATTAGCGACAGGGACATTTGTCATCCGACACACGTGCACAGCAGATTGGCAGTTGGAACTGGCCACTCGCAGCCTCATTTGCCGAAACAGAGGCACCTGGCATAATGCTATGGAAATCTACATAAACTGCTAAAAGTAGAGGCATCAGCGAATTTCCTAGGGAAAAGTGAGCTAATCGTATGGCCCGTCTGGTGATATTTAAGCCCGGGACCATGATATAAGATCATAACTCAACCCCCTGATCACTTTTGGGGGTCATTAAAATTATATATATTTATATATATTTATATATAATATATGTTAATATATGTTTTATATATTTATATATATACATATACATACATATATGTACATATGTTAATCTTTTACTGTAGAGCTTCCCCTTAACTTTATATATGTACTACTAAATTATATTTCGGGCCATTGTATTATACCACTAGTAAACGAGGATGTAAGTCCGCAGACTCCGCACGTTTCTAACACACCTTTTCTAAAATTTAAACATTCAATGGTAACAATGTTATTTCAAGATATGACGTTCTTAGAAACCTTAAAAGAATAAGATTTCTTTATAAAAAATTACTTGTAAAATAAGTTTTCTTGTAAAATAATAAATACCTTTATTTAATTGTTATTTTCCATTCCATTAAAAGACCTTTACAGGGTGTGTAGTTAGGCCTACACCGCGCATAAATCAAATAAGCGAGTCACAAATGATCACAACGGCGCTGTTAGCCTGTTGGAATGCAGAGAGCGCTGTGATGCATAGCAACAAATCATTACTACAACGTAACGACAGACTACTCGCATCTGTTTTAGTAATCCGTTAGCGATATCCACCCTATTAATGAGCGGGTGTTAATGGTACTTACTCCCACAAACAACTCCGAGTGATAGGGCCTACATTATAAAATTACTTTAGTAGTACTGTGTCGGCGATTCATATATCAGATTGCAAAGTCCTGAGCACAGATCTGTAGTCTATATGGATAGTCAAAGTAAAGGTTAAAGAAGTTTAAGTTGGAAAGATATCCTCATTTTGTCAAAAAAATTAAGGTAAGGTTTTTGTTGTAATGAAATAACTAACTGACCAGTAGAGTCAATTTTACTTTTAATGTATTTCAAGGTTGATTACTTTTTATTTTAATTAATTTTTTTATTTATATGTATTTTTTTAATTTATTCTCTATCAAACACCCTTTTTACAACCAGTATTTCAGTATTTTCATTAATCATTATCCTCGTCATACTAAAATCACCTGAAATAGTATTCAGGTGCTTTTAGACGAGGATAATGCTTTTTATGACGAGGATACAACACAAATACTAAAATAATAAAATGATATATTACATAAAATAGTCATATAACAAACATTGTACCAACACAACATACGAAATTTCAAAAAACCATCAAACATCTGGTTTCATCGTTTTAAGTTTCTAAAGGTTGGTTACGTCATTTGAATCCTTGGGTTTCGCTTAAAAAAACAAGTTTGGCAACTTGTTGTAACATTGTTGTTTTGTTGTTCAGATGTCCTTTAAGCTAATTTACAATGCCCGAGGATCTTGAAAGTAACACAATTGATTTCGCAAGGGGTGTAATGTCAGTTGGTCAAGGTTTTAAGCGCATGAACTTGACAAACCTTATACTGTATAGACAATCATTTCAAAAGACCGATATTTGCTATTAATTGTTAGGTTTAAAAAAATACATAAAAGGTAGTTTATTCTTACATTAATAAACAATGGATTCTCTATAAAACAAGTAACTGTGTTTATCGCAGCTGCTCAGTGCTCACGTTGGCCCCCGTGGCGTCACCCAATCCTCTCTGACAAGCTAGTGACAGTGTTGATGGCAGCTGCTCAGTGCTCACGTTGGCCCCCGTGGCGTCGTCGCCCAATCCTCTCTGACAAGCTAGTGACAGTGTTGATGGCAGCTGCTCAGTGCTCACGTTGGCCCCCGTGGCGTCGTCGCCCACTCCTCTTTGACAAGCTAGTGACAGTGTTGATGAGCAGCATTGTGCTCACGTTGGCCCCCGAGGCGTCGTCGCCCACTCCTCTCTGACAAGCTAGTGACATTGTTGATGGCAGCTGCACAGTGCTCACGTTGGCCCCCGTGGCGTCGTCGCCCACTCCTCTCTGACAAGCTAGTGACAGTGTTGATGGCAGCTGCTCAGTGCTCACGTTGGCCCCCGTGGCGTCGTCACCCAATCCTCTCTGACAAGCTAGTGACAGTGTTGATGGCAGCTGCTCAGTGCTCACGTTGGCCCCCGTGGCGTCGTCGCCCACTCCTCTCTGACAAGCTAGTGACAGTGTTGATGGCAGCTGCTCAGTGCTCACGTTGGCCCCCGTGGCGTCGTCGCCCAATCCTCTCTGACAAGCTAGTGACATTGTTGATGGCAGCTGCACAGTGCTCACGTTGGCCCCCGTGGTGTCTTTCACCCACTCCTCTCTGACAAGCTAGTGACAGTGTTGATGGCAGCTGCTCAGTGCTCACGTTGGCCCCCGTGGCGTCGTCGCCCAATCCTCTCTGACAAGCTAGTGACAGTGTTGATGGCAGCTGCTCAGTGCTCACGTTGGCCCCCGTGGCGTCGTCGCCCACTCCTCTCTGACAAGCTAGTGACAGTGTTGATGGCAGCTGCTCAGTGCTCACGTTGGCCCCCGTGGCGTCGTCGCCCACTCCTCTCTGACAAGCTAGTGACAGTGTTGATGGCAGCTGCTCAGTGCTCACGTTGGCCCCCGTGGCGTCGTCGCCCACTCCTCTCTGACAAGCTAGTGACAGTGTTGATGGCAGCTGCTCAGTGCTCACGTTGGCCCCCGTGGCGTCGTCGCCCACTCCTCTCTGACAAGCTAGTGACAGTGTTGATGGCAGCTGCTCAGTGCTCACGTTGGCCCCCGTGGCGTCGTCGCCCACTCCTCTCTGACAAGCTAGTGACAGTGTTGATGGCAGCTGCTCAGTGCTCACGTTGGCCCCCGTGGCGTCGTCGCCCAATCCTCTCTGACAAGCTAGTGACAGTGTTGATGGCAGCTGCTCAGTGCTCACGTTGGCCCCCGTGGCGTCGTCGCCCAATCCTCTCTGACAAGCTAGTGACAGTGTTGATGGCAGCTGCTCAGTGCTCACGTTGGCCCCCGTGGCGTCGTCGCCCACTCCTCTCTGACAAGCTAGTGACAGTGTTGATGGCAGCTGCTCAGTGCTCACGTTGGCCCCCGTGGCGTCGTCGCCCACTCCTCTCTGACAAGCTAGTGACAGTGTTGATGGCAGCTGCTCAGTGCTCACGTTGGCCCCCGTGGCGTCGTCGCCCACTCCTCTCTGACAAGCTAGTGACAGTGTTGATGGCAGCTGCTCAGTGCTCACGTTGGCCCCCGTGGCGTCGTCACCCAATCCTCTCTGACAAGCTAGTGACAGTGTTGATGGCAGCTCTCAATCTCCAACGGTTACCGAGATATTATAAATCTAAACACAGTACGTTGTATTTTGGGGCTCCAATGTTAATCTTAAGGAGGATAGGGAAAAATGCATGTTTCACTCACCAATCAATATTTTTGGATGAAACTTGATATTTAGCTTCATGTAGTTAAAATTCATCCATTTATTCTTAAAAATCATAGTTTATGTGTTTATCATGGCAGCTAACCTGCATATTCTTTTCCCATGTTAATCATATAGAGATTAGGTAAACTCCTATATTTTTGGACAGATGATGATGAAACTTGATATGAATGGTCAAAAAATAAATTGTTTATGCTAGAATCACCTACTTTCAGCGTTCCTCACAGCAGCAAACCGGCATACTCTTTCCCATGTTAATCTTATGGAGAATAGGCAAATAACTCTCATATTTATCGACAGATAATAAAAAAACTTATCATACATTATTATTAATATGTTATTGATTTGAAAATAAGATAATATAAGATATATTAATGCAATTGTAGTTTATTGAGAATTATAAACATAGTTCCATGCTTGTTTAATTGATATACGGATATAAACTTTTCATTATTTATATAATGTTTAATATGTTTGACATTTCGTAGATGTTAAAATCAAATAACCTCTCAAACCCAAAAATACAAACTTTTACAACATATTTTTTTCATATCTAATGTGTATAAGACCATAATAATCCAATTTTATTAGTAACACATATCCTTCAGAGTCTAAGATATGCAAATACCATGATTCTACAGGAACGAATTAGAATCAAGAATGCACTCTCTATGTTAAAACTAACTGTTGACTCGAAAGTCAAATCCAAGATAGCTTCTGGTTGATTATATAAAATAAAGGAATTAGTCGTTTACTTATTAGTAATTATTTTATTATGTAGGCCTACATCTTAAAGGAAATATTTCTTGTAAGGAGTAAGATTAAAAATAAAAATTTACACGAGTGTGAAAAGTAAATAACAAATTGGGCATATTGTAACCTCAAATTACCTGATACAGTATGTATGAGAACAAATCAGCTGTTGGTCTAATCATACCTGCTGCTGATGTCACTATATCCCATTTGAGAAAACATCGCAGTGATGTTTTTATTAAAGTCAAAATAATCAATGAAATTCCATTCAAATTAGATAACCAAACTTTGCAGTCTGTTACCCTAATTTGTATTGCTCCCTCTAGTTTTCCCCTTTTAATCAATTCGTCAGTTTCATCAAAGAACTAGCTGCTGCAGGCTTAGTGGTATTTGCCAATAATTTTTTGGGTTAAACAAAACAATACAAAACAAAATCATAAAATTATATTTTTCAATAACTAAAAATAATATCGCGAGTTGGCACTTACTTACGAAGGATCGCAACCTTCAAAGTTGTTCCATTTTGAATTACATGTTTTTAAAATTGGAGGATCATAACCATATCTAGTTTCTTTGTTGCAGATGTAAAACTAAATTAGATTAGGGGCTTGAACATTTTTGATATCTCGTTTTATTTATTATGTGAAACGTTTATTTATTAGTCTATGATATTTTAATTACTATATTATTTTGTTAGTCAAATATGTATAAATGTATATAAAAACATTATATTTTCTTCCCTGTGGGGATTAGTTTAGATCATGTATTTGTCTAAATGGAATGTTTTCAGTTCATCTAAACAGCTGTTCCTATAACCAAACTATGACGTCACTAACCATATGATATCACTGTTTCAAACCTTGGGCGCACAAATTGCTAACCCCCCCTCCCAGAGCTAAGACATATCCATGTCAAAAATCATTAACCGTTCCAAATACCGTAGAATAAATAAATAACAATAGTCTAGCGTATTTTTTTCGATATGATAAACTAGTGTATTGACTTTAAATTTAAGTCATACAGGTTAAATACAAACTTATTAACCTAAACGTGACAACCTTAATTCTATACGCCACACAATGTCTGTATAAAATCTCGAGTAAAATGAACAAATCTGAATTAATTTATTTTTGATAATATCGATTTGATAATACGATATATAAAATAGAGTAGATTAAAGTTTTATTGTTGAACGAGTGTGAAACAGCTTTAGCCGTTTGTCAAAACAATAAAATTTCTTGTAACATCTGGAGGGTAACAATAAATTATCCCACTAATTTGTAATACCTGAAAGTGTCCTCGCAGCAATAAAGAGCTTGACGACGCGACGCGTTCCTCTCGTATTTTATCCTCAATGGTTGCCCAAGCCCAACCTTAGGTTATTGAAAATTTCCTCACCGCTCGCCGAAAACAAGCCCAACCTTCCTCATGATTATACAGAGCGTCCTTGAGTGAACTAGGTTGATAGGTGAGTGAGAGTGCAAGAGGAAATATAGACGTTTATAATCTCACGACACTCGTTAAATACTAATTAGAATATTTAAAATCAGAAACAAATTGTCAGACTATTTTTATATGGATGCATTCAAATATTTATTTCAACGTAAAATACTCGAAATTCCTTTTAAAATATTTTTTCCTTGAAGCGAATTACAAAGCAATTGCAAAAGTTTAATATCGTCACTATTCTCATAAAGTTGAGCGATAATACTAAAATCTGTCTTACATTCAGTCAGACTTTGTTTCCAATCGCATGATTTTACTAATGAGTTGCGTTACACTGGTATAGCAGTATAAGATTGACAGTCCTCATAGTACAAAATCAAAACATAATAATATCTTTATTATCATTAAAGGCGATGATTTAACGTGATATTAGAAACAAGAGAAAAACACTTTGCTAGAATAACCCTGTAGTAGCAGACCTGAACACTTGTTTTACCACAATTTTACAAATTATAAGGATTTTATATTTTCTTATTTTTTGCATTAATAAGACTAATAAGGGCTGCTTCCAGCTAACTAATTTAGAGTTTTTGTATACTCAAATAAATATTTACTATTTGAAGGCTTATTACCACAATTAAAAATAGAACCGAGAAATAAATCTTACTTTTCCTCACAATGAAGAAAGAAAGCAAAAACATAGATTAATTATGAAGATGCTTTGGGAAGAACGAAAAAGAGCGAAATCATGAACAAATTTAAGTCGAACTATACTATACTTTATATATAGGCTAAACATCTAACTCCTAACGAGTGGCCTGACATTCTACCACCATTTTGATGGATGTGATTTATAAAGATTTACGAAAGCCAATTTTCAATCACGCAGCTCACCACAATCAAAATTTTGAGGGCTGTTATGAACTTAAAGCCCTCCACCAAATTCTACCACATCAAAACCTTAAAAAAACCAAATAAGTTTAAGAAATTCTGAAGTGGCACACCAGTTGGTTTTGAAATTAAAATTTCCTACAGTATTAAATCCCAGATAGTTTACTACTTGATAGTTTATTATTTGCAAACCAACACTCTCATTCATTCAGTATACTACTCTACATTTTATGAAAAGTATTTATAATAGTCATTTGGCACTTATGAAGAATATAAATAAATAAATATATATATATACAGTATTAAAAAAAAATACAAAATGTATTGCGTCTATTATCTCAGAAAGAATATAAGTTTCTCCTTTTAAAAATAAAAATTTCTTAGTATATTTTTTTAAGTCAATAATTATTTTAATCAGGCACAAAGGTACCTCATTTCTCATGTTGAAATCGTTCTGTTAATCTCATGGAAGGGGGGAAATGGGGTTCAGTGAGTGAAGAGCGTTCTAAATGTTGAATACCACCTTAATACAAACAGCAATCATTAGATAAATCAACAACTAACATTACATGGTTTAAAGAATTATAATAACCATTCCAAGTCAACAAAATGGCGAAGTACTCAGTACAATAAAAAAGACCAATTCTCGATAATTATCACAATGAAGTTTTACTCGATTAGCAGGACCAACAAAAGCTAATGCGTTCTTATACAATGAAATCTGCTTGCCACTCGTAGATGGAGGCAATAGCCAGGACCAAGCAGACCAAGCTAATGCTCCGATACTTATCACAAGGCGCTGAAGATCTGCTTGCCACTCGTAGATGGAGGCAATAGCCAGGACCAAGCAGACCAAGCTAATGCTCCGATACTTATCACA
This sequence comes from Nephotettix cincticeps, assembly GCA_023375725.1. Classification (NCBI taxonomy): domain Eukaryota; kingdom Metazoa; phylum Arthropoda; class Insecta; order Hemiptera; family Cicadellidae; genus Nephotettix; species Nephotettix cincticeps. Next base: position 53,804,031 of record CM041791.1, read on the forward strand.
AGGCGCTGACACCCGCACCCTCTGCTTGCCACTCGTAGATGGAGGCAATAGCCAGGACCAAGCAGACCAAGCTAATGCTCCGATACTTATCACAAGGCGCTGACACCCGCACCCTCTGCTTGCCACTCGTAGATGGAGGCAATAGCCAGGACCAAGCAGACCAAGCTAATGCTCCGATACTTATCACAAGGCGCTGACACCCGCACCCTCTGCTTGCCACTCGTAGATGGAGGCAATAGCCAGGACCAAGCAGACCAAGCTAATGCTCCGATACTTATCACAAGGCGCTGACACCCGCACCCTCTGCTTGCCACTCGTAGATGGAGGCAATAGCCAGGACCAAGCAGACCAAGCTAATGCTCCGATACTTATCACAAGGCGCTGACACCCGCACCCTCTGCTTGCCACTCGTAGATGGAGGCAATAGCCAGGACCAAGCAGACCAAGCTAATGCTCCGATACTTATCACAAGGCGCTGACATCCGCACCCTCTGCTTGCCACTCGTAGATGGAGGCAATAGCCAGGACCAAGCAGACCAAGCTAATGCTCCGATACTTATCACAAGGCGCTGACACCCGCACCCTCTGCTTGCCACTCGTAGATGGAGGCAATAGCCAGGACCAAGCAGACCAAGCTAATGCTCCGATACTTATCACAAGGCGCTGACACCCGCACCCTCTGCTTGCCACTCGTAGATGGAGGCAATAGCCAGGACCAAGCAGACCAAGCTAATGCTCCGATACTTATCACAAGGCGCTGACACCCGCACCCTCTGCTTGCCACTCGTAGATGGAGGCAATAGCCAGGACCAAGCAGACCAAGCTAATGCTCCGATACTTATCACAAGGCGCTGACACCCGCACCCTCTGCTTGCCACTCGTAGATGGAGGCAATAGCCAGGACCAAGCAGACCAAGCTAATGCTCCGATACTTATCACAAGGCGCTGACACCCGCACCCTCTGCTTGCCACTCGTAGATGGAGGCAATAGCCAGGACCAAGCAGACCAAGCTAATGCTCCGATACTTATCACAAGGCGCTGACACCCGCACCCTCTGCTTGCCACTCGTAGATGGAGGCAATAGCCAGGACCAAGCAGACCAAGCTAATGCTCCGATACTTATCACAAGGCGCTGACACCCGCACCCTCTGCTTGCCACTCGTAGATGGAGGCAATAGCCAGGACCAAGCAGACCAAGCTAATGCTCCGATACTTATCACAAGGCGCTGACACCCGCACCCTCTGCTTGCCACTCGTAGATGGAGGCAATAGCCAGGACCAAGCAGACCAAGCTAATGCTCCGATACTTATCACAAGGCGCTGACACCCGCACCCTCTGCTTGCCACTCGTAGATGGAGGCAATAGCCAGGACCAAGCAGACCAAGCTAATGCTCCGATACTTATCACAAGGCGCTGACACCCGCACCAACTGCTTGCCACTCGTAGATGGAGGCAATAGCCAGGACCAAGCAGACCAAGCTAATGCTCCGATACTTATCACAAGGCGCTGACACCCGCACTCTCTGCTTGCCACTCGTAGATGGAGGCAATAGCCAGGACCAAGCAGACCAAGCTAATGCTCCGATACTTATCACAAGGCGCTGACACCCGCACCCTCTGCTTGCCACTCGTAGATGGAGGCAATAGCCAGGACCAAGCAGACCAAGCTAATGCTCCGATACTTATCACAAGGCGCTGACACCCGCACCTCTGCTTGCCACTCGTAGATGGAGGCAATAGCCAGGACCAAGCAGACCAAGCTAATGCTCCGATACTTATCACAAGGCGCTGACACCCGCACCCTCTGCTTGCCACTCGTAGATGGAGGCAATAGCCAGGACCAAGCAGACCAAGCTAATGCTCCGATACTTATCACAAGGCGCTGACACCCGCACCCACTGCTTGCCACTCGTAGATGGAGGCAATAGCCAGGACCAAGCAGACCAAGCTAATGCTCCGATACTTATCACAAGGCGCTGACACCCGCACCCTCTGCTTGCCACTCGTAGATGGAGGCAATAGCCAGGACCAAGCAGACCAAGCTAATGCTCCGATACTTATCACAAGGCGCTGACACCCGCACCCTCTGCTTGCCACTCGTAGATGGAGGCAATAGCCAGGACCAAGCAGACCAAGCTAATGCTCCGATACTTATCACAAGGCGCTGACACCCGCACCCTCTGCTTGCCACTCGTAGATGGAGGCAATAGCCAGGACCAAGCAGACCAAGCTAATGCTCCGATACTTATCACAAGGCGCTGACACCCGCACCCTCTGCTTGCCACTCGTAGATGGAGGCAATAGCCAGGACCAAGCAGACCAAGCTAATGCTCCGATACTTATCACAAGGCGCTGACACCCGCACCCTCTGCTTGCCACTCGTAGATGGAGGCAATAGCCAGGACCAAGCAGACCAAGCTAATGCTCCGATACTTATCACAAGGCGCTGACACCCGCACCCTCTGCTTGCCACTCGTAGATGGAGGCAATAGCCAGGACCAAGCAGACCAAGCTAATGCTCCGATACTTATCACAAGGCGCTGACACCCGCACCCACTGCTTGCCACCTTGCCACTTCTAAACTCTTCCATCCATACACGTCTGTTTCCTAACAAAAAGTATTTCAACGACTTTCAGGTTCGTTTGCGAAAAATCATTTTGTAATACAGTAATTATCATTGCAATTTTGTAGTCAACCGAATCCTATATAAAAAATGTTAAAACACTACATTTTTCATTAAATTTGGATTTGTATTATCCTATTTTATAGGTAGGCTGTACAATGTTCTCTGCAGTTCTGATACAATAGGGTTTTCTTAATTTCATATTATAGTTCCTTCAGTAAATACTGTATTTAAAAAATCCGACTACGCAGTTCAAGCCCGGTTAGGTAAGTAAGTGAGTTATTCGTATCCAGTGGCGCAAGACCTGTCACGTTTTGAACGACTGCCTCTATTTAGTATGTGACTGGTACAAAATACATTAATGTATTAATTTAAATGCATATTAACGTTGATATTTAATTATTTAATAAATAAGCTGAACACGGTTTAAAGATTATGCAACAATAACGTAGAAAACTATGTATAATACGTAGATTTATAACATGATAGATTTGATTATATTTTCACAGTATTGCAAATTAGGCTCTTACGGTGTTGAATCATCAATAATTCTGTCATATACGAGTATTTCAGACAGTTATAACCATTATTTCAGCTGGAAAACCATTACAAATAGAAATGGATGCAATATGCCAAACCAAGCAGACAAGCTAAAAATGCTCCGATATGAAAAATTATCACAGCAGCTCGTACTCAGCGAATTTCCATCAATAATATAGACAAGTTTAAAAAAAATCTGTCCAAAAGAGATTTACATTCTCCATAATAATAGAGTTGAGGTTAGACTGTGAGGCACTGAATTCAGACCAAAATAATTAACCATTATACCTTCACAACAGCCAAAAAGGATTTGACCCTATGTAGATGGGAAAAAGAAGGTTTGCTGCCAGTAAAAATAACATATTTTTATCATAAAAGGATACTCACCTTGAAGCTTATCACGTTTCATTAAAAAAAGATTCAAGGGAAATTAACCCTATTTCAAGATTAACATTGTCACAATCCTCTGCTTTATATTTTATAAACTCTAGTTAGATTGAGAAAACAACAAGTGATTTTTTACATTCTAAGAATATAAAATAAAATTTTAAAAAATTACATGTGAAAAACGCACCCATTTTGTACAAAAAAATATTCCCATTGCCTATATGCTTTTACGAACTGTCACTTTGTAAATACACGTCTCTCAAATTTTCTCATCACCTTTTTTCTGTTATCGTGTAGAGACACATATATTATTTGTAATAATTTACATTTATATATACATATATATATATATATAAAATTTTTAAACTATTGTTTTCTATCATGAAGAAAAAATATACATGTAAAGTTTTTCTTTAAGTTCAATAGACCTACTAATAGTTCTTTATATGGGAAAATTCGCTAAACTATGAATTTTTACATAAATGGATAGATTCACTAGGTAAATAGTTTTAAATATTGATTATATGGAAATTATTAATTTTCCTTCCTCCATAAGATTATTTGGTACACAATACTTCGTACTGTTTTTGATTTTTTAATATATACATTAGATAGAGAAAAAAATTTAAGGAAATTAATTGTGATTTTTAATTTTAATGAAATATTTTAGGTTTTTAAAAATTATGTGTAAAAAAAAAAAACATTTTAATAAAAATGTTATAGATATTTGGTTTACAATGTAGATTGTATATAACGTTTACCAAATTTGGTCTTTCGGTATTTACGGTTTTCTCTAACGACAATATATATATTCATATATATAATATATATATACCAATATATATAAAAAATATATTGTTACTGGACAAAAAGGAATAAATGTAGTTAATATAGCCTTTATTAAAAATACAGCCATTCAACAGTTGGAATAATGTGTAACTTCAAAAAAGTATGATACATATAAAAAGTATGATATCTTATCTAATAAAGCCTTTGTTGACATTATTGATGAACGAACTGTAAAAAAGAAGGTTGAAATAATTCAAAATTTTAAATAATTATTGACAGCATTATAACAGAGTAAAGAAATGCGCGTCTTAAAAGTAAAAAGTAAATAACAAAAGGTTGCCAACCGTAACTTTAGTGAGCACATCGACATCGCTTGACATTTTAACCGAGGTATTTTATACTTTAATAATTTATGAAATTATTCTCTCTCTACAGAAGCATACGGCATACTTTGTCACTTATGCTTTGAGAATGCTCAGCTGATGTGACAGTAAATGTTAGTGTACTTATTTGTTTTATCGGTAATAATTAGAAAATATAAATATAAAAAATATATATCTACTATTATTTAAGTATTAGTAATGATCGATGAGGACCCAGAAAACTTTTTATGAAACTGAAGAATGAAAATTAAACCAGACGACAAACAAACTAAAGAACTTAAGTGCAACGTTTACAGTATGTCCTAGACTCGAGATTATAATCTCAATGAAAAATTGGCATATCTTAAAATATATTATAAACTAGGGAGGTTTAAGCGAATTTTCCATAGGGAAGAAGTTATTATTAAGTTATATATATACAACTTTTGTATATCAGGTATATATTTACCGTTGTATATAATTACAATATAAGTGTAAATATATTAAGTAGTGTTGGAAGACGTGAGTTTTTACTTAATCCTATAGTAAAACCAACATGTATAATGCTAATCAAGAGGTTATTCAAATAATGTTTTATAAAGTAATTACTTATAAATTTGCAATTTCATTATTAGTCTGGTTGGCCAACTAAATATTTTTACCTCACTAGAAGTGTATGTTGAAGTTTCTGGCTGAGTTGCCACGAGGACTTGTTGAACAAACAAACGAGACAACATTCTGCATGAGGAGACAGACTTGTCGCGCGTTGGTGGCCAGGGAGCCGCGTGTTGGGGCGAAAGGTCATCTGATCAACAATTTATTATGTATTCAACCACCACCAGAGTAAAATGGGTGATTTATCATAAACCTCCAAATTTAACTAAGTATGAAAGTGAATTAATTAAATAAAGCATTATTTTAAGAACACATGAGAAAAGGGAATTACATATTTTAGACTCATTTGTCATGTTGAAGCGTTACAATAATGACTTCATCCTCAAAATAAAACATTGGAGTCATCCTTAAAAATATGTTGGTTTGCAAATTGATTCAATATTTAATTGGAAAAGGTTTGTTTAGAGTTTATTAAAGTTTCGTGTAAATATTAGTGCATTAAATTATTTAATTGATAATATATATGATAATTCAATTTAGCTTACACTAAACTGAAAAAATTAACAAGTATTGTAACATTAATATTACTAATAAACAATCATTGTGATTTTTTAAATTTTTTTATTTTGATTTTTGGTCAATGAATTATTTACAACTAGAAATAAATAATTTGGTGCAGAACCTACACATCTATGACTATCCTAAAAGTTTAAAACGTGGTATCGAATTACCCGTTTAATGTAGGGACTCCCAAAGTGACTACAGTTGTGAGATTTCTGCAACAAACTCGGAATTAATTTACTTTTTGTGTCGGGTGACTATGGAAGTTGTGGCTATCATTTTCACATTGATGAAAATTTAAAATAATACGCTTTATTTTTCAATAATGCAAATCTACAAATTAACCAGAAGATTAGTAAACCGTTAGGTTTGTTTTTAAAAAACATTGTTTATTGAAGAAAGACGATAAGTGAACATATTTTAATATTTTTTTTGTCCAGTGTTATAAGAGCAATATCTAGGACTTTGGACTTTGGTAGTTACCAATCAAATAGTACCAGATTCAAATTTTGTTCATTGGGGAAATACGTAATTTTTGAATTTCCCTAAAATAAATAAAAATATAATGGGGTTTCTGCATTAAAAGATTAATTTACCCGGAGTCGTTATAAAGTGTTACTGATTTGAAAAGATACTGATCAATATAAAAACAATTTTTTGACCTGAGCTTTAAAATATTTTCATCCAACAAGTTGATTGGATGAGAAAATTTATTGTACTCCAGGTGACTAGCGCAAAATATTCCAAAGGAGCTTTCACAAGAGCTGCATGCTTGGTCGGCGTCGCCTGATTGTGAGGAGTGAAGCCTCAATAACGGCCAAGGCCGAGCGTGTTCTGCTGTTCATATTTCACCTGTGATCGCGACCACTCCTGCCCATCACCTCGGGCCTCCGGGTCTCCCATCGTCATAGTCTGGTTCTGAACATTCATTTCTGGACCTATTTACAACTGATTATTCTTTTTAAATTGAACGGCTATTCAATTTCTCCCCTAATATAAAATATATGGAGAAAGAATAGTTTTTGTCAACATTTTCTAGTTTGAGTAAAGAGTGGACATATCAGTCCGTGAATAAAAATACCCCCATCGCAGCAGATCTGCGTACTCAGCGAATTTCCAAATCAATAATATAATAATAATAATATATGACAAGTTTGATAAAAATCTGTCCATAAACATGAGACTTATTTGCCTATTCTCCATAGAGATTAACATGAAAAAAAGTGTGCAGGTTAGCTGCTGTGAGGAACACTGAAAGTAGTAATTTCTACCATAAATAGTTTTTATCTTAACATTTATACCAACTTTCATCAACATCTGTCCATAAATAAAGGAGTTTGCCTATTCCCTATATAATTAATATGGGAAAAGAGTATGCAGGTTTGCTGCCATGATAAACACATAAACTATGATTTTTAAGTATAAATGGATAGATCTCAACCACATAAAGCAAAATATCAAGTTTTATCCAAAAATATTGATTAATATGGGGAATATTAATTTTTCCCTATCCTCCATAAGATTAACATTGGAGCCCCACAATACAACGTACTGTGTTTAGATTTTTTAATATCTCGGTAACCGTTGGAGATAGAGAAAAACTTTAAGGAACTTAATTGTGTAGTTTTTTAAGCTGATTCCAACGGTGAAATATAAAATTATAAATATTTAAAAATTACATGTGAAAAACACAAAAAACACATTTTGGGGTACAAATCCCCCCCAAACTACCCGTTTCCATTGACCGATATGTCTGGTTTACGAACTCGTCCGAGCATTTGTAGAAATACACGTCTCTACCAAATTTGGTCTTAATCGGACCATTTTTACGCGAGTTATCGTGCTAACAGACATATATATATATATATATATATATATATATATATTTTAACGACTATTGTTTTTGGTCTCTGGGCAACTAAAGAAGAAAAAATAACATGGTCCCGGGCTTAACTCTTGCCATGAGACCTACGGTAATAGCTACTTCCCTATGGGAAATTCGCTAAAAGGGGTTTTCAGACTGATGTCTGTCTATCTGTCTGTGAACAAACCTCGAGACCACACCGATCGTCGGATTTTTATAAAATTTGGTGAACAGACATGTATTTTGGACCATTTTTGTTATATTTGATGTTTAGGGGTATTTTACCCCTGAAAACCCTTAAAATGAGAAAACATGAATTCCTCACAATCCGCTAACGATTTTGATTGAAATTTGATAGTTTATTAAGATCCTAAATAATATGATACCACCAGTATGTCTGTAGAACTAATGGTTCAAACGTTAAAGTCTTTTTAAATATAAAAACTCTTTATTTTTAACTTTTGGTCAAAACAATAATCTTCAAAACAGCTACAGTACTGTATTAGAATTATGAATACAACCTCATTGGCCGAGCATTTTTTTGTATAAGCCTTTATTGATAAATAACAGGATTTTGAATGCGATTAACTATGTTGTATGTATGTTGGTTACATGTGGAAAAACATTTTGTTTCGGCCTACATATACATAGATCTGACGTGTATGACAATAATAATAGGAATAGAGTAAAACTAGAGAAGCCTTATAGCATATTAATTAAGTGACAAAGAACTTTTCAGTAATAAGTCTCAAGATTTTTACAAAGTAACAAGAATCAAAACGGTTAAGTTAATAAACAATAATAAAAAAATAATAATTAAAATAATAAAAAAATGTATTATTATATTTGTTGTTTATTGTTGTTTATTTATTATATTTGTTAATAAAAAAAGGTTAAGTTTATTATAAAAAAATAATAATTAAAATAATAAAAAAATTTATTATTATATTTGTTGTTTATTGTTGTTTATTTATTATATTTGTTAATAAAAAAAGGTTAAGTTATACAACTGGCTGTGCTTGAATCCATTTTACGCACTAAAATAATACTTTGATTGTAAAAATATTTAAAATTTTAGTCTATATATTAAAAATGTTAGTACCGTAACTTTTATTTATGTAATTACATATAACTTTTATTCAAGTATTGTGCTATTTTATGTATGTATCGTACAATTTAGTAATGTATACCTTATAGTACAGTATATAATTTTAAACTTTTAACTTTTAATGTATCGCAAATATGTATAGGTCGTAACACGATTATTCAGTATTCTTTGTATTAGTTTTTGTCAAACATTCTTTTACTGTACCATGATCTTCCTGAATTGTTTAATTTGTAAACGCGAAATGTAACGTTGTCAATACTTCAATACTGTATCAAGACTGTATGTGCTGAAGACTAAATGTTATGAGAATTATTGGTCTATTATTTGGTCTGTTCTTATTTTACTAACTTTTACTCATTTTCTAATTATTTACAAATCTTTCTGTTTCCGATTGTTCTTCTTACACATACAAATCCTATTGATGTTTTTTTTTTTTTAGCAGAGACTTCAAGATTGCTCATTTTGTCATTGAGTCGTATTTTGTTTTTTGATTGGTTTATGAGGGCGACAAAACGCCTGATTTCTTTTCCTTTTTTCTTTTGGGTTTTTTTTTCTTTTATTTTTTGTACTGGTTTTTCGATTATGTTGATTTTTCTACTTGTCAAATACAGAAGAGGTAATGTGGTCTCATTTTCCAAATGAAATTTTTACGTTGTTGTTCCATTATGTTATTCATTTACTGTTAGTATTTTATTGTTTGTATCATTTCGTTTTTTAATTCCTTTTTCTTTTTATCCATTTTTCTTGTTTATTATTTTTCTATTTCATTTTTTTGTTTTATTTTCACCTATCTTTACTTTTTTCCTGGTTCGTTTGTGGTTTTTACATTGATGTTCCAAATTTCCAGGTTTTCTTGTTTGATCTTTATTAAACAGTATTATTTATGCACTGTATCTATTTACGTTTCTCTTTTGTGTCCTTATATCACCTATTATTTTGTACTTAAAATACCCCACTGATAGATTATAGTGGCTGTTCCTTTTGTCAAAACCAAAAAAGTATAATATTTACAAATCCTTTATTCCCGATTGATTCTTAAAACACATAACGAATCAAGAAATATTGATGTTTAAAAGTAGAGAAATATTTTTTAATTGATCGCATTATAGATATTATTTCAAACAAGAGACAAAACATTTTCATTTATGAGTACGTATTTGTTTGATTGAATGTAAATTATGAGGGCGACAAAACCCTGCTGAACCATATGAAAATATGATTTAGAGGGTTATTTAATCTAAATTTAATCAGCTTTAATTTGAGACTCGTGCGGAAACGTTCGTCAAATAATTAATACACACGATGTTTTATGATTAAATTGCATTCAAATCCTAGAAAGGTTCTACTGACTCAACAATACAGGTGAAAGGACATCGCATGCAATGTCGTTATGAAACTAAAATGTTCAGCAAATGAAAATGTTACAGTTGGTTTGTAACAGATCAAAAGACAATATTGAATATATTCCACGCCACATACATAGTAGTGATTTAATTCAATTAATATCAAATATTATTTATCCGCCCTCAAAAAAGAACCCAGCAATTCATCCAGAATTTAACGGTAAACTCTTTGAGATTGCTAAAACCAAAATTCCAAATAAATTGATTTGATTTTTAAATTAAAGTTAAACCTCCCCCCTATTTATTGCATATACCTTTTTAATACTTTTTAATTGGAAATATTGTTTTTACATTGATGTTATTAAAACTAATTTTCCAGGTTTTACATGTTTGATCTTTATTAAACAGTATTATTTATTCCGTATCTAAAATTTATCTTTACAACCATAATATCATACTTTGTGTACCCTAATCACCTCAATATATCTCTAGGTTTCGAAAACGTGAAAATGATTAACTGATAAGGATTATAGTGGCTGTGGTTAATTTGTCAAGATCTGCCAAAACTGTAGACGTAACTGATGAAGGTCTTTACGCTGCAACCAGGCAATGAATCACAGCAAACCAATGTTGCCAGGAGTAGCAAGGTTCGAAAACACAGGTCGTGAGTAATGTTGCAAGCAGTCATGGCCTCTCACTGGCGCATATCTCACTCATGCTGTTGTACTGTAATACCCAACTGACCACAGACTATGCTTATAGAGGGGTTAAGAGAAAATAAACTCGTATATACTTCCCTTTGTGAAATAGCTAAGATAATGGATACGTCTACAGGGAATGTTTTGAGATCCTTTAAACAGATGTCCTTATAATACTGACGTCATTTCCGTTTTGAGTTTTGGTCTGACGGATTGCCAATACCCCCACCCCCAGAGCTAAGATATATATATATATGTCAAAATTAAATTAAAAATAGTTAAAACTTAGTGTAGTCTAAAACCTTTGTCAAGGAGGAGGAATAAATGCAGTCATTCGGCGACCACACCCGCAGCATCACCACAACCATTCACGTTCACACAAACACCAACACACAACACAATACTGTACTGTTGTAATGAGAGGTTAACATCCACCACCAACCAACAGTAAACCCAATGGTTATTACTCAAAATGCGATACCTGGCCAGTAGGTTCAATAGCTTGTGCGCGTATCCCTTAACTCTCTCATCAATTTTATCAATGGTCCGATTCAACAAACCACGATTGTTACGACTAATATGATAGCGACGAGTTCGTGATTCTCAGTTTCCAAAATTAACTATTTTTTAACATGTAGCCTACATTTCACAGTAGGCAATTTCATTCACCTACATCATACGACCTACTTGTGGTAATTATACTACCTACGTGTAGTATAAAATACGTTCTTTTACTAATAAATCATATATTATGTTACGTCATATATTTTTATTTAAAAGCCATCAAAGTAAATCAACTTCAACTATTTATTATTTTATTAATTTTTATTAAAAAATAGCTGACCCGGCGAACTTTGCAACGCCCAACAGTAAATACGTGTTAACTTTAAGATTGGCCATGTTCTGAAGTCGAATAGCATTACGGCTTCGTTGTGTACATATTCTGGTTCATGGTTTCCCCAGAAGTGGCAAGCTTTTTACCTTTAACTGTAACATAAAATTAGTTATTTATATCTTCTTGAAATATTAGGTATTTATTTACTTAATAGTTTTAAATTGACGATTGATACATAATGCCTTGAATAGCATATCACATTGCTAATGGAAATTAAACTAATAGCTGCCGCTTAAGAAATCGAATGTTTTGATTTTATAAAATGTGTAACAAACTTATTCCTCGTGATTCATAAAGATTAGAAATTATGATTAGAAATAAATAGTGATTAGAAATATGACGCCATAGAATGGAAACAAATGGAGTTTTCAAAAACCCGTTTCACTAAAACCATACCGGACACATTTAGATCAACTTCCTAAAATTTCATGGCGATCGGATGAGTAGTTTGGAAACGTATAAAGGACATACATTCATTTTTATATAATACTAGATGACCCGGCGAACTTCGTAACGCCTAACAGCATATACATGTTAACTTTAAGATTAGCCATGTTCTGAAATCAAATAGAATTACGGCTTCGTTGTTTAGATATTCTGGGTCGTGGTATAGAGAATAACAGTACTGAAACGATAAGTCATATTAATAAAATTCCCACAACACAAATAAATCTTAGTGGATTAATCCATAACATTCTATTCCAACCCCTACCTAAACCAAACCTAACTGTAATACATCTTTTATGAGAAAGCTGATATATAACAGCTGATTTTTATAATTAACATAATAAAATGAAAATTTATGGAGTTTTCGAAAACATCTTTCCACTAAATCCTTTCCAGACACATATATAGAGCAACTTCCTGTGCGGGTAAAATAGTTATTATTGTGACTAAATATTAACCTGAAATAGTAAAACATTAACATAAAGAACATATATAAAAAAAACTAAAATATAGACTCAAATATCTATAATTGTCTATGATAAAAAAACTCTATATCTTTACTATGTTCACCAGGTTTTAAATCAATTTAATGAGTATGTTATGAAAGGTTAAAAAAATAGTAGGCAATGTAAACTAATTAGTTTTGATTTTAATTTGACAGCTGATATTTATTCCTGTCATATATCTGTAATAAATCTGGGTTTCTAGGGTTCAGAAATGGGTTTCTGAGAGCTGGTTTCTTCCTTTAATGAAATGTGGGTTAGTGTAAAGTAAACAAAAGTATATATTAGTGGGTATATTAGTGGTATTAGTAGGTATATATTATGGGTAGTCTCATTTTCATTGAAAAAGAAATTACAAATACAGTACCTTATTTTCAGTTACAGAAAGACAGATAGTTTGACCCTTTCCGGCTATTTGAGGGTATAACGTTAAAATAACTAAAAGTATTATAATTAAAGACAATGTATACCCTCTAATACAAAACTCTATCTGTTTTATATAGATTTTTCATCTATAGAATTTTTCGGAACAAGATTTCAATAAAGGAGGATATTTTAACATTTTATAGTACTAAAAGTTTATACGCTTCGGTGATTAGTTTTGTCTTTGATTATAAACGTTTATCATAATGGATACAGACGTAAACAGAGTTTACAAGAGGGTTTAGCTGCGATGGAACAATTTTATTCGGATAACAGGTCGCTTTGTAATCTGAGATGAGATGGAGGAGACTAGTGGAATCCAACAGAGTAATAAACGGAACAAGGGTAGGCTCTCGGCTCGGATCAGTTCTGCGACAACGCCAACACTTCTTAATACTCTCTGACTGACACTTCCTGGTCCTACACGCCATTGATCAATACGAGTACTAGTCCTAACATATCGTTATGAAATCGTTTCGTACAGCCTATATCATTTGTTGTTTATTATAAAAATTATATAAATCATATAAAATTTCCTGGTGACCGAGTTTTGCTCGGATGAAATAAGACATGACATGTATTATGCAAGTTAATTAGTAAAATTAAAACACATTTATACATCAATGTAAAAATAGTTTATATGGTTGAAATAGAACAGATTTAATATCCCTTAATTGATATAGCATAAAAACCTTTTTTACTAACTTGCGTATAAACTTTGAATAAAAATGTAGCTTTCCGGACTGAGATCGATTTCACAGTTTCCCACACACGAATCCTCCGCGCCAGCACTGTCCTACGGCAACTGATAAGATTAGACGTCGTTGAGGTTGTTTTAGCTGATCATATACTGTTTATTTAACTATCCATACAGGTATTATTAGCCTGAGATGATTGTGTTAGAAACGAAATGAGGATTAAAAAGCGGAAGAGAAATTTAATTTACACCAATTGGTTTGCAACAGTGGCTTCAAGCAATACAATACAAGTTTTCTATGAAAACGTAAAATATTTTGGAAATACTTTCTCTGCTTCTATTTGCGTACAGTTATTTTACCCTTTTATTTTAACAAATTATTTACCAATTTGATAATTTTTCAAGTATAATTTATACATAAAATAAATATTTATGCAAAACCTCCATTCACATATTGTTCACCGCCATCTTCAATCAACAACTGTCAAACGGTTATAACAGGTATTGTTATGTTGTTTGTTGTATTGTTCACATTTGATTTTCCTTAAGCTTAATGTTATTTTTTTAATTTTAATCTTAATATTAAAAGAAAACCGAGTCTTTCCTGGAAATTAGACCTATCTAAAGTTTATTTTCTACTGGTAAATTAGTTACTGTATTACCAAAATTTAAAGAAATTCGTTGGAGCCGTTTTCGATATCCTTCTGCTAATATACAAACCTTGCTCGTATTAGTTTTGTATAATTTTAGAGAACTAGTAATGTCGATTGTGATAAAAAAATGTACGAAAACAAGACATTTTAGAACATTTTGGCTGTAAAATAGCGCAACTCGATTTGAAACTGAAATGAAAATTAACTTTTGTGTCTGAGTGAAGATATTTTAAAACTTAAATGTTATATCCCCTGAGTAATATCTAAAATTCCTATAAATTATTAATTTTAACGTAAAAAGTTTAAACGAATTTTAATCTTTTTAATGACTTTTATTGAATATGTGGAGTTAAAATGGCAAGTAGTTTAATCCCAAAAAATAAATAATACAAATGCATGTGGTTTATATACATATATATATATACATACATACATATATATTATACATATATATGAGTATAATATTTAAATACTAATTATAAAAACTAAGTTTGTTACAGAAAAAAACCTTTAGATGATAAAACAATTCATTTATATGTATTATTATACAGTCAATATGAATTTTAAAGATTTTTTAAAAATTTGTATGATCATTTTCTTTATTTAATTTCAATGTTTAAATAAGGCAAAACTTATAATTTTAAGATGATTTTATTTGTATTTCTCAATTTATTTAGAAATTAATCGTTTCTTTACAAATCAATGTTAAATAAATAAGGTTAACAAATTAATCCGAGAAATTAGATTCGTAAGAGTTAAAGTGAAACCTTTATATTTTCTCAATTATTCAATCCCACATCATGTTTCTTTGTACAAATCAAAATGTATAAAAGTAAATTAAGGTTAACACTGTAATTACAAGCAACAGCTATAAGTTAATGATATACAATTTACTGCTACTAACTAGGCCTATTTTCCTTCATATAATCCTTCGCTCCAAGAAGCTGCCTTTCAATGATGAAATTAATGAAGCACGATGTAGGCTATTGAAAATGAACTAAATGGATAGCTTATCCAATCCAGTAAAAGCCAGTAATTAAAAACTTGTGTACATATTCTCAATTTCAGCAGGTGTTTCAGTTAGAAGCCAATTCCTTAATTTTACTTTAACACGCTCATAGAAGAACTAATTTTTATAGAAATTTTTTAAGGAAGATTATTGAAAAAACTTGAATGACAAATAAACAAAACATTTTTTAAACAAGGTGCAATTAGGCTTTTTTTGGTAAGCAAAAAATGTTATTAACGTTTTGACGAGTAGTATAATTATGTATAGTATCAACCGTTGGTCCTGCATTATCACTAAGTTTATAAAATAAAGTCAGCACCTTAAATACAAATAAATATCTGAACAGAAGAATATTGTGGCTTATAAACAACGGAAGTGAATAATCATAAAAACCGGCATTTGCTAATAGTCTAATCAATTTTTTTCTAAACCAATCAAAGAATTGAAATTAGATATATAAGTGCTACCATGGAGTGAAATTCCATATTCCAATCTAGAATTTGCAAGAGAGTAGTAAATCTGTTTCATAGTATTTAACGGACAAACAAATTTTAGATGGAAGAAAGCCTTAAGAGACTGGCGGAGTAGTTTTTCGAATAATTTACATGAAGCCTCCAAGACAATTTTTCATCCAAATTCAAACCCAGATACTTAGTATTGTTACATTGTTCTACCTCATCACATCCACAGTTACTCTTGAAACTAGACACTGTATGGAATTTCAAGTGATTTTGAAAATTATATGTATCAGATAGTGAAAAATAAGAAAAACTGTCTTAGAAACATTCAATATAAGCTTGTTACAATAAAACCAAATAAAGGTTTTTCTAAATCAACTTGCATGAGCCTTTGTAGTTCAACCAAGGTAGTTCAAATGTAATGTAGTTCAATACAAGTTATATGACAAAATTGATTAATACTTGTTATAAATAAAAGTAATTGCCTATTCACATGAACATGGAAAAAAGTATGCAGGTTTGTTGCTTTGAGGAACAATGAAAGTAGGCATTTTAACCATAAACAATTTTTATTTTCACCATATACAAAGTTTTATTAATATCTGGTCATAAATAAAGGAGTTTGCCTATTCAGCATAAGATTAACATGGGAAAGAGTATGGGGGTTTGCTGCTGTGAGGAACACATGGTTTTTAGCATTAACGTCGGAATCCCAATTACATGAAGCCAAATACAAAGTTTCATCCAAAACCATTGGTTAATAAGGGAAATTAATAAGGTTTCCTTATCCTCCATAAGATTAGCATTAGCCCCTAATCAATACAATGTACTGTGTTTAAATTTTTAGTATCTCGGTAACCGTTGGAGATAGAGCAAAACTTTAAGTAACTAAATTGTGTAGTTTTTTGAATGTTCAGAGATATAAGAATTTGAAATTTTTAAAAATTACTTGGGAAAACGCAAAAAACATTTTTGGGGTACAAACCCCCCCGTTTTAACGACTATTGTTTTGGTGCCTCTGGGCACCAAATAAAATAAAATAACAAATAACATGGTCCCGGGCTTAAGTCTTACCATGAGACCTACGGTAATATATTCCCCATAGGGAAGACCTTTCAATTTCAGCGAATTTCCTATGGGAAATTCGCTCAAATTGAAACGTAAGATTACTTCATACAGCTTAGAAGAATTACATATTTTTTAGATGTTGTTGTCTTGCACTATTTTTACACTAACACGTGAAAGGAAATAATTGTTTTCTTTAAGTATTAATAATGCTTATGCACCAAAAAATACTTCTTTATTGTATTAAAAACTAATGAAAAAAGAAATAGCTATACTGAATGCAAACATTATCTTACCGAAAGGTCACAGTTCACAACTAATACTCAAATGTCAACGATATTGCTTAGACAATATATGATGTACTCTCAGACATCCTATTCATAACAACATTAGATCAGAAGCATCGTCGTTTTTACTTCGAAATTAAATCTATATACATTCAACTCGATATGCGATTTCAATCAAATTATAACAAATCAAATAAGCATCCTCATTTGCTCATCCTTTTTGTGTTTTAGTTCAATATTTTTAGAATTTTCAAGATTGGTCTCAATAAACTTAATTTACCGTGTAACACAAAAATTATAGTTTAAATTTCTGAAATATTTTGCAAAAATGTTTTATGGTAAAAAAGCATAGCTAGTTTTAAAGTTTTCTATTTTAATAATACATTAAAATGGATTACTTAAAAGAGGTTATGTTTTAAGTTTAATGTTTTAATGTATAGCTACGAACTTTATTCCTATTACCTACATCACAACTATTACAGTTGGTAAATTATTAGAGTACATACTTGTCCTAAATTTTGTATCAACAAACAAAAGTTAACGTAAACTTTTTAAATTTCAAAACCACTTTTTACATGCCTCGATTACATGTGTGAATGTGATAATAGTTATTCACAAGGTATGTAAAGCGAACCCTCATCTTAATTAGATACTCACGTTACTGGAAAGGTAGGTGGTAATGAAGGATGATTTATGGAAACATCTGATTATCTTCAAACATTGGTTATCCCAATAACATAAGTTTTTGACCGAGGCTTTCCTTTATAAACTCAAAGATCGAAGTGAAAAAAGGGTAAAGGTTATAATAGAATGTTTTCCTAACTCTCTTATGTTTGTGTTAGTATTGTTTTCGACTAGAGAAATGCTCAAACTATTTAGGTCTTGTTTGTTACGCTCTTTATTGCATAAGCTATAAACTATCTAAGCTAGTTATTTCAGTCAGGTCTGATTTGGTAAACCGGTTATTTCCAATTCTACGACATACCACGCAACATCGCATATGACAATGAAGCAACAACCGCGTAAACCAGAACATCCGGCCCAGGTGGACCAATTTCGCATCACAATTAATCAGCTGATGGACCCTCCTCGATATGACGTAACAGAGGATCCTCATATCGCTGCGTTTACCAACCGGTCAAAATAACGACCTCCCTTGGCCCAAATAAAGAGTTGTGCGCTCTTGTGAATTTCGGCAGGTGACCTTCACATGGTTACACCTGACCTAGAAAAACGCGCCGTGGCGGAAAAAGCTTGTGAAATGTATCTGGCGTTTACACCATAGGGGGATTTACTCATACATTTCAGATCAGAGATAAATATGCACATTCCATCATTCTCTTTAAAAGACATCGACACTAATGAGTAATTTACGCTAAATATAAATGAACTACCAAATAAGGTTAGAGTGGCTTGATAATTTTAGAATTCGTTAGGGAAACCAAAAATATCATATAGTTCCACCGCTTAAACTTTACAATCCTGTCTAAATTATTTAAATTCACCACAGATCCAACTTCAAATTACGATGCTAAATAAAAGTATTCTAAATCTTACTAAATATAACTGTTATCTGTAAGTAACTTATATGGATTTCAATTGTTTTTTACAATATTTGTTATAAACTATTTTTAGTTGTAATTTATTTTATATTAATATTAAACCACGTAATAAAAGGTGAGTGACGTATTATATATGAGGAAAATAGTTCAAGTGCGATCACTCCTAATTGACCCTGGATGGAAATAACTAAATATAAACTATACAATGTAACAGTTTGCAATTTAATAAACGTAAAATCTTAGGTTTCATTAAAGTCGTGTTAGTATGGTTAGTCATAGTCACGAAACATATCGTACAGATTATAAAATGTAATACTGTAATGATAAAATTGTATAGCATGAATAATAATTATTGAATTTATATTATTTATTTATATTTTATATTCGTAACGAAATTTTATTATATTTAACTTAATAGATAATTATAAATTTTAATTAGATGATCATAAATTCATGTAATTTCCCCCAAACACCTTACCTAATAAAGCTAGCAACATTAATTAGACCATAATCAATTAATTAACTATTGAATCTCAAAGCAACGGAGGTATTCAGTCTGTTAATCCGGTGCCACAGAGACGGCTGTTGTGTGTATCCCAAGGCATCGTGTAGTGTAAGGGTACTCTCATACACATCCCCGACTACCCGTCTGCTTTCCTAAAAATACCATCGTTCAAAATATACGTTACTTTTATTAAGTGTAATAATTCGAAACTTAAAGATCAATCCTTAGGAAACCCCTGTAAATTTTGTATAAAGGTTTCATTTTGATCCCTTCCTTCATTAATTTAATAATGAAGGGTCTAACAAACGAGTCACGCCTTCTAATTTTTAGAAAAAGCTACACATCTCATCATACCAATTTTTATTTTTTGGAACATATTGTAGTTTTTTTATTCTCATTTTAAAACAATATAAGTTTTAAATCAAATATATTAACCGTAAAGTAAATTAAAATTAATGTCAAAATACAAATGAAAAAAAACACAGCAAATGGATAGCATTGGATAGTTTGATGTTGGGCCTAGCTGTCTTGGCTGATAAATAATCTGCGGTTCGTCAGCGACAAAGCTCCTTGTGTCATAAGATGTATAACGCTCCTCATGTTCGCCTTAAAATACCTACCAGTATTGTTAAAAAGGTTGGTAAATTTTTATGGAGTAAAATTTATTTCAAAAGAAGTTTGTAATAAACAGTAAATAGTAGCCTGGAGTGTAGTTTTTTAGTTCCTTGTTTATCAGTAGATAAAAAAATATTTTCATTGGGAGACAACTCCCACAAACATCATAGCTTCACAAGGATTGTTTTTTAAGTGTAGTATTACAACCCATAGTATATATATATATATATATACATTACTATATACATAGTATATACATACTATGTATATATAAATAGTATATACATACATAGTATATATATTACTATATACATAGTAATAACAACTTACAATAATAACAACTAGTAAATACATAGTAATAACAACTTGTTTAATAACAAACTTAATGAATTAACAGTATTTTTTTATTCTTTCATCTAATTGTGCTAATCAAAACCTGGATGGATGAATGAATCCAATGTGAATGTATGAACGGATATGTACGATTTCGGGACTATTATGGAATGTAAGAATCGACATGATGATGTGGTTGTGTTAGTGAAAAATGTTTTTTTATCTTCAGAAGAGGTGGATAAGTTTGGGGCCATGTTAAAGTAGATATATCGCTTAGCAGGGTAGTAGATAGTTGGTAGATAGTCTGGGTATATGAGTCCACCTAGAGATCTATCGCTCTTAATCAACGATCTTGAAAATTTCTTAGATATCAGACCTAGGTAGAGATAGGACGACATACTGGTTGTTGAGTGATTCTAATTTCTACATTTTACCTGTAACAAATCATCCCATTTCTCAGGGCCACTCAGACGATATAAATAAAATGATAAAATAATTTATTAAATTTAATGAGTTTAATGAGAATTTTGAGGACAATAATATCAATTCGTCTTTCACGCCACTTTAAAACTGATTTTATTTCTGCCGTGTAGTGAGATTTCAACCGAGGTTTGGAAATAAAAAGCAGTTATTATAAAATTAACCGATATGGTAAATATACAACACGTATTTTTACAATATGGGATAGTCTCCATACTAATGGTTATGTATGAAATATCGATATATGATGTTTATCATCATTTCTAAGCCAGAACTAGTGAAAATATTGTGTTCAAAACGTTTAACTATCTACTAACTAACTAAATAAGTCGTTACTTTTTGTGACCTAAAATATAAAATCTTGAATTTCTCCTTGAATTTAAATAATAAATACCTATAGGGGCCTATTTCAAGCATACAAACTGTATTGTAAATATTTTATATTAATACATATAGTCCTATATATATATTTCATTAAATGTAAAATAATAAATAATAAATGTTCAAGAATGCATCAACAGTATCGTTTTTAGAAACAAAGTAGAAGAAATTTAGGTTGTAAAAGTTGGAAGTGCCGTATTATTTATCAAATTGCATTTTTAGCAGCAATTGTCTTAAAAATGTTCCCTCTTGAATATCGATTTATCGATCGTTAACATTGGTATAATCTATATTAATTTGACCAAAGTTATACTTTGATCTTTAAAACCTGTGTCAATTTATTCCACTTACATACCTCAAACGACAACCTGAAATAAATTTGAATGAAGGTATTAAACTGATATAGTTATCCTCGTCTATTCATCCGCCCCTTTCATTCATTCCCGCTTCGCTGTCGTATGTTCATGTTCAGCCACTTTATTGTTTGAGGGTATTTGCGTATCTCGTAAATTTGAAGTGGGTTTTAAAGAGTTTCAAATGTCAATTAGCTTTACTTTATTATTATATATTTTTCTTCTTACATTATTATTATCGAAGTGAATAGCCTAACATTATTAGCCTAATATTATATTCGTATTTCTATTAACGCACATTAAGGTAGATTTCTGAGTGCTTTCCCGCTTCTTCAATTCACGAACCAGTGCTTTGTTACTTCCGTTTATATAAAAAATAAATTTTATAATAGTTTATAACAATAATTTTTATAGTAGCTACAAACAAGTTATATTACGAGTATATTAATTTCTATGGTAGCTGAGGTAACCATACAGTTAAGAAGGTTGTTTAAGAAAGGGGTTTACTTTCAAAGTAGGCCTACTCTTAATAGAGTCCCGGTAAACATAAAGTACAGTAAAGTATATAACTGTTTACCACAACCCTCTTCCTCAACGCCAATGTCAGATGTCGAGACAAAACCTCCTCCGCAGGTTAATATCCCATACTGTTGAACTTCCTATTGGTGTGAAAACCCCTGATCAAACTTACTACTGTAATTTAATTTCGCACCTCCAAATCAAATAATGATAACTATATTATGAACCTATCGTGTTTTAATATATTTTGTTCTATTGAATATTAACGATCTATATTATATAACAGTTTATACATAACTAGCTGACCCGGAAAACTTCTTAGCGCACAACAGCAAATACGTGTTAACTTTGATTTTTGGCCATGTTTCGAAGTCGAATCACGGCTTCGTTGTGAAAGATTAATAATACAATTTTCCAATTCAACCTAAAACCGAACCAAACCTAATTGCAAGACGGCTTTTATAGGAAAGGTAATTTTATGAATTGCGGCATTGTATATTATAATACTCGCGTAATCTTACATTAATTAATTCCAATCACACAAAAAAACAACTAATAACTAAACTAGGGCAAACTAACCAACCAGTAATCTATACATTTTTTAAGCAATTCGAATAACACTCGCTGAAAATGGCGCACAATGACGTTTGCTGTTTACCTGGTAAAAATAAAGCAACACAAAACCAGCTGTTAATAAAATGTTTACATTATTGATTTATGCATAAGATCAAAACGCATCATGTATTTTCTTTCCTTATAAGCTTAAAATTTACAAACTTTACAGACCAGTGGGGCTATACCACAAAACTGAATATCACTATAGCAAACTTGGAGCAGAGACGAATAAAAAAAATCAAAGATCATTAAAATCGGCCCAGCCGTACTCGAGTTATTAAAGGTGTAACTAACATGACTTTGTGTTACCTATATATTTAGATTAAATAAATAAAAATACCTTGACTGGTCCATGTTTTTGCGGTATTGCCATTTACGACAGTACTTATTACTTTGTAATTACTTGTACTGGCTTACACCAGAGTTGTCCGCTTACAAGAGCATGATCAACTAAACATCAAACAATGAGAATGTCGGTAAAACCCGAAACAATTGAGTGATGATTAGACGGAGGCGCAGCTGTGACGTTGAACACTGTTCTGTTGTTTACAAAAGCCGGTTAACGCGATTTGATCGTAATGACACGTCAATTTCCTATTGATCCAACCATTTTATGTATATTTTGAGACTGCTGTTATTTTCTTTTGTTTCCAATTATCTATTACGCATCATAAAGTAGGTGATTTAACATCAATCATATTTAATGAGAGTTTTCGACAATAGTTTACTTATCACATAACTACTACTTAACAGATACTAACATGATAATTTTTAAATACCCAGCAGACCTGCGAACTCAGCAAATTTCACCCTCAATAATATGGCAATAATAATACAAGTTATATGATTGATCAATTAATACATATTAATAAATATATATAATGGTTATATATTATATATATTATAATATATTATAAATATATATATATATAATGGTTAATAATTTATAGTTTTTATATAATATAAAACATAGTATATGGTCAAAATAAAATAGTTTATCGTAAAAATACCTCCTTTCAGCGTTCCTCAAAACAGCAAACCTACATACTCTTATCCATGTTAATGTGAATAGGCAAATACTCGTATTTATCAATATGTATTAATTGATCAATCTATGATCAATCATATAACTTGTATTATTATTGCCATATTATTGATATATCTATATATATATATATATATATATATATATATATATATATATATATACCAGCAATCTATACATTAAAAAAAATCGAATAACATTCGCTGAACACGGTATATATATGTTCTGAAATAATTGAACCAAGTACCCTTAGAAAACATTTATATGAAGGGTAAAAGTAATTTTTTAAACATGAAGGATTAAAATGTTTTCTAAGGGTACTTGGTTCAATTATTTCAGTATAATTATATTAGTAGCCCTATTTTATGAAATAAACAGATATATATATATATAATGACTGTTTTTTGCAAGACAATCAATTGGCCATTCGGGGGTTCTTTAAAACAGTAAAACAGGAAAGACTATAATAAGCACAGGTGGGATTTATATGGTGCTATATTAATGTGAATAATTTTTAAAACTTGAACGTTAGGTTATTGTCAAAACTCAACACCTTTGTTGAAAGTGACAATAAATACAGCATGATTTACACAACAAACATTCCATCTTAAGTGTTTGTGAAGGGCAGTTTTATAAACGATCCAACTTCGTGCAAGCACACAATATATCTTGGAGATAGGTTCGCGGTCTTAAAAGCACGATCCGTTCATACTTATTTACAGCTTTTGACTGTTGATTGTTTAGAAAATTATATTTAAAATAAGCACACTATATTTAACTATATCGTAATTTCAAAAAAATAATTGTAAACAACGTCTGGTTTTATCTTAGTTTTGTACCTAAATGTGAAACGATATTTATTTGAAAGTTAAGTAATTTTTTTTAGGTTGCCATTCTGAAAAGGGCAACTCCAAGTCTATAATCAGAATAGTTTGCCTTTTTGATTTGTCTTCTTAGTATGCCTTTGGAAGACAACATAATACTATTATAGAAAATTATATGAATTAAAATTAAATGTACGGGTCTCAAATATATATACAGAGTCCTTCGTAAAATTACCTCAAGAATTGTATTAAGCTCCAATCAGACATCACTGTATCGCAAGGGCTCTCAATTGTATGATTTATAAACAGCGTCTTAAGAAAAGAAGTCCGAAGTCCTACAAATGTAGCTCCAAACACGTCTCTTTGTAGTAACAGGTGCTGAACGATTTCTATACAAATCAGTGCGTCAAATCAAATCAAATACTTTCATTTCAATAAAAAAACTATACAGTACTTATACGAATTACAAAAAGGAAAAAGATCCGCATAGGTCAAATTGGCTTGCGCGCGGAGTGAGTTCTTATTTAAGTACTTAAGAATAGAAAGAAAACGATTATTAGGATTGCCTGGAAATCCAATTAAACATATTAAAATAAAAAAATTAAATTTTTAACAGCTACAGTCTTTAGAAGTTAAAACAGGATAAGTTTATATTACAGCAAGAGAAACTAAAGATTAATGAAATAATAAGAGGAAGTTTGTCAAGATAAATAAGATAGCAATAAAAATAGAAAAATTTGCTCTGAGTGAGTTAATTATATGGAATAATTTAATAATAAGTTAGGGGAGGGTTGCCGATATTGGACCAGTTGAGGAATATTTATTTTTTGTTAAAAACCTACTACTTTTAGAAGGTTGGTAAAAACTCAGCATAAAGTTTGGACTATCTATAAACGATACTAAAATGATACCCTACTACTAAAGATTACGTTGGAAGTAAATTTACTAAAAAACTTTGTCAACGGTCCAATTTAGGAAACCGGTTTCTTAGATTGGACCATGCAATTGCCTTAATTGGACCGGGTCCTTTAATTGGACCAATGATTTGAAGAAAATACTGCAATTCATAATATAACATTTAATCCATTAAAATGCATCTTACTAATTAATTGCACATGATTAAGTATTTTAAATTAAATAAAGTATGAAAATCAAACTGTCATTTATTTTGTTATTTTAAAACTAAAAATTAAACTTAAATATCGAAACAAATTTGGCAGAACATTTACCAACTGCATTTGGATTTTATATTTTGCCTTCGGGTTTTCACTTTCCTTTTGGATTGTTATCTTAAATTCCATTTTCTTGCTTCTATTTTCCATTCGCTCCCTTTTTTGTCTTCTTTTTCCTTGGACAAGATTCTCCTTTCCTCCAGAGCCCCCCTTTAAGGACTACTTGTAATGAATGATTCGTGTCCTCGGGATGTGCGTCTCGAGAGGGATTTCTATTCAAAACCCTTCTACAAATTACCTCTACGAACGTAGAGGTCCAATCACGCCTCTCTGTAGTTCAGGAACTAAGCGATTTATACAGAAAGCCCTTCATCAACATACCTATAAAAATATAGCTCCAATCGCATATCTTTGTTGTCCCAGGTACTGAACGATTTCTACACAGAGCTCTTCGTCAAGATAACTACTAATATAATCCCCAGTCTCGTCTCGTTGTTGCCAGTTGCTGAGTTTTAAGATTCCAATGTAAAACTCTTCGTCAAGATACTTCTATAAAAATATAATAAGCTCAAATCACGTTTCATTATGGCACCAGGGGATGAACTGTATTATTTATATTCAGAGTAATTTGTCCAGCTACTTCCACTAATATGAAACAAGCTCATCTCACATCTCATTATAGTGCCAGGAGCTGAATTGTGTGATTTCAATATCGAGTCTTTCGGCAAGTTACCTCTACAAATGCAATAAGCTCCAATCACACTGCATTGTGACGTGATTCAGGAATAACGATTTCTCACAAGTGAATTTTATATTTAAGCATGAATAAACTTTCAACAAAAATATTTCAACGTCTTACATGTTGTTCAATATACTGCATATGTGTCTCTAGGAAAAATTATGCTAACTATATCAAGATATAAACAGCGTCTTAAGAAAAGAAGTCCGAAGTCCTACAAATGTAGGAATAAACAACGTCTCTTTGTAGTAACAGGTCTCGTCGGACCGATTTTTACAAATCAGTGCGTCAAATCAAATCAAATACTTTCATTTCAATAAAAAACTATATATATACTTATACGAATATATATATACAAAAAAAAAAGATCCGACATAGGTTCAAATTGGCTTGCGCGCGGAGTGAGTTCTTATTTAAGTACTTAAGAATAGAAAGAAACCGACGGTATTATTTGCTTGCCTGGAAATCCAATTAAACATATTAAAATAAAAAAATTAAATTTTTAACAGCTACAGTCTTTAGAAGTTAAAACAGGATAAGTTTATATTACAGCAAG
The DNA here is from genome assembly GCA_023375725.1 of Nephotettix cincticeps. Classification (NCBI taxonomy): domain Eukaryota; kingdom Metazoa; phylum Arthropoda; class Insecta; order Hemiptera; family Cicadellidae; genus Nephotettix; species Nephotettix cincticeps. The sequence continues at coordinate 53,831,060 of CM041791.1, forward strand.
AGAAACTAAAGATTAATGAAATAATAAGAGGAAGTTTGTCAAGATAAATAAGATAGCAATAAAAATAGAAAAATTTGCTCTGAGTGAGTTAATTATATGGAATAATTTAATAATAAGTTAGGGGAGGGTTGCCGATATTGGACCAGTTGAGGAATATTTATTTTTTGTTAAAAACCTACTACTTTTAGAAGGTTGGTAAAAACTCAGCATAAAGTTTGGACTATCTATAAACGATACTAAAATGATACCCTACTACTAAAGATTACGTTGGAAGTAAATTTACTAAAAAACTTTGTCAACGGTCCAATTTAGGAAACCGGTTTCTTAGATTGGACCATGCAATTGCCTTAATTGGACCGGGTCCTTTAATTGGACCAATGATTTGAAGAAATACTGCAATTCATAATATAACATTTAATCCATTAAAATGCATCTTACTAATTAATTGCACATGATTAAGTATTTTAAATTAAATAAAGTATGAAAATCAAACTGTCATTTATTTTGTTATTTTAAAACTAAAAATTAAACTTAAATATCGAACAAATTTGGCAGAACATTTACCAACTGCATTTAGATTTTATATTTTGCCTTCGGGTTTTCACTTTCCTTTTGGATTGTTATCTTAAATTCCATTTTCTTGCTTCTATTTTCCATTCGCTCCCTTTTTTGTCTTCTTTTTCCTTGGACAAGATTCTCCTTTCCTCCAGAGCCCCCCTTTAAGGACTACTTGTAATGAATGATTCGTGTCCTCGGGATGTGCGTCTCGAGAGGGATTTCTATTCAAAACCCTTCTACAAATTACCTCTACGAACGTAGAGGTCCAATCACGCCTCTCTGTAGTTCAGGAACTAAGCGATTTATACAGAAAGCCCTTCATCAACATACCTATAAAAATATAGCTCCAATCGCATATCTTTGTTGTCCCAGGTACTGAACGATTTCTACACAGAGCTCTTCGTCAAGATAACTACTAATATAATCCCCAGTCTCGTCTCGTTGTTGCCAGTTGCTGAGTTTTAAGATTCCAATATAAAACCCTTCGTCAAGATACTTCTATAAATATAATAAGCTCAAATCACGTTTCATTATGGCACCAGGGGATGAACTGTATTATTTATATTTAGAGTAATTTGTCCAGCTACTTCCACTAATATGAAACAAGCTCATCTCACATCTCATTATAGTGCCAGGAGCTGAATTGTGTGATTTCAATATCGAGTCTTTCGGCAAGTTACCTCTACAAATGCAATAAGCTCCAATCACACTGCATTGTGACGTGATTCAGGAATAACGATTTCTCACAAGTGAATTTTATATTTAAGCATGAATAAACTTTCAACAAAAATATTTCAACGTCTTACATGTTGTTCAATATACTGCATATGTGTCTCTAGGAAAAATTATGCTAACTATATCAAGATTATAGGTATAAAATAAATTATTACCAAATAATTATTCATAGTTTTAAGATAACAACAGAAATCAAATATTTAAACTCTATAGTAATGGCACCGCTCTTTTCCACTGTTAAAATACATTACCGTTAAAATTTTCATTTTCGATCTGGCATCCAAGAATTAAATCTCGTAGTAAATACGAGTTCCCGCGCCAGATGCCAGTAGGTCTAACTAACAAGCAAGTACAGCATTCATGTAATTACATAAATTCTGTACTTGTTTACTCTGGAACTTGCTTCCTCTGTGCTTGATCTGTACTGTACTTGAGTGCTGTACTTGCTAGATATCACTCCTGTCAGGCCCTGTTTTAGTCATTGTTGCCTACACCATTTCAGCACATTTATATTCCAAATATCATTGATAATTTTATCAATGTCTTATAGAAAATATGCTAATCACTTTCTTTTTAGGATGTAAAATAACTGTAAATTGGTGTATTAAATTAAATTGTCCTATAATACCTGATATGGCTTTCTTCCATAACAGGAACATATTGAATGTAGATAATTTCACGTCTTTAAGCACCGTTTAGTTCTTAATATGAAGCGGTAAATAAATTATGTACAAAATATGAAAAATACAAAAGTAAACAAATATCTCAAGAGCCTCCGAGAGGAGCATCCCTTCTTAAACATCACTAATGATCGTACCAATTTCCACCTCTTGTTGAGATCCAGGGTCCTCAGCCAGAGGTGAGCCGAGGAGCCGCAGCTGGTGTTCCGAACCAGCAACCTTTCACTTACTGGGGCAGCACCATGTCTGTAAATGAATATGTTACCAGCACATGATTGACGATGCTTTAGCAATAGTTTTGTGAATTTATTTTGCCTTAAAATTAAAATTCATACTCACGCCATTCCAACTTCAATGTTCAATTTAAATTCCATTTCATTTTATTTATGTAGTAAGTAGCTGTGGATAGCTGCACTCTAATTTACCAACAATGACGAATTATGAATTGCTTGATAAACTTTGTTATACATAAATTCTGTGTGATTTTAATGTATATATGGCATATGTGAAATTGGATAATGATATAAATGCCATCAAAACCGGAGGAAAAGAAGTTCAAGGAGGGAAATATATATTGCCAAAAAGAAAATTAGCTGTCAATATTATTCTTAAAAAATAATTTATTTACAGTATCAAGAAATAATACTCCTTTTAACCCACAAACCTTTATGACAATTTTTCTTAGAAAATTTATTTAATGATAAAACGATTATTAGGACAAACATTTTTTAGGCAGGTACGCAAACACGAAACATACAAAAATTTAAATTAAAGAATCAATATGTTTATCTTCGAATATTTTCTTACTAAGAATAGTCAATTTTGGAATCTAGGTGGAAATACATTAATACATCCAACTCCCGACGATGGTAGCGGTAGTGCTGGGGCTGGGGCTGAGTGGAAGATGTTTAAACATGTAATGCTAACTTGAGTTTCTAAGAAAGAACAATTTCTGAAATTTAGGAGCTACCAATTTTATAAATAAACTGAGCATAGCACAACTAAAATTATAAACTTCATAGCACACTATTAATAAGTACTTCAAAATTACTTTACTAAGATACTTTTCATTAAAATGTTGAACTATCCATGTAGGTATTTTAAGCCAAATTTGAATGAGAAAGTAATGTATGATTATTATAAATTATTACAAACTATTCATGGAATTTTAAATTACAGTACATTTTTAAAAATATTCATTTGATAACTTCATCCTTGTTTTTTGCCACATTAAATTCTATTGATAAGTCGTTATATAACTTGAGACGGATTTCATGTTTTCCTCAATTTCTCCAAAGGTCATATTGACTTTGGTTTTGATTTAATTTCTTTTCTGAGATGACATTTGATATAATATTCCATCTTTTTCCAATAGCATTTACAGTTTTATTAGTTAGAAAGATTCAAATTCTTGAATGAACAATATTAATGTATTTTTTGTGTATTCATATCCGATTTCATAAACACACTTTCTGCTATTCTCGTTTCAAAAACTGTAGTTTTAGAATAAGATGACAGTCACATTAATAAATAGATGTTACGTTGCTGATGTTATTACTCAATCACATCTCAATCACATTTTAGGATATTTTTTAAGCTAGGTTGAAATATACCGATTGGGAGGAAATTTTGTACTTGAGAGTTTGGTGCTTTTATAAGTGTAGTAGTCTGCTCAACAGCGCGCTGTCCATGTAGTGATAGTGTTATTTTGTATAAAGCACACAAAACAGGGGTTTAGGGCATTTTATTAAATTCCTCGTCCTGGCAGTTCCTCGCTTTATAAAAAGGTTGTGTAAAAATTAGTGATTCAGGGGAACTTGTGAGACATACAATGATGAATGTGAAATATAATATTCAAAATTTTAAAGAATACATCGGTAAAACATTTCCATGAAACCTCTTGAATATCTGTAATCTTCAGGAAGAAAAGAGTTGTGTTATTGTTGATAGGAGAATTAACATCAGATTTAAAGGTCACGAAATTGGTGTGTAGTTAATTTTGCGATGTAACATAGCTATTGACACAAGCTGGTTTCATTTAAGCAGGGGTATTATTATAACCTTTTTAATAACGGTTTTCACCCCATATTTTACAGCGACGCTAATTTATCCACCGCCCAATGATTTGTTACCACTACTATGTTATCAACGTATTTTTAAAACAGGAAATCCATCCCTAGTTTAACTGAAATCGCAACATCTTCAGATAGGGGTTCACTCCGATCAAAGAATCTTAAGGCGTGGGTTCACTCCGATCACAGCATATTCAGATCGGGGGTTCACTCCGATCGCAGCATTCTCAGGTCGGATTTTTACTCCAATCGCATCATCTTCATTTTGTGTTTCACTCCAATCGCAGCATTTTCGGACGGGGATTCACTCCGATCGCAGCATCTTCAACGGTGGTTCACTCCGATCGCAGCATCTTCATACAGGGGTTTACTCCGATCGCAGCATCTTCAGACGGTGGTTCACTCCGATCGCAGCAACTTCAGACGGGGGTTCACTCCGATCGCAGCATCTTCAGACGGGGGTTCAATCCGATCGCAGAATCTTCAGACAGGGGTTCACTCCGATCGCAGCATCTTCAGACTTGGGTTCACACTGATCGCAGCATCTTTTCAGACTTGGGTTCACACTGATCGCAGCATCTTCAGACGGGGGTTCACACTGATCGGAGCATCCTCAGGCGGGGTTTCACACTAAACGTTCGTCGTAAATGTTCGTCAAACATAAATATTAATAATCTATAATATTATAAAGAAGAGGTGGTTTCTGTATGTTTGTTTTGTGGGTTTGTTTGTGGGTTTGTTGTGGCAAGTAAATGCGAAAAATAGTGAACCGACCGATTTGAAATTTTACACAAAGGTAGATCTTAAACTCATGCAACACATAGGCATACTCATTTCCTTAAAATCCTCTCGGGCTACGCCCTGTGAACTTCCTAAGTTTCAATGTTTACATTTTTAGAGAATGAAAACATAAAATTACTTGAATGTCAACAGCTGTGAACACTAAAATTTGACAGTTCGAGAAGCAGAAGACATGGTTGCTGTAAATACCCTGGGATTCAATGTTTACAGTTTTTAATGTCAACATCCCTTTACTTTACATTTTGACAGTTCGGGAAGAAGAAGAAATAATGTTGATTTTTCAGATAAACTGCTGGATCGAAATTAGTGAATTATTTGAAATAGTGGAATGGAAGATTTTAAGTTTTTTTCTGACGACTGTCTCTATTACATTAATTCTTATCCTCTCCCAATATTTGACAGATGTTACTTTGAAATGTTGTAGACATTCGTGTTTTGTCATTTTGTAAACAATGAAGAATTAATTAACAATAACTTAAATGTATCAGTTGAGCCTACACTTTTCAGCTTTTTAACCCCTTCGAAGAACGGGTACTTTGGCTAGTATTAAATATAACTTTTTCTGTTTAAAAAACAGAAAAACATATCACTGAATAAAAATTCTTGTTTAAATTCTATTCAAAAACAAATCATTCTTTTTTTAAGGAAAAAGGTAAGGAAAATATTCATATTATTATAAGGGAAAAGATGCAGTCAAGTGTAGCTGCATTGTTAGTCCTCACAAGCTTCACGGGATGACAACTGAAACGAGAACATTACTCCATCGATTAAAACCATTTTACTGTGTTTTATGTAACATTCCTCAACCTGATATCCAGATGATAGGCGAAAATATTAACACTTAAAAACATATTTTTAGACTCGTTTCATTATTACAGAATAAACAGGTAACATTTTTTGTTAAACATAAATATTTGTTACGCATTTAGATTTTTATATCCATTTCAAAATAAAAATCTATAAATCTATATACTGGTAAATAAAAATTAGAGTTTTGTCTGCACGTTGCTTCTGTCCCTCTGTATGTCTATTCGCAACGCTTCTTCGTGGAAACGAAAGCAGCTGTGATGAAACCTATTATTTTCATTATACCATAGTTTTTGAAGAAAATTGTTATTACTTTAAACACATCCAAGCCCTCTTAAAAAATAACTGTCAAAATAAAGTTTTTTAGTGATACTAGACGAATGTTTTCTAAATTTTTACTTCACACAAGGTCTATTAAACCGATTTAACAGAAATAAAGATCCAGCTGTCAAATTAAGATGATTGTTAGTTTATTTACGTTGATTATCGGTATAAATAAAATCAGAGTTTTGTCTATGAATTGTGTAGAATTTGGAAATTTTTACGTATTGTAAGCCACAAAAGGTGAATGGGTATTACATCAATTTAGGTCTTCCTGTATCGCTAAATAAGGTTTTTGTAATGCTTTTCCGTGAATACGACAGCATCCACAGCTATGAAACCTTTTTTTCATTATTCTAAATTATCGTTTCCAAATTATTCTTTACCTAAAACCGACCCTCATACTATGGAAAATAAAATAATGAGCTTCTTAGACCACAGTTTTGAGGAATATTACGTATATTTTACTTATTTATACAACTTTTACAGAACACGTGGAAAGGGCTTACTGCTAGTTCGATATTAAAATGTTATCTTAACAAAAGCCTACAACGAACTTATTTCCTAATATTTTAATTATTTGAGAATTAATAAATTAGAACAAGTACAATGGACGGGGATACTTCTAGTTGATTTTAAACCTATTTCAAAACTATGCTATGGTAAAAATTTTACCTTGAAGTATGACGTATATTATCAATGACATATATACTCTAATTTAAAATGAATACCCAATTGAGCTAAGATTTAATTTTATTTTTTGTTTACGCTTAGACTTAAGTCATTATTATATGATTCTAACATATTGTTATTGTTTTACTTTTGCTATATTACTATAATATTTTATTTTGTTTAACAAATGCGTGGTAATTAAACCAATTAAAAGCAATTACTCCCTTTTAACTAGTTCACATGTTTCATTATATTATTGAGAATTTAGATATCTAAAATGACATTAAAACCTTTCAGTTGCTCAGAATACGTTAATCATTCATAACTTTGAGCTTGGATTAAAAACATCTATAATACACTTGTTATGAAAAGAAATGTATCTTTAATTATGCAAACACCTTTTTCATCTGTCGCCTTCCTCTTATCTCATACACTAAGCTCAACGTGCGCGCACTGCGTTTTGCTGAGTAAAATGTGTAGGGGTTGCAGCAAATTCAAAATCGAGTTCTCTATCATTCGTCATGTATTCGTTATTTGTAGTGAAATACAAATGTATTCTGGCCAACATATATTAGTTTTCAATACTCGTGATAACACTGACCACTACAGGGTTCTATCTTTAAATATTGTATCGGATTTGTTTGGTTCGTAAACACTCACAATAAAACTTCTGCATTCAAATTACATCGTTCTTACGACATATGATGAATAAAATAGCTTTCATAAAAAGTAAAGTTATTTATTTATTTAAATAGGTGTTAAAACATTAATTCATAGTAAATTTCAGATTTATAAGTTCAAAGTTAGTTTAATATTGACTTTGTTATACCCGGGTGTCCAACCTTAAGTGATCCAATAGCTAACTTTTTATTTTATGCCTGACGATAAACTTCTTATGAGGACCCCACACGCATTTAAAAGCTGCTTTTAGGTAAGTATTTAAATTTTTAAAATTTCCCTCTATTTTTCCAATATGGCCGACAACTTTGATTTTTCTTAGGGGACACCCTGCATTTTATTATGATTTTATATAGAAAACGTGATTTTAAAACATTTTTATTCTTGGCATTTTTTCTTAAACCTAAGCAATCAGATGCTAGAGGAAGCTTTAATTGCACTGTTAATACGAGAATCAAGTGTCGAAAGTCACTGCTCAAGTCAGTGCAACAACAGAAAGTACACATAGTCCCTGCATACAGGGAAATTAAATTTTTAAAACCCTCTAGCACCTGATTGGTTACTGATCAGTATCAGTATACTGATAAAACCTAGGGGAAAGGTTGCACTGTGACCTATGAGATCTATTGTGTCCCCCAGACTAGTCTCTAGTTCTTGCGAAGAGAACCCACTCTAGTCCTAATGCCTTAATAAAGTTATGTTGTATTATGTGGGGTTCTAACTTTGGAAAATCCTCCACTTCCACCTGGTGTGTTCCCAAGCTTCTGGCTCTCTTTTGACCTATTGCATCACACTTGGCCAATAGGTGTCTAGGTGTTTCCTCCCCAGATTGACAGAAGCGACATTCACCCTCTTGAACAATGCCCATCTTACTCAGATGACTCCTTAGCCTACAATGCCCGGTTAGAAAACCCGTCAGCATCTTTAAATTGTTTTTCTTGATCATGGTCTCAAACCTTCTTACATTATGCCCACCAAGCATTTCCTTAGCCTGTCGGCATCCCGAAAGATCATTCCAGGCTTTCTCTCTGGCTGCATTTTCTTCCTCCTTGAGCTTCTTTATAAGGAAGGAGTCCTCCAGTACATAACCTGGCTCCGGCCCTACAAAGGGGGTGGCTGCCCCTGCCCTTGCCAGTTTGTCTGCTACTTCATTCCTGATTGGTTAGGTTTAAGACCAAAATGCCAACTATAAAAACGTTTTAAAAATCGCGTTTGTTAACTAAAATCATAATAAAATACAGAGTATTTTAAAGGAAAAAATAAAGTTGTCGGCCATATTCGAAAAATGACTGGAAATTTTAAAAATTTTAATACTTACCTAAAAGCAGCTTTAAAATATAAGTAGGGTCCACATAAGAATTTTAATATCAAATACTAAATAGAAAGGTTAGCTATCGGATCACTTTAGACCTGACACACGGTATAGCAAAACATTAGTTCCAGTAGAAAAGATTACTAGTAATTATTGCAGATTACAGATATTAAAATACTATAGTACGAAGTCTACAATTTATTAGTTGACTTTTATTTTATTTTCACACTTGTGGAAGAGCCTAGTAACGTTTTCCTCAGCAATGTTTAGGATAATGCATTCACGGGAACGCTCTGCCACGACGTCATCTGGCGTTGTAACATTCATATTTCACGAAGCAACGTCATATTAAGATGAGTTGCGAGGCTCCAGAAATATTAACCGCGCACAAATATAGGCCAACATGCAATTTCATGATGTTCACCTAGCGCACTCTATCCACCTCGTTCGATGTAGTGCCTGTTAAACACACAATCATAGTATATTGTAAAGGTTTATCACATTTTGGTAAATAGGGCCTACGCCTCTATGATAGTAGTATCTAGGCTACAACTGACAGTTTTAAAAATTTTAAAACAGATTTTCAGTTCCGAATTTTATAAAAAGTATTTAAATAATTAATATGATTTATTGATAAGTTATTAATAAATAGTTTTTAGCGAATTTACCTAAGGTAAGAAATTATTACCGTAGGTCTCATGGCAAGACTTAAGCCCGGGACCGTGTTATTTTTTTTATTTTAAGGTGGCCTGAAGCCAAAAACAACAGTCGTTAAAAAACTATATATATATATATATGTGTGTGTGTGTGTGTGTGTGTGTGTGTGTGTGTGTGCGTGCGTGCGTGCGTGCGTGCGTGCGTGCGTGCGTGCGTGTGTGTGTGTGTGTGTGTGTGTGTGTGTGTGTCTGTGAACACGATAACTCTTGTAAAAATTATTGTCAGATCGAGACCAAATTAGGTAGAGACGTGTATTTCTACATTCCCTCGGACGAGTTCGTAAACCACACATATTGGTCAATCGGAACAGGAAGTTTGGGGGGGTTTGTACCCTAAAAAATGGTTTTTTGCCATTTTTCCATGTAATTTTTAAAATTTTATCTTTTAACATTAGAATCTACCGGTTACTGAGGTATTAAAAATCTAAACACAGTACATTGTATTTTGGGGCTTCAATGGTAATCTAAGGAAGATAAGGGAAAAATAATATTTCCCTTACCAATCAATGGTTATGGATGAAACTTTGTATTTAGCTTCATGTGGTGTTGACCCATAGATACGTTTATGCTAAAAAATCATAGTTTATGTGTTCCTCACAGCAGCAAACCTGTATACTCTTTCCCATGTTAATCTTATGGAGAATAGGCAAACTCCTTTATTTATGTCCAGATAATGATATATGGTCAGATTAAAAATAGTTTATAATAAAAATGCCAGTTTTACTGTTCCTCAAAGCAGCAAACCTGCATACTCTTTCCCATGTTAGTGTTACAGAGAATAGGCAAATACTCTAATTTATCAACAGGTATTGATTGATCAATCTTGTCATATACTTGTACTATTATTGTCATATTATTGATTTGTAAATTTCTCTGAATATGCAGGTCTGCTGCAACGGGGGTATTTTAAAAGTCTTCTTATTTTAACGTTAACTCAGTCTGAGTTTAGAGAACGAGACTGGTAGGCCTATAACGACCAATCGCTCGTGCTAGCTAGACGACATTGGAAATGCGATCACATCTGTAGTTTACCCACAAGACCAGTCGTCAGTTATATGTACAGTATCTAATAATATTAGGGTCTATAACAACGCAAACATTGTGCGGTTCCATTTATGCTTAAAAATCATAGTTTATGTGTTTATCATAGCGGCTAACGTGCATACTCTTTTCCCATGTTAATCATATAGTGAATAGACAAACTCCTTTAATTTTGGTTAAAATAAAAATTGTTCACGGTAGAAATGCCTACTCCTCACAGCAGCAAACCTACCTACTCTTTCCCATGTTAATATTATGGAGAATAATAGGCAAATAATTCTCATACTTATCGACAGATATTGATAAAACATGTCATATATTATTATATTATTGATTTGGAAATTCACTGAGTACGCAGGCCTGCTGCGTCGGGGTATTTTTAATTCTCTTGAAGTGACCGAACATCATGATAATAGTAAACAAAACTAGCTATGGAGGCTCGACTCCTGGTGTTTTCTTTCTTAGCTGAATTAAATTGTTCGAGTAAAAACCTTAACTGCCCATCACCACCGACCACAAGCCAAGGACCAGTGAGCTGCCGTAGGGGCGTGAGTCACGTCGCCGGCCACCGGAGCCAGGGTACTTATACTGGGGCAATTATCGAAGAAATAAATATTTCATTTAATCGAGAAGGGGCTAGTTTTACATGAAAATGCTAGCCAAGGAAAGTCGTATTATTTTGAAACAACGTACCTTCTCTTGAAAGAATTTAACGTTATTAATATTGATCTTAACAAATAGGTATTTCTTGCGTCAGAGTCAAACTAACGAGTACTACCAAATAATCACAAGTATTGGCCACCTGTTTATTAACTTGAATTGGAAGCTCTCACAACAAAACTAGTGATCCTTAAGAACGTATTAATACTTATTATTTATTATATTTCTTTCCCAATTACTTATTTTAAAGAATATTTTAATAATGAAACCTAATACACGCCATTTATTCTATGTTATGGAAACAAGATTCTGCTCTTAACTAGTCCCACTGTGTTAGAGAAATTTAGTATTAAAATAAATTAAAACCACAGTGGTTCGTTTCACTTAAGAAAACATGCACAGTAAACTTGCAGATTTTTAAGACCATCCATGATAAATATAGAATACATGAACAGATGACGGATCTTGCAACGGACAAAAGGAGCTCCAGATGTGATCGCATTTCCATTGTCCTCCAAACAACGGGCGGATCGTAGCCTGCAGGGAGTTAGCGATTTAGACATAACCCACAATACGGTAGGCCTGCATGATAAAACAGTCCATCCTACGTACATGGACAGTAGACGCACTGCCTACAAATAAACGTAATAGACGAAGAAGGACTACGTAATAAAGACTGGTACTAAACATTATATTTTTGGAAGGCGGGTATAAACTTTAAAATTCCCATGAACTGACAAACCTTTACATTGAGTTCAACCACTGAACTCGTCTTACTGACTTACGAAGCTTGTAAGAGAAAATGAAACACCGATCCTACGATAGAGGGTGTGAGCGACACAAGGTCACGTTATAAAGTATTTTACACCTGTTTTCATTATATTAGTTTTAAAAGTTTATTGCTCTTTTTAATCCCAACCAATATAAATTTTCTCCACCATGAACTTGTATTTTTAACTGTTTATTTGGTTTAAAATACAAGAAATCCATAGTAATGAAAACATACTTTAAAACAGGAATGTTAAATTGTTACACAAAAGAAGCATGAGCTAATGGAGTTATTTATAAGGGCTTTCAGAAACGATGAATATTCTAAAAGATCGAAAACCATTAACATTAAATGAACTTCGGTTCCATTGAGAATTCTAATTTATCATACTGTGAAAACTAACTATTGCAACTCAAATGTACCCCCTTCGGATAGTTGTATTATAAATGATGAACTGTATAATTGTGAGATACAGGTCCCTGGTCATAATTATTCAAAATACACCCTTTTAAGGCTTATATTTAGGATTATTCTTGATAATGAGTTTCCAAGAACTCTGTTCGGAGTGAATCCATATCTAATGGAATCTGTCGGAGAATATAGTTTTACAAGAAAAGCTATTATTAAAGTCTTTCAAATATCACGTTAGTTTACTTCAAACTCAATAACTCTATTTTGTGAAAATGATATAGCATAAAATGCAATTACTGAGAGAAATATATTAAACTGCACAGCGAAATACAAAATTAAGGTTATTAATTAAAATAGTTTAGGATATAAACTTCATTTTGCTTTTTGGTATGATCCTTTTACGAATTTTAGCGAATTTCCCATAGAGAAGAAGCTATTACCGTAGGTCTCATGACAACACTTAAGCCCGGGATCATGTTATTTTTTCGTCTTTAAGTGCCCGGAGGCTAAAAACAATAGTCGTTTAAATTTATATATATATGTACACATATGTGTCTGTGAACACGATAACCCTCGTAGAAATGGTCAGATCGTGACCAAATTTAGTAGAGACGTGTAGGCCTATTCCTATTTGCTCGGACGCGTTCGTAAACCAGACATTTCGGTCAATCGGAACTGGTAGTTTGGGGAGGGGTTGTAATCAAAAATTGAGTTCTTTGTGTTTTCCATATGTCATTTAAAAATTTTTAAATTTTATTTTTCACCATTAGAATCAGCATAAAAACTACACAGTTTAATTCCTTAAAGTTTTTCTATATCTCCAACGGTTACCGAAATATTAAAAATCTAAACTCAGAACGTTGCATTTTGGGGCTCCAATGTTAATCTTGTGGAGGATAAGGAAAAATTAATATTTCCCTTGTAAACCAATCGTTTTTGATGAAACTTTGAATTTAGCTTTGAATTATGTGGTTTGGATTCATAAGTTTATGCTTAAAATCATAGTTTATGTGTTCCTCACAGCAGCCAGATTATATGGTCAGATTAAAAATAGTTTATGGTAAAAATGCCTACTTTTACTGTTCCTCAAAGCAGCAAACCTGCATACTCTTTCTCATGTTAATGTTACGGAGAATAGGCAAATACTCTAATTTATCAAAAGGTATTAATTGATCAATCCTGCCATATAATTGTTTTGTTATTGCCATATTATTGATTTCGAGATTCACTGAGTATGCAGGTCTGCTGCGACGGGGCTATATCATTTACCTATAAAATAAATAGTTTTAGCAGATTTTCCATAGGAAAGAAGCTACTACTGTCTGGCAAGACTTAAGCCCGGAACCATGTTATTTTCGTCTTTAGGTGCCCAAAGGCCTACTTCTAGGTACTTCACAACGTAGTCTAAATCGAAAATTATAATCCAACCTCACATTGTTGGTGATGTTGTTGAGCAGCGTGGCGAGCAAGAAGCGTCCTTTGTCCCGCTGGATTAAACTGGTGAAAAACTCCTTTGATTGGTTTCATACTGCTTCAACCATCGAAATGGCAATAATATGGAGCAGTTTATTGGAAAATAGTCAGGTTTCAAGTCGAATGCTACTTTCTGTCAGACCTGGTTCGTTTGGGAATAATTACAATACAAATTAAAATCATCATTAAATGATTACAGCAAATTCTGGTACTGAACTTTACTTATGTAATGTATTACAGTATTTCATCTGATTACTTTTATTATTATTATTTCATTCATTATAGTAATTATATTGAATATTCATTATAATGATTTCTGTTTCCAAAATGTATGTTGGTATTACATATCATACGATATTGAAAAATGACGTCACTGAGAGGCCACCACATCACGTCATTCCTCTCAGTCAATCCTAAACCAGATCCAGACCAGGTGGTGGCTTGATTCCCACCACCAGCACCGAGGTACTTCCACACAGTCGATCACATCATGCTTCCCAGTAAAGTCCACCTCAGTGTCTGTCAGTGCGAGTTTACTGATTACAATGTGTTGTAATTTTTTTTAAGTTCCAAGTTAGTTATTTAACTAAAACGTAAACATAACATAACTGGCGACTAGGATTTAACATAATTTATAATGAATGATTAATGTAATTACTATAATGAATGAAATAATAATAATAAAAGTAATCAGATTAAAAAGTCACTGCGGTTTTGTCGCGTTTATTCTTCTAACTTTAGCTGGGTTATGAGCCCGGGTATATACATTTTAAATACCACCTACAATGTAATTTTCCTTCAAGAAATTTACTAAAACCACTTTGAACTGTGAAATTAAACAAACCATTGGAGCTGACAAAACTAACCAGACGTGAAACGTGTGGCTGCCATGACGTGAATGTGATACAAATGTTGACCATTGTACAACTAAAGATAGAATAATTTTTTTGTAATTGCATACGAAAACGCAAAAAACCTAATTTTCGAGACAAAACCCTCCAAACTAGCCGTTCCGATTGACCGATATGTCTGGTTTACGAACTCATCCGAGAAAATGTACCAGTAGGAATACACGTCTATACAAAATATGGTTTCGATCGTAGCATTTTATGAGAGTTATTCTATTCACAGACCCACACACACACACACACACACACACACACACACACACACACACACACACACACACACACACACACACACACACACACACACACACACACACACACAAATCCAGCCAAATCGGTCGAAAGGATCCTATTGCTGATCCTACTCGTATTTTTAATATTTCTGATTATGTTGGCTGGAAACATACTTACTCGTTTCACACGTTATTCTTATGAAGTATCTGTAAATACATAAACCTTTATTTTTTTAACATACTGTGATAACATCTAGTATAAGGCTTATCCTGTCATAAAACTTAATTTTGTATTATCTCGAGTATTTCTTAAATTTATGTAAATTCTCTAAGTACACAGGACTGCTGCAACGGGGGTATTTGTTCTTACTGCAGTTTGGTATAATAACTTATCGTCATCCATTAGATTATAGATATAATATTTATTTTATAAACCCCTTGAGAATGTTGTACAACGTAAAATTTTGACCACCAACTAGGTTTCGTATTAATAATTTAAAATAATAGGTTTTCTCTTCAAGTATAAATATATTATTGTTAAAATTTAAGTTAATGATTAAACACAATATTCAAAGAACTAACTCGTACCGATTGAGTTTAAAATAGTTTTTTCGTCGGAAACATTTCGTGAAACAATCAAGAACACAAAACTTGTAGTTTGAAGAAGTATCATGGTGTAGATGTCATCATTCGTTATTTATAGGTGTAAACGTGATCAAATGGTTCTGAGTGCTGAGTGAAGATATAAAACACGACAAATAATCTAACTACAGATTTATTCATACACTTGCACTGACACGTCATATTGTGTGTATTTACATATTCCTTCAATATTTAATTTTTATTTCATTCCAATCAATTTAAACAGGAGTTACTTTTTTTCAAATGATAAAAAGTTTCCCATTTGATGCCCTCCAGAAAGGTTTACATTCGTAAACCCATTAAGTAGTAATTTTTAAACAAAGTTTTTGCGATTTATTTTACAATTAGAAATATTTAATAAAATAATAACTGAACCTCGCTGGTGGAATTAGACAAACTTTACATAATCAGTATGAATTATATGTCAAGTTAAGTGCTTGACTAACAAACACACGACAACTGAGCAGTGAACACTACGGAGCGGCCCCGTCATAGACAGTATTGAACATGTATGAGGACTCTTAATGTCTTAATTCCCTCTGGAGTCGGCTGCAGTCTATAGAAGCCTAAAGGAGTGAGAAACTTCATAAATAAACCACCGTGAAATCTTTCAAGCATTTACTCGTATTTAACTTTTAATTGTGTTATTTAATTTAACGAAACTTAATTATTAAGACTTTACTGTTTGTGTTTTTTATGAATAATAACGATATATTAGTTGTTTCACTTAATATATATCCGAATCCTTGCATGTGAAATGATCAACTTTATCCACGAATTGACACATACGTTCACCCTATAAAAGTACCTTAAAAGTATATACATTTGAAACAAATCTTAATAAACCCTCTCGACGTAGAGGCAGATGAACACGTTTCCAAAGTAGATTAAAACAGAAACACCAAACTGAAGAGGAAGAATTTTCACACTACATTCTTTTATTTCACTATCAATATAAATGTAGTAACCCTTTAAAGTTAAAACCAAGCTACATTTCGTAAATGTAGCTTGGTTTAACCTATTTATTAAAATTGTTATTAACAATATTAAAAGCAAATCTGGTGTATAATGTAATAGGTTTTAGAAAAATGTTAACTTTTCCTACGATTTATTATTGTAGTTACCCGAAAAACCCGTGAGAGTAATCGCGTGCTGATAGCCATACAGTACTGACTGGCTGTACTGTACCGTACTGTACTGTACTGTAGCCATACTGTACTGTACAGTACTGTAGGCCTACAGAACAGTACCTCGCAGCCGCTTCTCTAGCAATAGTAGGCCTACAGTACAGTACCTCGCAGCCGCTTCTCTTGCAATAGTATGCCTACAGTACAGTACCTCGCAGCCGCTTCTCTTGCAATAGTATGCCTACAGTACAGTACCTCGCAGCCGCTTCTCTAGCAAAAGTAGGCCTACAGTACAGTACCTCGCAGCCGCTTCTCTTGCAATAGTATGCCTACAGTACAGTACCTCGCAGCCGCTTCTCTAGCAATAGTAGGCCTACAGTACAGTACCTCGCAGCCGCTTCTCTAGCAATAGTAGGCCTACAGTACAGTACCTCGCAGCCGCTTCTCTAGCAATAGTAGGCCTACAGTACAGTACCTCGCAGCCGCTTCTCTAGCAATAGTAGGCCTACAGTACAGTACCTCGCAGCCGCTTCTCTTGCAATAGTAGGCCTACAGTACAGTACCTCGCAGCCGCTTCTCTAGCAATAGTAGGCCTACAGTACAGTACCTCGCAGCCGCTTCTCTAGCAATAGTAGGCCTACAGTACAGTACCTCGCAGCCGCTTCTCTTGCAATAGTATGCCTACAGTACAGTACCTCGCAGCCGCTTCTCTTGCAATAGTAGGCCTACAGTACAGTACCTCGCAGCCGCTTCTCTTGCAATAGTATGCCTACAGTACAGTACCTCGCAGCCGCTTCTCTAGCAATAGTAGGCCTACAGTACAGTACCTCGCAGCCGCTTCTCTAGCAATAGTAGGCCTACAGTACAGTACCTCGCAGCCGCTTCTCTTGCAATAGTAGGCCTACAGTACAGTACCTCGCAGCCGCTTCTCTAGCAATAGTAGGCCTACAGTACAGTACCTCGCAGCCGCTTCTCTTGCAATAGTAGGCCTACAGTACAGTACCTCGCAGCCGCTTCTCTAGCAATAGTAGGCCTACAGTACAGTACCTCGCAGCCGCTTCTCTTGCAATAGTAGGCCTACAGTACAGTACCTCGCAGCCACTTCTCTTGCAATAGTAGGCCTACAGTACAGTACCTCGCAGCCGCTTCTCTTGCAATAGTAGGCCTACAGTACAGTACCTCGCAGCCACTTCTCTTGCAATAGTAGGCCTACAGTACAGTACCTCGCAGCCGCTTCTCTAGCAATAGTAGGCCTACAGTACAGTACCTCGCAGCCGCTTCTCTTGCAATAGTATGCCTACAGTACAGTACCTAGCAGCCGCTTCTCTTGCAATAGTAGTAGGCCTACAGTACAGTACCTCGCAGCCGCTTCTCTAGCAATAGTAGGCCTACAGTACAGTACCTCGCAGCCGCTTCTCTTGCAATAGTAGGCCTACAGTACAGTACCTCGCAGCCGCTTCTCTTGCAATAGTATGCCTACAGTACAGTACCTCGCAGCCGCTTCTCTAGCAATAGTAGGCCTACAGTACAGTACCTCGCAGCCGCTTCTCTAGCAATAGTATGCCTACAGTACAGTACCTCGCAGCCGCTTCTCTTGCAATAGTAGGCCTACAGTACAGTACCTCGCAGCCGCTTCTCTAGCAATAGTAGGCCTACAGTACAGTACCTCGCAGCCGCTTCTCTAGCAATAGTATGCCTACAGTACAGTACCTCGCAGCCGCTTCTCTAGCAATAGTAGGCCTACAGTACAGTACCTCGCAGCCGCTTCTCTTGCAATAGTAGGCCTACAGTACAGTACCTCGCAGCCGCTTCTCTTGCAATAGTAGGCCTACAGTACAGTACCTCGCAGCCGCTTCTCTAGCAATAGTAGGCCTACAGTACAGTACCTCGCATTCTTTAATATATGCCTACATACAAATAATGTAACAGTACAGTAAAATTCTACAGTACATTTTGTAGTAAATACAGTAATGCGTACTGAGCGAATTACAAATCAATAATACGTATTACAATAATAATAAATGACAAGTTTGATCAATATCGTTGATAAATAATAGAGTTTGCCTATCTCTATATATAAAAATTAATATATGTATGTATGTCCTTTATGCGTTGCCAAACTTCTCATTCGATCGCCATGAAAATTTAGACAGTGTCCGGGAAGGTTTTACTGGAAAAATGTATTTACTTCCCTGGTGGAAATAGGTTAGATCATGAATATGCCTAAAGGGAATGTTTTCAGTTCATCTAAGTAGCTGTTCTTATTGTTTATATTAAAAATTCAATACAATAGCTAGGTAGTTTGTATGGAAACCTGTTATATATTTTCCATCTTAAAAATCACCAACATCCTCCCAGAGCAAAGATATATCCATGTCAAAAAATTCAAAAATCCATATCTTTCCATTTTATGGCGTTTTAAATTTCGAATGTTAACCTTATGTTAATCTGTTGTTAATTTGTTTACGAATATTCTTCAATCAAAACATTTAATTTCTTAAGCCACAGCTGTTGGTTTACTTTCTATTAGCAATATGCATTTATATCCAATGTCATCTGAATCATTCGTTAATGTAAAACCATGAAGTAAATATTATGTCCTGTATAAAATGAACAGCTTTATTCGCCACGTTAATATTGAAAATTGGAAAATTGAAATTGAAAATTATTATATAATAATTTAAAATATTATAAAATAATAATATAATATAATAATAATAATAATAATAATAATAATATATAAAATATTATATAATAAATCATTTATTCCGAAAAAAACTTATAGATAGCGTGTACGTGTGTTATACATATCGATTATAAGTCTGTATAAGTAGGCTATGCTTAAGGAAATTCACTTAAAATTTTGTGAGAGGGGATATTTTAGTTTTTGAGATGGATATATCCTAGCTAGGGGGGGGGACAAAAAAATTCACCAACACCCGTGATTTGTTGTTCTTATGCTCGCGTCTAAGGTGGTTGTCCACTGCATTCTCTCGCTACCCTCTAGTAAGAGGTTAGTAAGATTTAGTTTCCACTATTTGAAATTAATTATGTAATTTATTTGCTTGATTGGTTATATCTCAGACGTTTAAAACTATTAACGTTAAAATGTTAACAGAATGGACTATTAATGCCTTCTTGATTTTCCAGATATTTGTAAACGTATATATAAGACATTTTTATTCCAAAATTTCTTATATAATAGATTTTGATCTGTTTGTATTTTTCAAATATTTCTAGATTTTAAAGGAATTTTGCTGGCCGCGATTAACAATTCAACTTTTGTGGTTTAGTCTTCTGCCCCGTATCAAGTTTAAAGTTAATATTGCAATAAATTGGTTTATTTAATATTCAATTAAGTAAAAATCTCAAATACATCCATATACAATACGTAGGCTCCCGAGGCTCGTTGTATTGACCCATACAATAATGGCATTTAAGCAACTGTGCAAACAGTTACGAAGCGCGCTGTATAACTGGCACTCAGAACCTATTATAGAATTATTGGCTAAAGTCCATGTCCTGAGGAAATTTACCTCATGTCCAGTTCATACCATACAGAGTGTTCTTTAGAGAGATTCCCATAATCAAGTAATGAAAACTCCATTATAAATAGCGGAGTTCTTAAAGAATGCGTTTAGTTATATTTTACTAGCTTTCAACATAACTTCACTTTATAAGGTTTTAAAATACTTTTTAAACCCCTGCATTAAATATTAAAAGAAACATAATAAACTTTGTGTACGTTGCACAAAAAATACTTTACAAAAGAGAAAAATTACAGCATTGTTGAAGTGTTTTACTTTAGAAAATAATTTCACCTTTATGTATTTCAGGTCAAAAACGTGTGTAAGAGAACAACTAAGTGATGTTTTCTGTTTTGACAATCGATCCGCTGATCCTATAAAAGCCTCACTGAAGCACTCTACCCAACAATGTGCCTCTGGAGCCCCAGCAAATCAACTAAATCAATATTGCTCAACCAGAAATATGGTGTCAAATCATTAATGTGCATTCCATTTAATAAATGTGAAACCAACTAACCACCTATATATTGCTCAGATAGATACATATAAACAAAACTACAACTTGTAAGATAAATTAATTAATACTCCATTCGGAACGTTAATATTAGATACAATACTCATATATTCTTGTCCATTCTTCTCCTATAGTATTTATCTCACGAATTATCTCCTAACTCATTAATAGAAAGTATTTTTCAAACAACCACAAAAGAAAAGATGAACTTTTTATAAGCATGCAGTTCAAAATTCTTAAATTTAATCTGCCTGCAAAAAAAATATCGAGAAACGGAACATGGCATCAATTTCATACTTTCAATATACCGTACAAGAAGTTGTCTTAAATTATGCCGACTAATAAAGTGTCGATGATATTTCTTATTTATAGATCAAAAATTTTAAGGGGTTAATAACTAATCATATTTTCTTCAAGGACGAATTATAATTCATTTATCACATCAACCTTATCATTTATCACATAGAACAAAATACACGTAAAACATTATTCCACAAAGTGTTCAATGTTCCAGAATATGAACATAGAAAATATTCACTCAAATATACTTCACATCGTACTATCATGCGTAATTTATGCGATTTAAAATTCTCCCAAAAATAAATTCACTTAGAAATGTTAAACATTAGTCTTACATTTTTCTTAAGTTGATTTATTTTAGAAACAAATTTTAAATAAAAACAGATATTAAAATTCAAAGGTAAACTCTAGAAAGACAAGCATGTCAACCGATAGATAAAGAAAAATTAAAATTGCAGATAGTTGGATAACTAAGCCAATCAATCAACTTTACCAATTGAATTTGAACCATTGCAAGCAATAGTTCTGTGTACCGGTTACTAGCATTCGTTGAGCTAAGACATAGCCGTCCATAATAATTAATTACAATACGATTTTATTTTATGCTTAATACTTTAGATTAATAGAGAAGAAACAGTCAAACATAAACTCATCAAAGTAAACGATTTTTCGTAGTTCGTAAAATGAACTTTGAAAGGATCGATCAAATTCAATCTTTTTACATAATTAGGTAAATATGATATTTTTATTAAGTAGAAAAGGCACCAAAATTATTTTTCTATTAAAATACAGTCGTATTTTTAAGGCTTCAGATTATACAGTATAACCAAATAAGAAAAGGATTAGTAAGAATTATCTTTAACTATCGTTTAGAAGGTGTCCCCTGTCCACTATATATATATTATTATACATAAAAAAATCATACCTTTATAAAACTAGAGAATGTTACTTATTTTTCTATCTGAATGAAAACGGAACCTATTTCAAATACTATTACAGCCTTGATATCAACCTTGTGAGCCTTGAATCAAACACGTATGATAAACAAGTCAGGAGGCAGGTTTTGGCAAACCCCTTGGTTATGAAAGTTTAAGGAACATTATTTTCCTTAAGAATCCTGCAGAAGAGCGCTCGGAGTCGTTACAGGATTGTTTGAAAACCCCTTTAGGTTTCTGAAAGGGAAACTACTTCAGTACACAAAGGTAAGTGAAAGTGAACACGTACAGCAGAACATTGTACAGCATGTACATCAAATGGTAGAGGCCTTCCTGTGCGTCGTGCGGGGAGGCGGCGAGACTCGGATCTCCGGGTTGGGTCCTAGAGGATCCAGCCGCACCCTGGCCACTCCCCGGGTCGGCTGCCCCAGCCAAGGGTCCACTCATACACGCCGCAGCGAGGACGTGCTGGTGTAGGTGAGGTTGACGTTGCTGTGGCGGTGCCGGTGTCGCAGGTAATCGCGACGGAAGGGACACATGAGACGGACGAAGGCGCGACGCAGCTCCCGCGAGGAGCACGCGTAGATGAAGGGGTTGAGACAGCTGTTGAAGTAGCCCAGCCAGAATGCGAGGGTGAATGGCAGCCCGGACAGCTGGCAAGACGAGCACGCCGCGTCTGTGTACAACGACAACGTGCATACAGTACACTAAATACCTATACCTTTAACGTTTAATAGATATTTCATTTCATTTCAAAAGTACTTGAGTATTCATACTACATTGTTAGACAATATTGCGCAGTTTGATTTTATGGTAGGCCTAACTGTAGGTATTTCTTTCGTTCAAAATTACATGACTTCTATTAACGTACTTCGTTAGACTGTGTATCTCAGATACAACCTAATGTAAATACCACTTAAATACACTGACAGTTACTAAATGTCAGACTTAGGATGAGAGATTTCCATCCATTACGTTGTTGAAGAAGGTTTGATCTTGAGGATGCGATAGGAACACTGGATTTGGCCCAGTGTGTATCTCAGATACAACCTAATGTAAATACCACTTAAATACACTGACAGTTACTAAATGTCAGACTTAGGATGAGAGATTTCCATCCATTACGTTGTTGAAGAAGGTTTGATCTTGAGGATGCGATAGGAACACTGGATTTGGCCCAGTGTATTGTATTGGCGAACTGAATCATCCCGTCCCAACCGTTCCTCGTTTTCGTTTGCGCGTGTTGGAGGCATAAGGCCCTAATCCGTTGACTGGGATCTTTTTATCCTCGAACTAATGATTATGATGTATTTAAGCTACATTTATTTAGTCTTCTGGAGATGTAGTGTTATTTTTAGGACTGTGTTAATTAATATAAGTTTATTGGCCTGTTAAAAAGCAAGGTTGACTCGAAAAATTGAAGGTAATCAACTATTGACACAATAGACTACTTTATACTTTATACTTTTTATACTACGAAGTTGGCATCTGAAACGTCAAATAACTGTCTCGTCCAGTCCTACCATTTCCTCTCTTGTAGAATCCAGAATGTCTTATAGGAAATGGAGAGCTTCCCTTTAGGAGAGCTAGGTGTCTGATATGGAATTTTAAAAGTAAAAACAAGAATTAACATGAAACATTTTTAGATTTTGACTTGCTGCATCTCACAGAGTTCTGATATCTCGCGAGATACTCTCCTCCCGCGACGAAGTTACCGAGCGTGGGACTCGCCGTGGTGGGAAGCTTCACTTTCCTAGAGTAAAGCAAAAGTTTGGACGAAGGAGTTTTTCATACTTTGGCCCCCAGCTGTACAATGAGCTCCCAGATAGCTTAAAAGAGCTGAGTATTGTTTCCTTCAAAAAAGTTTAAAGAAATGTTTCTATAGATAAATTATATATATTTTATGTATCCTGTATTTTATGTGTTTTATGAATTATTGTATTTTTATTTTATTTTTGTGCTGTTGACATAGTCGTTCTGAAAACCTGATAATTTATCAAAGAAACGCTGTAAATAAAGGCATTTTTTACATTCTCCTCAAGAATGATGGGATCGTTATATATTTATTGCAGGTGCGACGAAATAAAATAAACGGTATCAGTTGACTGGAACATACTTTCTCCCTTAAGTATATTTAAAAACTACAACCTTCAATCAAGTTGATCTAAATATCATTCAGTATTTATTTTTTCATACATAATCATCAAATTTCTTAAAATAACAACAAGATAAAATAAGTTAAATTAATTATTTTTAGAAATATTTGGGGCATTACTGTCCCCCACCACCACCACCAGCAGCTAACACCAAACTTTTTTGAGTGGGGTTTTTTGGCTGATATAACTGTACACTGCATACAAAAGTTTATGGTAAACGGTTGAGAAATAAGGAAGAAATTGATTTTTTATTTTCTCCATAAGAATAACATTGGATGCTCTCAGACAACGTACTGCGTCAAATTCAACTTTTCTTTGGAGACGATAGTCGTAGACTGATGATTTAAAGTTCCAAGTTGTTCAGTTTTTAAGAAGGTTTCAATGGTGATAGTCAAATTATTTTATACATTTTTGTTATACGTATAAAATAAATTATTATTTATTATGCTTTTTGGTCATTTAAAAGCCCATAGCTTTTGAACCGATTGTACTACAGATATATGGGTGGTCTCATTTTATTTGGGACCTCAAAAGATATTATGAAATTTTATTCAAAATCTTTGGTAAAAATTTTGAGAAATTTGTATTTTTTACATATTTAAGGGGGTTTATGGGTAAACTACTCTTAAAAATTAAAATTAAAAAAATAAAAAATGGCCTGGAGGAATAGATAAGTGCATCCGTGCTCCAAATTTCATAAAAATTAGACGATCAGGTCTCTGGGTTTGTGCACGACGGACAGACAGCCATCAGTCTGAAAACCACTTTTTTAGGAACCTCAAAGCGGATATATTCGCTCTCAAATCAAATTAAAAATTTTAGACGAAAACAATACTTTCTCCATATAATATGTGAGGGGAGAATGCAAGAACATGAAATAATGTCAGAATTAGTTCGTTTTTAAGGCACCATTTAACTTAAACGTTTGAAAAGTCTTAGTTTTCTCCTTCACTGACATACTTACCAAGTGGAAGAATTATGAAGAAGGGTAGCCAGCATAGAAAGAATCCTCCAACGACAATCGCCAAAGACTTTGCCGCCTTCTTCTCACGCTGGAACTTGACAACACGACCGTCCAAGCCGGCTATGAGGATTCTGGACGCGTCACTTCCTCTCTGCAGCATGGACCTCCTCTCCAGGGTGCCATTGGGTGTGTGCGAGCCGCTGCAAGACCCCAGCACCATTGGAGATGTCGAATAGTATGGGTCCTGAGTACAAAATACTGTTTCATATCATTTATTTACAATAAACAACGTCTAGGACTGCAAATAGGGTACGTGCTACAGTTATTATCATTTTAACTATACTTGTATTACAGAAGGTAGCATAATTATAATGTAAGAAAATAATTTGTTAGAGTATCTTAGGAATTGGTTAATGAAAACCAACAGTTTGTAATATTGAATCTCCACTCTATTTCAATCTTTTACTGAAATATAGTAATCAATCTATAAACATCTGTATTTACCGATCTTTTGGAGCCGCAATGTTAATCTAATTAGTAAAAGAAAGAATAGAAATAATAAAGGTAAACATCCTTATCTTTTGGTTTTTACCAAAACCTTCCCGGACACATATGGAGCAATTACCTAAAATTTCATGGCGACCCGATGTTTACTTTGGCAACGCATAAAGGACATGTGCACATACATACATGCATTCATTTTTATGTATAGATTGAATTAATACAGCGTGTGCTTGCTTGTGTGTTTTAGTAAGGTAGCCTATACAACTTTAATATTCGTATAAAGTAACTTAGTCAACATTGAAATGAAACTCTACCTTGGATATAACATCTCCCGTGTACGTGATCGTGTGGAGGCTGGCTCGGGGACGGGAGTTGCCCACGTGGACGCGAAGTGTGACGTCGGACCGAGTGACGCGACTCCCGGAGTAGAGAAGACGGGAGTGACGAGCAGCGGCGCGGTAGACGAGAGAGTATAGGACCACGATGACGAGTGCTGGGAGGTAGAACGAGCCGCACGCCGAGAATATGACATAGCTCAGCTGCTTGTTGACGTGACACTCCCAGGGCTGCATCAGCTCGTCCCTCCACCCCAGCGGTGGAGCGATGCTGCAACAAACAACGGTCTACATCATCTACACCAAACATGTAATCAACTACACTCTCAGACAAAGACGTACTTAGTGAGTGGTGAACATATGGATAAGTAACTCAAGTATTATTAACTGAAGGAAGAGGATTTAACTTTTTTCAAGGCGAAATAACCTAATAGTTAGTTGTCGAGACATTTAAGTCTCTAATTATTTAAAATAGGAGTGATGCAGTATCACTCGCAGATAAACTAACTTAACTATTTTTGTATGTGTTATTTAAAAAGGATGTTTACATTTTCATTCTATTTTTAATTTTGCACATTTTAAAACAACAGAATTAATTTATAAAGTTTTTACAGGAAACGGTTAAAACTGTGGTCTCGTTGTTACTTTAACGTACATTTATTCTTAGAGAGATAATTCTCATAATTAATCAAGAGTCCATTTACAAATGGCGTCTGGGTCTAGAACCGAACCAGCGATCCTGGGGTTGCGAGGTGAGCACCCCACGGTATAGCTACCGAGCCACGTTTGCTTCTCATGTAAAATGCAAAACCCATCTTACTAGCCCCGAACAGTAATCATACTAAATACCCCCGTCGCAGCAGAACTGCGTACTCAGCATATTCCCAAAATCAATAATATAATAATAATAATAATACCTGACAAGTTTGATCAAAATCTGTCGATAAACATAAGAATTATTTATCTATTCTCCAGAAGATTATCATTGGAAAGAATGTGCAGGTTTACTGCTGTGAGGAACACTGAAAGTAGGTCTACTATAAACAATTTTTATTTTTAACATTTATACCAACTGTCATCACCATCTGCCTAAAATAAAGGAGTTTGCCTATACCCTATATGATTGATGTGGAAAAAGAGTATGCAGGTTTGCTGCCATGATAAACACATAAACTATGATTTTTAAGCATAAACGGGTGGATATCAACAACATGAAGGTAAATACAAAGTTCCATCCAAAACTATTGGATATTAAGGGAAATATTAATTTTTCCTTATCCTCCATATGATTAGCGTTGGAGCCTCTAACTACAATGTACTGTGTTAAGATTTTTTTTAATATCTCGGTAACCGTTGAAGATAGAGCACTTTAAGGAACTAAATTATGTAGTTTTTTGAGCAGATTCTAATAGTGAAGGATAAAAATTGAAATTTTTTAAAAATTACATGGGAAAACGCAAAAAAACAATTTTTGGGTTACAAAACCTCCCCAAACTAATATCCCCCGTTCCGATTGACCGATATGTCTGGATTACGAACTCTTCCGAGCAAATGTAGGAACACACAATTCCTACCAAATCTGCTACCTCACATTAAATCAACCGATCGCGGATTTTCGTCGGATGATCGATTCCCTTGGGGATGAGATCATGATCATGACGACCACCGGCGATGTCATAGTTGATGGCGATTTTAATTCCCGAGCGGTGAAGTGGGGTTCTTCTTAGACCAACACTCTTGCCCGGTATGTCCTTGACATGGCCGCCAGGTTGGGCCTCCATATCCTCAACACGGGCGGCGTTTCTACTTTCCGCCGCCCAGGATATTGAGAGATGATGCCGGATATCTCTTTCTCTTCTGAAGGGATTGCCCATCGGATCGCCGACTAGCAAGTCTGTGAGGACTATTGTGCCAGCCAGTGACCACCAGGTCATTCTAATTAAGGACTTTTCCCGAGGCATGGAATCCAGACACAAACTCGGCTCCTCTGCTTCGACGCTGGAACGTCAGTAGTTTGGACAAAAGTTCTTTTGAAGATCTCGTCAAGAATAAGACGACTGAAAATCATGGAAGCGCTGAGGATCTCTTTTTTAGTATAAATTTCCTTTTAATATATCGTTTTACTTGAACTCATTATTTATTTAATATGTAATGATGATGATTACAATAATTCTTGTTTAAAATTCATTATTGGTGATGGTGGATTGATGCTATTTAGATTTTTATGGCGGACATTTTCCATCACGATATTTAGTAAAACGAAGTTTCACTGACCCGAGCGGGTTAGCATGATGAAGTGAAACTTTGTTTTACTTAATATCGTGATGGAAAATGTCCGCAATAGAAATCTAAATAGCAACAATTCTTGGTTTAGAATTGAAGAAGGGAAAGAGCCGCCTCAGGAAAACCATGGCCTTTATTAAGTGCCAATTGGCATAAAGTGCGTATTACTAGATAAGGAGAGCTGTTTACACCATATGTTAAGGTGTTTAGTTTAAATGTTTTGACAACCTTTGAAAGGTCGGATCTCCACAAGATTAGTTGAAGATGCCTGTCATCGGGATGAATTAATATCCGTCGGTATATCAGTTTAATGTCACAACAAATGACAATGTGATGTCTTCTGAACTGCAACAATATATCAGTAATACTGGTTTGTAATTTAGTTCCGGTTATGAGGAAATCTGTTTACTTGAAATTCATTATAGCCATGGATTTTTAATTATTTGTTTTAGAATTATTTGGACTTTTCTTATCGTTCTTGTTTTTCTAACACAACGTTTCTGGAGGTGGAGAAACTCCTCCCGTATTCAAGTTATTACCTAATAATTTACATTAAAAATTTAATGTTCAAGTTACAGATATTAATTATATCACAACATGAGTATTATTGACAACATGATATAATTATTGATGTATTCTCTTGGCAAGTATTGGAATTTCAGTGTTTTACTCAATGATGCGTTGTCATTAAATAGTTGTGTTGAACAAGTTTAAAAATATAGTCCATTTGGCAAAGTTACCATTGAACTTAGTGACATCCAATTTTGGAAGCCGTACCTACATGGATCAATACTGTTAGAAGCTTGAGATTGAGAACTAAGTTGGGTTTGATCTAGTCCATAGTCCCCCAATAGTACTTCAATAGTAGATACAAGGTCAGTGTACAAGTTAGTGACAGTGTTTTGTTCCTGAATAAGAATGGCTTCGGGAATAGTATCGTCACTTTCATAAGACAAAGCACGATTGAAATTTGCCTGAAAGTCATCATATTTCTTATGAAGTTCAGTAAGATAGCATTTCAAATTCTTATGTTGAACTGGTGTCAAAGTTTCCTGTTGGGATTGAAATGTAATAAAAATGGCATTGATAGAATCAAACCTTGCTTTAAGGATTTTGATAGACCTTAGAAATGTAGATGGTTTGAAATCTCCACTACGTATTAAAGGTGACATGTTGATTGTAGCCAGACACAAAAGAAAAATGAATGAAAATTCATAAATAAGATAATGAAAGCGACTGATTCCTAGATGAAGGTCAAAAGATCCGGTCCTGTATATACGAGTTAGACGAATCCATAATCTAAGCTATTTCCCAAAGGAGAGTAAATACATTTTCCAAGAGGCCGTATACGTATATAATTAATTATACATTTATACTGATGAGCGGAGAATGTCTGTTGGTATAGCTTATCATTGAATACTAAACAAAACCATAAGAGATGTAAGTAAGATAGGCCTACCTTATAGCGAGGGCGAGTGCCCATATGCCAGCGATGAAGCAGTAGACTCTCCGCTTGCTGATGATTCTCGAGTAAGAGAGTGGCCGCGACACGCCCACATATCTGTCCACGGAGATGACGCAGAGAGACAGGATTGAGGCTGTACAGCAGAGGACGTCCAGAGTGGTCCAAAGGGAGCAGACTACGGGCCCAAAGATCCACTTACCTTCGCAAAAAAAACAAAATCTTTCCTCACCTTTTCGTGATCTTATTAATTCGATCGACAAGTAGAAATACACTTTGAAAAATAGTTGATATAAGAAGAGTAAATGAGTGAATGTAATTTACTAATTTACTCTAATTTGGCTATAATAACCCAAATAAATATTTTAAAAAATATAACCAAAAGGAGGAAGGATGGCGAATAGGGAAAGGGAGAATTACTTCCCTCTACTATTTAACCCTTTTGGTAGAGACAACGGAAATTGATCATATATGTAATATATCAGTTCAGTTTACGTAAACGTTAAATGCTAGTAGATATACCGAGAGTTGCAAGGTATGATTTATTTTTAAAGAGAGAGATTAAATACTTTAACGGAACAATATTATCGAATGAGATAACATTTAAATTTACCTTGATATAGCTCCTTGGCAGCGGAAAGTGGTAGCACAGTGGCTCCTAAAAGAAAGTCAGCAGTGGCGAGGTTGACGATGAGTAGATGGGTAGGGGTTCGGAGGGCGGGGGTGTGCCATACGGCCAAGATAACCAAGAGGTTGCCCAACACGGTGAGAACCACTACAAGGGACAACACGGCGGCCTCCACCATCAGCGCCGGGTCTGACCACCTCCATGCCTGAGGAGAGAGTTGACAATTACAAAATTGGTAAATACAGTCAGAGAAACCACAAGAAACAACACGGCGGCCTCCACCATCAGCGCCGGGTCTGACCACCTCCATGCCTGAGGAGAGAGTTGACAATTACAAAATTGGTAAATACAGTCAGAGAAACCACAAGAAACAACACGGCGGCCTCCACCATCAGCGCCAGGTCTGACCACCTCCATGCCTGAGGAGAGAGTTGACAATTACAAAATTGGTAAATACAGTCAGAGAAACCACAAGAAACAACACGGCGGCCTCCACCATCAGCGCCGGGTCTGACCACCTCCATGCCTGAGGAGAGAGTTGACAATTACAAAATTGGTAAATACAGTCAGAGAAACCACAAGAAACAACACGGCGGCCTCCACCATCAGCAGTGGGTCTGACCACATCCATTCTTAAAGAGAGGTCACAATGAGCAGATGACTCAATCTGAACAAAATTAAATAGTACAGTCAGAAACCACAAGAAACAACATGCGGCCTCCACCATCAGCGCCGGGTCTGACCACTCCTCTTTAAAATATTTCTTGATGGAGAAAAAGAGGTCTTGGGGATTTTCCTCGTTTTTTAAGACAATTGCATAAAAAACAGTACGAAACAAAACACAAGAATCCAAAGTCATGCATAAGTGAATTAAATATTAGGAAATTAAGAAAAGAAATTAAATATTTTTTTTCAAATAGGGAATAATTAATTAAATCATCGTCACCTCGTCATCGACCTCTGGTGAGGAAGAGTTGACTGCAGACACGACGATCTTCGTCCAATTGTCGACGTCTTCGTCCTCTAGTGCGCTGAGCCTGTTCATTCTGTAGAGATGTCCTTCCCACTATGTATCCATGGTAGGCTAGTCACCAAAATAGATATGACAAAGATGAAAACACCTAGGGTGCGCTGTTTATAATTAGTAGAAATGTGTAAAACTATATTCTAGTATATCGTATGAATATACAATAATAGTAAAATTGAAAAATCGACGATTTGGAAAGTACTATGATAAATTTCAGTACACGGCAGTGAGGTTGCTAAATTGGTTGTGGTTCCAAAGATCCAAACGATTTCATAATATCAATTCAATAATAGCGGTTTAGAACATAATAACTGGTCCTTGTATTACTAGTAGATTCAACAGTAGCAAAAGCTTTTATTTTTTTATATATGTTTTATCAATTTAAATTTAAATTCAAAGTTCATTTTATAACTGTTATGCGTAGTATTCTCATTAATCAAGTTTGTGCATTTTTGTTAATCAAGATTTCAAAATACTCGTCATGTTAACACTATTTTTGACCACGTAAAACTCTGTAAGTTCTGAACGTTTTACAATCTCGTAGAAAATTGGCTAAAAATCTTGAGAAAAGACTTAAGCATTTATATAATCCTGTAAACCATACACAACCGTTTTATATATATATATATATATATAAAACATACATTTTATGGTTTATATTTAACCGTTTGTTTTTTCCTAATTTATGTAAACATGATCCTTCATTTCCTTGAGGCAAATAAGGACATGCTAAATATTGACAGGTTTATATTATCTTGATCACAAATCCTTTTTAATAAATTCAAAATCAATTGTCCATGTTTGGAAGTGTATATCATGTCTAACAAGGCCTTTTAAAACATTACTTAATGGTTCTAGAAAGCCATTTAATAATAAACCCCTTATTTGGTAGAAATACAAATTTTACCACAATCCACATTGAATCGATCTACATCAATGATTCTCCCCCAAAAGCATATCAGCCAACTCCATCAGGGACTGATATTATGAATTTAACAAATAAATTATTTTCCTATCAAAGAAGAAACATCGAATTTCACAAAAGGTCTGACTTTTCAACTTCAAGATTTAATAATTTTAAACCAGTAGTGACTCTTAGATTTTTCTGATAAAATTAGAGAGAAAGTCTATTTTCAACAGATACTAAACATATTAGAAAGCAAAATCTCATTGTCTATAGCCAAAGAAGAGGAAATAACTTGGAACCTGTAAACAGTGATACCTGAACCCTCTCAATAGAACAATTATTCCGTATTATTACAACAAATCTATCGGATCCGAATATTTTCTTGAGTAAATATTAACTTTAATGTATACATAATTTTTACGATTCATGATCTCGTGTTCGTGAGTTCATTTTTTAGACGAAAATATCCCAGTTAAAATGAAAAATAAATAATTTAAATTGAAAGTACATTTTTTCTAGCTCTATCTTTGACTTGTACGATAACGTCGGAGGTGTCGGCCGACATTAATGTTATTATTGAATGATTATTCCAACAATGATATGTCAAATCATTGTTCGGACCCGGCATTGGCTGGGCTGACCCGTGGGGGCGAGTATGCCCCCATCACAATGGAACATAGGAAATGTATGCTGAAGTTTTAGCCACTCGATCCTGCTTTATGTTTGAATCAGCTAATTATTTTATTAAGTGTAACACATAATCTTACATAGATACGTAAATGTGATACGCAAATCATTATCAACAAGACCTAACTTATATTAAATATTTGAGGCATGGAATGCATCCCATATCAGAGCCTTGCGAGTAATAGACCGCAGCTCAGCGGTTAACGGAATGTTGGAATTCACCAATTCACCCCTCTCACCCCTCCCTCCACTCCACCTTCATCACCGTAACTCTCGCATCATTCATCCCAACACTCATGCACGACACATCTATTTGCTCTTTCATAGTCGGGTCCAAGTACAGTGGCGCGTACAAATCTTTGCAACAGGAAACCTTATTTAATTGGTACGTATCCAAGGTATTTTCAGTTATCAGGTTTTCCTTATATGCAATTTTACACAACTTACAATTAAGATTTTTGTACTTGTAAATACTTACAAATACATATTGGATGAATTTTATTGACTCAATAGATGACACGATAAACTAAAAAAATAAATAAAATAAAAAACTTTTGATAAAAATAAAATTTACTTTTTCTCTGGAACCACTAGTCAAATTCTAAGACAAATAATTCAAAATACTAATTTGACGGTGAGTGGTATTGATTGATCAATACCTGTTGATAAATTAGAGTATTTTCCCATTCTCCGTAACATTAACAAGTAAAAGAGTATGCAGATAGCCTACTTTAGGAATATCTGCAATATTGGGCATATTAGGCAAAGTAGGCATTTTACCATAAACTATTTTTATCTTGACCATATAGCAAGTTTTATCATTATGTGGACATAAATAAAGGAGTTTGCCTGGTCTCCTTAAGATTAACATGGGAAAGAGTATGCAGGTTCACTGCTGTGAGGAAAACACAAACTATGATTTTTAAGCATAAACGTATGGATGCAAACCACATGAAGCTAAATTCAAAGTTTCATCCAAAACAATTGGTTAATAAGGGAAATATTAATTTTTCCATATCCTCCATAAGATTAGCATTGGAGCCCCTAAATACAATGTACTGTGTTTAGATTTTTTAATACCTCGGTAACCGTTGGAGATAGAGTAAAAAATTCAGGAAGTAAATTGTGTAGTTTTTTGAGCTGATTCTAATGATTAAAGATAAAATTTGAAAATTTAAAAATTACACGGAAAAACGCAAAAAAACATTTTTGGGGTACAAAACCCCCAACTTACCCGTTCCGATTGACCGATATGTCTGGATTACGAACTGGTTACGGGCAAATGTAGGAATACACGATTATACCAAATTTGATCTATATATATATATATATATATATATATATATATTATATATATATATATATATATATATATATATATATATAATTTTTAATGACTATTGTTTTTGGACTCTGGGCACCTAAATACAAAAAATAACATGGTCCTGGGCTTAAGTCTTGCCATGAGACCTACGGTAATATCTGCCTCCCACGGGGAATTCGCTAAAAACATCAGAGTAAAATCATTCTACATTTTACTAGTCACTTTACTGATTGTTTTTTCTTTGTAGTTTCAAAAGTATTATTGTCGAAATAAAACAATGTCTAGGCCTAAATTAAAATGCATAACAGGTACTTATACTAATATTTTCAATCAAACTAAAGCTATAAACCCCAAAGAACTAATAAATACAATTAACTCTGAAATGTTAACTCTGAATACTCAATATGCTGAAATATGTTATTCAAATTTTAAGTAGATTATAAAATACCCCCGTCGCAGCAGACCTGCGTACTCAGCGAATTCGCAAATCAATTATATGACAAGTTTGATCAATATCTGTCCATAAATAAGAGAATTTGCTTATTCTCCCTAAGATTAACACGGGGAAGAGTATGCAGGTTTGCTGCTGTGAGGAGCATTGAAAGTGGGCGTTTGTACCATAAACAATTTTGATATTGACCTATATCATTTTTCATCAACATCTGTCCATAAATAAATGAGTTTGCCTATTCTCTTTATGATTAACATGACAAAAGAATATAGAGGTTAGCTGTCATGATAAACACGTCAACTACTGTTTTTGGCATAAACTACCCTATCAGCGGGTAGATAGTGGGGGCTTGTATCTCATAATTGGGATTTTGCGTTTTTAAGTTTTAATTATTAATCTTTACCATCTTCAATGCTTACCGAGATATTAAAAAAACATAGTATGTTTAGTATTTTGAGGCTCCAATGTTTAGGCCCAATCTTTTAGAGGACACGACAATTTATATTTCATGCTTTTAACTGAAATGGCAACCTACCCAGGTCGGTATTTCAAGCCAAGTATGAATGAGAATGTAGGATAATTGTTGCGCGATCTTGTAGTCTTGTTACTGACTAACTTTCACTTATTATTAATCTATGTTTTTTGATGAAACTTAATATTTATCTTCATGTGGTTGGGATCCATTTATTTATGCTAAAAAAAATTAGTTTATGTGTTTATCATGGCAGCCAACCTGTATACTCTTTTCACGTGTTAATCATATAGATAATAGGCAAATTATTTTTTTATGGGCAGATGTTGATGAAATTTGTTACATGGTCAATAAAATATTGTTTATGGTAAAAATACCTACTTTTAATTTTCCTCCCGTGTTAATTTCATGGATAATAGGCCAAATCTTTTATTTATTGACAGATATCAATCAAACTTATCATATTTTACTTTTGTCATATTATTGTTTTGGAAATTCACTGAGTGCGCAGGTCTGCTGCGACGGGGTATTTATTTCTTTATGTATCGAAATAAAAATTGATATTTTATACAATCACAAAAACTTATATAGTTTTTATTTTTTATTCGTATCATTATTTTATATAAACAATGATAGTTTTACATGGTTATATAATAATATCATACGATTTCAATCGTTTTATAAAGTTTCAGTTAATTTATGCCTGAGGAGGTCAGTTATATTTTCTTATGCAATTACCATTATTTCTAACCGAATTGTTTGTTTTTTACAATAAAGATGTAGGAATCAATTAATATAAATGTCCAGAGTTACCGTATTGCATTTGTTTGTCTCACCTGGTCAGCGCGCGCCTCGGCCACAGACTAGTGTTCCGGTCCACCCCCAGCCACCCCCTGTTGAGCGCGCCGCCCCCACCCACGCCCCCGTACACCCACACGCTCCTTCACTTCACAACGGAGTGTGAAGTGCAATCATTGTGCAATCAACATTAATATCCGATATAATTAAATCACAGACAATAATATATTTATCTATTTAAATTTCATCCGAAACTTATCTACCAAATTTTAACTGTCATATTTTATTTTGTTTTGCGCAAATATCAACGCCACTGGCATGTTTCGCTTGAAAACGGTCCAAACCCTGGCCTTATTACATTATTACCTAGTTCCAAACCGCGGTTAGAGGCAAACAATTAATTAATTGCCCAATTTCAAATGGCGACTGGTCCGGAATTGAACCGGCGACTTTCAGTTTACGAGGTGAGCTCCTAACCTCCGAGCTACCCAGCTGTTTAAATTAAATGCTGATATTTATAGTAGATCTTGTATTTATTGTATATCTGAATTTTTATTTGTGCCTAATTTCATCAGTATCCATGAGCACTCAAAAATGTTTTTATTTACTTCCCTGTGGGAAGTAGGTTAGATCATGGATATGTCTTAAGTTTAAGTTTTCACTTCATCTAAACAGCTGTTCTCATTCTTTTATATTAAAAATTCAATACAATAGCTCTGGTTGTTTCTATGGAAACCTGTTACATATTTTCCATCTTAAAATTCG
This sequence comes from Nephotettix cincticeps, assembly GCA_023375725.1. NCBI lineage: Eukaryota > Metazoa > Arthropoda > Insecta > Hemiptera > Cicadellidae > Nephotettix > Nephotettix cincticeps. The sequence goes on from CM041791.1 coordinate 53,867,715, forward strand.
CCAACAACCCCCCCTCCCAGAACTAAGACTTACCCATGTCAATAAGCATTTAGTATTTAATATTCTGTTTTTAAAACGTTACAACTTTGTTATTAAGTTCAATGGATAAGTGGTTTGTGTGCATAACATTGCAGACACTTTATTTTTCATCACTTTACTGTTTGTATTTTTGTTTTAATTTTATTACATTTCCTGTATTTTCATTCATGAATAGTTCCAAAAAATAATGCTTTAACTTATTGTAATCATATAATAATTTGCTTGAATAGTTTCATCAGCTATGGCCTATTGGGTCTTTGCCCCGTAAGATAATTAATGTCTGGTATTACTGGTACCAGATGGTCGTAGCTTCAGTGGTTTGCAACATATCTAGAGAATATAATAAGAAATAACTTATTTTACCTTTTCCAGAAAAATTATTACTAAGTAATTATTGGGCCCAAAACTTATCTCATGATAATTGATGGAAATAACAAGTAATTTTCTTGTTTTATGATATAAATGAAATTATTTAAACTTTTTTATTTCCCGAGAGCCACTTGCTTCAATTTAAAATATCACCTATATTGTTCAGAATATTAAGCTAGGAGGATACATTCCAACACTTCAGATGTCAGATTGATATCAAATATGACGGAACGGATGTAGTCTCTTATAATTTTACAACTAATTGAAAAATAAGGTACAAACTTATTATATTATTTGTAGTCTGCAATTAATTATGTATTTGTTCATTCTCTTTACATTTATTAAAGCCATAATCATTGAATGTATGTTGTTTTTATATATCAACGGTTCTGATCGTGATCAGGAAACAGTTCTCGATGATTACGATGTACAATTTAATCGAAAGTTGCACCTGATGCAATACCGATATTCAATTTAATGATTTTATTGTGAACCGAAGGCTGTTATACGAGCGTGGATAGGCAGTGGGCACGTGGGATTTAGCCACGAATTTTATTTGACAAGCTCAATAACACTTATTCATATAACGTACTACCATTCCTTCGAAAAAAGCTTGTCTTCAAAATTGAATGACTTTGTAAATTATTTTCAAATTAATTTGATAACCGGTATTCAAATTAATTAAGCTATGCCATTATTTAAAACAGTTTACACACAATTGCCTAAAATACCTTTATTATTTATTATTAACCTTTGGTGGAAAAAACAACTTAAACGAAAAATAGTATAATTGATCAGGAGTTAAAATTCAATGAACTATATTAGTGTTTTCGAAATTTAAAAATACTGTATCTGAATAAAATAAAATGTTTGTCTGTATATTGTTTTGAATTAAGATATTTTGGACATTTTCATTTCTTATGCATTATAAAGACGGAATGGGTCTAACGTCAGTTTCTGTCAGTCTGTCTGTTTTTAGCGAATTTCCCATAGGGAAGAAGCTATTACCATAGGTCTGATGGCGAGACTTAAGCCCGGGGCCATGTAATTTTTTCGTTTTTAGTTGTCTAGAGGCCAAAAACATTAGTGGTTAAAAATTAAATATGTATATATATCACTATTTAGTTCATCAAATAGGGCTACTAATATATTTATCCTGAAATAAGTCAACCGAGTACCCTTAGAAAACTTTTGATGATGTCAAGAAGTACTTCTTGATGATTCTCGAAACATGTCGAAGGAATAATTAACATTTTTTCTAAGGGTACTCGGTTGTCTTATTTAAAGATAAATAAATAAATGAATATATATATATATATATATATATATGTATGTATGTATGTATGTGTGTGTGTGTGTGTGTGTGTGTGTGTGTGTTTATTTACCATGTAAAACAGCCCTCCTTACATCAAACCTGCATGTGTAGCAATCTTGGTAATCGGTTCAGGCATATTAGGTATATATGCTATATTGTAGGGGCGGCAGTAACGAGCCTTGAGGAACTAAAGTAGATAATGTTTGTGGTCTGAATAATTTATCCCTTTTTCACCATCAATAATCGATCCACTAAGTATGAACGAAGAATAAGATAATAAGTGGATGGAAGAAATTTTATTTGGACACTTACCTCAGTACCACACCAAGTCAAATGCAAATCAGCACTCACAACTAAAATTATGATTTCGTCATAAGGAAAAGGTGTATTTCCAAACGAGTACATGACTGGCCTTGAAATATTTCCTGAAAATTGCCTTCCATCCATTGAAGCGTTTAAAAATAAATTGATAAAAGGAGATATTTCACCTCAAGACATGCTCAAAATGTATAGTTTTTAATTATTTCACTTAATCTTTTATATTTTTCTTAGTATAGAGTCTTTGATATGATAAAAATATTGCTGAATTTTAATCCATTTCTGTTGACTATTAAATTGTACATGACAACCGTTTTTCCACATCCTGAGCTACAATAAATAATTGCACGAATATTATGGGGAAACAGTGTTTTGTTGACTTTCTTCTCTTTGTTATGTAATATAATTTCAAACTTTTTGAAACATTTTTTATATAAGAAAAATTAACAAATCTGGTAATCTTAAACCTTCCAGAGGTCAATTTAACGTTTTAATATCAATATTACCAACCCCTCTTAAATTAGATTTTGGTCTTTTGGTAAGCGAATATTTTGGAAATTATCTCAATAAAAAATATGTTACAGATTGTACTTATAGCTTTAGGAGGGAAGGAAACAAGTTTTTACTTTCTCCTCTTATACATAGTATATGGAGAAAGTATTGTTTTCGTCAAAATTTTAAAATCGGAGTTGAGAGTGGATATATCCGTTTTGGGGTCCCCTGAATCCAAAAAGTGGGTTTCGACGTGATGTCTGTCCGTCCGTGTGTCTGTCTGTGTGTGTGTGGGTGTCCGGGATTTCTGCGTTACACAAATCTGCTACCACCCCGTTACGAGCTGAAACATATCTGTGTCAAAACAGCATTATAGGTGTGAAAATAATAAACAAATAAATTAAACACCGTATAAAGGGACATTGGACCAGATATACGTAAGTAAAAATAATAACAATTAGATTATTAAATTATTTATTGACAAATTTATAATTCTATACAAGTTGATTCATGCTTTGCTTTAGGGAATAAGGGCCGAAAATTAGATCTTGTAGACTACAGCTGATTATAATTTAAGTGCAATAAATTTATTTGTACACAAAACCAGAGTTATAATTATTGATGGTACAACTTTATTGTCCGCTACATTAAAGAATGGGAATGTGGTTCCAACACGACGGGTCCCTTGCTCGTTTTGGGAACAATGTACGGGTGTATTTGGATGTCCAACAATTCCGGAAGAATGTCTCTCAGAGGGACCAGGTAAGTGGGAGAATTAAGTCGGTTTGGCAGAATGTATGGACCAATGACGTGGTTACCGAGAACACCTGCCTAGACATTAACTGAAAACCGATTTTGATTTCGTTTCTGAATATCTTCGTGAGGATTTTCTTCTGCGTATACGTGACGCAGATGTCACGTATACGCAGAAGATTATAACTTCTAATTATCTGAAAACGTGAAGCAGACGCGTCTGCTTAGGCCGGCCGCACACTGATGCAGTATTTCACCTGAAGCAAGTGTTGCGAGGCAAAATGTTTCGCTGGGTACAAGCGCCCCGTGTATTTCAATGGGAGCCCGCACACTCATCAAGCAAATGTTGCGAGGCGCTTCGCAACACCGCGAAACAATTGAGCAGCCGCTCGACGCCTGGATCCAATGCAGCACGATGTTTCATGTTTCAAGGAGCAAAACGTTCTGCGCATGCGCAGACAACACAGCAATCGAGCACATGGCGCCAACTCGCTTCCGCTTCCCTCTCGTGCATCTGTCACATGCAACACGCAACTCTCCACAGGAGCATCTGCATTGTTATTTCGAATCTATTGCTCAAATACATTCTGCGCAATGGCTGAAATAGGAGGAGAAGGGGTGATCGGAGATATAGAAGTTATTGACGTTGATAAACTTGTAGCCCTGGTAGAAACCAGACCTGAGTTATATGTAACAACAAGAAAAGATCACCACAACCAGGACGTAATCGCAAAGGCGTGGCAACACATAGGACAGGAAATGAAGATCTCAGGTAATAAATATATAAAATACAACTAGATTTTGTCTGTCCTGAATTATAACTGTTATTTTATTTTGGTTTTATTCATTGAAAACCCTGGAACATGTTTTATATAAGTTTATATAAGTCTGTTTATCCGAAATTATTCGTCAAAAATAAGTTAATATAATTATTAATTTAGTTAATATAGTTAATTAAATAACTATTCAAGTATTTTATATATATATAGCCCATAAATATTAATGTCCTATAATAATAATAATGCCTATGTTAATAATAATTGATATATCCTGATTATATTTACTATTTTTGTAGGAAAAATAAAAAACAAGGGTAGGCCTACTCTGGCATTATTTCGTAATTATATTTTATATATTTATTTATAATATTTTTATCTAATTTATTATTTATTTATTAATTGATCAGAATAAAACTATTCCATTATTTTAAGAGGATTTCCGAGGAAAAATACAATAGTCTTACTGTATTTCAAACTGAAGTTTAGTTGTAATGTAAACAAAATACCCCCGTCGCAGCAGACCTGCGTACTCAGCGAATTTCCAAATCAATAATACAGTATAATAATAATAGGTCAAAATCTGTCGATAAACATGAGAATTTTTGCCTATTCTCCACAAGATTAAAATGGGAAAGAGTGAGTAGGTTTGCGGCTGTGAGGAACACTGAAAGTAGCCATTTATACCATCAAAAATTTTATTTTTAACATTTATACCAACTTTCATCAACATCTGTCCATAAATAAAGGAGTTTGCCCAATCTCCATATGATTAACATGGGAAAAGAGTATGCAGGTTTGCTGCCATGATAAACACATAAACTATGATTTTTTAGCACAAATGTATGGATCTCAACCACATGAAGCTAAATATCAAGTTTCATCCAAAAATATTAGATAATAAGTGAAAAATTAATTTTTCCTAATCCTCCATAAGATTAACATTGGAGCCTCAAAATACAACGTACTGTGTTTAGATTTTTTTATATCTCAGTAACCGTTGGAGATAGAGGAAAACTTTAAGGAACTTAATTGTGTAGTTTTTTCAGCGAAAACAATAAAAGTAAAGTATAACTTGACTGGTACCATTGAAACCAGCTTAAAAAACTAAACAAATTAGTATTTTGAATTATTTGTCTACGACTAACGGTTCCAGAGAAAAGTTAAATTTAGTGTCCAAGATAAATGCAGTACGTTGTCTGAAAGCGCCCAATGTTATTCTTATGGAAAATATAAAAAAATCAATTTCTTCCTTATTTTCCACCCGTTTTCCATGAAACTTGGTATGAAGTGTAAGGTCAAATCACCGAACAAAACCAGCTCAAAAAATCTTGGTATTACCGGGGGGGGGGGGGGTTCCCCCCATATAATTTTAACAATAAATTATTAAATGATATTTAGAATTACTTTGTAGAACATGATAGTTTTATTACAGATTGTCTTTTTTAAATTTAATATATACTATAAAGGGAGAAAGTATGTGTCAGTCCACTGGTACCGTTTATTTACGAGAGTTATCGTGTTCACAGACACATATATATACATATATATATATAAAAATTTTAACGACTATTGTTTTTGGTCTCTGGGCACCTAAAGAAGAAAAAATAACATGGTCTCGGGCTTAACTCTTGCCATGAGACCTACGGTAATAGCTTCTTCCCTATGGGAAATTCGCTAAAAGTACCATTCTTTGATATTTTTAAATTTGTTTATCTTTAAATATCTATTTATTTTCTTAAAAACAATATTTATGAAAAATAAAATTAATAACACTTCACATATGAAACAGAAAAAAATTAATATATTTGTATGCCATACAATACATTATTAAATAAAGCTATAAATAAAACCTTCAATTACATGAACATGAACATCAGCTAAAACACAATAAATTCAAAATCATCCAAAATCTTAGTAGACCCAAACTTGAATATAAAATTAACAAATTTTAAGAGAGTACAATTCAAAAAATTACTTGTGACGAATGTTCAAAATTTTACATCGAACAAACAGGAAAGATTTTTACATGCATATACAAGGAACACACAAGAATAACCCAAAAATCAAAGCGAAAACATTTAACACGTTCCTTTAGGCCAAAAAATTTGTTTGATTATGTAATATGATTTAGAGGCTACATTTATGTATACACTTGAAAACGGGATAATCCCAATTTATCACATGTAGTGATAAAATAAAATCCAATAATGCAAGGGTACTCTGGTCTTCATTTACAATATAATAATATTAATTGTAGCCCTATTGGCGAACTATAAAAATATATACATATAGTTTGATCGTTTAATTACAGAAAGCCATTCTGTTTTGCCAAGGAACAGCACCTGTAGGGCTATTAAAAAACTGTACATAGTTTTCCCTAACTTTGTAGGCTGCTTTTGAGGCTCGTGTTCTAGTTTGCTGTGGTTCTTCATCAACCTCGATAACATGCATAAGTTCGTCATACACTTCTGTTAGTTTTCCTTCCCTTTTTCTTATGAAATTGTGCAACACACAACACGCTAACACAATGTGTTTTGTTACATCTGGATGAACAAGCATTGCTTGTTCAAGAACTCTGAATTTTTTTGCCATCATTCCAAATGCGCATTCTACTATCCTGCGAGCTCTTGATAACCTGTAATTGTATATTTTTTTAGTGTTATCCAGAATTACTGATCTTGGAAATGGCTTCATCATATTGACAATCAAACCGTAGGCATCATCAGCTACAAAAACGTACGGAAACGAAACGTTTTTGTTTGGGTATAACAATCGGGGTACAGGCAGATTTAATTTCTTGTCCTCAAGTCGCTGTCCAAAGGTTGAAGAAAGGAAAACACCGGCATCATTATTTCTTCCCGGTGCTCCTACATCGACTATCAAAAAGTTTCCTTCCGCATCTACCACTGCTTGTAGCACGATAGAATGATAGTTTTTATAGTTATAATAAGCTGATCCACTGTTCCATGGTCCCTCGATTCGTATATGTTTTCCATCTACTGCGCCACAGCAGTTTGGAAAATTCCACAACTCTTCAAAGCGTTCAGCTACCGATGTCCATTTTTCCGGTGTTGGCTCAGCCATCATATACATCGGTGACAGCACTTCCCAAATGGAAACACATGTCTCAGCGACTATATTTCCAACTGTCGTTGCTCCAACACGAAGGTTATAATGGATGTATTGAAACCTATCTCCAGTAGCTAGAAACCTATTAAACATCAAATATCATTAGAATACAAATATACTTATGTTTATAAAACTAACTTATTTGACTTAAGTTTGTTGTTTTTGTAGCCAATGAATGCAAGTCCAAGTGGCACGTTCTGAGGTCCTCATATGCAAGATATTTGCGTGACCTGAAAAAAATGCCTAGTGGATCAGGTGGGAAAAAAAAGAAATGGTATTTGGCTGGCGCTATGAGTTTTTTTCTGCCTTACATTGGAAACCCGAAAAATACTATTAGCAACATGAACCTAAAGCGAACAGCTGAGCAGACAGTGGGGGCAGCAGCTGAGGGGGGGACAGAAGAAAGCTCTGAGCTACCCACAGCTGAAAAAGATGGTGGTTCACTTTTACCTACACCAATGGAGGATTTGCATCCGCGTAAGAAAAAGGCGAAGACACCTGCAGAGGTAGTGGCTGAACCGTTGGCGGAGTACTTTAAAAGTATAATAAATAAAAAACCAACAGAAGAACATCCTATGATGCACTTCTTTAGAGGACTCATGCCGGAAATTGAAAAATTACCTGCAACCTCTCAAAGACGCTTCAAAATGGATGTTCTTACCCGCCTAAACTACTATCTAGACCAAGAAGAGGGAATTTATTCAGGACAATCGAGTGTCCCCCAAATTTCACCTGCATCAACTTCGAGCAGCTCCCATGGAACAACTCCGTCGGGTTATTCGACACAATATGTACCTCTTCAAGAAGAATACAATACTTTACAACTTGATAACTCTTGGAAGAATGTATTTTGATAATTTAAAATTAATTAATTATATTTTATACCTCTATTGAACAATTTTGTTTTATTTAGTTTACTATACCAGTTTTGATTTTCATACAGTCCGTGCTAAAAATATAGCCTATGTGTATACATAGGCTATATTCTTCACTGGTATCAGTGAATTTAATAAATTACAGTATCATGGTCATTCAACTCGCCATTGATTAGCATTATATGAAAACTAATAATAATTTCTAGCCATATCACTCCGCACTTGAAACATTACTAATAAAATAGTATAACTTACACAAAACGGACTATGACATTCAATTTAATTAGTTATAATGCTTGAAGTAAATTGCAGTTTCCATCAAGCGTCATAGGTCACCACTGTGATAAAGGCACATTTTACACAACCGTGCGTTTTAAAGTCGTAATTTCAATAATTTAACTTACCTCAAAGTTATTAGGAGTCGCTCTTCAGCAGATATGCTGCGTCTAAAATTGGTGTCCTTTTTAGAAATTCTGTCTTGGAGGAGTTCCAATAAAACTTCAAAACTTGTCACACTCATACAACAATAATTATAAAATTTTCGCGGATCTGATTTTAGTTCTAAGATGAAAGACTTAATGTCTCTCTTTTGATTGATAGGGTGAACCCAATGTGTTTTTTCTTTTGAGTCCAGCATTTGTACAAACTGCCATATAGCAATACCTACGTTCACTTCCTCGTCGCACATGTTGACTGCTCCACTACTTGAGTACAAATAACATCATGTTCTATTGCTTGAAACAAAACGTTGCATCGTGCTTCAACCTCCCGCACACTGCTGAAGCAAAGAAGCAAAACGCTTGAAACAAAACGTTGCGAAACAATTTGCTTCAGGTGAAATGCTGCATCAGTGTGCGGCCGGCCTTACTGTCATTAAAATTCACACAAAACTCCCAAACATTTTATATCAGCTGTGGTAAATGTCAAAATACTTTTTTACAAACTAATCATCTGATTTTATTCTTGCCTGAAAATTTTATTATTTTGACATGGATATGTCTTAGCTCTGGGGGGGTGTTGGCGATTTTTAAGATGGAAAACATGTAACAGGTTTCCATAGAAACTCCAGAGCTATTGTACCGTATTTAATTTTTAATATAAAAGAATAAGAACAGCTGTTTAGATGGACTGAAAACATTCCCTTTATACATATCCATGATTTAACCTATTTCCCAGAGGGAAGTAGATACAAACATTTTATTCATTGTAGTCAGTTCCTATAACCTTTAAACTCACTTTTATTAGCTGTTAAAATGTACTGTTTATTTAAAAAGCAAACGTGTTCTTAAATGTTCAAGAAAATATTTTGTTACGTTGTTATTTGTTTTTGTTTTGTAAGTGAATATAAACAATATAAACATATGAACATTAAATAATAGATAGTTGTCACGTGACTTGTAAAACCCACGGATTTACTAGTAGTAGAAAAAGGGTTATGAAAAGGACATAACAAGCAATATTAAAATCAGTAATGATAATATCATACTAGCATCTTCATGTAACAGGTCCCAGATTCACTGATTTGTTTCGTCATTAGATTGAACGAACAAGTAAGGCTGATCGAATTAAGCTCATCCGCCCCACATACTCGTACATATGAGTGTAGGGGGGCGGTGTAGCGGGTTGGCACCACACTTGTAAGTTAAATCCAAACTTTTAAAAATAGATTTTTGAGGGTTGCAGGTGAATAAGTCACACAATTTCATGATGGTTAGACGTTATATTATCCTCAATCCTCAAGCACACTTTCGTACAATTTAAGTAGAATCATTGTGAATGATCTAAATATATCCATCAATTTTAATAAAAATGTACAGTTTTGGGGTTTCTAAGAAATGTAAATTAAAAACATCTTTCTAATAGTTACAGTTTTAAAGACCTCATACAGCTAAAAATAATTTCTAGTGTAATGATGAAGGAGATTGATGATCAATAGTAACACTAAAATAAATAGAAATATGTACGCAAATAAAAACATAGGAAAATTAGACAACCACAAGTTGTCTAGCAACATTGCTTATTAATAAACTATAACTATGCCCTAATCAAAATCACAATATCAAAACATAAAGAAAAAATCAAATCTGCCATGACTTCATTACTAAAATAAAACAACAGTGATATTTGACAGGATCTGACTGTACATTTGATACTTATAGCTAAACATTGTCCAGCACTTTACTATAGTCTCTCATCGTTTGTCGGCTGGGGACCTGGATCTCGACCGCTCTCTCTTTCCTTCATTGCGGTTCTTTGTTCTCTCGTCCCGGTCTTTGTCTTTCTGTGCATCGTTTGACAAGTCTCCCCAGTCACTCAGATCGTACTTAGAGAGGTCTCCATCATCATCATCTTCTTCATCTTCCTCCTCTTCTTCCTCTTCGTTATCTTCCACGGTCTTGTCACGGTCTTCGTGATTAGATTCTTCATCGGTCCTGGACTTCTTCTTTTTCCTGCGTCCAAACTCATCATATTCGTCGTCAGAGTCGGCTCTCTCCTTGTACTCGACCACTCCTCGGTCATTGTACCCACCTCCATAACCTGTCCGCTCTTCGACCTCACCCCACTTTGGTGCATTACACATGTTACACTGCTGGCGACGTGCCCAGTTAACGTTGCCACATTTGTTGCACGACCAGTCGTCAGCACTGAACAAGCCTTTGCTCTTCTCAGCTGCTGCCTTACCAATAGCTTGGCCAAGCTTCTTTTTTTGCTGAGCCTGATCTGCTTTTTCCTTCCCACACCTGTTGCACTTAGTCCGACGGGCAAAGTTAATGTTTCCACACTGCGGATCCATGCAGAACCAATCTCCTTCTCCCATCTTGAAGCTCTTCCCAGCTACATCCATTTCGGAGAATGTAGCTTCCGCACCTGAAAAATGAAAATATATTAGGGTTTTGCAACAAAGCCTACAGAAAATTATATAGTACAATCAGCTATGAAAGAATGCCAGTCTGTGTGGATCTAACGGATAGAAACAAGTGGAGGATGGTCTCCGAAGCTAGAAGTAAGTACAGTAGTAGTATCTAGAGTTGTAATTTACAGGAAAATGCTGCAGTAGATAATTTAAACAATAATTTAATTAATACATTAATTTGGATGCAATCAAGTAAAAAAAATGACAAGTTAATTATTGATGTACAAAAGAAATGAGTATTTATTGAGTTGGTTGTTGTTATCGGGGTCAAACTTACATTGTGTAAACCGCATTAGCAGAATAAAGGATTGCAGGATCGGTTTGAAATTTCTTTAGGTCTCTGGGCACCCAAAGATAAAAAAATAACATGGTCCCGGGCTTAAATCTTACCATGAGACCTTCGGTATTACCTTCTTCCCTATAGGAAATTTGCTAAAAGAGAAACATCACTTGATCTAGAACTCTCTCATCTAAAGGAAAAGCCCCTAAATGGGGAAGTTGCTGATTCCAAAATCTCAATGCAAGACGGAATTATTTTCAGCGTTGTCATTCCTAAAAAGTTACAACCTGCAATCCTTCATGAACTACACTCAACACAAGTTGGAATAATGCAGATGAGGAGCGTGGCAAGAAACTATTGCTACTGGAAAAACATTGATAAAGACATTGAGAGTATTGTGGCAAGCTGCAAAGCATGTTGCGAGAACAAAAAATCCAGAGAAGGCCCCTACTTATGTGTGGGAAATACCAAAACGCAATTGGTAGGGAGTCCACATAGATTACGCAGGACCTTTTCTAAATCATCACTTCTTAATAGTTGTAGATACCAAGTCAATGTGGCTGGAAATATACATAATTAGAAATGCACCACCAACAGAGAGCACCATCCATTACCTTGGAGAAATATTCAGTAACCACAAACTACACGAGATATTGATCAGTGACAACACTGCAATTTATTAAATCAGCTTAGTTTCAAGAGTTCTGCGCTCGCCAGGGAATACCTCTTGAACTCTTGAAACTTGAGACAACGATTCATTGCACCAGGAAATCCCTCTACAAATTGCCAAGCAGAAAGATTTTGTCAGACACACAAGGCTAAACTGAAGTGCATGCAGTTTGGTCGAGGCAATTTACATGAAAAGCTATGTGCACTATTGTTTCGATATCGAGCCACACCACTGAATACCGGTCTATTTCCCACGCAATTAATTTTGGGTGCAGCTTAAGGACCATTCTAGATTTCTTAAGACCTTGTGAAAGTGACAAAAATGAGGCCCAACAACCAATATTAAACAAATGTTACAAAATTGGAGAGAGAGGGCACAGTTCAGAAATTACACAGGATCTCCCCTATAGAAATTTGAAATTGTAGTCGAAAAACTGGGGTGTAAAACAAGGTAGTGAAGTACTACCATGTAGAACTTGATAATGGTTATGTAATTAAAAGACACATCAATCAACTTCGACTATGTGAAGTGACAGGGGTCACTTTGTTACTGGGAAAGTTAACAAAACCCGCCTTCCTAATTCATTGATACAGAATAAGCAAGATGGCCCAACAACCGATGTCCAGAAGTCAGTTCATCTCCTGAAATAGAAGAATCTCCTGATACAGAAGAAACATTAGAATTATTGAGTCCTACATGTGACGAGGACACAACAAGTAAAATGCGCAGCAATGACCAGGCAAGTCTAAGCAGACAGCAGGGTGAACTTTCAAGTTCAAGCAATTAACTAGGGCTCCCCATCGATGAGTCGACGATCAATGAACCGGGAAACCAGTTCTAAGATTGAATTTGTAAATCGATGTCTTCTGTATTAAGTGGGAAGAATTGTTATATATTTCTACAATATTCACAGATTTCTTTGGCTGTAATAATTTAAAAATGTAAACATTATAATATTTACCTTTTTGTGATAAATAAATGATTTCAATAGTTTTCTATTATTCTCTTATATTAATACATATTCAACATTGTCAGGTTTCAGAATTGCTGGGAATTCTTGTTAGGGAGTTGAAATTTAATTTAAAATCTCTGATTTCCATATTTTCAACAAACATCTATGAGTAATTATTGTTTTGTAAATCAAAATTGAAGTCAGAAAATTGAAGTATTAATTTGTTTTAGCGAATTTCCCATAGGGAAGAAGCTATTACCGTAGGTCTCATGGTGAGACTTAAGCCCGGGACCATATTATTTTTTCTTCTTTAGGTGCCCAGAGTCCAAAAACAATAGTCGTTAAAATTTATATACATATATATATATATATATATATATATATATATATATATATATGTGTCTGTTAGCACGATAACTCTCGTAAAAATGGTCCGATCGAGACCAAATTTGGTAGAGACGTGTATTACTACAAATCCTCGGACGAGTTCGTAAACCAGACATATCGGTCAATAGGAACGGGTAGTTTGGGGGGGTTTTGTACCCCAAAATGGGGTTTTTTGCGTTTTTCACATGTAGTTTTTAAAAATTTCTAATTTTATATTTCACCATTGGAATCAGCTTAAAAAACTACACAATTAAGTTCCTTAAAGGTTTTCTCTATCTCCAACGGTTACCGAGATATTAAAAAATCTAAACACAGTACGTTGTATTGTGGGGCTCCAATGTTAATCTTATGGAGGATAGGGAAAAATTAATATTTCCCATATTAATGAATATTTTTGGATAAAACTTGATATTTAGCTTCATCTGGTTGAGATCTATCCATTTATGCTTAAAAATCATAGTTTATGTGTTTATCATGGCAGCAAACCTGCATACTCTTTTCCCATAATAATCATGTAGCGAATAGGCCAACTCCTTTATTTATGGACAGATGTTGATGAAAGTTGGTATAAATGTTAAGATAAAAATTATTAATGGTAGAAATGCCTAATTTCTGTGTTCCTCACAGCAGCAAACCTGCACACTCTTTGCCATGTTAATCTTATGGAGAATAGGCAAATAATTCTCATGTTTATGGACAGATTTTTATAAAACTTGTCAAATATTATTATTATATAATTGATTTGGAAATTCGCTGAGTACGCAGGTCTGCTGCGACGGGGGTATTAGATTTATGTTCATTCCTTAATTTGTACAAAAATTATTAAAAAAGCAAGTTTTTAAGGGATTTCCTGGCATTGGAATATCCTTGCACTCTGTAAGTCGATATTAACAAAACAATGTGAGGATTTCAACAAAACACCCTTCAAACAAACATTCTTCATTAAAATAATATTGATCAGCTATTTTTTAATCTTTAACCCTTTTAATAATAAAATACATGGATTATTACAGCATGTTGTCATTCTTACAAAACAATCACCTACAGTAAAACCATTCAAACCATTTAAAATAGTGATGTTATCTCAACATATCCAGTGCTCATTTTAAGAAATAACCAAAATTCCTTCCCTGACAGTAGTATTAATAAATAGTATTAAAAAATATTTTGAACTAATTTAACTTATATCGAGCTTTTGATACTAAACCTTGTATATTAACATGCATGAACTAAAGAGTTGTAGATATGCTGACATTTAAAGTGTAATTTACATTCTTTTTGGGGTTTTTATAATATTGAACACATATTATGCATACTCCTTGAAATGGGTTATTACATTTTCCTGTAGTTAAGGGCAAATCTTTTCCTTAAAAAAGGAGATTCTAACTGTGACACATTGAACTTAATAAGATATCTAAAGAGACACTAACACGACTTCCGACCTCACTGACAATTACTGAACCTCACAGTCCTCACTGGAACTGCAAATTATCACTGCTTCTCTGTTGGTGGCAGGAGCAAGGATAGGGGAAACATGGGACTTCTATGACATCACAGAACACACTATTGCTGCATCGAGGTTGATGTGCTGGGATGTCATCATACAATGGGTGTTGATGCTCAGTAGTTAAAAGGCAGCCGCTACGTCCGGATATAAAAGATGTTGCAACCTCTTCACAAAGTCATCATAGGGCATCTGTTTGACTCCTTCTTGAAAACAACTATTTTCAGTTCAGTACCATTTTTCTCTTGAAATTTATTATATTGTCTGCAAAATGTTCCAGCTTAATCTTGTCTCGGTGCATCCTATCGGAGAGCAAATGAGGTGTTTGTTATTTATACTTTTAAAATCCTGAGCTAGGTCTTGAAAAGCATTATAATAGTTTTCTCTTGAAGATTTTCGAAAATATGGTTCCTAGTGATCGGGCTATATACTCCCGACTCTCCATTTGTTGCTTGATAAGCCGACGAATGAGGTTGGGTGACATCAGATGATCAGAGCTTGGTTTACACTCTGAACACACTCCGAAACACTCCCTAAAGACAACTACTACACCTTCCGAATGCTTTTGTTACAGTGAATGTCAGCACAGATGCAATGTGCATTTCTGTTTGCTCATATTTATTATTACATCTGCCATATCTGCTTGTAGCACTTGTTTTTTTGTTAGATCCACCTATGATTAAAGGACTGTTTCATGTGTAGACTTCTTTTCCTTAGCGAATTTAGAGGACGATGGGCTATAAAGTTGACCAGCTTTACTATCTCTCTGTTCCAAGCAAGGAGATCTGATTAGCCAAGAGTAAATACAGCTGCAAACCACACATTCACTTTTTTCTGCTAAATTTGTGTGGTACTCGCTTTTCACATAATAGTCAGTATAGCTCAG
This sequence comes from Nephotettix cincticeps, assembly GCA_023375725.1. Classification (NCBI taxonomy): domain Eukaryota; kingdom Metazoa; phylum Arthropoda; class Insecta; order Hemiptera; family Cicadellidae; genus Nephotettix; species Nephotettix cincticeps. The sequence goes on from CM041791.1 coordinate 53,883,377, forward strand.
CTTATAGTTAAGTAATAAGAACCTTGTATTGTCCTCCAATGATAGTGACAACAATTCTAAATTGCACTGTTCGCTCTCAAAGAACTCTCTACCGTCATTAGGCTGCACATTAGTAAGGAAGCTCAGTCAACATGATTTCAGCTTCAAAAGCTCAATAATTGTTCGGAGTTTAGAGTAAACCTGGTTCTGGTAATAGGAGGCTGTCCTGATTGTTCCCCAATAAGGAGGACACAATCATTCTTTTCAAATTAACATTTGCTTGTTTCCAATTGTTCCAGGACATACAACATAGGTGCTCCAGGATAGTAATTAAATATTACCTGATACCTCCATCGTCTGTCCTGTGGATCTAATTGGTATAGGTCCTGTCATTATATTCCAAAATTCATCAATTTATTTGTTCCATCAGAACTCGTCGAGTGGTGTCTTAGGGTATAGGGAGTGTCTTGGTAGGATAGGCTGTGAGTTAAAAAGCATATAGATTAAAGAATGTGGGAAGATCATAATAACATTTATCCAATAAATGGTCTTAAATTTTTGTTTTACAAGATTTTATGTCTACTATATTCCTGATTGACAAGGGGAGCTTTGAGAAATACTCAGCCCCAATATAACTAGGTTTTGTTTTTGAGAGTTTTAAGTTATGTTGTAAGAAATGTTCAAATTGTGGTTTCTGGTGAAGTAAGTTCGGCGATGAGCCTGTATCAACTTATTTTCTTAGGCATATGTAATGACTTTGAACATGAAAATTGATGGTGCGGTTAAAATATACAGCTCTCTAAATTTTTCCCTGCATGAGTCCATGGGCCTAAACCTACACATGGATCTGATAGCTTTTTTTATAATGAAAATTCTGTTCAAATTGAATTTACTTGACGAGCCCCAAAGCACTATTAAATAACTCAGGTGACTATTATCAAACTAAAATAGGCTAATTTACACAGAGAAATATTATTTAAGTAAGCTAAGTATCTAATGACAAAAACATTTTATGATGAAACAGAGGCTAACCCGTCAATGTAATCAGACTATCGTCCAATATCACCCCCAAATAGTCAACACAATCACAACCATCAAGAATATCTTCATTCAAAAGAACTAATGGAGGCTGTAAGCCCACCCTCACAAGACTTCTTTTTTAATGACAAGTTGTGATTAAAAGATGATTGGTTTTCTTAGGATTGATTTTTAAATTAATCCCAGAAAAATACCGTGACAGAGCACCAAGCTGGCAAAGAGTCCACTTCAAGTCCAGAAATTGATTTACTTGTACTAAAAAGGGAGGTCGTCAGCAAAAATAGTTAAAGAATCAAGAGGGAAATAATCGTCAGTGTCATTTATATAAACTATAATGGCGCGATATTGAGCCCTGCAGAGCACATGTTTTATTGTAAGCTACTTGAGAGAAAGTTTTTTTGATCCAGATAACCTATAACTAACTTTGTTTGCTGCCTTCTATTAACTTACATCTTACATCGATCCTCTTTTTCGCAGTCGTAGAGACCGGAGAATTGTCAAGTTGGTGGGGGGGAGGGTGTTTATATGTGTGTGTAAGTGTAATGAGCCTTTTTAATTTAATTTTTTATTAGTTTATTTTTCCCTACTTGATTTTTAGGCGTCCCTGTTATGGCTGTGTTCCTCGAGAAACTCTACAGTGTTGAAGTATGGCCTAGTTAAGATAATTTTTCAGGGTTTTTGAGAATTTGTTTATGTCGGTTCTTGATTTTACATTTTCAGGAAGTTTATTGTACAGTTATACCCCCATTTGTAAGGGTGTTTTACTGGTTTTTTGAAGCCTATGTTGTTGTATGTTGAGATTGTTTCCTGATCTGATATTGTAGTTGTGGCATTTTTGCCTTAACTGAGGAGGATTTTTTTGCAAAATTTATTGAGTCGAGAATGTATTGGGAATTTAGGGTGAGGATGTTAAGCTTTGTGAAAACTGGCCTGCAGTGCTCTTAGTGGTGCGCTTGATCTATGATATAGACGGCCTTTTTTGAAGTATGAAAATCTTCTGTATTATTGTTTTGCTTGTTCCTCCCCAAGCTATAATGCCGAATTTCAGGTGTGTAACAAAAATGGCATGGTAGGCTATTAAAGCGGTATTTTTGGTCTGTGGTTTGTCTAATCCTTCTAAGAGCAAAGAGTGCAGATGATTTTTGTGGAGGCTGTCTATATGTAATTGCCAGTTATTATTATTCACTTAATAGGTGGTTGTCTAGGTTTTCGTCTACTGTGATTCCTTGGAATTTTGTGGATTTCATGGTTATATTAGTTCTATTGCAGTTTTGGTTGGATGTGGCATGTTCTAGGTGAGTTCTATTGTTAGTACTGGAAAAGGTGATACTGTATGTACTGATTTAGTTTTCGGTCAAGTGAGTCGAAGGCCTTCTATAGGTTGAGGAAAATGCCATTTGCCTCCGTTTCATCTTCCCATATTTTAGTTATGCTATCACATAGTAGAGCCAGTATTGTATTTATTGATTTTTTTCTCTAAAACTGTGTTGATTTTTTAAGTTCTTTTCTAGGTATGTTGTGAGCTGTGAGTTTATTACTTTCTCAAGGTATTTAAACATAACTGGTAACTAAGTAGGACGCCAACCAGGCTCTGTTTTTTATTCCCAAATTTTCAAGTTTCTTAAGTAAAATTGAGTGGACAACGCAATGCAAAGCCATAGAGAGGTCAATAAAGTAAACAAGTGCAAGATCTCCCTCCTCCAAGGCATCGATTCACTTATTGACAAAGTCAATGAGAGCGAGCAATGGGCAAAGTTAACTTTCTTTTTTATGCAATGATTTGACTTTAGCCAGTTTCCCACTATCCGGAAACACACCCTGTAACAAATGTTTCTCAAGTTCCTGAGAACAAAGTTTTACTATCTTACTAGAAATTCCATCAAATCCTGCAGAGTGCTTATTCTTCATACTAATATTCACATTTCTAAGCTCAACAAGTGTCAAAGGATCAAAAACATTGAACTCTGATGTGATATTTGAAGGTGATGCTGTTTAAAAAGAGTTTACTGCAGAACTATTACTAGGACAAAGAAAAAGTTATTAAAAGTGTTGCAAATGTCTATTGGATCCTCCATTTACTTCTAACATGGAACCTGGAATTAGCCTCGCTGGATTTCTTGTTTGGCCTAAGCTTGTTGATTTACTCCAGGAAGTTTTACTCGGATTGTCTGATATTGCATAGAAAAAATAATTTGACTTAGCTTCAAGGAGCTTATTTATATATTCTTTCTATAATTTATAGTACATAGTTTTCTTTGAATCACACCTGGTAAAAGTCCACTCCATAAAAAACATTTTGAACTATTACTTTCATTTGTTTAGTTTCATCTGTTGCCCAAATCAATCTGTTGTTATTTTTTATCTATTTTTAAAGTATATTTTTAATGGATAGGATATGCTTGGACAGTAAGAAACTTTATTTACAAAATTATCATACATTATGTTGTAATTGTTTAGTTTGTTGGTTATTACGGCTTGATGAATTGATTGGCATCTTAAGGGCAAAATGATCCGAATTGAATGCCTCCAAAGTGTAAGATCTTGGGTTGGAGATATTAAGTTAAAATACCCTCGTTGCAGCAGACCCGCATACTCAGCGAATTTCCACCTCAATGATATGGCAATACAAGTATATGACAAGATTAATCAATCAATAAATGTTGATAAATAAGGGTATTTGACTATTCTCCGTAACATTAACATGGGAAATAGTATACTGGTTTGCTACTTTGAGGAACACTGAAAGTAGGCATTTTTACCATAAAATATTTTTATTTTTACCATATACCAAGTTTTATCAATATCTAGACATAAATAAAGGAGTTTGCCTATTCTCCATAAAATTAACATAGGAAAGAGTATGCAGGTTTGCTGCTGTGAGGAACACATAAACTGTGATTTTTTTAACATAAATGTATGGTCAAAACCACATGAAGCTAAATACAAAGTTTCATCCAAAACTATTAGTAATAAGGAAAACATTAATTTTGCCATATCCTCCATGAGATTAGCATTGGAGCCCCTAATACAATGTACTGTGTTTAGATTTTTAATATCTCGGTCACCATTGGAGATAGAGCCAAACTTTAAAAAAAGTAAATTGTGTAGTTTTGAGCAGATTCTATTGGTGAAATATAAAATTTGAAATTTTTAAAAACTAAATGGGAAAATTCAAAAAACCCATTTTTGGGGTACAAAACCCCCCAAACTACCTGTTCCAATTGACCGATATGTCTGGATTACATACTCGTCAGAGCAAAGGTAAGAATAAATGTATCTACCAAATATGGTCACGATCGGACCATTATTACATGAGTTATTGTGTTAACAGACACACACACACACACACGAACGTTTAAATTGATTAAATTTGGCTTCAGATAATTTCAAAAACCCCGCATTGAATGTGGCAGCCGGGGCATTTGACTGCATACTGCATATGGCCGCCAAATGCACATCATGTTAACTTAACTCCAAATGTCACATCACATTGTTTATCAAGTTAAAATCAGTTAAACTATGTATTTTAGTCATGTTAATGTAAGTAAACAAAGAGTTGAATTTGAGTTTAATGATACAGTATTAGGATTAGGCCCAGAGAATTAAGTCTAAAAGTATACAAATATAAAATTAGAAGTATAAATATTCCATATGAAGTAAATAGTTTTTTTTTTTAACTTGCACACGCTTCATCTCATGAAATCAATTTTGATCTGTAGGAGGATTGTAAATGACTGCAGCCCTCGACACTCAACTTTACCTTCAATAACCAACAACAAAACATTTTTCCCAAAAACAACCTTAACAAAAATCTAAGTTACAAGTTTTCAGCTTGAAGATTTTATGTGATTTGAACTTCTTTAAATGGTTGAAAAAAGTCAGTAAATCATGATTAACACCATCAGCAATTTCAGTAGAACTAATATTTGATTATCAGTACACCTGAAGCTCATTTTACTTGTTATAATTCCATACCAAATTAAGAGGCCCTCTATACTTAATCAGGAGAAATTCAACTGAATGTTGAAAAATACCTGAAACACACAAAACAAAGTAATTACAATTTATTTCAGTACTAAATTGTATGTACTATCAGTAAAATCATAACAATGGTAAAGGTCAAACCTCAAACACTAGCTAATTACTTGTTAAAAGATGGAATATATATATATATATATATATATATAAATATTTATAAATAACTTGAACACAATGACTGTTAAAAATATAACAAATCAAACCTCTTGTAACATATAGTTATATATATATAATATTCTGTAATTCAAAATTCTTTATTTCAGTTTGTCTTGGTCCCTAAATTTTATATAAAAACAATGTTAAAATATCTTGGTTAATTCGAATAATATTTTGGATAATTCGAAGTTTTTACAGCGGAAATCTATAGTGTGTGTATAAGTGAACAAGTCATTGTGTGCGATTTCCAGGAAACGACGTTCGGCTTCCTGTCCTCAGACTATTTTTAGCTAGTTCAACGCGCCCACCCACTCACTAGTCCCTACTGCTCATAAATCACAACATTGACATCTGTGTGTATCATCGGTGGTGTTCGATATTCGTCGTCTGCTTTCATGTTAACACGTCGTGTGTATGATGGCTTCGTCAAAGCTAACCTACAAATCTCTGACGTTGCAAGAATAAATAGCGGCGATCAAGGAGGTAGAGAAGGGATTTGAAAAAGTTTGTAATAGTTAGTTTCGGGATCCCTCCAAACACATTATTGACATTTAACAAAAATTAGGATTTTTAATCAATAATATCTTCATTAACCTAACTTTTTTAACATACAATGTTAAAACATGATGTTTGATTGTTTATTTCAACCACTTGCATAAACTTTTCTAATTCGAATTTTTGGATAATTCGAATTTTTTTCTTATTTGAGGGTTACAAATTTTATCTGAAATATGTTTTGCGGATAGGCAAAAATGATAAACTGTTATATACACTTACACAAAAAATTTTCTGATATAGTGTTCAGTGTATTGTAATCAGCAAGATTTACATATATTTATTTATAATAAATCAATTCAACATCAACTTTATAAGCTGGTACTTCGCTGTTTTTATTCACCAGATATAAAAAACTTTGTTAGGTATTTTCAGGTAAATTGTGAGTAAAATTAATTTAATAGATTTTATTACTTATATAGCATTATTACAACATAAATCACATGACTTTTTGATGCCAGAGTCAAATTGAACTATGATTTTACACAATTTGAACCTGGCAATCTTCAATTTATGTAGTAAATACTTTATATAACCTTTTAAATCTTAACCACCCAATCACCAAAGCATTTCTTTGAAGAGATAAATGGCCTTAAAGAGTGCATGTTTCTTCTTTTTTACTCGCTTCTAATAAACCAATTCATTATTGTTTACTGTCAGAAAATTTTAAACTTGGTCTTATTTAAAAGAGGGTTACAAATTTGAGTGGCTAATCTGAAACCTTATTTGTTTTGCGGATAGGCAATGATAAATCTTCATTACACAAGGAATATTGCTGATATAGTGTTCAGTGTATTGTAATCAGCAAGATTTACATAAATAATTTATATTATACACATAGGTCATTCAACTTTTTAACTGTTTTATTAACAATGGATTATATAATTAATCACAGAATAAACTGATGCATTTGTTAGTTTAAATATTTATATTCATTATCCCATAGAGTTTGGATTTTTTTTATTTAACATTCACAAAGCAAATAATGTAAAACATTTCTTCATACTCAATGATTATGATCAAAGCATGGAGAAAGTATAAAAAATACCTCAATAGATACAGGCACAGGATAAAACTTATGTTGTATCTATAAATTGCTTATAATTATGACATTTTGATGTTTCATAATCTAAAAAAGTCAAATCCGGTCTTTATCTCAACAAGATACTAATAAGGTGTGTACCTTTTTTAGGTTTAGTATATAGGTTTGATTCATTTGAATTTGGAACAAAAACAGATTACAGAATGAATTTTTATCATAATCACTTATATAATCATACCATAATGGGAGGAATTATAGATATGTAAGAATTAATAGCCCACGAGAGTTAAAATGTTAGTGTGACTCACTTTCTGAGAGCAGAGGTGAGAAGACTTGTTATGTTCATAAATACATTCTATTGTTTAAATATAAGTAATCGGCGTAGTGAATTGACATATACATGTACTTCCTCCCTTTGAAAGTAAAACAACTTAAAATCACATACACTACGTACACCTATTGTATTCTTAAATGCCGATTACATTAAATAGGCATCAAATTTCTTAGACACAACCCCTCCTTACTATAAGTGGTAGTAAAGTTTTGTGGTAGATGCCGATCTCACACAAACGTAACTTAAAACTCTTATTTTTTGGGTTCAAGGAACACTTTAGATTGATATATGAGCCACAGGAGATTCAAATCCAAGATATTTCATAAGAACAATATTATATAGGTGAATGAATGCAAAAATATAAATGAAGATGTATATGAAGAAACTTAGAAATTAAATTAATATTTATTACGTATTTAAATAAACTGTATCAGTGGACTGCCACAAACTTACTCCCTTAAAAACAAACACATCTAAAAACTGCATACCTTTAATTCAACTATCATATTATTTTATGTTAATATGTTGTTAGTTTAGATACCATTTAAAAATGTATTGTTTAAAAAATAATCATCCAATTTCTCCAAATTAAAAAATTAAATTATTGAAATAATTTTCGGGGGCATAAACAACCCCCCCTTTTGTGGGGTTTGTTGGGTGATGTGACCACTACATACCAAGTACTGCTGATACCAGAACTGCTGATAAATAAGGAATAAATTGATTTTTAACTATTCTCCAAGAGAATAACATTAGGCACTCTCAGAAAACGCACTGTGTTTACAATAGACAGTAAATTTAACTTTTCTCTAGAACCATCTTAGACCAATGATTCAACATATACTAATTTGCTTAGCTTTTTGAGTTGGTTTAATGGGAATAGTCCAACTATTCTAAAAATTTATCATTTTGCCATAAAATTAAAAATATATTTTTTTAACTAACTACTTAGGAACCAATAGTTTTATAGAGATATGGATGGTGTCATATTAATTTGGGACCTTAATGACCATACACCATACATTTACTAATGTAACATTTTTTTACTATATACGTTTTTCGCACATTCTAATGATGAAAGTATAAATATAAAAGAATTAATAAATTATTTTAGCGAATTTCCCATAGGGAAGAAGCTATTACCGTATACATACATACATACATTCATTTTTATACATAGAGTTATTATCAAATATTTTTGGATGAAACTTGATATTTAGCTTCATGTGGTTGAGATCCATACATTTATGCTTAAAAATCATGGTTTATGTGTTTATCATAGCAGCTAACCTGCATAGTCTTTTCCCATGTTAATCATATAAAGTTTAGGTACACTCCTTTATTTGTGGACAGATGTTGATGAAAATTGATATAAATGGTCAAAATATAAATTGTTTACGCTAGAAACACCTACTTCCAGCGTTCCACAGCAGCAAACCTGCATACTCTTTCCCATGTTAATCTTTTGGAGAGTAGACAAATACAGTAATACTCATATTTATTGACAGATAATGAGAAAAATTGTCACATTATTATTATGTCATTGTCATTAATAAATTTTAATGAATTGTTTTTGGCCTCTTGGCACCAAAAGACAAAAAAATAACATGGTCCCGGGTATTAAGTCTTGCCATGAGACCTATGGTAATAGCTAATACCCCTGTCGCAGCATGGCCTCTATTTTAAAATTATATTTGATTGTAAATGTGTTATTGGATTACTTTAAGTAATAGTGTGTGTAATTCTTTAAAATTGTCTAAAACTATAATTTTTCAAAAAACTAAGGATTCCAATCCCAATGGAAGGATGAGCATCAAACTTCACGTGAAATGTGCTGACAATCATACTAAGTTTATCCAGAGAATTAATTGAAATTAATTTCTTTATTGTGTTAAGAATGTAGAATGTCACTTACATTATATAACATAACCAGCATAAAAAGCACCAGTAAGATCTAACTTAAATGCCTAAGACCAAATAAAATATTATTCTCTGATGCGTAATTGTGATACAACTTCCAAAATCCTAGAGCTTCCCTAGTCCATCCCTGTGCCTCATTACCCCAAGTGGTAATTCATGATTTGATGAACCATACAAATACAAAGTTCATTAACTGTAATCTAATTTATACAATTTTGATTGAGAGAACAAATACTAGGGAATTGAATAATTAAAATGTCAATGAATACTGAAATTTATTAAGTAGGGTACAAAGTAAATTTTTTATGACAAAGTAATATTTTCTTGATAAAAGTACTGTAATTAAAACATAGGAACATACAAACTTATGGTTAAGTTTGATAAAAGTTAAAAGGACTCCAACATTTCAATGTTCAATCAAGCACTGTCGCTATTGAATAAATACTTGTCAAATTTACATCAAGTGTTCTAACTTACATCTCAGTTATGGCTTTAAGTCATTCATAATACAACCGTAACACAAACTACTATTAAAGGATCTATTCTAAAATTTGGCACAATGTAATAAGGTAAACATAATATGCCGTCTATTTGTTATATCTGACAATATACAGCACAAAAAAATTATCACATTACCATGTAGGTAGGTCTATCAAACATTCAATGGTTGTGCATCAATGTCTTCAAATATCATTGTTGTTTACTTAAGTGAAACAGGGAAGATCAATTGCCTCAAACTTTTAACGTATTGTGACAGAATAATATAACCTAAATCTCCACTTGAATACTTTCTTACTCAACCACATCATCTTTCAATGACACACATAATCATTCATTTGGGAGAGAGCTTCTGTTAATCATTACTTATAATTTAAAATTATCATAGTTAACACTTTGAGTGCTTTAAACTTTTCATGTTATTCATGTAGTTATAAAAATAACTTAACACCAAACAAACAAAAGAACACAAAACCTCCTCCCTGTTAACCATAACCAAATCGTAAAAGAAGCAAAACAGATGTCCACTGAAATCCCAATAAGTCTGCAAATGCACGTCAACTTCCACCCGTATATTTAAGGTGAGTCCTCCCGCCACTGTACCATACATTCGAACCCAAGTACTTCAGAATGGCTCAACGTTTCACTCTTCAGTGAATGCCGTAGCCATCGTGACCCCCAGTGCACCATTAGACAAAGCACTAAATTGGCTATTAAGTATACTCTAGCTAACTCCTCTCAGCCATAGGTGGCAGTTCGGCAGACCCCACAATGATAGCTTCACTAAATTGTGGATTGTTGACCACTACCCATTTGACTTTTCGGGATAGAAACTAATGACGCTATATCGTTCCAAAAAACTCAAAGCGGTAAAGTAAAATTCACATTAAACTTCAATAAATGTGAGTTGACTGGTATACAAATATAATAGGTATATTTATTGATATAAGTTTTAGTCATTTAAACGGATAGAATATTAACTTCTATAGTGTGAAAAAACTAATTGACCCCTTACCCGCGACAGCGAAGTTAACTCATGCAATGCTCTTGTTATGGCAACCACGAGTTAACTCGGATTTGACATTCTCAGCTGATTCTCTCGTGAATACACGTCTGCTAGGGTTTTTTTTCAAGCTATGACTGTTACATTGACCATGAGAAGTAACAGACGATTTGGTACTGTATTCTAGTGAATTTTTATGAAACTACGTCAAAGCCACTTGCTTTGCAGTAACAAAACTGTTTGAGGCTACGGTAAACCCTGCGGTAGACCATCGGCAAGCGTAACTAAACCCTGCGCCACTGAACTGCGGTATGCCAAATTACGCCACGGTTAAAGCGTTAAATATACATAACTCTGATTATAAACATAAAAAAATAATATTAATTTTAATTTTATTTGAATAGGTTCATAACCCCTGAGATAAAGAGACAGGGCAGAATCTGGGTTAGTGACAGACATTTAAGTTTAATGTTTTTTCAACTAATGTTTTGAATCCTTATTTTTATGTGGGGGACTGTTTTTTCACACATAATTAGATCGTCACCAATCACACTAGGTTTTAAAACCTGTCACAGAGATGTACACTAGCAACAAACCCATCAGGTGAAGTATGAAAACTCATAAGTGTCATACATGATCACATATCAATCGTTTAAAATCAGTTTTTTATTCGATTACATTGTTTTGTAGTTATGAAACGTTATGATTTTTATTTTTCACCCAAAGTACCCGATGCTGCACTAATGAAACTAAAGTTATGGTAGCTTAGGATGACCTGAGCCAAAACACGCCACACAAATATAAGGACTGAAGTCAGTTGAATTAATATATTTGATAATTCAATTTGTGCTAAGAATCTTAAAATTACTAAGAGTCATTACTAAATAACTAAGATATTTTATGATTTCCAGTTTTTAGACCTATATAAATATAGTAAACAAATGTTTACTATATTTATATTTATACTATATTTAGATATACAGGCAAATAAAGGTAAAACAAGTTTACAAAATTAAGAGTAAATCAAAAGGATTATTAATATTTTCTTAAATAATCATACTGCATTTGATTCATTGTTCATATTTTTCAATTAATACCAACGGTTAAGTCTTCAGTTATAGGCAAGGTATTTAGCCTAGATGAGCTCAAATAAAGGGCTGATATACTGTGTACATCCCTTCAACACCCAAGGAAGAAACAATACAGAAATTCAACGTTATCGGTTAAGCTTGAAGTAGGGACTCCTTTCCAATCCTTACTCAATAAATGTTAAATGCCTTTCTCAATATGATAAGAGAGTTGAATCCCCATAACTTCAGAAAGAGAAGGTTTGGTTAAAGAATCCTTTCTATATGATTAGGAAATATTTAAAGTACAGAGTTTCTACATCATTAGGAACATAATTCTTAAGATTTAGACATACTATGAAAACATTAAATTATAATCTGAAATTGTACTGTATGAAAGCCAAATACAGAGGAAAGTCTAAAACATGTAATCATGTTTGATGCTAAAGAATTAAAATCATATCATTCACAGAGTTGTTTCCTTCCCTTTACAAATACTAAGTAACAGTATTTGTCAAAATTGACTAATTATGGTCAGGAAAATCGGAAGAAGTATCACTATCTTCTTCAACAGGTCTGCTGATAACATGTATTCCATTTTTAAGAAGAGGAGTTCCTTTTCCTTTTCCTGAAAATAAGTTCATTACTGATTATTGTGCTTACATATAATCTGAAACACAGTTTATAAAATTAGTCTTCTTTGACCTTTTTCAATGAAACTAATCTGCTATTGGTCATTGGAAAAACTGATATATTAGGATCTGGATATACTTAATTTATAAGTTATATTACACTCGGTCTGGTTCTGGAATACTCTCATGCATTAATCGATTTTTCGCTTAGTCTACTCTTACTCACCAGCTCACTATAAATTTTAAATTCTTATAACTACGTACTTCTCGATAGTTCTTGTAGTTATTAATATTTATTTTGTAAAAATTCAAATTTCCAACATCATTTATTAAAATAAATGGTATCAGTGGACTGACACATACTTTCTCCCTTAAGTAAATTTAAAAAAGACAATCTGTAATAAAACTATCATATTCTACAAAGTTATTCTAAATATCATTTAATAATTTATTGTTCACATTGCATGGGGAAACCCCCCCCCCCCGTAATACCAAGCTTTTTTGAGCTGGTTTTGTTCAGTGATTTGACCTTACACTTCATACCAAGTTTCATGGAAAACGGTAGGAAAGTAAGGAAGAAATTGATTTTTTATATTCTCCATAAGAATAACATTGGGCGCTTTCAGACAACGTACTGCGTTTATTGTGGACAGTAAATTTAACTTTTCTCTGGAACCGTTAGTCGTAGACAAATAATTCTAAATACTAATTTGTTTAGTTTTTTAAGCTGGTTTCAATGGTACCAGTCATTAACTTTGTAGAACATGGTAGTTTTATTACAGATTGTCTTTTTTTAATTTACTTAAGGGAGAAAGTATGTGTCAGTCCACTGGTACCGTTTATTATTGTTTTCGCTGAAAATTTAAAAATTTGATTTTTTTGACATTTAAAAGCCCATAACTTTTGAACCGTCATTTTTACAGACATGCGGGTGGTGTCAAATTATTTAGTACTCTGTGCACTATAAACTATCAAATTTTAATCAAAATCGTTAGAGCTGTTTTTGAGAAAATTGGATTTTTTACGGTTTTTAAGGGTTTTTAGGGGTGAACTACCCTTAAAAATCAAAAATTAAAAAAAATGAAAAAAACGCCTGGAGATACGGTGACTATATATATACATGCCAAATTTCATCTAAATCGGACCAACGGGGTAGGCTGTGGCACTGTACACATCCAGACACACACACACACACACACACACACAGACACACGGACGGACAGACATCACGTCAAAACCCACTTTTTTTGGATTCAGGGGACCCCAAAACGGATATATCCACCCTCAACTCAAATTCGAAAATTTTGACGAAAACAATACTTTCTCCATATACTATGTATAAGGGGAGAAAGTAAAAAGGGAGATATACAAGAAAAAACAAAGTTACGAAACAAAGAAAAGTGCCCGCATAGGCTACAGCCTGTGGGCGGAGGCTGAGTCCATAACAATCACTTGAGAATGTTTATGCAGTAAGTTACACCAGTAAATCTATGCTTGAACGAAAAATAACTGATTCTCTTGCGACTATTTTACATGCGAGTACTTGAAAATTATAAAAAGGTTCGTGAATACGGAGGTTCAAGGCAATTTAGCCAACATTCATAACTGATTCTCTTGCGACTATTTTACATGCGAGTACTTGAAAATTATAAAAAGGTTCGTGAATACGGAGGTTCAAGGCAATTTAGCCAACATTCATAAATTATTCATTTATGAAACAATATTACGATTACTTAATGTAAGAAACAATTTATTATGAAGTGAAAAATTGTACAAATTTTAATTTAACTATTGCTGAAGAGAAAAAATATATGGAGAGCAAATGTATTTTGATGAAAGTGACAACCTAAGATTGGTAAGAAGTTTGTTAACACCATTTGGAGGACAACGGCCATTTTGAAAATAAGCACTCGCAGTTAGGTGCTTGGACTTTTGCTAATTTCAAACTGATAAGGCCACTCACATGCAGATACAGACCCTTTGCATTCATTCTTACATAAAGGATACAATTAAAGTTAGTAGGAATTGGCAAAAGAGAGCATTCAGTAGACCTACATACCATTTACATGACATCATAATTAAGTTTAACCTAGTTACCTTTATCAGAGTGAAACCTAAGTAGCATAAGCTACAATTAAACCATGTTTAAATTACCTAATACTCTTGCTGTAAGTGACAATGAAACAGGTCCATTAGCTCCAGTTTGTTCAAAGGTAAATTCTTCAATCATCAAGTGTTCCTTGTGAGCAAATAGCTCTAACTGAAAGTTTAATGTGTCATTTGTTTCATGAAAGTCAATAATTTTCAAATATGAGCTGAGACTTGTGGAGTTATTTGACTTCACTTCACTCTTCCTATAAATCTCACAAAGAGCTCTAGGAATGGAAAATGATATTTTGTATCGATGATTTAACTGAAGAAACCCAAGGTGGACTTCTAGTTTACTATGATCTTTTTTTTCAATAATTATCTCATTTTCTTTCCCAACCACATCTTTACTCTCATTGAAACGCACTCTGTGAATATCTGAAAAGGAACAAATAAATGAGTCAAATGTAGTAAACCATTTAACTAATCTTATTAGAAAAATAGGGCTTGGGAACAAATCAATAATGTCAAATGAACAAATACCCTAATCCACCACTATATGAAAATTTTGAAATTAAAATTATTTATAAAATATTTTACATCTGTAATTTTTAATAGATTATTTTGAAACTTGGCATGCGTCTTTAAATAGTAAAGACCCAATTCAGACAAAAATATCAATGCAAATTAACCTGCGGATGGTCGAGGGGTGAGCGTGTGCTCACTTTTCATTTTAGGATTCTACAAAACATGAAGTTGGTAATATATAGGACTGAAACTCGAAATAGCTGTTGTTTGGGGTGTCAGTAGTCAAAGGGATATGGTGGTGGAGGTTAAATGAGCTATTATGCGTGTACATAAATATTTTTTCTCAACACAGAATCCTACAACCCGTACAAAGGACAGGAATACTTTTAGTTTGTAGTAAACATAAAAATAAAACACCGCTTCCGGACTTCCCACTTCTGTAGGCCTATAACAGAACCACAAAATCCCCCCTTAGTTCAGGTTGACAAGTAACATAAGCCAAAGAAAAAATGTTATTAATAATTAATTTAAACAATTTATTAACTAAATTGTTAACTAAAATGTCTAAATACCCTTGAAAATGTATGCATGTTAACAAATAAAAATATGTACTGTATACACATGTAGCCACTGTTCCTAAATACATGAGGTCCTACTCATATAAAGAAAAGTATATATGAATCCATTACTTATTTCTTTATGTCTAACTGCTCTTCATTAAAGGCATTTTATAACAGTTTTATCAGTACTACCAAAACTTTCAAATAAAACTTAAATTCCCTAAAAAAATAACCAACATCCCAAAAAAATATAGCAAAGAGCAGGAATATAAAAAATAACCTGTTACAAGCCCTGTGAAATGTATGTAACTTAATATCAATTTTCCAAATATTAATCCATAAAAAAATTTAAAGTTTCAAGACTGCTTTTATTTTATATGATTGAAAAATATAAAAACATTAAACAGTATTATTTTACCATTTATAAGTAACAACATTCCTTTTTAAAGAGAAAAGAAAATCATTTTAAATTATTAAAAAAATGAATATGAAATAGAATTAGAATTAATATGTGTATTTAAACTACTATTTCACAATGCTAACACGAATATCTAACGATTAGAGGAGAAAAATTTAATAGGCACAGTATCCACAAAATAATCTTTCTTTTCTCAATACTTGAAATGTTTTTTTTCTCAATGCTTAAAATGTATAGAAGGCTGGAGAGGGCAGCCATGCAGTGGAACAGGTTTGTTTGCCTATACAGAATTGTCACCTTCAGCAGGGTGAGAGGGGCAGAAGGAATTTTCAGTTCCTTCAAAGGGATCAAGAGCTGATTAAATAAGACTGGTGAGTCTTCGACAAGATTTTTAAAATCATTCTCTTGCCACTGTCCAGAATCTTCAGCCCATGTCTGGTTCTGGGCACTTCTCTACTTCAAGGAGACAATTCAAGGTTTCTTATCCAAAAACCATTAATGACAAGTATATTGATCCAAAATTATTTTTGCTAAAAAGATTGAAGAAAATTATGCTGAAGCAGATCTGAGATAGGGCCTACTTCACTTACGTTATCTCATCTTCACCCAAAAAAATATCCTCAATCAACTGATGATGGACAGGATTGTAAAAGGCAGCAAACAAAAGGAGATGGATTTGAGAACATTCCTTGATATCAAGGTAGTTTTTTGTAGGTAGTTTTTTACCAGTTTTTGGTCAGGCTTTTATATTAGTTTTTAAATTTGGGATTAGATCTGATTGTAAAATGTTATTGTTTTTATTTGAATACACAAGTTTGTTGTCATCATGAAATAGTGGTCTTATTTAATTAATTATCTGATTTTTAATTTTACATTGGTTGGACTTTACTAATTCCTGGTCCTTCGACATGATACAGGTTTTTTTTCTTTCGATTGAACATGGTGCATTCAAACCGGATTATGAACTATAAGTATGGAGTTTTCATATTTTATTATAATGTGAGTCTTTATGTTATTATGATTCCAATTGTCACAGTTTATGATTGATCATAATTCAAGCTTATCATTGACTTTAATATTGTAATTTTGCATTTCCTATTTTTATTTGTGGCATACTGTTTTCTTTTCTTTACTGTTTTTAAATATCATCATTCATAAATAATATCATAATGGCACCAATAAACTGTGAATTCAATTTTGATGTATACATATAATCAACATCTTTGATCAAAAGTCAATTTAATACCATTGAGACTACAATTGATGGCATTTTCAATACTGATTCACTACCTAAAGAAGTTGATCTTGCAGCCTTTAATGTGTATTTTGTGGAAATTTATAACAAAAGAAAAACTTTTGAAAGTTAATTTGAACGTGCCTAGTACCTTGCTGTAGAAACATTAACATGGAAACACTAGCTCAAGATCAAGATGTTATTAATTATACTTGTGTATATATTTCTAGTAAAATTAATGAATATGAATTCTGAAAACAAACCTATTGTCCATAAGCAGGAAGGATTCAACTCAAGTAACACTAATAATGTAATTAGACGACCTAAACTGGATATGCCTAAATTTTCAGGAGACCTCAGGCCCTAAATCATGGTCAGCTTTCATAAACTTGTTTGGTTCTACAATTCATCAGAATACTAATATTTCTGATGTAATGAAAATCTTCTTAGTTTTGTCCAAGGTGAAGCTCTTAATTTGATTAAAAGTTTGAGTCTCACTTCTGATAACTATATCATTGCTTACCAACTGTTATATAATCGCTACCATGATATTCGGTGTTTACAATCACTACATCTGAATAATCTCATTGATCTTACGCCTATTACAGCTTCAAACAATGTATTACTGATCCATGTAGCTGTATTACTCGTGGCTTCTATCAATTTATTAATACTTTCAATGAAAACTCTCAAGCCTTACTGCTCTTAACTGCTCGTAGATAATAACTGCTGGTAAAAATCTATTATTGGCTGTTCTACTTTTACATAAGATGGATGTTGTTCTTCATAAACATGTTGAAGAGTTTTGTGGTAATAACCAGTCTAAGAGTGAGAGCATTCCTGAAGTAAAGACAATATCAACTTTTTAAATTCGGAGTGCACGCAAAATGAACATGCCACATTTATTACAAATGCTAATACCTTTGAACGAACTATGTCAAGTAATGAATATAAAAAAGTTAATTAAACTAAATCAAGTTCAGATAACAGGATATTTCCCTTGTAGTTACTGATTCTCCATTCTCATCAAATAATTTAAATTCTTTATGTTTCATCTGTAATTGAACTGAACATCAGATTTAAGACAGTCCCACTTTTATATCCAAGTCACCTCGACAGTGATACCCATTAGTGAAACAAGGTAGTAAGTGTCTTTTGTTTAAGAAGTCCTGACAACAGGTCATGCAAATCAAAATCAAAATGTAAATTGTGTAATAAATGCTATCATACACTATTACATTTTGACAAGACACTTGATTCTATGAGCTAAACTGATATTCAAAAACCAATCTCTAATGTTTCTCAAGATTCTTTATCGAACACAGACCCTATTATACCAGCATTAAGTTCCCCAAAGAATCTGATCCCACTAATATCCCATAATAATAATGGGCATTGCCCATTATTACAAATCCCACTTTGTCTTCTTTCTGTATTTTTATCAACAAATGAATCTCCATCTTCAACACTAAATTTCTGTTTACATTCTCAATCCCACTCTGTTAGTGATTTTGACTTACAAAGATCAATCCGACGTTTTTAGACACAAGAACCCCCAACTTGCTCTTTTAAATGTCAAGAGGAAATTTTATGCATGGAAATTAAAATTTTAATTTCATGAATACTTTGTGAAAACTCACTCTCGTGTTTCTGAAAGACATTACATGTTGCGTCTTCCGTTTAAAGACTATGACTCCCTGGCTGTTCTCGGTGAATTGAGACTCGCTGCTAAATTATGCCTCTTTGCTATGGAACGTAAATTCAAGTCAAATCCTCAATTTTCAAAGCTCTATCATGACTTCATGAATGAATACACTTCTCTTCGCCATATGTCCAAATGTAATGACATAGACCTCAATCAACCCCACTATTTTCTACCACATCACAGAGTACTCAAAGAAAGTAGCAGCATTAGTAAACCGTGAACAGTTTTTGATGTTAATCAAGTTGTTGATCAAGTTCTGGTCAGTCACTTAATGACACTCTGTTAACAGGTCCAAGATTACAAAATAACATTTGTGATCTACTCTTACATTTCCATAAACATAACATAGCATTGTGTTCTGCTGTGAAATTAAACAGATGTAACAACAGATTTCATTAGATTCTAATGACAGAAACCTCCAGTTAATCTTGTGGCTTTCCCAGCCTACTCAAGCCCCATCTGTATAAGTATAACTGTGACTTACAGAGTGATTAGCTCTCCTTACATGGCAATTAGAACATTCCATCAACTTGCTGATGATCACGGTCATGTATTCCCAGAAGCTGCGCAAGTATTGCGAAACCAAACATAAGTTGATATTATTGAGGGAGCAGACTCTTTCACTTTTGAATCGTGGATGTTTTCAGTTACGAAAGTGGTTTTCAAACTCACCAAGTTATTGGATAATTTACCTGAAAGCCACTTGGAATCTCTGATGTTTTTGAAAATTCAGACACACCTCACTTTTAAGTATTGGGCCTCCAATGGTCTCCCATAGATGATACATTTTCATAGAATGTTCAAAACCGCTCTCCATTTAAAACCCCCAATAAACAGACAGTACTAAGTACCATTGCATCAATTTATAATCCTTGTGGGGTTTTTGTTCCATTTATCATACTTTTGAAATGCTTTATGCAATTGATATAGACGAATGGTTTGACTTGGGATGAAAGACTACCATCTGAAATGGATAAAAATGGCGGATCATCGTAAATGACGCTGACAAATATTTCAATAAATAAATAAATCCAGTTTTCTTTGTCAAGTCACGTCGAACATAAATTTTGCAATGCTTTTGAATCTGGCTGCGCAACTATAATTTATTTCAGATGCCATTCAGTTGAGAAAAGGGTTACCATCAGTCCTGTGATAACTAAAAGCCTCTAAAAAGAGTTTATATAATAGTTTATATAATAGCCAAGTTAGTGTCTTATTGTCTTTCCATATTCCCAGAAACATTAGCTTCAAATATAATATAACTTTGGAGTGATTCTGCTGTTGTTCTTTCGTGGATTCAAACTCCTTCATATAGACTTTAAACATGTTTCCAATAGAGTAGCACAAATTCAAGAACTTACTCCCATTGAGCAATGGAATCATATTTCATCAGAACACAATTTTGCTGATTGTGCATCGCGAACTATATTGGTCTCTAAACTAATAGATCACCCACTATGGTGGAAGGGACCCCTGTGGTTGCAATTGCCTTTAAAAGATCGGCCAACACCTAAGTTTACTCCTTCACCACTTGAAATTTCAAATGAAATGAAAAAAGAACCATTAACAATTATGACAGACCAAGTTGAAAGATTTTCTTTGCTTTCCAAGTTTTCTTCGTAGAAGTGTAATTCGCTCAATGATCTACAAATGTATAACATGCTTTAAACATCGACCTAAGACCACGCCTCCACTGATGGGAGATTTGCCCTCTTCCCGTATTATTTCTGCTAAATCATTTACATCCACTGGAGTTGACTACTGTGACCCATTCTCAGTCCAGATGCTCAATTTGCGCTTTAGTTAACTTCTAAATGCCGGTCGTGAAGGTATTTCCTTTGCCAATGGGTTGAAGCACATTACTTCAAGGCAGTCGGTATGTTGAGTTTTACCGGTCTTTGGCCAGGCTTTTATATTAGTTTTATAAATTTGGATATACGTACATATAAGTTTGTAAAATCATCTGATTGTAAAATGTTATTCGTAATGAGGTATTACTGCATAAAACTTGTGAAAGCATTCTCTACATGGAATGGAGGTCAAGGCCAGGTCCAAGAGGTATTAAATAACTCAAAAAATAATTTATACGATTCAAGGTTAACAAAGATTGGAGTCACACTTTTTTTAACACCTTTCTTAGTACGCCATGACTAAAACTAATCTATTTAGCCTTAATTTTGCAAGAGATGGCATTTCAGCCTATTACTAACATCAACGATTAAATTGAATGTATCTTACCTGTTATTATTGAATTGTTTATCATCAACCCGTCAGCCGTTAAAGGTGAACAAAAAATCTATTCAACTAAAATAAGAAAATACTGAAGTACCTTCAATGTTACACTATACAGTGTTGTGTACATGATATATGGAGTCTGACCTATGCTTCAATAATAATTATATTAATATTTAATTTACATATACGGTACTTCATTATACATTTTCTTTAAAAATCTAACGAACTATAGAGTTGTATCCATCTAATATAAACATAGCAATGCTGTGTTACTGGTACTAGTGGAACTCTTAAATTTGGCATGGAGGTGCTAACATAGATAAGCCCTAGAAATACCTAAAAACTAATCACTTATAATTGTATCACTTCAAATAAAATGAAATAAACTGATTTTTTAACAAGACATTTTTGCAGAGACTCAACATTTTGAGCAACATATATAGACAAATTTAGACTTGCATCTCTGTGAATTCCCATTTATTTTAATAATTACTAGCTGACCCGGCGAACTTCGTAACGCCTAACAGTAAATACATGTAGCCTACATGTTAACTATAAGATCGGCCATGTTCTTAAATCGAATAGCTTCATGGCTTCGTTGTGAAAGTATAGACATTCTGGGTCGCAGCATAGTTAATAACAAAACTGAAACCATAAGACATATTAATAACATTCCCACTAAACAAACAAGTCTAAGTGGATTGATTCACAACTATCCAATCCAACCTAAACACAAACCAAACCTAACTGCAATACAGCTTTTATAGGAAAGATTAAACTTTCTGAATCGCAGCATTGTTTATAATAATATCCGCATAATCTAACGTTCACTAATTCCACTGGCACAAAACAAAAAAACAACTAACAATTACACTGGGACAAACAAACCAACCAGTAATGTATAAATTGTTTTTTAACATTCACATTCTCTGAAAATGATGCATAATGGCATTAGCTTTCATCTTGAAAATAAAGCAACACAAAAACAGCTGTTAATAAAATGTTCACATTATTGATGTATGCATGATCAAAATGCATCACATCTTTTCCTCTTAAGCTTAAAATTACAAACTTTACAGGCCAGTGGGGCTTAGCCATATGGTTAAATACAAAACTGAATATACCTATAGCCTACTCGGAGCAGAGACAAATAAAAAATTCAAGATCATTTAAGTCAGTCCAGCTGTTCTCAAGTTATAAATGGTGTAACTAACACGACTTTGATTTACACATTTAGATTTGCAGTGCTTTGAATCAAAAGTTTCATAATTATTGTTCTCTACTTTTCAGGATAGTAATACAGAGTCCTCGCAGGTTTTGCCCAATTTTATCCAGGAATCCCCTTCTCTTCTGTTTTATGGGGTGGTCACAATTTACTAAATATAATGAACCTCCCATCATACCATATTAAAAAAATATTTTCATTTGATCCAACTCAATTGTTTTTCAAAATTAATAATTAATTATGAAGGTTGATTAATCAACTCATGTAAATTTGAAGGTGTGAATTAACTATTCAATTAATCAAAAAGTCAATTAACTTAAGAATCAGAATGGCATAAAGCATTAAATTTCATTGGTAAAGAATTAAATAAAATGTATTCTTTTATTTTTTTTTATTCTGTTTTGCCATTGGCAGGCTTAGCTTAAGCTATGCAGCCTCGAAGTACACTGGTTTTATGGATTTTCCCATCTTTTTTATTTTCCATCTAAATAAAATGTAAATTGTATCAGTTTTTTCTTCATTCAGATGATCAAGCTTTGACAACCAATAATAAAATATAATTAAGGTTTTGTATTAAGATATTTTAGTGTTTTTAATAAAAGACAACAAAAAATTGCTTATGAAAATTAGCTCGCCCTCGATGAATAAAGAACTGAGTGATAGTTTTTCTAAACTAGCACTAGAGGGAGCTAATTGAGGACCGGATAAAACATACAAATTTTAATTAATCATATCAGTGGAAAACTCTTCTTGACTAGGCTTAACGGACTTAGTTCCAAGCTCTGTCGGTCCTAAGATCTAAGATCTTAAGATCTAGATTTTTGTAGATTAATTTACAATAGCAGAGTGGCCCGAAAACAAAGTATTCCTGGCTAAGCTTAAAGCTAAGTGCAAGGACCTGGGCTACAGCTACGCATGGTTTCGGGATGGCAAGTTCTTCGTGCGAAGAAGTGCAGGGGACAGGTGCATAAGAATTTACTGTTATGAGGACCTCAATAGTTTTAAGTGATAAGGATTCAAGATTCAAAACGGCCATGGTTTTTTCTTTCATGTAAGTCACTTTATACTGTATTAATTATAGCCCATATCTGTTGCATGTCATTAAATATATTTGTTAAAAAAATGTACTGTAATTGTAAAAAAAATCGAATATTATTAATTTTTCACTATGAATGTGGAATCATTTTTTAAGGATGAAAAATCAAAAATAAACTTTGGCTTAATTTATTTTAATGTAAGAAGCATGAGAAAAAATTTCAATAATGTTCTGGTAGAATTAAATAGATGCAGTGACAAAGTTGATTTTATTGTTTTAAGCGAAATATGGATAGGCTCTGATGAAGTAGATTTGTTTAATATTCCTGGATACAAAATTTATTACAACTGCAAT
This sequence comes from Nephotettix cincticeps, assembly GCA_023375725.1. NCBI lineage: Eukaryota > Metazoa > Arthropoda > Insecta > Hemiptera > Cicadellidae > Nephotettix > Nephotettix cincticeps. Next base: position 53,907,022 of record CM041791.1, read on the forward strand.
GACAGTTATAGGGCAGGAGGAGTGTTATGTTTTGTTAGAGAAATTTATGTTGTTGATCAAATTAATCTTGAGATGAAGACTGCTGATATATTAGTTCTCAATATTAAACTAAGTAAAGCTCATTTTAAACTATTTTGCCTTTATAGATTACACAGATTTTCGGAAGTTGAATTTACGAATGAATTAGTGAATGTATTAGAGAGTATTACAGGCAATATCATTTACATAGGCGATGTAAATATTAATTTACTAAGTAATGAAATGGTTTCCCTAAACTATCATAGTTTAATGAATAATAATGGTTTTATATCTCTAATTAATGGGCCAACAAGAATCACAAGTTCAACAGAGTCATGTATAGACCAAATTTTTGTTAGGCATAAAAATGTAAATAGTTTTAAAAGCGAAATTTTTGATACTTGTATATCTGATCACTGTTGTTTATGCTTAAAGTTAATAAGTAGTTTAAACCACCAGGAATCTGATAAGGAAATATTAACATATAATAACACCGAAAAAGCAAATTTTCATTATGATTTTAATTTAGTGAGTGATAGGTTTAATGTAATCAACTGGAATGCAGTGTATGAAGTTAGTGATGTAAATATTAGTTACACCAGATTCCATGATATTTTAACCGATGCTCTTAAAAATTGTGTAAGAAACGTCGGTCTTAATAGGAAATTAATCAGGGCAAAAAGTGTCACCCCTTGGATAACATTAAATTTATTAAATAAAATTGACAGGAGAAAAAAGCTTTACTGTGGTCGTCGAGCCGGCTAATGTTGCCGAGATTATCAACGACTACCTTATCGATGTACAGTCTGGTCAAGCAAACGGTGCAACCGCTGTCATTACCGATGCGTTACTGTTACCGCCTCTTTACCAGTACCCAAATTCATTTTTCTGGACTCCTACCTCAGCTGAAGAAGTTAAAAATGTAATTAAAAATCTCAAAAATAAGAAATCTTCTGGTTTTGACAATATTCCCGTGGATATTGTAAAATATACAGCTCAGGAAATTTCTTCTCCGTTGGCTCACATAATAAACTTGTGCACGGTGTTTTCCATGATAAACTTAAGGATAGTGTTGTTGTGCCGATTTAGAAGAAACAAATACCCCCGTCGCAGCAGACCTGCGTACTCAGCGAATTTCCAAATCAATAACATAATAATAATAATAATAATATATGACTAGTTTGATCATTATCTGTCAATAAATATGAGTATTATTTGCCTACTCTCCATAGATTTAACATGGGAAAGAGTATGCAGGTTTGCTGCTGTGAGGAACGCTGAAAGTAGGTCTTTCTAGCATAAACAATTAATTTTTTTAACATTTATATCAACTTTCATCAACATCTGTCCATAAATAAAGGAGTTTGCCTATTCCCTATATGATTAACTAGCCAAAGTACCCGTTCTTCGCACGGGTAAAAAAGGCTGAGAGGTGTAGGCTCTACAGATACATTTAAGTTATTGATAATTAATTCTTTATTGTTTACAAAATTAAAAAACACGTGTCTAAGTATATATCTAAACATGACAAAGTAACATATGTCAAATATTGGGAGAGGATAAGCATTAACGTAATAGAGGCAGGCATCGGGAGAAAATCTACCATTCCACTATTTCGAACTAATAATTCACTAATTTCGATCCAGCAGTTTATGTGTAAAAATTAACTTTATTTCTTTTTCTTCCCGAACTGTCCAAATGTAAAGTAAACGGATGTTGACATTAAAAACTGTAAACATTGAATCCCAGGGTATTTACAGCAACCATGTCTTCTGCTTCTCGAACTGTCAAATTTTAGTGTTCACAGCTGTTGACATTCAAGTAATTTTATGTTTTCATTTTCTAAAAATGTAAACATTGAAACTTAGGACGTTCACAGGGCGTAGCCCGAGAGGATTTTAAGGAAATGAGTATGCCTATGTGTTGCATGAGTTTAAGATCTGTCTTTGTGTAAAATTTCAAACTGTTTGGTTCAGTATTTTTTGCGTTCACTTGCCACAACAAACCCACAAACACACAAACCCACAAACACACAAATCCACAAACAAACATACAGAAACCACCTCTTCTTTATAATATTATAGATATGGGAAAAGAGTATGCAGGTTTGCTGCCATGACAAACACATAAACTATGATTTTTAAGCATAAATGGATAGATCTCAACTACATGAAGCTAAATATCAAGTTTTATCAAAAAATACTGATTAATATGGGAAATATTAATTTTTCCCTATCCTCCATAAGATTAACATTGGAGCCCCACAATACAATGTACTGTGTTTAGATTTTTTAATATCTCGGTAACCGTTGGAGATAGAGAAAAACTTTAAGGAACTTAATTGTGTAGTTTTTTAAGCTGATTCCAATGGTGAAATATAAAATTAGAAATTTTTAAAAATTACACGTGAAAAACGCAAAAAAACCTATTTTGGGGTACAAAACCCCCCCAAACTACCCGTTACCATTGACCGATATGTCTGGTTTACGAACTCGTACGAGCATTTGTAGGAATACACATCTCTACCAAATTTGGTCTCGATCGGACCATTTTTACGAGAGTTATCGTGTTCACAGACACATATATAATATATATATATATATATGTGCAGTTACAGAACAGGTGGAAATGCTGGCCCTCAAAAATTGCTACAACCGCTGGTGCAAAACCGAACTTGCGAGCTATCAGCTGGTGCACTCGCACCACTAAATTGACACTCGTCAATTTATTGTATTTCGAAACCTGCGATACCCCTCGTCCCATCCATGCCTTATCACTTCAAGCCATCACTTGTAGCTATTGACCTTCCCCTCCTCACCATCACCAGTCTACTACTTTTTGTAGTTTTAGCTTGACATAATATCCCATCCTCTTTAAAATCCCACTTACTTGTTGACCATTTTTAGTCTTTTAGTAAATTATACATGTCCCTCGCTTACTAAAGAGTCCTGTCCTTAAACTCAATTGTGGGGTCCTAGGAAAAACGCCAGTCTTTAAATTTCAACCAACTTTAGGTCGTCCAATAAAAAAATGTACACAAAATAATTAAAAATAAAATATGTTAAACTAATTACACCAAAACAAAACTCATCCCAAGATAATAATAACAAATTTAGTTTTTGGCCAAACAGCCATTAATTTATAGATGAACGCTAACTTTTGTAAGGCGAACAATTGCTTTTGGAATTTCCAAAGCAATAATATAATAATAATAATATATGACTAGTTTGATCGATATCTGTCGATAAATATTAGAATTATTTGCCTATTCTCCATAAGATAAACATGGGAAAGAGTGTGCAGGTTTGCTGCTGTGAGGAACATTGAAAGTAGGTATTTCTAGCAAAAACAATTTTTATTTTGACCATTTATACCACGTTTCATAAACATGTATCCGTAAATAAAGGAATTTGCCTATTCCTATATACTATATATACTAATAGTATGCAGATTAAATGCCATGATAAACACATAAACAATGATTTTTAAGCATAAATGGATAGATCTCAACTACATGAAGCTAAATATAAAGTTTAAACCAAAAATATTGATTGATAAGTGAAATATTATTTTTTCTTTATATTCCATAAGATTAACATTGGAGCCCCAAAATTAAAATTGCACCTTCCTTAATATGCATCTAATTGTACTTCCAAATGAAACTAATATTAGAATTGAACTTGCATTACTTTGAGTTGAATTCTTCTTGTCATTCAATTTTTAATGTTTTAAATTTCACATAACAATTTTATATTTTATTGTCACGCACACATTTGGTTGTTTGCATTTTTAGACACAGCAGACCTGTGTACTCAGCGAATTTCCAAATCAATAACATAATAATAATAATATATGACAAGTTTTATAATTATCTGTCAGTAAATAGAGTTATTTGCCTATTCCCCATAAGATTAACATGGGAAAGAGTATGCAGGTTAGCTGCATACTCTTTCCTGCTGCATACTTATGATAAACACATAAACTATGATTTTTGAGCATAAATGTATGGATCTCAACCACATGAAGCTAAATATCAAGTATAACCAAAAATATTGATTCATAAGTGAAATATTATTTTTTTCTTTATCCTCCATAAGATTAACATTGGAGCCCCAAAATATAACATAGGCCCTACTGTGTTTAGATTTTTAATATCTGTGTAACCGTTGGAGATAGAGAATAACTTTAAGGAACTAAATTGTGTAGTTTTTTAAGCTGATTCTAATGGTGAAAGATGAAATTTAAAATTACAAATGAAAAACGCAAAACCCCTAATTTTTGAGTACAAGACCCTCCCAAACTACCTGTTCCAAATGACCAATATGTCTGGTTTACGAACTCGTATGAGCAAATGTAGGAATATACGTCTCTACCAAATTTGGTTTCGATCGGACCATTTTTACGAGAGTTTTTTGTCTTGCCATGAGACCTACGGTAATATCTTCTTCCCTATGGGAAATTCGCTAAAATAAATAGAAACAAAATTTTTTTGGTAGCGAAAAGAATAATTTACACACATGGAAACACCCAAGATTGAAAATAAATCAATCACATTTATAGTCTTCTCCATTAAGCTTAATCTACAAAACATGACTTAGGCAACACTAGATAGGTCTAAGCCTATTTTAGGAAAGCATTTCCAGAAAACAAAGATTCAATAAATATGACCAGTGGCGTAGATACGGGGGGGGATAAGGGGGATATATCCCCCCCCATAACGATCACCTTTGCTAATAATTTCAAAACAAAAATATTCTGAAATACCGCTACGCAATAACAAATACAGTGATAGAATAAGCAGTGCGTTGATGTTATTGTATGTTGCATGTAGAAATACAGCATACGAGAGTATTCGAATTAATTAAGTGATCTTCCCCGACTGGTCTGCCGGTCATCCCTACCGCCATCAAGACCTCTCAGCCGCAGAATCTTATAACTTACACTGTAGGTCTAACCTAAACAGTTTAGATCTTGAGTTTGCGATTTAAGACGTTTAATCTCATATATTATCCGTACCCTCTACGTTTTGTGTTCGGCATTAGTGTTTTTTGCATTTTGCGTGACCTTACTGACAAAATGTTTCGCATTAGGCCCCTAAGAACAATGTTAATTTTTATGACAGCATTACTAGCTACACAATGGTCGTAAACAGATGGTTGAGGTGTCAAATTTAAGGTCAAGTGGTTATATAGGGAATTGCATTATTATTCAAAAACATTTTTAAATATAATTACCTCGTAATTTTATTCGATAATCAATTGACAAATCGCATCTAGTTAACAAAACAATGAGTGTAAAATAACAAGCTGTAAATCTTGTTTAGGATAAAAACATAAAAATATAATTCCTTATATAATCACTTTACCTTTACTTTTACACTTTACCTTTACCTTTATTTTGACACCTCAGCCATTTTTACGACAATCAATTAATTTGTACCCAATTAATTTGTACCACTGTCCAAAAATTAACATCGTTCTTATGGGACCAGAGTTCAAGATGGCAGCGGAGGTATTGCATGATCTTTATATAGTATTTAACTCATCGAAATGTCCCGTATGTACCCTACACTACATCCTCTAGAATAAGTTTTACTCGGGGGGTATTTATATCCCCTCCCATGAAAAAACTGTATCTACGCCACTGAATATGACTTATGGGTGTCAAATAAACACAGTGGTAAAACCTCACTATTTTAGAATTTGATGAAATTTGGCACATTGGTTACCTTCATATAGACTAAGAAAAATACCAAATTTCAACTCAACATCTCCAACGGTTCCCAAAATATAGCTTAGTTAAGTTCTCAAAAAACGCTAATTTTCGACCGTCTGCATAGTTTTCAAATTGAAATTGCAGCTCTCCTAGACAAGATAGAGAGTTAAAATTTGTGGCATTTTAAAGCTAACTGTATATACTGTATACTTTCATTTGATATGCAGCTTAATTAATAGGGGTTAAGAGAAAGTTTTTTTTTTCAAAATTTGTATGAAAATATCAAATTATATTTTCTCAAAAAGCACACTTTTTGAAGAAAAAAAACATTTTTGCAAAAATTCAGTAGTGTTGGTTTGGTTATTGTTAATAAGTGACACAAAAGTTATGATGGGACTGCAGTGGGTTCATACTTTTAATAAAGTACCTGGTGACCGAGCTTTGCTCGGATAGAATAAGACATGTAGGCCTATCATGGGTACAAGTTAATTTAAAAAAAATTAAAACACAGTGAAAACATTTATGTGGTTTGAATAAAACCGATTTAATGCACCTTAATTAATATAGCATAAACACTAAAGAAAAATGTTGTGCTCCGGATGGGGTTCGATCTCACAACCTTCCACAAGTAAAAACTAAGTGCTAACATTGAGCTACGGCGTAGGCCAAGTAAGAGACGTCGTTTTAGGGTTTTTGGCCAACCTCAATTGTTTTAGCTGATCTTATACTGTATTTAATTATGCATACAGTTATTATGAGCCTGTGATCAACTGTTTTTGTTAGAAAAGGAATTTATTTATTTATTCTCTTTTATTTCACACAGTTATTTTACCCTTTAGTTTTACAAATTGTTTAGTAATTTGATAATTTTTCATTTATAGGCCTTACATAAAATAAATATTAATGCGAAACCTCTATTCACATTTTGTTCACCACCATCTTCAATCAACAACTGTCAAACGGTTATAAACAGATGTTTTGATTTGTATTGTTTACATTTTGATCCTCCATAAATGTAATGTTAATTTGTTAGATTTTAAACTTAATATTACAAGAAAACCAGAATTTTCCTGGACATTAGACCTGTAGAACTAATTTTCTACTCAGAAATTAGTTATTTCCAAAATTTAAAGAAAATCGTTAAAGATGTTTACGAGATCCGTGTGCAAATATATATATATATATATTACAAACTTTGCTTGTATTATAGCATTGGATATGGAAATGTGTGTGTTCACTTGGTTGTTACAAAACAGCCACGAAAATGCGTAATATATTGGCCAAAAGAGGTTTACTGATTATCCCTTATTCACTTAATATTACTTTTTAGGCCTACTTACTCATATTGTAGAAATTGAATTAACTAAATTAGCAATTATGTTCAGTCCAAATAATGTGTATATTGTCTAAATAATCTAGTTCTTTGATAATAAATTAAGTACAGTATGCTTTTTGTGTTTAATTTTTTTTTTAATTTGTACTAAACCCACCATAATGTAAGTAACCAAATAAGTACTTTTTAGGTAAGTTTTTTTAGAACTTAACATAGGCCTAGCTATATATTTTTGAAACCGTTAGAAGATATTGAGTTGAAATTTGGTATTTTCCTTAGTCTATATGAACATAACCAATGTGCCAAATTTCATTAAAATCTGAGATAGTGAGGGAAAAACTGTTTAAATTGTGTTGATCTGACATGAAATGACCCTTATTATAAATAAAAGAATCAAGATTTATTATAACAAACTGGAAGTCTAAAGAATAATATTGTAGACCTACATTAGATACTGTTTGATAACTTTGGACTTATAATTAATTCAAGAAACCCCAACAGTAACTTCAAATTATCGCCATTAATCACTAACCTTTATCCATTTTGTATTTGTTGCCTAGTGTCTGGGAACAAAATGAATTTAGCAGTCACAAGAAATCAGATCAAAACCTAAGCTCACTGAAATGGAAGCACTCGTATATAAAGTAGATGGCTTCAAAAGTTCAATAAAAATATCGACAATGAACAGGTTTTAAGTGACACGAACTATTAAAATTGTCATACAACCGAAAATCTAATTTTCTATAGTTTTTCAACACTGAATGAAATTAGTTACAGCAATAAACTCTTGGTTATATTTCCAAGATCACCTTTTTCGCAAAATTCGTTTACTTTACTAGTGCGATTTCCATTTGCCGACTACACAAATGTAAACGTAAACATCAAACCAGGAATAAAACAATTGAGGATACTAGACGAATCAGATCAGGAATCACCACTACAGATTTTAGAGATATGACTTTCTGCTTCTGCTTCCAGCTAGTAGATTTTGATTTTCACAAATACACACACGACAAGGAGAATTAGAGCAAAGGAAGGTAATTATTGTTAACTCAGTACAGTAGAGAAAATATATAATAAGTTTTAAGGAGACACACTAGAGAATTGGACGTTTTCTCAACGGACTCTCGTTCCCCTTCCAATAGGCGTTGAAAGTCTGGTGGTGGCCTAAAACACAAAATAATAAAAAAAGAAAATAGTAATAATTCAAATTTCATTTCGATTATATTGCTGTATAAAACCTAATGATATGTAATTTCATGAAAATTGGATCAACAATCTGGACTATAGGCTTCTGCACAACACACACACACACACACACACACATCAGAATCAGACAATCTTTATTCATTATATCACAATTACAGGATCAGAGTGGCGTCACACTTAATATCACATATAAATTAATATAAAATAAAGTTAAGTTCCTACCATAGTCAAGCAATTAAATATTTATCAAACGAATAAAACGATTTACTAATTATGTAATTTTTCAATTTTCTTTTGAAAATATTTATTTCATTGATCTGTTTTATGGCCCTGGGTAATTTGTTTAAAAATTTTACTCCAGTGGCAGTTGGTTTTTTATTATAAACACACACACACACACACAATTTCTACCTTATTTCCCAACGGTTTTCTATGAAACTTAGCATGCAGCGTAAGGTTACATCACCCAACAAAACCCACTCAAAATTCTTTGTATTAACTTCCCTGTGGGAAATAGGTTTGAATCTTCGATATGTTTATTGGGAAGGATTTTAGTTCGTCTAAACAACTCTTCTTGTTTCAAATATTGGTCGTTCAAATCGCTAACACCATGCACCCCCATTTTTTTTGTCGGACCATTTTTACAACAATATATATATATATTGTGTTTGGTCTCTGGGCACTTAAAGACGAAAAATAACATGGTCCCGGGCTTAAGTCTTGCCATGAGACCTACAGTAATAGATTTTTCCCAATGGGAAATTCGCTAAAAAGGATCATTTTTATAAATAAGGTACAAGTTTACTATAGTAAGATTATAATAAACTTGTAAATTAAATGGTATTATTAAATCTTGACAATACAGCATCGTCGCAACAATAAAAACTGATTGTTTTAGTTGTATGGTGGAGAGAGGAGTCGATAGTGTTTTTTCAAGGGTTACTAAAGGTATTTTTGCTTTGTATAACCTTAAACCATTTTGCTCACCACAAGTATTGACAACCAATCATATTGATCATTGCCATTATTTACCCTCAACTCTAACGGGATCTGGTTGTGGGGCGATTGTGCGAAAAGAGAATTCAAAAGGGTGTTTAGACTTTAAAAAATCCATTCGAATTTTTTCAACCTTATAACTCACAAAGTCATGTTGAGATGCTTTCAAGGAGCTCAGGATACTGACACTGCCCTGCCTCTTCATACTGGAGACAACAGTATATTGTCGCCTTGTACAGGGCAACGATGTGCATGTTTACGCCACTAGAGGCAGATATGTGTTCCATGTTGGGTAGCATAGGACGGCGGCATCTAAACGCCTCCCATCTCATATAGGAATTAAGCTGCTCAACTCAACATTTTTCGTCGAATATCTCAACAATTTAGAAAATCCACTTTAGTTAAGAAAGTTTCATAGCAGGAGTTGACTTTTTCTGGGTTTTATCCAGAGGGGAGTTCTTGGCTAACCACTGGGGATAAAACAACAGAAAAAGAAACACTTGTTATTTTATGTTTTATATATTTTTTATATGTTGTATATATATATATATTTATTTATTTATTTATTTACGTTTTCATGTTGTTGTTGACCAAAATACTATGAAGTTTACATATACAATATTGTTAACCTTTGCTACACATTGTAAAATTAATATATTTTACGGCAATAAAGAATATTCTATTCTATGAGTTGCAACATAACGCTCGGACAGTTAAGTCGCTGTTCGTCAGTTGTAGTTTGGACTACAAGTTGCTAGAACTGTCAGTGCGGCACAACGGTTGCAGCCCGAAACCGTTGTGCGTACGCAACGGTTGCAGTGGTTTTTACCCATCCCTAGCTCACTGTGCCCTGTCAGTGTGTCAACTCGTAAACTGTCAAATGTCAAGAGAAGCGTCAGATAGCATAGCTGGTTGTAAGCTTGTTTGATAGGCCCTTACGACAAAGAGGAAGAGGACCGGTAGTACACTACAACTGATCAATGGGTAAGTAACGAAGAGCTGATTGTCGTTGGTCACTGTCATGACGTATTTTTTTAGCAGTTAATAAATAGATCTGGTGTTGTTTCGGTGCCAACACTGAATAAATTAAATTATTAATGAATAAATTAAATCATTAACATGTAGTATAGTGGAGTTTACTCTGCAGATGTGTTAAGGCATATTAATTCATTTAGTGTTGCAACGCTTCGGCTTCGGATTACAAACCCTAGGGTTTGTAAGCCGAAGCCTTTCTGATTTTGGTTTATTCCTGCCCGTACACGATTTCACCATACCACAAGCAATTCATAGAAATTAGGCACAGGGTTGGGTTTTATGTGTCATTCCTTTTCAGATAATAAACTTGACAACTACTGATAAGTGATAAGCTGATTAATGGATATTAAAACACATTTTAATAAATAATTTTGATTTTAGGGCTGGTCCAGTCTGGATGATTAAAAATATATAAACAATATAATTTATTGTGCAAGAGTTAGAGAGTTTAATAATTATATCTAGTACATATTAGCCCTATGTTTTTAAAAATTGAGGTAAGTGGCACTTTTATTCTGCTTTGTCAAAAAGTTTAATTTTATGTGACACGTTTCGAAACTAAGGTCATTGTCTTGCTTATTTAAAATCTTATACACACAGTTCGTTAAAGGCGGGGACAAACTTAGAGGGGTGATACAGTACTCTCAAAATAAACAAAACAATTTCCACTATAAACATATGTCAAAAAATCCTATGTTTGGCCGCTATTTTGTATTTTGTAAAAAAAAGTTATATATATCAAGAACTATTTAAGATACGGAATCCAAACATTGCACACATATTTAATGGCCAAAGAGAAAGATAGTCTCAAAGTATCATTTAGTTTGCTTTCATATTTTCAAAATGGCAGCGGTTGAAATCTTTTTAATTTATATAACAAAAAACCATTAACTTGATAAAATTTTCACAAAATATAAAAAAGATTGAAATTTTAATTTCAAATCTTCACCACGACTGTGCCGCGGTGGCGTGTGGGCCCTGTAATCTAACATTAAAAGTGCATTTTCTTGCTTGTCCGTGGTCGGATTTCGTTCATCAAAGTACCATTCGATTTGAAATTAAAATTTTAATCTTTTTTATTTCTTTTAAAAATTTTATAAAGGTAATGTTTTTTTGCTATTTAAATTAAAAGATTTTTACCCTATGGAACAACGCAATTTTGGGGTACAAACTCCCCCAAACTACCTCTTCCGATTGAAACTGCATTTGGTCAAAACACTTGTACTTCCCCACTTTACTTACTGCAACTCACTGATCGATGACATGACTGTAACTCAGGCGGGTATGCTCCAGCGTTCTCAAAATTATTGCTTGAGATTTGTTTATTGTCTTAGAGCATATCACAGCGTACTACCTTCAGGCAAACATTTTGAAATTGAAAGATCAAAGAGCAATCGAAATTCTGACATTACTTTTTTCAATATTAAAAACAGGTGTTCAAAATTGTTTTAGAGATGACTTTAAATTCGTATCTCAAGGTAGTTCGTGAAATTCACGTTCTTCATCGATCACATTACGAATATCTCATCATGTGACCACAGCTTATGATAGGGCTTTTGTTGTCGCTGCCCGTCACCTTTGGAATAACCTACCCCTACAAATAAGATCCCTGGAAAAATCTAAAAACTTGTTTTTTGATCGGATGGCCTCACCTGGCGTGTCCTAGGGCTTCTGTGGTGGGGCGGTTGCTGATGTAAGTGTATGTGCTTGAGTGCGAGTTTTGTAATAAAAACAATTTATTTATTTTTTTATTAAGTATATTTTGTTTGTAATCTATGATAAGTTTATTTTTGTATTCATATTTTTATGTTTTAATGCAGGTTAAGTGTAAGAAAGGGCCATGTGGCCCTAACTTTGCCTGTTTAAATAAAGAATTTTTAATTTAATTTAATTTCATTTTCATTTACAAGGAATAGATATTGAGATCTTGTGATAGAATCTGTTTTGTCGACTACCAATTTGTTTTAATTATACAAGACATTAATTTTTATATATGATCTAACATAATTTAGCAATTTAGTATGGCTTTGTAGGTATATGCAAGATGGAACAAATAGGACTATTATCCCTTCCTGTAGAAATACTTCATCATATTGGGAGGTTCCTACCTGTGAAGGATGTCTTAGCGTGCTCTGCCTCCTGCCATTACATGAGGGATGCATTCAAAGACAACAGAATATGGAAAAAATACTTTCCAGAAAAATTTGTGTTAAATCTACAAACTGAACAGATTTGTTTAGAGCCTACAATTACTTTAGAAGAAACTATTACTCCACTTTGTGAAAACCGTGTTACATTTATGCAGAAAATACAAATTATAAATAATTGGAAGAATGCCAACTTTAAAATGCAGTACGCTAAAACGTTTTTCAGATATGCTTGTGGTGTATTCAATGTTTCAAAAGTTTTGGGACAAGCTATTTATAAAGATCATTACCTTTTTCTTGGGCGTTTTATAAATGATGTTGAAAGTAATGCTATTAAAGTGTGGGACATAAGTAAAGTACTAGTATTGCTCATGGAATTGAAAATGGACGAGTTGTATTATAATCACTTTTACATATTTGGAGACTGTTTAGTTGTACTTGAGTGCATACAAGTTAAGGTTTATGAAATTAAAATATCTGAAAGAGCATTGCCAATTTTGTTTTTGTTTCTAATAACTGCCAATGAGGTAGGTAGGTAGTCTTTCATGAATCTTTAAACCATCCTTGGAGACATGATGAACACTGTAATGGTTGGAATTATTCCATTGTTAATCATTATTTATGTGCAAGTAATTGTGAACCAGATCCTTTCTTGTGTTGTTTTCATATATGGGACATTGTTAATGCTTGTAAAGTAGGATCATTCTCTCCACCTGTTCCAGGTTTATCGTTTTGTTTCTTCCCTCAGGAAGGTAATAAGTGCTTGTTACGTTTGATCAGCCAATCAGGCAACAGCAAATATTTCTTTCAGTTTGATTTTGAAAAAAACTACTTAATGAACATATGTTTCAAAAAAAAATATATAAAAACCCAATACATTCCTTAGTTCATGAAACATATTTGATATTTTTGGAACTTTCTGATCCTAATACAGATGGTTGGAGTGACACTATTTGCTCAGTTTATGATTTTACTACTTCAAAAAAGCTCCATGAAAGGCAGTATAGCAATGCAAGAAGGAATTATCAAATAAAATCAACTGAAGTGATTAACAGCCTATTTGTAATGCTATGTATTGATGGTTTTCATGTTGTTGATGCATTAACTCTAGAAACACTGTGACAATTTCCATGTGATGGCGATCGTTTTATAACACATCAGCTCAATGTACTCGGAACGGTTTTTGTTTTAACTGCTAATAGCCAAAATATATTTGAAGTATGGGATGTGAATAAGAGAAAAAAGCTAGTAAAAAATATAAATGAAGTGTATACTAGTCATTTGTATCTAAATTCATCTTGTACTAGGTTAGTTTGTGTTGGTAGGTATAATCTAACTGTATTTCACTATTCATAGTGAAATGTCTTAAACACTTTGTGCTTTTTATTAGACTTCAACCATAAAAGAAGGCTCAGGAATATGTTTCAGTCACCCTTCTCTGTTAAAACCCCAGTGGCTAAACCCCTCCTGGAATTTTAAGCTGTAGGAGAAAGTCTTCAAATTACGTTAAAAAAAGATTTGGTAGTAAAAATTATGATTGGTTAGTAATCTAGGGTTAAAAAGAAACCAACAATACTACAGTATATCATTTAGGGGGTAGTTTTTTATTGTTGGTTTATTTTCATTTTCTCTATTGCCGCTGTGTTGTGCTTGTTTTTGGAAACAGTTTTCTAAAATTCAATATCATTTTGTTACCATTAATTTTGAAACAACACGTAACGTATCACATATCAGTAGATAACAATCCTTAAGTTAGTGCAGTCCAATCAATCTTTGTATATTTAAATTTCTGTTTATATTGTCACCTCAGTGTATTAAGAAAAAGTACCTGGTGACCGAGCTTTGCTCGTTTAGAATAATACATGTATTTTAAAAATTAATTAGAAAAATTAAAATACATTTATTACTCAATGAAAACATTTATGTGGTTTAAATAAAACCGATTTAATACACCATAATTAATATAGCACTGAACAAAAAGTATCGCCCCTGGTGTTGATGGAACTCGCGGCCTATAGTTCTTGAGGCCTACACGCTACAACTCGGCTACGACGTTAGTCAATTGAGCGATGCCGTTTAACGTCTTTTAGCCAAAGCCGATCATTTACTGTTTATTTATTACTGTTTAATTATACATACCGTTATTATTAGCCTGTAATCAACTGATTTTGTTATAAACGGAATGAGGATTGAAAAGCAAAAGAGAAATTTAATTTACATGAATTAATTGGTTTGTTACAGTGGCTTCAAGCAATACCACGAATACGTTTTCTATCAAAACACGGAAGATTTTGGAAATACCTTTTTTCTGCTTTTATTTCGCACAGCTATGTTATCCTTAAGTTTTTACAAATTGTTTAGTAACCTGATAATTTTGCATTTATTTAATTCATAAAATAAATATTAATGCATAGCCTCTATATTGTTCCCCGCAGTCTTCAATCAAGAACTGTCAAACGGTTATAAACAGCTGTTTTGGTTTGTATTGTTTACATTTGATTCTCCATAAGCGTAATGTTAAATTTTTAGATTTTAAACTTAATATTACAAGAAAACACGAATTTTCCTGGACATTAGACCTATCTAGAACTTATTTTCTATTCGGAAATTAGTTATTTCCAAAATTTAAAGAAATTCCTCGGTGCCGTTTTCGAGATCCGTGTGCAAATATATATATTATCATTTCAAAGTATTAATTAATTAACCTGTGCACATCAAGCACAAATTGACTCCCTGACTCCTACGGAGTCAGCTTCAAGACTGTTGAAGAGCCGGACACTTCAAACTGTTATTACGTAGCCTATAAATATTGACAATATCTATACAGGTTACATTGTTGAAATGTTAATATTAATAGATTATCCAATACTATAATACGAGCAAGGTTTGATATATATATATACAAAGTTAACAGACCCCAGCCTAACTCGCGACTACAGTCCTGTCTAAGGAACATGTCAGCCTTAGTCAGTAACAAGACTACAAGATCGCGCCACAATCATCCTACACTCATTTCTCATTCATACTTGGCTTAAAATACCTACCTGGGTAGGTTGCCATTTCAATAATCTAAAACTAAATCTAAAAAAATCTACATCAAACCATCAAAGACAATGCAAATAAGGCATGAAGATTGCTCCAACTCGGTTGGGCATTTATGACGTATATATTTAAGTCCAAGCCTATGTAGGCCAATTGGACGCGCCTCAAGGTACAAGGTGCAAGTGGATAAATAATAATATTGTCAGACTAGAGCTGAAATACGTGATATTTGTAAAATAAATAGAGGATAGTAAATTAAGCTCAATGTTACGGAATAGAAACAGGCAATTGAAAGGATTAATCTTATCCGCTAAAAGAAACCTAGAGTAAAGGTTAGGGAATCTGAAAACCTATGCAAGTGCCATGTATAGTACACAAAAGAAACGAAACGATAGAGTTTAAATCAAAATCTTGTATTCGGTTGGTATAACATTTAACTGAATGCCTGAATAGACGTTGTGAACGTAGTATCATCCTGTAAAAACAAAGCAGAACGATCAGATCACTCCGTAGAGAAATCTGGAGGTAGGAAAAGGAATTATAATCTGGATTCCCAGAAATCTACGATATATTATCATTTCAAAGTATTAATTAATTAACCTGTGCACATCAAGCACAAATTGACTCCCTGACTCCTACGGAGTCAGCTTCAAGACTGTTGAAGAGCCGGACACTTCAAACTGTTGTTACGTAGCCTATAAATATTGACAATATCTATACAGGTTACATTGTTGAAATGTTAATATTAATAGATTATCCAATACTATAATACGAGCAAGGTTTGTATATATATATATATACAAAGTTAACAGACCCCAGCCTAACTCGCGGACTACAGTCCTGTCTAAGGAACATGTCAGCCTTAGTCAGTAACAAGACTACAAGATCGCGCCACAATCATCCTACACTCATTTCTCATTCATACTTGGCTTAAAATACCTACCTGGGTAGGTTGCCATTTCAATAATCTAAAACTAAATCTAAAAAAATCTACATCAAACCATCAAAGACAATGCAAATAAGGCATGAAGATTGCTCCAACTCGGTTGGGCATTTATGACGTATATATTTAAGTCCAAGCCTATGTAGGCCAATTGGACGCGCCTCAAGGTACAAGGTGCAAGTGGATAAATAATAATATTGTCAGACTAGAGCTGAAATACGTGATATTTGTAAAATAAATAGAGGATAGTAAATTAAGCTCAATGTTACGGAATAGAAACAGGCAATTGAAAGGATTAATCTTATCCGCTAAAAGAAACCTAGAGTAAAGGTTAGGGAATCTGAAAATCTATGCAAGTGCCATGTATAGTACACAAAAGAAACGAAACGATAGAGTTTAAATCAAAATCTTGTATTCGGTTGGTATAATAATACATTTAACTGAATGCCTGAATAGACGTTGTGAACGTAGTATCATCCTGTAAAAACAAAGCAGAACGATCAGATCACTCCGTAGAGAAATCTGGAGGTAGGAAAAGGAATTATAATCTGGATTCCCAGAAATCTACGACATTTAGATAGGGTAAAATTCTGCTGGGTTTGGTTTAGCACTCAGTAATACTATTTTTTGATAGTAAAAATACACACCTACAAACCAAACCCACCTTTCCCGCATAGTTCAGTTTGTCAGCAATGTATATTCTAAGTTCTAAGACATCGGTTTGAAAATAAAATAGTGAATACCTGGTACTAAACTTTCAAATTTAGCTGTTTTAGTTATTAAACAAACAATAAAATAACGTAGGCTACTTAATTATCTATTTGAAATACTGTAATTATTTTTTAAGGGATTGCTTCTAATGTGAAATTTCCAATATTTGGAAGAACCTTCTGATATATAAAACATAATGTCGGTATATCAAAAATATTGAAACAAGAATATAGTTCGCAGATATTGAAAAACTCAAAATAACCCTTTCAACATTTATATAATCCTATCCTTCATTCCCTCGCTACAACCTTTCGTCCGTTGCCGTTTCGTTTCCACCCAATGTAGCTGCTATTTTTGTTTGGCACGAATCCCGGACATCTGACATGATCTGACACTGACAGTCGCTGATATTGCTTCTTCGTCTTCTGCCCGTGGTTCGGTTTCGGTATCGGCAGCCATTCTTTCTTTTCTTGTCAACTTGACTCTTCCTGCTTGTTCATTTGTATATACCTAGTGATCCTGAAGGAAGGTCCAGTCTCTGTTGCATTGTTATCTTAACCGTAAAAGTCATTGATTAAATTATAAATAATACATTTTTGGTCTAGATTAAGAGTAAACCCATATTTGAAAATGGCAACGATTGTTTGTGAGACGCCTCGGGCTACTCTAATGAGTGGAGATATCAAAGGTAAGAGACAAGAAAAATTTGACTTTGGCATGTTTTATTTGGTAATGCAAAGACAGTAAATTCACCTTCAAATTTCATTTCCATAGGCCTACTGCAAAACGCACCCAAGCCAGGGCAAAATTGTTGTTCAATGCCTGTTCAGTCAATTAAGTTGAACAGAGTAACATGTGGTGTGTAAGAAGGCCTAAAGTTTTTTACCACTTTCGTCAGAAAGTCATCCACCTTGAATTAGATTCTTACTGCCAAAACACACCCAAGCCAAGGCAACTTTGTTTTCAATGCATGTTCAGTTGATTAAGTTGAACAGAAATAACATGTGTGGTTAGTAGGCCCAAAGTGTTTTACCACTCACTAGAAAGTCATCCACCCTGAATTAGATCTTCCAACTTCGTTCCATATAGGCTGGCAAGTGTTAGCGAAGCTACAGATACTGAAATTATGGTAATATCTCGGTAACCGTTGGAGATAGAGAAAAACTTTAAGGAACTAAATTGTGTAGTTTTTTATGCTGATTTTAATTGTAAAAGATAAAATTTAAAATTACATATGAAAAACGCATAAAACCCAATTTTAGAGTACAAAACCCCCGCTAACTACCCGTTCCCATGAACTGATATGTCTGGTTTACGAACTCATTCAAGCAAATTTGGTCTTGATCGGACCATTATTACGAGAGTTATCGTGTTCACAGACACATATATGTACATTTATATATATTTATAAAAATTTTAACGACTATTGTTTTTGGTCTTTGAGCACCTAAAGAAGAAAAAATAACATGGTCTCGGGCTTAAGTCTTGCTATGAGACCTATGGTAATAGCTTCCTCCCTATGGGAAATTCGTATGTATGTATGTATCACATGTATGTGCCTGAGAACACCATAAATATCGTAAAAGTGGTCTGATCTAGACAAAATTTGATAGATGTGTATTCCTATATTTACTCTGACGAGTTCCTAATCCAACAGTCAATCTGAACAGCTAGTTTGAGTGGGGGGCTTTGTACTTTGAAGGTTTGTTCCTATCTCCAATAGTTACCGAATTATTTAAAAGTCTAAACACAGTACATTTTATTTTAGAGCTCCAATGTTAATTAGGAAAAATTATTATTTCGCTTAATAACCTAAATTTTGTGTATGAAACTTGATATTCAGCTTACTGAGGTTAGATCCATCCATTTATGCTTGAAAATCATATTATCTTTTTATCATGACAGCTAACCAGCATACTCTTCTTTCATATTAATCATGTAGAGAATAGAACTTCTTTTATTTATGGACAGATGCTGATAATACTTGGTATATTATCAAAATAAAAATTGTTTATTGTAGAAATGTTTACTTTCAGTGTTCCTCACAACACCAAACTTGCATAGGTACTCTTTCCCATATGAACCTTATAGAGAATAGGGAAACTCTTATTATCGACAGATGATGATAGAACTTGTCATATGTTATTATTGATTTGTAAATTTGCTGGGTACTTAGGTCTGCTGCAATGGGAGTATTTAATTCTTTTATAGAAAATATCACAGTCCTACAGTACAAGATGAGGATTGAGAATTGGTTGTACATGTACATTCCTAATCAGAGCAACTGAAATAATATTGGTGCCAGGTAGCTTAATATATTTTTTTAGAATTCCTTGGTCTTGGAATTGTCTAAAAAATGGATCTTAATCTATTTGAATAGGCCTATAATGTTATTAGTGATGTTAGAGCTTCTCCTGTATAGTAATGTAAATACCCCGGCGTTGAGAAGTCTCGGTTGTAGTTCATGGTCATTGTCACTTGGCACATCTTGGTCCCTATCCATTTCAAACCTGCATGACTTAAAACAATTGACAACAGTTTGCTTTGTTACACTTTTCCAGCACTTGTCAATAAACCGCATGGCTTGTAACAGGTTGATTAAACACTCCTTTCCATCTTCAAAATCAGCTACAAATCTTCTTACAACTTCAGTTCTGTAAAGAACTTTAAAATTCTTAATAATGCCCTGATCCAGTGGTTGTAATTTTGATGTCGTATTTGCTGGTAAAAACTGGATGTTTACCCATTTGAGCTCAGGAATAGTGTTGTGAGCACTGCATTTTTTAATAAATAAAATAATTTTTTGCTTCCCTTTGCCCATTTGCTCATCCAACTTAAGTAACCAATCTGCAAACAACTCCGCATTCATCCATTGTTTTCTATTTGCTATGTAGTCAACAGATGACTTTACTCCAGCAAAACATCGAGGTTTTATTGATTTCCCTATCATTAGAGGTTTTAACATATTCGTGCCTTTTTTGTTTTGTTTGACGCTAGCAAAAGAGTAATTCGTTCTTTGCTGTGTTTGCCCCCGTGACATTTTTCCTCTTCAAACTCGTAAGTCTTGTCAGGGAGACACTTTTAGAACAGAGCAGTTTCGTCAGCATTGAGTACGTTTTTGGGGTCATAATCTTTAATGAAATCTGGTAATGAAGCCTTCCAATCAACTACTACATCATCGTCTACAGCTCCACTTTCTCCACAAACTTTCTTAAAAGAAATATTTTTTTATAGTTTTCAAGTCACCCATTGCTGGCTTTAAACTCTTATGTGGCCCAAAGATCTAGCAAAATGCTCAGCTTTTTCTCTTATCAATGGCCCGGCTAGAGTAATATTTTTTACTATATAATATAATTTTTTGGGGTACAAAACCCCCCAAACTACCTGTTCCAATTGACCAATATGGCTGGATTACAAACTTGTCAGAAGTCTGAACATACGTTTTCTTTCTGCTGAGCATTCAAAATGAAACCAAGGCTGTTTATTGTTTAGTTTACTTTGTGAAGTTATATTTGGTTTGTGTTTTGCTGAGTTTAAAATACATTTTGTTAGCTCGTCTAAATTTCGTTGGAAATCATCGGATACGTTTGAACGATTTAAATTTACAAAATAGGCTCGGTACATCTCTTATAGTTTAAAGAATCGTCAGATAACCACTTCAATTTTGGTAATAAAGGCAGAATCGATCCCTCTCTCACCTCCCCATCGTATACGTGAGGGTCTTTAACCTAGAATGTTATTTCAAGCGGCAGGTGGTCAGAACCTGGGTGCGGCAATACTTTAAAATCTTCAACTAAATGAATACAATTTGTTGAGATTGTGGCAAAATCAATTACTGAAGTACCTATCTGTCATACAAAAGTAAATTCTCCTACATAATCGCTATAAGATCTACCGTTCAAGATAATTAGACCACTGTTGTCTAGCAAATCCAATATCTTGCGCCCTTTACTATTGATTATTATCTTTTGACTTCCTTTCACCTTTAAAAAACTTATTAAAATTTTCTATTTCACTACACATAAAAGCTTGTTCTTCACCTAATCTTCCATTAAAATCCCCCAAAACTACCAAATTATCAGTTTCACTACTGTTTAAAAATTTAGCTAAATTATTAAAATCATTCTCCCAATTATTGTAATTTAAATAAACAGGTGAAAAACTAACTCAATTCTTCTCATCCTTGGAATTCCCCTTCACAATATTAATATTATTTACAGAGCTAACAGTTAAGCATTTTGAAAAAAGTGACTTGATTTATTGCAATAATTCCCCCCCACTCTAGCTACCCAAATTGCTCTGTCTTACAGCTAGTTTAAAATACAAATTAAAATTGCTTAGTTTCTGTAGGCTAGTTAAAATTAAACCTGCTTCTAAAATAAATGTTTCTAATAGAAAAACTAAGTCATATTTATTTATAAACTCAAAAAACAACTATCACTAACCTTCTTTTTCAAACCATATACATTGTATACAATTGTCCTAAATGGTCTTGTTGAGTGACCATCAGCTTGCCGGTCTTCGATGAAGTCAATCTCGCAGGTGTCGTCCTGAGGAGGAATGGCGCAGTCCCTTAAAATACCTACTACAATAATTGTAACCATACTACAATGCATGGTTGCCATTTCAATAATCTAATCCAATCTAATCTAAAACCCCCCAAAATACTCCTTCCGATTAACCGATATTTTTGGATTACGAACTCGTCTGAGTTAATGTAGGAAAACATCTCTCTACCAAATTTGGTCTTGATTGGACCATTTTTACAAGAGTTATCGTGGTCACAGACACATACATACACACACGCCACACACACACACACACACACACACACACACACACACACACACACACACATTAATAACGAAACATTTTGATGTTTGATTCACAACACAACGCACGCACGCACACACACGCACACACACGCACACACAAACACACACACACACACACACACACACACACACACACACACACACACACACACACACACACACACACATTAATAACGAAACATTTTGATGTTTGATTCACAACACAACTATGCAACAAAATCTGTAAATCAGTGTTGGAAAGGTGCTGTAAGAGTGTGAGCAATGATCGCAAGTCACTTGGAGCAGTTTCTCTAATTGCTATACAATTAAATAATACTGTTATAGTTATGCTTGATACTAGCTACAGTTTAACTGCTGTTAACTTTCAGTATGCTGACTTTTGCCCCACCGTTAAAAAAAATGTACATACATGCCTGAGGGCTTTAAGAGGTTAGTTCCCAAATGATGTTTCAGATAATACCAGTTTTTCCAATAATAACCCCATATCCCAGATGAAAAGTTAGAATGTGATTAAAGCTAACAACTATCATCGTTTAATAATAATACTCTAGTCAAAAAAATAATTTTTACTTTTTTGCAGACTTCTCAAGTTCGTTTCATAGCTCCAGCTCAAGTGAAGAATGCAGCATATTATCCTCAAAATCTTCAGATTCTGTAAGTTTTAATCTAATTACATGTAAATTTTAAACCAGCAAAATTCATACTGTCATATACGGGCATTTGTTAATAAAATCATAGGGTTGGGTCGATTCCAAACATCGATTCTCGATTCTTAGGGTTGGAATCGAAATCGAAAATGATCGCCGAATGTCGATTCCAATTCTTCGATTCCAAGCGTTCGTTGTTCCGCCGGTGACCAACAGCGAATGAAAGAAGTCGGCCTATGTTCGCTTTCCTCTTCACGATGTTGTAATAAGATACAGTCCTTGTTGTTTTGATGAAAGTCGGATCAGGAAACCAATCGTCGCCCTGCAGACTTAAAATTATCGTTCATGTTCAGTTTATTGTAGTAGCGCGTAAATAAAAACCAATATTTCATTTCAAAGCAATCGGATATACAGCTCTGAAACGAAAATACCCAGTAAAATTCTAATTCAATAAATATCCGAAATTACTTATAGACCATTAAAAAAGAGCATTAACACTTAAACTTTTTGTTTCAGTTTACATCGTCAATACAAAATATATCTGCTCAAACACAAAAGTGCAAACGACGAATGACGTAAATTCGTATCCTCTTTAAAATAATGCAAGAACGTCATTGGTCGGTTCAAGGTTGCAACATACCTCGTAATTATTCTTATTTCAGTTACTGATAAACTCCAATACGATATTGAATGTCTTCGTCGATGCCGATTATCGGAATACATTCCTAGATCCCACTAGAGCATGGTATAGATTAATCAGATTTTTTGTGGACATAAATCAAGTGAAAAATAAAATTTTCTTACCATTGTATACATTTCCCTTTTAAGTTTATTTACGTGGCTTTTCCATGCCACGAGATTTGAATCTATTGTTAGACCTAAGTACCTAATTTCACTAACCTTTTCTAGTTCTATACAATCTGTACAAATAGCATTCCCGGAGCATCTATTATTATGGTAAATTATTTTTCTATTTATTTAAACTTTTTTTAAATATTAAAACAATAAATTTTGTCTTGTTAGTTTGTGTCAACATATGTTTATTGAATCAAAACTCGAAACACTTAATATCTGTCCATCATATTTAAAAGATGGTTTGGATTTTTACATGAATAACTCAAAGCAGTAGGCTATCATCCGCAAATGCTGCCAGTTTACCTATCAGGTTTGCATTACAAAGATCGTTTACATAGGTCAGGAAAAGAATTGGTCCTAATACGGATCCTTGAGGAACTCCACAATTAACAATGTCTTCACTTCTCAGAAACCCAGAAACCTTAACGTGTTGTGTTCTGTTTTTAAATTAACTTGAAAACCATTCGAGTGGCAAACCCCCAATTCCTCCATCCCACATCTTATTTTGAATCAACGGTGTCAAACGCCTTAGTTTTATCAACAAATGAGGAACTGCAAATGTTACCACTCTTCATAGATATCCTCGAGAAAGCTGTGTAAGGCGTCCTGTGTTAATGGGTTTTCTGAAAAACAATACTGATTTTTGCTGAAAAAGTTATATCTAAAAAAATTTCTACTTTTCTCTTTTTTGCTATTTTTTCAATGCTTTTAGCATACTTAGAAAGGATAGGCCCTATATATGGGTCTATAGGTTGAAAACCGTGTACATCTGCTTTTAGCGAATTTCCCATAGGGAAGAAGCTATTTCCGTAGGTCTCATGGTAAGACTTAAACCCGGGACTATGTTATTTTTTCTTCTTTAGGTGCCCAGAGACCAAAAACAATAGTCGTTAAAATTCTTTTATATATATATATAAATGAACTTGTGCTCCCTTTAAACATTTAATTTTTTACATAATACACGACACGTGTTTCGAATCTTAGTTCATTTTCACAGTGTACTTTTAACAAAAATTTTTTAATTTAAACTTTAAATTTTTAATTTAAGTTAAAAGTACACTGTGAAAATGAACTAAGATTCAAAACACGTGTCGTGCATTAAGTAAAAATAAAATGTTTCAAGGGAGCACAAGTTCATTTAATTTAATAATAACTATATTAGCTGCCCTTACTTGTATATATATGTATATATATATATAAAACATTAACATCATCACCACAATTTTTCTTTATTTAAAAAAAAATTGTTGATGGACAAAAACAAATGAAAAATTTCTTTTAAGCAGCTGTCGGTCTTCCATTTCTGGAACATTTTGCTTTTTGAAAATCATGAATTTTTCCTTTGGTGATTTTAATGTTGGATAACAAATATAGGAACTGTAATTGGTTTATCTAATAAAAACTTATCTTAAAATTTTATAGCACGCCGCAGGATGGAAATATATACTATGTAAATTGTACTTTGGAAGAAAGCTTACTAACTTAGAAAAGTTATTGGTGAGATAATAATTACTATAAATATATTTAAGTATACTATATCAGCTTCATGTAAACCTTTCTTTGCAGGGACATTTATCATCATCCTTGGAGTCCATGGAAGTGCAAGATATTAAACCTGCAGTGAAAGAAGAGGATATTGGACATGGACACAAGAGGCCTGCACCTTTGATAACAGCAAATGGTATTTAATTGAAAACCTCATGATAGGCAGCTAATTGTAAGAAACAGAAGTGGTTCACCTTGAATAATAAACTCATTTTTGCTTTTTTACTGTCTCAAGAC
Organism: Nephotettix cincticeps; assembly: GCA_023375725.1. NCBI lineage: Eukaryota > Metazoa > Arthropoda > Insecta > Hemiptera > Cicadellidae > Nephotettix > Nephotettix cincticeps. Next base: position 53,932,290 of record CM041791.1, read on the forward strand.
AGGAATACACTCTTTGAAGAACTGAGTCTGTTTGACAACATTAACAGAAAAAATAAAGCTACTTTATCAAATGATGGACTGAACCATTGCAAATGAAAATACAAGTTCCTGTTATTTTATTTTTTTATATTTTATTTTGTGTATTTCTACTCCAGTGGCATTTTTAACGTATTGATGGGGAACGGTCCAAACACCGGTCTTGTTACTGTTTCAAGGGAGCACAAGTTCATTTTAATTTAATAATAACTATATTAGCTGCCCTTACTTGTATATATATGTATATATATATATATATAAAACATTAACATCATCACCACAATTTTTCTTTATTTAAAAAAAAATTGTTGATGGACAAAAACAAATGAAAAATTTCTTTTAAGCAGCCGTCGGTCTTCCATTTCTGGAACATTTTGCTTTTTGAAAATCATGAATTTTTCCTTTGGTGATTTTAATGTTGGATAACAAATATAGGAACTGTAATTGGTTTATCTAATAAAAACTTATCTTAAAATTTTATAGCACGCCGCAGGATGGAAATATATACTATGTAAATTGTACTTTGGAAGAAAGCTTACTAACTTAGAAAAGTTATTGGTGAGATAATAATTACTATAAATATATTTAAGTATACTATATCAGCTTCATGTAAACCTTTCTTTGCAGGGACATTTATCATCATCCTTGGAGTCCATGGAAGTGCAAGATATTAAACCTGCAGTGAAAGAAGAGGATATTGGACATGGACACAAGAGGCCTGCACCTTTGATAACAGCAAATGGTATTTAATTGAAAACCTCATGATAGGCAGCTAATTGTAAGAAACAGAAGTGGTTCACCTTGAATAATAAACTCATTTTTGCTTTTTTACTGTCTCAAGACAGGAATACACACTTTGAAGAACTGAGTCTGTTTGACAACATTAACAGAAAAAATAAAGCTACTTTATCAAATGATGGACTGAACCATTGCAAATGAAAATACAAGTTCCTGTTATTTTATTTTTTTATATTTTATTTTGTGTATTTCTACTCCAGTGGCATTTTTAACGTATTGATGGGGAACGGTCCAAACCCCGGTCTTGTTACTACCTAACGTCGACCTGTTGTTAGGAAGCATCATTAATTAGTAGCCCAATGACAAATGGCGACTGGGTCCAGATTCGACCCTTGCGGGATTCGATCCGGCGACCTTCAGTTTTGAAGGCGGGTATTATAACCACTACACCACCCAGCCAGTTAAAACTAAACTAAACTAAAGTTAAACTATGATGAAATATTAAAACATTATAAGGGACAAGTGAATGGCTAAAAAGGCGGCCCCGCATTGCTGGTCACTCCCTTAAACTTTTCTGTAGTAATAAAAAACTAAAAGTGTATAAAATTTGAAATAAATGAATTTTTGTTGTTACATTTGCATTGAATGTTCTGGTGTTAACAAAAATATCTTAAGAATATTGGCAATTTAATTAAAGTTAAGTAAAAAATGTAATTCAGAACTATTTCCTTTATCAATAATTTTTGATGATTCCACATGTTGGAAAAATCCCACATCATTGGTCATTGTTTCATGGTTGTTGATCCTGAATATGTTTTAATTATCTTTCACCTCCTTAATTATTGTTTAACTAACTAAAACTGTCTTTACATGGCTTAACAAATATAGCTTCTGTAGCAGTTTTTCTAAGTTCATCAACAATTTTGTATTCACTTGTTCTGTCAAAAACACAATTTTTCTAAAATATAGTAAAAACCCTGTTTGAGATAGTCTCCGTTGCCACTGGTCGGTGAATCACTGCAGGAATGGTCCTAGATTGAGAGTGGATACATCATGTGACTAGGTAGTGCTGTGATTATTTGTTCATTGTCCACTATTATTTAGCCATTAGTTATTTTGGAAGATGATGGTGACTGAAATTAGCAATCCCATCAAAATGAAGCAATTACCACATTACCAAGCAACAACGTTTTGGATTTGTCGGAGGATGCTATTTTTCAGAAAGGAATGTTGAAGTTTTGTAAGAGTATTTATAAATCTTTATATAATAGTATTGAAGGAGGAAGTATTGTTTTCGTCGTCATTTCTGGATTTTATTTGATAGTGGCTATGTCCATTTTGGAATCAATTGAACCCAGCTGATGGTGGCTGCGTATGTGTTAGTGTAAAGAGCCACAGCCTACACTAAAAGTCCCCTATGTATTTATTTTGGTATGTAAATACCAATTAATTACCTCAAGTAATTATTGTATCTAATTATAATATGTAATTATTACATATATTAATAACTAATCACCATTTCCAGATGTTTATATTTGTTCCAATTTTGTATTATTGAGAATAGGGATTCTTTAAAATCGATTCTCTATTCCGACTCCAACGATTCATTAGGCGTTGATTGTCCTTCTACCAACTTTTAAAAATTTAAAATTAAGTATTTTTAACTAGGGATTGCGAGCCTGGAATTTAATATTGAGCTGAGCCTTGTGTGAAATATTTGAGCTAGACCCTAGCTTTCCTTCTCAAAAACTTAAGTATGATTAAGTTTAGGAATATCCTAAAATTAATATCAATAATTCATTGATTGGCTAGTCTAGTCAATCAATAAAAAGCTTAAATTTTTAAATTCTTTTAGCAAATGTCCCATAGTGAAGAAACTATCACCCTAGGTCTCATGGCAAGACTTAAGCCCGGGAGCATTTTATTTTTTCATTTTGAGGTGCCCAGAGGCCAAAAACAAAGTCGTTAAAAATTGTCTATATATACAGTGGAACTTGGTTATAACGTCATTGAAGGGACCACACAATTAATGACGCTATATCAGAGTGACACTATAAAAGAGGTTACATAATTTTAATTTAAAACCGAGGAAAAATAGACAAACATATTTTTTACATGAAATTAAGACATTTAATGAAGGTAATTTGAAAATACACATACAAGTTTATGTTTATGACTGACTGAACTACTATATACTATATAAAAAATCGAATTTCAAAATATTACAATGAAGTTCGGCATGATGAATTCAACTGTTGGTTCGATTTTAAAAAACAAGCCCGAACACACGTCTGCTATCTTACGTCTACGGTTAGCGGTAAGACAGCAATAAAATGCCGTTTCTAAAAATAGAATGTAGCTAAACAATAGCCGCAGCCCTCATGTTGCACCACCGACCGAACTTTCTCTATTTAGCTATATGTAGCCTTCGTCTCGGCCCGATTTTCTTGACGTTATATACGAGGTTTTAGAATTTACTGACGATATATCCGAGGTTTTACCTATGTAAATACCTATAGTTTGACGGGACCTAAAAATAAATAACGTTATATCCGAGTTGAAGTTAAAGCCGAGGCCGCAATAACCCAATGTTGACTTGTATATTTTAGTATATATATCTGATATATATATAAATATATATTATATTTATATATATATATAATTTAAATAACGTTATATCCGAGTTGAAGTTAAAGCCGAGGCCGCAATAACCAAGTTGCACTGTATATATATATATATATAATATGTGTGTGTGTGTGTGTGTGTGTGTGTGTATGTATGTATGTATATCACATATATACGATATGTATATAAGTTATGTGTCTGTTAACACGATAACTCTCATAAAAATTGTCAGATCGAGACCAAATTTGGTAGAGACGTGTATTCCTACTCTTACTTGGACAAGTTTATAATCCAGACACATCAGTCTATAGGAAGGGGTACTTTGGGGGGGGATGTTTGTACCCCAAAAATGGCCTCTCAAGTGAATAATTATGGTTAATTTTTTAAGTAAGTACAAAATTAATTGTCATGTTATTTAAGCACCACATCGGATTATTATTGGATAATTAATCAAAACCCTAATAGACAGAACAACAAAATTAAAATGTATACATGTTATTGTGGATTTGAAAAGATAAGTTTCCAGTGTCAAATCGAAAAAATCCTTATAATTGGTCCGTAAATTAAATTAGAAGTCTTGAAAGAAAAAATATATATAAACCAATGGACAAACGTATGAATCGCCGATCAATTTATTTTAATATAGAATTGCCCTATCACCTCTCTTCCAGCGAATTTGTTATAGGGAAGATGCTATTACAGTAGGTCTCATTGCAAGACTTAAGCACGGGACAATGTTATTTTTTGTTTTGAGGTGCCCAGAGCCCAAAAACAATAGTCGTAAAAATTCCATATATCTATATATATATATATGTTGTTATTAATGAAATAAGAAACACAGTACCCTTTTAAAAGGTTCAATTGTAAGCTACATGTTTTGACTCTTAGGTCTTTATCAAGCTTATTTTAACCCTAGATATGTATCGCTTATCAGGCATACGCTTTAGGTATCAATACGTACATTTTACACCGCGGTTTAGATGGAAAAATAACAATTTCTTGATTTACCTAAGTTAAATAACAAAAATTTGACCATATTAAGTAATTTTACATATAATTTAGGTTTTTTGTATCTGCCCATTGGCAGTATGACCCATAAAAGACCATTGAAAAGTACTTTTATGTTTAATAGGTATCATACGTAAATCTGGTGTAATTTTGCAATTTAACTCAGAAATTTGTTAAATGCAGTAAATCTTATTAAAGAAGATTTAAAATAAGTTTGATAATGACCTAAGAGTCTAAACATATCGCTTATTAATTCAACTTTTTAAAAGGGTACCGTACTATGTTTCTTATTTCATTAATAACAATATCAATAGAAGTAGCCCTCATTTGTGAATACTATTAGTACTTACTCAATACTAAACTAGATTTAAAATTCAAAATCCTAGGCCTAACTTTGTAATGTCACATTCAGCACACTGCTCTACATTTTGTTAAAAGTATATATATATATATATATATATCTAAATATATAAAACAAAGTCGTGTTAGTTACACGTATTATAACTCGAAAACGGCTGGTCCGATTTTAATGATCTTTGTTTTTTTGGATTTGTCTCTGCTCCGGTCATGCTTTAGGCATATTCAGTTTCCATAAATTCAATTAGTTTCCATTTTATAGCGTTTTAAATTTCTAATGTTAACCTTATGGGGAATAAGTTTGTTTACAAATTATCTACAATCAAAACATTTGATTTCTTAAACCAGCTGTTTGTTTACTGTCCGTTAGCAATATGCTTTACTATCCAATGCCATTCATTCATTAATGTAATACTATGAAGTAAATATGTGCTGTACAAAATGAACAGCATTATTCGCCACGTTAATAGTTTACGGTTTTTGGGAATTATGTACTGTATTTATATTTCTTTATTTTCTGTATGATTAAAAGTCACGTGTTTATATGTTTGCCAAATAAAAAATAATTACAAATTTTATACTTATTGAGTTTATTATAATAATCAGCAGTTGTATATTTAAAGCTTTCACAACGAAGCCGCAATGCCAATTGACTTCAGGACATGGCCAATCTTAAAGTTAGTTAACATGTATTTACTGTTAGGCGTTACGAAGTTCGCCGGGTCAGCTAGTATATATATATAACACAGTACATTGTATTTTAAGGCTCCAATACTAATTTTATAAGAAACATTTTTATTTCACTTATTAATTAATGTTTTTGGATGAAACTTCGTATTTAGCTTCATTTGGTTGAAATCCATCCATTTATTCTTAAAAATCATAGTTTATGTGTTTATCATGGCAGGTAACCTGTTTACTCTTTTCCCATGTTAATCATATAGAGAATAGGCAAACTCCTTTGTTTATGGATAGATGTTTATTAAACTTGGTATAAATGGTCAAAATAAAAATTGTTTATGCTATATAAATGCCTACTTTCAATGTTCCTCACAGCAGCAATCCTGCTTACTCTTTCCCATGTTAATCTTATGGAGAATAGGTAAATAACTAACTTTCATATCTATTGACAGATATTAAAAAAAAAATTGTCATAATACTATTATTATTATACTGTACTAGTGTTTCCCGTCGCGCCTTGCAGCGATGTACAAAACAGATTTATTAGGTTTAACTTTTGATACATTTCAGATATCAAAATCAAAATATAAAAAATATACAACAACTGATAATTATAATAAACATAGTTCGTATAAACATTGTAATTATTTTTAACTTGGCCAACAATTATAGCCTACATTTGATTTTTAATTATAAAACATAATCCCCAAAATTTGTATTGAAAAAATTCTATTTATATACTAATTAGACACCATTAAATACTACTTTATGCTTGCTTCTTTGGCTTGCTCAATGGTACAAATAAAAACAGCTGCTGTTTATATCTTAAAAGGTGAGATACATATGTTGGAATCCAAAACAAAATTATTTCCCCCTAAGAACATGGGAACTTTGAAGGCCTATAGGGTAGATGTTTATGGGAAAATTGTCACAAAAACTATCAGACTTTCCTATTTTAGGCCTAAAGAACCAGTATACCGAATTTCAGCCTCCTAGGTAATCGGGAAGTGGGAGAATTAGTGATGAGTGTGTGAGTGAGGGCTTTGAATTTTATATATTTAGATTATTGATTTGGAAATTCGCTGAGTAAGCAGGTCTGCTACGATAGGGGTATTTTTTATTTCCTAGGCTACAACAATAAACTGAAGTGCATAGTAATTTTGTTTCTTATTTCGATTTTATTTCTTATATATGAGAAATATCGTTTATACCAAACAAAATACTCAAAGCATTGCATTACCTGTTAATTGTCGGTGAAACAACAAACGCCTGGAATCGGTGGAATCAGAATCGACTTCAGATGATCATTTTCGATTCCGATTCCAACTCTTGAGAATCCACGGAATTTAGAATTGATGTTTGGTATTGACTTAACCCTTATTAAAAATAGAACATCCCTAAAAACCTTTAAAAATGTAAAAAACCCAATTTTTGTAATAGCTACAATGATTTTAATTAAAATACTATAGTTTATAGTGTTGATGACCCCAAATAATGTGATATCACCAAAATCTTTTAAAATGGCAGTTAAGAAGTTTAAGGGGATTTGAAATAAAAAGTAGTGTTTAGATATTGCACTAAAAAAATATAAAATGTATTACACCAGAGTCCCATTAATCCGAACCCCGGCTAATCCGAACATAGGGAAAAAGGTTACTGAGTTTAAATTAATAATGAAGAAATGTAATATCAATAATAACATTTTAATCAACAGCACGGTTCCACTAATTTTACATTACCGCGTACAGAATGTTAATAATATACAATAACTTACTTTTTGGAACATAAGAATTCAATTATCGTCTCATAACATAAACATCAAGCATTCGGATGTGGCATTACAGTTGCCAGGGATAATGTAGGGTTATGTCTAGCTACACTCACAGTGTATTATAATATATTTGATTCTCACGGTTCGACTCTTGATCATCACTTTTTGGAGAACAACGTTTCGAACATTCAAGTTCATCTACAGCAATCATGTAAAAAGTAGACCTATAGACGGCCATTGTTGTTCATTTTTATGTGTCAATGTGTGTGTGTTGTGTTTTATATTTCTAATAACGAGTACATAAAAGATATAATGTCTCAGCAGGAACACTTGATGCTGTAAGGGCAAAACATCTGGTGGGCAAACCTATTTGTGAACTATGATAAGACATCAGTTCATTGCTCTAAATACAACATTCGGGTCTAAAATACTGGACTTTATTAGTAATTGTAGTGAACATTACACTGCACCTCCGGATAATCCGAAGAAAAGTTAAATTTATTGTATGTGTTAAACACAGTAATCGTCTACCCAAGTTACTTTTACGGGGACTATGAAAAATCCCTAATTCTTTCTTATTTCTTGTCTGCTTTCCATAAAACTTGTTAAAACTAATGGTTACGTCAACTCATAAAAGCCACTTAAAAGGTTAGTCATTCTCTGGAAGTATCCCATGAAATCCTCGAAGGAGTTTTGTCAAAAAATGAGTTTAAAACTTGCATTATTTCATCAATTGAAGTACAAATTGAAATTTGTATGTATTAGATCATTTTTGAAAGCGGTTAAGAGTTAGGAGCTCTGAAAATACCAAATTTGTCAAGTATATAGTACCAGTTCAGGAAAAAAACTGTTCTCCTGATTTCATTGATACTTTGTTTTTGAGTGTGATAAAATTAGCTAAATACATTTTAAATTTTGACAAATTACATTTTTCGACATACTTTCTAGTATTAAAAAGTATTCTTCTAAAAAGATTTATTGTAAACTCTTATTGATGTTAACTCAACTCTTTCATAATTTTCAGTGGGTGAGAAGCACTGTAAAATAAAATTTGTTTGGAACTATTTCTTCATAATTCCCTGGTTATCCTGTTAACTTTATCTTACGATTTTCAAAAATACTCTCCACCAAAGTATAGGCAGCAGCACTTCTCCTCCCCCCACACATAAGGTCTCTATTTTTTTAGGTAATGTTTTTTCATGTTCAACTAATTATATCTGTTTACATTTGTACTAAAACTCGCAATTTAAATTTTATTTAATAAATACCTTACCTTACTCGGTGTTTGATATAGGGGCTTTAAAATCTAATACACATAAATTTGAAACAAAATTTGTTTATTGAATAGAAAGCTTATAAGTTTCAGTCAGTTTGTAATTCTTTGCTAGACTTAATATGAGCAACCAATAGACAAGAGTTTGTTCAACTTTTCCTAAAACACCCGGTATAATTAACCCTTTGCACTCAGATGTCCAGCAATACTGCCCATCACCATTTTCTTGCCGAAGTCAAATTAATTTTTATATGAGCTGTCCTCACCGCTCGGATGACCAGTGGTACTGGATGAGATTAAATCCGAGTTGCAGCCAGCAGTACTGGCCACTAAATATAATCATCTGTTTCCTTTTTGAATATTAGGTGCTAGGTTTGGGATGTGCTGCTATCTTTCGGGAAACTAATGAACTAGTGAATCAGACGAATTCCCGCTTCTAAAATGTGTTGGAAATTAAGGTTATGCTTAGTAAGTTATGCTGTTCTACTGTTGCATTTACTGAGAAGTGGTGGTATTTAATGCTAATAACAGCTGTTTTTTTGTAAATAACTTTAAATTTTCTTAATAATTAATTATTTATTTTAGTAGTAACCACAGTAGATAATAAGCGTAAACATAACAACAAATGATAATTTAAATTCGGATGACTTGAGACAATTATTGGAGGAGTATGACAAAAATGTTTCGTCATATTATTTTATTGTGAAATAGATAACGTTGTATTGACATTATTCTTTATTTTCGCTTGTTTGCTTTTTATTGTCCTTACAAACATTGTAGTAAACAAACCAGGTTTGACACAAAAATAATTCCGAGCTGGTGGTAAAAGTTGTCGATCATGGCTGCCGAGCTGACAAAGGAATGTAGCACGGCCAGTACCTGGCCAACCGAGTTGCGAGGACAATATCACGGGAAATAATTCCGAGCTGTCAAGGCATTGGCATGGCCAGTACAGGGCCGTGTAAAGGGTTAATATTAGCAATGAATGATATGAGGATATGAGCAAATTTTTGCTTTATCGAACTTAATTGAAACATAAGTAATAAAATATTAATAAGTCATATTTAGATAAGTTAGTAACACTAATGTTGCAGTGTCAAGGTGGAATAGCTCACAGTGACATTTTTCAAAGTGTGACTCAAAAGCCTTCTTTAGCATGTCATATTTGCACATCTTGGATCATAATCTTAAAAAGTCAAATACAGTAGACTCTCGATTATCCACTAGCTGATTATACGTGTTGCATCTTATCCACAATTGAAAAAAATACACAAAACTCACATCTACGGCAAGCAAAGTTTAGCGTGTAAATGTCCATCCTGACGCCTGCAAACTATAGCTTCCGCCTACGCGACACTTGGCCTTGAGCGAACAATCAAACGCAAGTATGCAGGGATACTATTGGACTTCTTGGAAGGGAAAAATTGCACTTCACTGTGCGACCTCATGGTACTGAGAAAAATTTGATCAACCATTGTTAACCCATTCGCATGCAACTACGAGATATCTCGTAGTACACAAAAGGTGCCCATAATTGCAACTACGAGTTATCTCGTAGTTGTGCAACTTGCAAGATTATTTTAATCTTATAATCATATTACATTCATCAATGTTTAAAAGAGCTATTTTTAAGATATATTGGTTGTAACAAAAAATAATATTAATAAGTTAATATTTACCATTTTTATGAACATTTTTGTAAAGGCTCTAAAATTACCTAAGTTTTACCGGCCTTTCAGGCATTATTCAGGCTTTAAATAGGTGGTATGGCAATGGGTTAAAAAGAAAGCAAATGCAAAGAAACAAAAATGAATAATGGACGTTTTTACTAGAAACCAATAACAACAGCTACTTCAACAGTAGGCCTTTAATACAGTTCACTTTTTTCATGTATTCGGCAGATTTTTTCACTGATGTCAAAATAATCATTACAAAATTGTGTGTTTATTAAAAGGTAATCTTGTGTTTTAAGTTTTCACATTATTAAACCTATCATTCAGTATAGCTTATTAAGTATTTTTTTGTTAATTAAGATGTTTTCAATTATTTCCAGTGTATTTTAGATTAGATTTGCGTTATCTGCGATTTTGATTATAAACAGTTCAGCCATCCATGACCATGAATAATTAGGAGTCTACTGTATCTGAAAAACAATATATGGGAATTAGCCCTTACTTTAAAAAGTTTTGGGAAAAATGTGAAATGAAGTGGATTTGGAATATGTGTGTGAATATGTTTTATGTGAAAAGGCTAGTGTTATAAAGGTTTTGGGTTTCTACGTTGTCTTTAGTGTACAGTAAAAATCCAATTATCCGAATTCAAAATATCAAACCTTCAATCATCAAAATCAATTTTAGGGGAGAAAGTAGGCGAAATAAGAGAATTAGCACCACAGACTGCCACGTTGACACATCTATCCGAGCTAATCTCAAGTGAGTATCCCAACACTATTTGTCAAATGTTATGTTTATTATAAACATCATCAACTTAAATTGGTTATTTTGTACAAAGATATGTCAGTTAAATTTTTGAGCCCTTGTGAATTAACATTTATGTACACGTATCTTGTAATATCCGAATCAGTTTTCTACCAATTAATTCGGATGGTTGGAGTTCTACTGTTTCATATCACTGTTTATGTTTTATGTCATATTAAGTTATGTTAGTGTTACTTTAAATTATTTATAGTTATGTTTGAGAAAATTTCTGTTCATTCTGTCTGCTCCTTTTATTGTCAGAGATAGTTAAAAATGATCAAACTTCACCTTTAACAAATTATTCTTTGAATGATTGTTGAAAAATCTAGTTTTGACAAAAATTTGTAATATAAGTTTTCCCCTTAATGTGAGCTTGGATTTTAAATTTGGGGATACTTTCTTGCCCTTGCACTATAAAATTTACAGATAGTTAATGTCCATATATACCAATATACCTCCTCAATAACAGCACTATCCTGACAACAGTACTTATTGTCAGTTCACAGTATCACAGTTCACAGATTATTAGTAAATGTCCAATCACATCATTCAATTCATAAGTAAATTAGCATTCATAATTCACAGTCACAAAATAAACTATAGATGGAGCACTCAGTGATTATGCTTCCCTGTAAACAATTGAACCCTCCATTCTTTATACGAGGGGGTTCCTAAAAGTAACCGGAATTACGCTGCCGAAGGCGTAGCCTGTGTAGTACGTATGTCTGCCGCTACGTGTGTGTAGCGCAGCTCATCCAGAGTTCTGTGCCGCTAGTGCCGTCGCCGTAGGTGGACGTGTTTGTCTGAAGTGAGTTTTTAGTGAACACTGTTTCGCCATTTCATGGTTTTTTTTTTTCGTTTTGGCGGATGTAACAGCGCGCAGGTCTATATTTTTGTTCAATGTTGAGTGCTGCAGATACCGTTGTAATGTTGAAAACTGCTAACAAAGATGAAGCTATAGGCCAAACTCAAGTATTCGGGTGGATTTAATGTTTTAAAAATGGCGACATGTCAATTGTTGACAAACCCCGTGAAGAAAATCCGTCGACTGCCAAAACATATGGATCAATTTGCAGATGTTCTTTCATTGCTCGACAAGATTCCACTCGACGTTCCTTTTGATGATCAGTCAAAACTCGACAGCACAATAGCACAATAGTCTCTAATAGCTCGTCAATGGTCTGTCGTCGGTCTTCATGCTTGAGCTCACAAATCTTCTCAACATTTTGTCGACGGCAGTCGACGGATTTCACAGGGTTTGTCAGTAATTGACATGTCGCGATTTTTAAAACGTAAAACCACTCGAATACTTGAGTTTTACCTAAAGCTTAATCTTTGTTAGCAGTTTTCAACATAACAACGGTATCTGCCGCACTCTTCCCTAACATTAAACAAATATATAGAGCTACTGTGCGCTTTTACGTCCACCAAAACAAAAAAAAACCATGAAATGGCAAAACAGTGTTCACTAAAAAACTCACTGCAGACAAACACGTCCACCTATGGCAACGGCACTAGCGGCACTGAACTCCGGGTAAGCTACGCTACACACACGTATCGGCAGACACACATACTACACAAGTCACGCCTTCGGCAGCGTGATTCCGGTTACTTTTGGGTACCCCCATGTATTTTGTTTGTAATGTTATGTGATCAATTTTGGCACTTTTTCAATCCTTTGCTAGAAGGAGTTGTTTTGAAATAATTACTAAGTCTGGTTTACATACAATATTTAAACTTTACTGATAAATCTCAATAACATTTTCATAATTTATTTTTTACAGATTAAAAATTTTTAGAATCGTTTATATAGATACTAGATCAACTATGTTGTTCCTATGTTGTAATGCATGTTGTTAGTTAATACACTTTTCTCAGTACTATAACCACTTACATGTTTTCCAACAGAACTCGAGTCCCCAGCGCGAAAGAAAAAAAAGCATTCAGGAATATCACCACTGCCACGGAATGCGGTATGTGTGTTGAATGAAATGCGACCAGGCTTGGAGTACAAGTTAGTTGCCCAGACTGGGCCCGTGCACTGCCCCATCTTCACAATGTCAGTCAAGGTATGAAAACTGCAATACCAAATCATCCCTTTTTTTTGATAAATGCAAATATAATTAATAAGCCAGGGTGTTTGATTAATCTTTATTAATGTTAAACTCTTACTGCTCATAGATGGATGGCCAAGAGGTAATAGGTCAGGGGCGCACCAAGAAGCAAGCGAAGCAGTCAGCAGCCGAGGCAGCGTTGCGTTCCATCATCCAGGTGCCGGAGATGCACGTTATGACTCTTATCAACCCCCACCTCCAGTCCGCGCAGATGGACTTTACATCTGACTCTATGGACTTTGAAACTGATAACAAAGAAGGTATAAACTATGCTGTACTCAATAGGAGTAATTTTATATGGTTAGTTTTTATAAAATTCACATTTATAAATTCAAAGTAATATATACCTGAGTTCTTGTATTTATTCCAGGACTATATATAACAATATATAGTCCTGGTAATGCAAACTAATTGGGATCAAACCCTGTTGGAATCACCAAGTTGTGCGGATTATCTGGAAATACAGTGTAAAGTTGCATTAAAAGTACTAAAAAATTCCATTATTTTAGACCCAAGCTGTGTATTTAGATCAATTAACTTATTTCTTAATCACAGTTCACATATATCTTTGTCCACTACATCTTTTGTCTGCACGGAATCAAGTGTTCCTGCAGAGACCATTTTGGACTTGTCACTAGAAATATAAAACACGACACACCAATGTTGTGTCTTGTTTTATATGTTTATTATGTTCATGTTTTATGTCAATACATATAAAATGAACAATGATAAAACAGTGCCGTCTTTAGGCCTACTTTTTACGCGATCAAGGTGTTTGCTGGGGATTAACTCAAATCAAATGTTCAAAAAGTATTTCGTCGAAAAGCAATAGTACTGTGACGTACTGTGAGTGTAGCTAGACACCTCGCTACGCTTACGCTCTCTCAAGCAACAGTGTACTGCTACATCCGGATGCTTGATGTTTATGAAACGATAGCGCAAATTTGCATTGACTAACAATTCTTATATTCCAAAAAGTAGTCATTGTATTTAACATTTGGTATTATGTATAATTAGTGATACTGTGTTGTAGATTAAATTGTTATAACTGACATTACATTGGTTCGTTTTTAATTTAAACTCAGTAACCTTTATTCCTATCTGGTAGTTCAGATTACCGGGACTGTGGTGTATATTAAAAAAATTATATTAGTTGTATTTGCAGTAATTAACAGTATTATTTTAAACTATTCAATCATTATTCTTATTTTAATTTATATGTCATAATTAAACACAATCAATTTGAATTTACAATTTTTTTGCCTACTTATTATATATCCTCCTAATGATGATTATTAAAGAGAACAGAAAACTCGATATTTATCTAGGTATGTAGTACACAGACAAATAAAAATATTTGATTCGAAAGTAATGAAGTTACACACTTTGTTCTACACATCAAAAATCCCCATGCCTTCCCCTTTACCAAAGCCCAAGGTCATAGTATTTGTGCACCTATGTCAGGCTAGCTGTCTGCCTCTATTGTCTGTTCCCATCGTTTATCTCTTATCACATTAAATAGCCTATACCCGGTTTGACTGAGATTCATAAATTAAATATTTTTATTCGTCATACTGATAAAACTTTTGATATAATAGATGTCTACTTAAAAAAACAATAGTAGAATAATGCTTCATAAACTTAATGTTTGTTTTTTGATCAATATTATTAAAATCTATGGATCTACGTTTTTGCTGTGTAAGGAAGGAGGCAATGAAGGAAAGCCTGAGGAAGGCTCTCAGTTGATAGCGAAAAAGAGCTATGATTAAAACTAATTAGCTAACTATGTTTTAATTATTCTTTAATTTTGATTGTTCATATTTTCTTTGAATGTTCTTACAAAGAATGTTATAAAAATTAGTTTGAATGAAGAAAAATAATTAATTGTAAAAGGTATTCAATAAAACATGGGTCTACTTTTTCTATATGCGTTAAGATGGTCAGAGAACAGATTTTGAGGACAGATTTGAAAATTCAGTTCTAATAGCAAAATGAAAAGGGAAACAATTTTAAAAATTAAAAAAAAATTTAAAAGTTCCAAAAAATTAAAGATAAAAATAAATTTATTAGTTACAATACCTGTGAATATGTATGAGCTCTGCCTATTAGAACTTACACCCGATGCATTGGAGTGAGTACGCATCAAAATTATACCAGATGCATCAAAATTTCGATTACTAATGAATCGAATCACGACTCAATGCATAGAATCAAATCTAATCAAAATTTCAAACTGGTGGGTGTATTGCAGATGTGAAGGATGTTAAGCCAGCTGTTGGTGCTGGTGGGGTGAAGGTGTTAACTCGTCATCTTCTAGGGGTGGAGAAGTCACCTGTCATGATACTCAATGAGATGCGGCCTGGCCTCAAGTTTGAGTGCACATCGTCAAGTGGCGAGGCCTACGCCAAATTCACTATGAGTGTCTGCATAGATGGAAAAACATTTGAGGGAACAGGTAACATGGTTGACATTACACATTTGGTTATCTTTGTGATTGTAAAACTCAGTCTAAATTAGCTGACTGAATTAACTGAAAGCCAATTTGCTTTTTTAAATTTCACGTATGTTGTGTATGTGTATATGTAAAGTAGCGAGCACTTGGTAGGATGAGGGGACTGTACAGGTTTAAAAGCTTGCTCCCAAAGTCTGCTAAGCTGCACCTCATGCAGTCACTAGTCCTGTCGGTCTTCACTTACTGTTTTCCAGCCTATGGAAACAGCATTTCCGGAGAAGACATGAGCAGAATTCAAAAGATCCAAAACTCTGCTATTCGTTTCATTTTCTGCTTGAAACGCTTTGACCATGTCTCTCCTTTTAGAGATGCTGCTGGGATGTTGGTGGTGGATACCGTTTGTAGGATCATGACGTGCTGCATGGTGCATAAGGTTCTGCATCAACAAGAACCTCAGTACCTTTGTGAGCGGCTCTCCTTCCGGGAGGAGGTCTCACAGCCAGTACCCGCCATGGGGGGCTCCTTCACTTCCCAAAAGTCAGACTAGAAATGGGAAGGTGAAGTTTTTCTTATTTTGGCCCGAAGTTGTACAATGAAGTTGCCCTCTGAACTTAAAGGTTATGCAGGCAAAACTTTCAAAAATAAGCTTATAGAATTATTAAGACCTGCATAACTGTTTTATTTCTTAACTTTTATCGTTTTCATTTGTTTTCCTCATTGTTATTAGTAAGTTTTTACCGTTGTGATTGTATTGTTATATATTTTGTTATAAGTTCTACATTAAAATTAAATATGACGAGAGTAGTTCTGTAAAGGAGTTGTAAGTGAGAAACGCTCGATAATAAAAGGCAATTTTATTTTATTTATTATTTATAAGTACACAAACGTAGACATAAACAAAAAATATTTTCATATGTATATTTATTTATTTATTCATGTAAACACTAATATAATTATAATTTATATTACTAATTTACATACTTCTTTTAACATTTTTTAATTCTTCATTTTAGTACTGAAAAAAATTATATATCTTAACTTCTAGACTTAGTAAAGATTTTATAAAGGCTTGCAAATCCCTATAAACCTGGTGACACTGAAAAAAATATATTGGACACTTCTAGGGTTACTTGATACTTGATACTTGATAAAATCTAGGGGAAGGATTGCACTGCGACCTATGAGATCTATTGTGCCCCCCAGACTAGTCTCTAGTTCTTGCCTAGAGAACCCCCTCTAGTCCTAATGCCTTAATAAAGTTTAGTATAACGAGGGGTTCTAACTTTGGAAAATCCTCCACCGCCACCTGGTGTGTTCCCAAGCTTCTGGCTCTCTTCTGACCTATCGCGTCACACTCAGCCAATAGGTGTCTAGGTGTTTCCTCCCCAGATTGGCAGAAGCGGCATTCACCCTCTTGGACAATGCCCATCTTGCTCAGATGACCCCTGAGCCTACAGTGTCCGGTTAGAAATCCCGTCAGTATCCTTAGATCGTTTTTCTTAAGCCTGATCATGGTCTCAGACCTTCTTATATTATGCACTCCAAGCATTTCCTTAGCCTGTCGGCATCCCGGATGAGCGGTCCAGGCTTTCCCTCTGGCTTCCTTCTCTTCCTCCTTTAATTTCTTTTTGAAAAAGGAGTCCTCCAGTGCACAACCTGGCTCCGGTCCAACAAAGGGGGTGGCTGCTCCTACCCTAGCCAGTTTGTCTGCTACTTCATTCCCCTGGACACCTTGGTGCCCAGGTACCCAAAGTAGTGACAACTTGTTGTTCTTCCCCAATTGATCTAGACTGCTCCGACAGTCCCAGACCATCTTGGACCTGAAGGCTGCTGAGCTCAAGGCTCCAATGGCAGCCTGACTATCTGACAGGATCACAATCTCCCTTTTCATGTATCCTCTACTTAGGTTGAAGTGTGCACACCTTTCTATGGCCTTGACCTCTGCTTGGAATATGCTGGGGGAACGCCCCAGTGATTCGTTGTATTTGATCCTGGGACCAAATACCCCTACACCAGTCCCCTCCTCGGTCTTGGAGCCATCAGTGTACCACCTGATGACCTGATTCCCGAGGGAATTAAGGGTTTTCCCGTCCCAGCTAAGTTTATTTCCTAGCTCCACATGGAATTTCCTTTCAAAGTTATACTTCCTTACCATGGAATCCCTTGGTTGTTTCATCAGGTCCTTTAGGCCTGGCGGAAATAGCTCCCCGCGAATTGTGGAGAAAGTGTCAAAGCCAGTCTCACTTCTAGGGTTGAAGCATTACATTCGTTGGTGGAGGTCAAATCAATGCCTGGAATCGTTGGAATCGGAATCAGGAATCGATTTTAAAGAATCGGAATTGAAAAATATTGGAATCGATCAGTCCCTATTGATAATACATAAAATTTGATATTACTGTGGATAGTGCAATGGAGCCTGACACGGTGGAAGCTCAGCACTACTAAGGGAAATGTGAGGTGAGTTGCTGCACTCTCATCTTCGCTCTCAGCAGTCGAGGCCATTTGAAAACTATTTTAAATTAAAGCCAGTCGGCGAATCTTTCACCTTCACCAGTCCGGGTAGGATCGTCCAAAACTGGCTACGACCTACAAACGCTCTGGACAGGAGGTTCAATCACCAGATTCTCACTAAGCCGATGAAAAAATAAGCAAAAGCTCATTACGATTTCAAGGAGATGATGTTTCTCTACCTGTACCTATGAAAGTTTAATTCAAATTGAATCCAATCCTTACTCTGCTCATAATACACTCTGAAATCATGTAGGTCCCAGCAAAAAGTTGGCCAAGACTGCTGCTGCTAGGGCTGCACTGTCGACCCTTTATGACTTCAACTTCAACGTGCCCTCCGTGCCGCTGAGTAGCGCTGCTTTACCACCCCCTCCCCTGCCCTTTACCACCCTCCAGTCTCATCAGGCTGATGTCATCGCCAAGTGAGTAACATAATCTAGTATACCTATGTAACTTTTGTTATTGTGATGTACAATACAATTTTTATTCTCTTTTTTCCGTTTTATTAGTAACTTATTATTTGAACTATAATTTCTCAAAACTTACAATCCAAAGAATAATAATTGCACTGATTTCCTTGTTTTATAAAAATAGAAACAAAATTAATATAAAATCAGTACACAACAGAAAAAACAAAGTTTTATCTGAGTTTGTCCATATTCAATCAAACTGGGGGTTTGGACTGTTCCCCATCAAAACGTTAAAAATGCCACTGGCGTAGAAATACACAAAATACACTACTGTACTAAACAATTTTATAGAAAAGGAGCTAAATGATCTATAGAGATAATGAAATTAATCTACATGTGCAACAGTTAAATAATTTACAATTGTTACGAAAATATATACGCATTAAAAAATATTTCTTAACCCTTCGGTGATTGAATTTCAAAATCAAAACTGTTGCCTGGGGCTGAGGCTGACTTCTTTGCTCTGGCCGCCTAGGCCTATGAGCCGGTTCAGGTCCTGCTTCATCATCACTGTCATCATTTTCCTCATTTCTCATTTCATTTTTGATAGGGGTCTGCGGTACAGGAAATTATTATTTCAAACCGAACGGTTTTTTAGTGAATGAAATCCGTCCACGGGTAAGCGAGAAAATGGACTTTTAAAGTTAGCTTACAGAGCCCATGCGCGGGCGTGGCGAAAAAGCTGCTGGTACAACAATTAAATCTTCGCCACAGCCGCGCCGCGGTGGCGTGTGGGCCATGTAACCAAAAATTAAAAGTGCGTTTTCTAGCTTATCCGTGGACGGATTTCGTTTACCAAAGTACCGTTCGATTTACAATTAAAATTGTAATTTTTTTATGTTTTGTAAAAATTGTATAAAGTTAAAGGGTTTTTTGTTATTAAAATTAAATGATTTTCAACCGCCGCCATTTTGAAAATTTAAAAACAAAGTTCATGATACTTTGAGAAAGTTATTCTCCTTGGCCCATAAACATGTGTGCAAAGTTTGGTTTAAATGTATCTTAAATACTTCTTGATATATAACCTGTTTTGTATAAAATACAAAATGGCGGCTAGCGGCTGAACGAAGGATTTTTCGACATATGTTTATAGGAAATTTTTTGCTTATTTTGATGAGTACTACCATCCCTAGAAATGTGTCAATTGACTTAATACAATTATTCAACTGGTTTGATAGAATAAATGAAAAATTAAAAGTTATGCGAATTTTCGTTCAATAAATATATAAGCGTTATCAAGCATTTGAGAAAATAGAAATGAGAGAACAATAAACAATAATAAACAGTGACTAAATATTTTAACAGGTGATTGATTGTCTTGACAGTCAATTTTAAATTTTAAATATGGAACATATGATTTGGTATAATTTTAAAAGAAATCAATTTAGAGGTTTATACATGTAATTTTTAAATGTTATTTCAATTGAGTTGAATCTTTTTATATCAAATTATCTTAAATTTAAACCGGATGGAAATTTTGATTTTAGAACCAACTGGTGTGCCAATTCAGAATTTCTCAAAATTAGTTGGTTACTTTTTACATTTTGATATAGTTTAATTTTGTGAAGGGCTTTAAGCTCATAGCAGCCTTCAAAATTTTGGTAGTGGTGAGAAGCATGATTATAAATAGGTTTCCTTTGATCTTCATGTACCACATCAAAACGGTGGCCAGTCATACGAACTCAAAGTGAATTCGATGTTTGACCAATATAGTCAGTCTTTTGGACAACGTTTACATGATAGTTGGTAAATCACATTGTGGGTTTCACACGTTAACTTTCCAACTATTGAATAAACTTTGTCAGTCACACTGCTTTTAAATTCAGTGGAATTACACATAATTTTGCAAATGCCACAACGGGGCTTGTGGCACGGTTCACAGCCTTGACAATTACCTAATTCTTTAGGCCGGGAATTTTGGGTCTCACCAACATGTTTTTAAAATTTTTTGGCCTTTTGAAAACAAACACGAGGTGGTCTAGTAAATAAATTTTGAGTTACTTGGGAAGATTTTAAATGTTAAATGCTGCTTTCATTACAGTGTTGACTTTATCACAGAGTATTTTCCTGGACTTCATAAAGTAAGGTTCTACTCTTCTTTTTTGTTTTTTGTTTGTATGTTCAATTTTATGTGGTAGTTTTGGTTTTGATAGAATATCTTTTAATATGGGATGTCTTCTGAAAATTATTCTTGGTGTTTGTTTGAATATTGAGTTTGTAGAAGATGACTGCTGTAAAACATTAAAAGCTACTCTTAGAATGTCGTTAATTTTGTATAGGCCAGGATGGTATGTTGTGATAAATTTTGGATCATCCTTTTCAAAGATCTATTGTTTTTTGTTCTTTAGATTTTTATTGTTAAGTTTTGTGTTCAGTAATTTTCTTGGATAGCCCCTTTTTGAAAATGCTGCCTGTAAATGGTCTAGGGCCTATATAATTTTCTAAATTCATACAAGGCCAACAAAGCAATTTTGATCAAGTTTCACTACCACAGAGCCAATCATATTTTTCGTAGCTAGAAACAGTACTAATTAGAGAAATAAGTGTCGGGTATTTTCTATCAGTAACATTTTAGGCAAGGATACTACCTTCTATTTCTCATAACAATTAGTTCATCCTCAAACTTTAATGTAGTGAAAGGCTTCGATTTCAGCTTTAACATGGTGCCACAATTCAGCTTCCGCGCGTGCCACAATATCAACAAAAACCCCCGACGCAGCAGACCTGCGTACTCAGCGAATTTCCAAATCAATAATATAATAATAATAATATATGACAAGTTTTATCAAAATCTGTCAATAAACATGAGAATTATTTGCCTATTCTCCATAAGATTAACATGGGAAAGAGTGTGCAGGTTGCTGCTGTGAGGAACACTGAAAGTAGTCATTTCTACCATAAATAATTTTTATCTTAACATTCATACCAACTTTCATCAACATCTGTCCATAAATAAATGAGTTTGCCTATTCCCATATGATTAATACGGGAAAAGAGTATGCAGGTTTGCTGCCATGATAAACACATAAACTATGATTTTTAAGCATATATGGATAGATCTCAACCACATGAAGCTAAATATCAAGTTTTATAAAAAAATATTGATTAATATGGGAAATATTAATTTTTCCTTATCCTCCATAAGATTAACATTGGAGCCCCACAATACAACGTACTGTGTTTAGATTTTTTCATATCTCGGTAACCGTTGGAGATAGAGAAAAGCTTTAAGGAACTTAATTGTGTAGGTTTCTAAGCTGATTCCAATGGTGAAATATAAAATTAGAAAATTTTAATAATTACATGTGAAAAACGCAAAAAACACCATTTTGGGGTACAAAACCCCCCCAAACTACCCGTTCCCATTGACCGATATGTCTGGTTTACAAACTCGTCCGAGCATTTGTAGGAATACATGTCTCTACCAAATTTGGTCTCAACCGGACCATTTTTACGAGAGTTATCGTGTTCACAGACACATATATATATATATATTTGATTATGTATTTCACACATAAGGGCAGCTAATATAGTAATAAGTAAATTAAATAAACTTGTGCTCCCTTTATTAAACATTTTATTTTTTACATGTAAAAAATAAAATGTTTAATAAAGGGAGCACAAGTTTATTTAATTTACTTATTAATATATATATCTTTAAATAAGTCAATATATAAATATATACATATATATATATATAAAAATTTTAACGACTATTGTTTTTGGACTCTGGGCACCTAAAGACGAAAAAATAACATGGTCCCGGGCTTAAGTCTTACCATGAGACCTACGGTAATAGCTTCTTCCCTATGGGAAATTCGCTAAAATGACAAAAGAGTTCCCCACTAGTTTATTTACACTGTACTCTTCCTCAGGGAGCTGATACAGACAGTGAATGACATTGCAGACTACCGATTGTGTCTATGGAAGAGTTATGTAGCAGTGACAGTTGAAATCAAGCGCTCATGAACCAGAATAGGCACGAGAGAAGCCGAGAAGGCCTCAAAACGCAGTGTGCACTTACCCTGTGACATATATGCTGTATAAGCCAGGTGCTGTAGCCAAGGGACGGGGCAAGAGGTGGAGGTTCAACCATGTACGTGAGGGAGACAGGGTAGGACATCGCAGGCTATTGCGAATCTATTGTGGCTGTTCGCGTATTCATAAGCCATAGGAGCACGCTATTCAAATGCAGATCCTGATCTTAGAACAAGTATGCAAAGTAAAATTAAGTAAACGATATTTGTGATGTTAAAAGTAAATTTTAGAATTTCTCGTGGTCATCGCCAAATCTAGAGATGACCGGACACTTCGCCCCTGGTTGTAAGCTATTGTTGTGTCTGTTAAGGCAGTCAATAGTGTGTCAAGTTGGTGAAACAATATTGTATTACTTTATTCTCATGTATATTTAGTACTCAGTGGTTTCAGAAAAGCTTTGGAAAACAAAGCTATAGGTTTACATACCTCTCTATCACAATCTTATTAGTTGTATGGTGCAACTATAGTTTCGGCCATAATTAGGCCATCTTCAGGCACAAGGTAAATAATTTCTTGAAATTTTACTGCTTTAAATAAAACTGAAATAAAATACAGTGAAATTTCAAGAAATTATTTACCTTGTGCCTGAAGATGGCCTAATTATGGCCGAAACTATAGTTGCACCATACAACTAATAAGATTGTGATAGAGAGGTATGTAAACCAATTAATTTATTCTTAACAATCTGGAGGCTTAATAATATCATAATGAAAGCTATAGGGGTCTTTTTTATTATAAGTTTTTTATTTTTATTATAATTTCAGACTGGTGCTGACCAAGTACAGTGAGCTTATGGAAGGTGACGCGGTGCACGCCCGCCGCAAGGTGTTGGCCGGGATAGTGATGACGCGAGGCGACATCACCAACGCAACCGTCATCTCCATCGGTACTGGCACCAAGTGTGTGGGTGGTGACCACATGAGTGTCAACGGCGCATCACTCAATGACTCACATGCGGAGATAGTCGCACGGCGCGGACTTCAAGTCTATTTGTACTCTCAGCTGGCTCTTCATGCCAACCCAGGTATTGTAATTTGTTCATAATGGATCAGGTGGGATAAAAAAATATTTAAAACGTAATTGAATATATACAGTACATCATCGGAAAATGAAGTTGAAAATTAGAGGTGCGCGGATAGTGAAATTTTTTTTCGGATCAAAATTCGAATTGGACAGCTTAAGTATTTTATTTAATATAATAATAAAAACTAATCGCCATAAACAAAGAAATAAGGCGGACGATGTTGGCTCGTCCTCATCGTGTATCTGGGTATTGGGTTGCTGTGTTACAATATTAAAACCCCTTGGAATTATAGTACCTTATCGTAATATAGAGTTTTAATCTTAAAATTTTTTAAAAATATACCATGTTTTTTTTAAAACAATGACGCGCAAAATTATCCAACAAAGAGAAAATATGAATTGAAAACGAGTGGAACCTGAGAATATGATAATGAAAAGTAGTCCATTATATTAAAATGAGCTATTATGATGATTGAGCTTTGTTACCAATTAGATCAACGATTAAAGGTTTTTCATAGCCGAAATCTTATTTTATGCAGAATAATATCAAACTGCAATCTGATAACTATCGAGAAGGTTATGCTTTTTATTTCAAAATGCAATATTGTGTTGAACTTAATTGGTTATATAAATACGTAGTTTAAGAATCAAATAAGCATACCGCATCCTCTGACCGGCCAATGACATTCTTACATATTAATAGGATATGAACTATTGTGTAATTTTGTCATCCACTTGAACACTTTTGTTTGATCAAATACGTTCCGTGTCGCTGACATAATCACAAACGGAAAGTTTTGCTTTTATATTTCGGTTTTAATGATCATTTTATACAGTCTATCCGAAAGTTTGGATATTTATCAGACTTTATATTCGGATATTTATCAGACTGGATACTTGTTCTGCAATGTGTTTGCTACTACCACATCTAAGACAGAGGCATTCTATTCCGAAGGCATTAAAGTCAGGTCTTTTATTTGAACGTTGTTTCCAGTTAAGAGATGCCTTGCTAGATGAGGGATTGTTAGAGAACTGGCGGGCTCGTCTGGAAGACCTTGTAATTTTGTATACTCCAGCGGAATATACATTAAAGTTGTTAGAACATGCATGTTGGTGCAATTCTTTGCTTTCAACCTTTGATGCTTCAAGAGCGATAGCTTTCTCTAAAATGTCATCAAACTTTGTGTACACAGATTGTAAAATGTGTTCCCTTAGCCAATTGTCCTTCAATCCTCGTATAAACTGTGCCTGCAAGAAAACATCAGCGATTGACACAGATGTTCTACATTCATCATTGGAGCATTCAACTGCAAATTCTTGAAGATCACGTCTGAGGTCGGGCACAAACTCTGAACTTGACTGATGTTCTTTTTGAAATATATTTAAGAAATAATGTTGAGCAACAACAACACTTTTCTTTGGAGTCAATAGTTCCATTAGTTTTCTTCAATAGTAAGTCACTCAACAGAGTTTCATAATCTAATGATTTAATTGGCTTTTCTGGACCCAGAAATGCAGATAGGTTGATATAATGTTCACTACCTATGGAACTACACAAGAGTTGAGCAGTTTTATTCTCATAAGTCAAACCTTTCATTGTTTAATAGTTTTCAAAACGTTCCAAATAGCTGCTAAACTTTAAACGAATGTAGCAACATTTGACATTGTACACTGAGAGCATTCTTCTCTGTTTTTTTCCAATTGATGTAACAATCGTTTGAATTTGAGTTTGTAACATGTTTGATATCTCACGTACAAGTGCTTTTTGTTGTTCATTGAATGTGTTTAGAAGTAAGTTAAACTGTTTTTTCATCCATTATAGTTTAACTGTATAAAATATTAGTGTATCTTTAAACAAGAAATTGAATTGAATTTTGAAAAGAAAA
The DNA here is from genome assembly GCA_023375725.1 of Nephotettix cincticeps. Lineage (NCBI taxonomy): Eukaryota > Metazoa > Arthropoda > Insecta > Hemiptera > Cicadellidae > Nephotettix > Nephotettix cincticeps. The sequence goes on from CM041791.1 coordinate 53,957,747, forward strand.
TGTGTTGAATTTTACAGTGGCTTGTTGATTTTCTCACTCGTCGCCAATTATAATGACTCTACCAAATAATTAATAGAAGCACACATGTTACTCAACACAAATTCCAATTCATGTCTGTTTACCAAAACAAAAAACAAAAGAAAAACATATGATAATAAAACTAGATATAAATGAAATATTGAACAGTATTAGAGAAGGAATAACAAAATCTTTATGTTTTTTCTTTGGCCTTTATGAGAACTTCTTCAATTCATATTTTTAATACAATTTTTTCCACTGGTCCCGTAAGGCTTTAATAATCTTAGTACAGTAAACCCTCGTTAATCCGGACCCCATTAATACGGACTTCGCTTAATCCGGACAGCCATTGGATTGTAGTTTTAATGCGCAGAACGCTGATTAGTAGCATGCGATCGTCACTGTACAACTGCGCCCGGCGATGTGAGTTCGCTGAGTGTGGGCGGATGGTGGAGTGGTCACAGCGCAAGGCGTACGTGCCGTTGTCATGGTTACTGTCAACCAGTAGTAGCTCAGTCACACTATTGTGTTTCTCCTGCTTGTGTCAGGCCGTCAGTTTCTCCACAGAGGTCAATTGCATTGCACGTTGTAGTTGTGTTGTTTGATTGTGAAATTAACACAAAAGGAAGGCAAATGAAGATCAACTCCTTCTTCAAACCAGTGAAACTAGTTCAGTCACGTGAGGAGAACCTCAACCCTTATGTTCAAAGTAATTTTGTCTTTTTTCGTTGTCTCATTTTTCGTATGATCATAAATACCAAGAGTATATTTTTGTTCAAATGTAACTACTGTATGTACTGTTTGTACAATATGTATTTTTATATTCAGAATATACATACACCGACATGGTCTAATCTCGGACACCATTTTATAGTTTTAGAGCCATAGTTTATTTGTAGGTTAATATACGCAAATAAAAATATTACCATTAAATTGATCGTGTTTTATTTGTTGTATTCCTTTGTTGTTTGGTCATTTCATTTGTCATATTAAAAAAAACAAAATAAAATAAAGTGTCCGGTTTTACCCTGTAAAACGTTGTAATTCCGGACACCAAGTTAAATAACATTATTTATCGCTAACCCACCTTTACTGTCCAACTCCGGACACAAATAATGCATCATCTGTTTGTTACTCTAATACCTATAATTTTCCAAGGTCATTTTCATCTGCTGGGAGTGGTAGAGTTGGGACGGGAGTGGGACCAAGAGTAATAAAGATTCACTGAATAGAGAAAGAATAAACTATATTTAATATCAAAATCTTTTGATTGTTATGATAATTAGGAACTTAAAATTAGGAATTAGGAACTCAATTACGTATATCAGGCGCATAACGGTATCAAGCTACGGATAAAATTCCCCGATCTGAGTGTCCGGAATTGAACTGGTTTAACTTTATAGCGAATATTTTTTCTGGATTGCTTAATATCTACGAAAAAGTCATATTCTTGATCGCGATAAATTTCTCTTTTGTATGATATGACTTATAATATATTGGTGCTCATATTTTAAATGTCTTTGACCTTAGTCGGACAAGTATTTATTTTTTGACAAAAGTGAGAAGTTGGTAAACTTGTAACTGACGACGAAATAAATGCAAGAATTATTTCAATTCCCACATAGCTGTTTACGTCATGCTTTGGTGATTTTATCTATGCAATGAACAGGCATTATCTACTCAGGCGAGTTTGTAGGATCTAATTTAATAAAAGTCTGTTCGGGTGTCTGAGATTAGACCCCCTGTCCGAGATTAGACCGATTTACGGTACTATTTAAGTTTGTCTGCAAAAGGTGTTTCATTATATACAAGGGGTACCCAAAAATCACTGTCTTTCTTCGTTTATGATTATTTGTTTTAATCCGGACTTTCATTAATCCGGACGACTTGGAGCCCCAATTAGTCCGGATTATCGAGGGTTTACTGTACTACTATAATTGTGATTAGTAGTTTATGATGTTTTTTTTATAATTGACATTACCTTTGAGTTAATAGTCATTAAAAGTACCTAACTATCCTAGGTTCTTATTTGAAATGTGACATTAAACATTCTGATAAAAAACGGGTGCAACATTGATTTGTTAACATTACCATGCTTTGTAGTATAATTTTGTAGCAGATCTGTTTTAGTGAGTTTTTCACGACAAGTATTCATTATTGGCAGTATATTTAGTTAACTTATTTCATATATTATATTTGGCTTTTGTAACAAATAGTTTCATTGTATTTGATTGAATATAAAATATATTGTTGTATAGCCTCCTCTAGCTAAATGTTAGTATCCATTTGGCATAATTCCAGTAATTTCAGTTTTGGTTGACATAAAACACTGGTACAATCCATATATATATATATATATATATATATATATATATATATATATATATATATATATATATATAGGTCATTATCAAAGGTATTTGATACATTACTCTACAACGTCTAATGTCCAATGCGGTGGCAGCTAACTTGAAAAGATAAGACAATAGCTCATTGTCACTCAACTTCAGTTGTTATGATCTTTTTACAGAAACAGCAAGTGAATCTATTTTTGAGGTGAATACAGGAAGAAAGGGATTCAAGCTGCGAGATGATGTAAAATTCCATTTGTTTATAAATACAGCACCATGTGGGGATGCAAGGTTTGTACTTGGATTTGTATTCCTTGGTTGGTACAACGACACTGGAAAAGTTAACTACCTGAATGTCAAGGAACGGAGGGAGGAACCCCTAATTTTTTGCCTTTGTTATCCAACAATCTGAGAGTGTTGCAAATTACTGTACACCTCAAGGTATTACACCTATAAAGAATGGAAACTATAGGTACAACTATCCTACATTATACACTTTTTAGTTGTTTGTTTAACATTGGGGTGATATTATATATATGCGAAATCAGTTGAGTAGCATTATATAAAAAATATTAAATTCAAACCCCTACTATTCAAGTTCCTTAAACATGTAATTATTTAACCAGCTTTCTCACAGCAATATATAGTAAAAAAAGGAATTGTTTAAAACTCAATATTAATTGAAGACATTGATCAAATTTTCTGTTTAAGTAATAGAAGTCTACTATTACTAGACTTGTTACTAGACTTGTAATGTCTATTTCTAGATAATAGACTTGTTTTACAAGTCTATTATACACATTTTTAAGATTTCTTGCTTTATTTTGCAAATATAATATATAAATATAACAATATATATATATATATATATATATATATATATATATACAAATATATATGGCATTATTTGTTACAGTCTCGTGTAGAAATATTAAAATTTCCAGTTGGTTTTTTTTAACTATTCTAAGTTTGACGTTAAATTATGCTCTTTGAAAATTGTGAGATGTAAATAGATTATTTAGTTTTTTGAACCAAAATCCATAAAAGCCAAAGTCATAAACAAACAGTGAAAGTTTCTGTATAAGTAAGTTGTAATTTTACAATTAAAAATTGTAAGAATATGCAAAAGAAAATATCAACTCATGAATTATAACACATATTTGGATTCCAATTCTAAGTTGGTTTTCCAATATTTTGTCCAGAGTATCGATTTGTTAAAAAAAAAAACTAGTATCATTTTACTACTCGTAAATTGCTTATTTTTAATAAATAGGCCAATGTTATTTATTATAATAACTATAGGATCATGTACAGATTTAGGTGTCACAGTTCCTTTTTATGCAGATAGGTAACTTTTCTAGTGTCTCTTGTATACTACTAGAGCTTGGGCTCTGATGAAACCGCCCAAACCGTGTTTCATCTTTGTTCAAGTTCTCACATTGTATAATTATTCTTTTATTAATTTTGCATGCTGTATTGTTAAGCTACACAGAATAAACCAAAATACATCCTGTGCTTTAAAATAGTTTTGTATTGGGATTCACTTGAAAAACATCAGATGTCAATAATTGACTATGCAAAGTAGATATTTGTTTTTGTTTGCTGGCACTCGATACAAAATAATCTAATACATGAATAGCTTTAAAAATTTGTTTCTTTGAGAATTAGGGGTGTACAAGCATGAATTTTTAAGTTTTAGCTAAGCTGAACGTTTTGAGACATTTTCAAGCTCGAGCTTTTTCAAGCCAAGCTTTTTTTAAACCATAAAAAATCCCCCTCCTCATAACGTCAACTTAAAAATTTGAATTGAAAGTATAAAAAAGTTTAGAGTATTAATAACAACAATTCATTGATTATATGATCAATCTATATGAAGCTTATTGTTTTTATATATAGCCTACAATATTTCAGTAGTCATAAAAATCCATGAATAGATCAAGTTGTTAGGCCTTTGAAGTGAAATTTACCTTAAACATAAACCTTACATTTTCACTTCAAAGGCTTTGACACTTTGAAGTGAAAATTTAAGGTTTAATTACAAAATTACTTGTTATTTATTCAACACATTGGATTATTATTTGATAATTAATCAATACCATAATAGACAGAACAACAAAATTAAAATTTATACAATTATTGTGAATTTAAAATGAAAAAATTTCCAGATCCACACAGTATCAAATGGACAACATCCTTAGGCCTATAATTTTTCCGTAAATTAAATTACAGTGCAACTCGGTTATTGCGGCCCTGGCCATAACGTCAACTCGGATATAACGTCATTTACTTTTAGGTCCCGCCAAACTATATGTATTTACATAGGAAAAAACCTCGGATGTATCGTCAGTAAATTCTCAAAACTCGTATATAACGTCAAGAAAATCGGGCTGAGATGAAGGCAACATATAGCTAAATAGAGAAAGTTCGGTCGGTGGTGCAACGTGAGGGCTACGGCTATTGTTTAGATACATTCTATTTTTAGAAACGGCATTTTATTGCTGTCTTACTGCTAACCACCTCAACCCCCTCCCCTACCCTATATCCGCTGTCGCCGTCATCAAGGTCAGTGTCAGTGACTCACGTCGCATCAAAGCACTGTGATGCCGTTCGTACGTACCTACAGTTTGTTGATGAAGAATTCAAACATAATTTCTTTTTGAGCCCTTCACATTTGCTGATTAAAAAGCAAATAACTATAAAAATTAGAGATTTATTTTAAATTTGGTGAAAATTAAGTTTGTTTTTACTTTACATTTAAAGCTCAGCTCGAATTTTGAGCTTTTTCAAAACATCTTGTCCCGAACAAAGCTTTAAAAAGCTTGATGACTCAAGCCTTCACATACCTCTATTGAGGACAAAACAAATTACTCTTGTGAAAGCTTATTTTTATCATGATATTTCGTATCTGGTAAAAGGGAAGGGTGTGGAAAAGGGAGATTTAGATAGCTGACCAGTTGAAGCACTGAAACTAACAGGTTGTGCTTTGTGGGTTTTTATTTCACCTGTTCTTATTTATGTGAAGGCACTTGGTTAAGGTTGAAGACCTATCAACCCATGTAACTTATTGTCTGTACTAGTCATTCAACCCGATAATTAAATAAATTTTATGACATTTTAACACATTAAAATGGATTCTTCAGTCACTCTTCCCCTCTCCGTTCCACAATTTGTAGAGTTTCTCAGTTTTGGGTTTATTAGTTATTTTATTTCAAAAATTAATATTTAAATCAAGAGATTTGTAAATTTAAGTTCATAATAGTCTCATCTCATGTTTTGCAAACTTGAGAAGTAATTGTATTTTTTCCAACAATTTTTCCCCCTAGTGGAGACAATATTTTGTTTTATTCTGTGGTGTATGCAGAGCGACTTATAAGTAACAAATGTTTTAGAAACAAGGAGTCTAATATTGTTGTGTGGTAAAATATGATGTTATTATCGTACAAGGAAGCCTTGAATAATTTTACAAACACTGGATTTAAATACAGTGGAACGTGGATAATTCGAACTTCTGTAATTCGAAAACTTCCTTAATTCGAAATTTTGTCTTGGTCCCTAGAATTTTATATGAAAACAATGTTAAAATATCCTGGTTAATTCGAATAATTTTTTGGATAATTCGAAGTTTTTACAGCATAAATCTATAAGTGCATATCTATAAAGTGAACAAGTCATTGTGTGCGATTTTCCAGGAAACGACGTCCGGGCTTCCTGTCCTCAGACTATTTTTAGTTAGATCAACACGCCCACCCCCCGCCAATCCTTCTCATTGCACGTAAAATATCAACATAAATCACAACATTGACATCTCTAGTCTCACTACACGGCGCCGAAGCAGTTCAGTAGCGTGTGTATCATTAATGGTGGTTTTATTCCGATATTCGTCGTCTTTGTTTCGTGTTGGCATTTGTGACTTTGTCTGCGTTCATGTTAACACGTCGTGTGGATGATGGCTTCGTCAAAGCAAACCTACAAATCTCTGACGTTGCAAGAATAAATAGCGGCGATCAAGGAGGTAGAGAAGGGAAAAGTTTGAAATAGGTAGTTTCGGGATCCCTCAAACATATTATCGACATTTAACAAAAATTAGGATTTTTAACCAATAATATCTTCATTAACCTAACTTTTTTAATATACAATGTAAACACATGATGTTTAGTTATTTATTTCAACCACATACATAAAACTTTTCTAATTCGAATTTTTGGATAGTTCGAATTTTTTTATGGTCCCTTGAGGTTCGAATTATCCAAGTTCTACTGTAATATCCAACCTTAAGGTAACCATTCAATTGGCTACGTAGTTCTAGCCTAATTTGAAAATTAAGTCAAAAATAATTTTTAAATGAATTTCTAGGAGTCACATTGATTAATCTCCAATGAAAATTTTAAAATATTGAATTACTTTTTCTACGTTTACTTTGTAATAGAGGTTTGCGGATAGTGAATTTTTTTCTGTTCGGATTCGGATCGGATAGCTCAAGTTCGGATCGAATCCAGATCGGATAGTTAGGGTTCGGATCGGATCATTTTCGGATTCGGATAATTGCAATAACACAGTGGAATCACACATATCTAAGAATAAATGAGAAAAAATCGATACAATGTTATCAAAGTTATTAGATTGGACATAAAAAATCATAAATTCGTCAATGGCTGAACAACAAAACTAAAATTTTTACTTCACTGCATTGAAAAGTAACAAATTTTAATATACGCCATATTATTCACGGAATGAAATCAACAGAAACCTTATAATTCACCAATAAATTACATAAACAGTTCTTAAAGTTAGTTATATAAAACTATGGATAGATTTATAAATAATAATTCTCAATTTTATTTCATGATTCAACTATTTTATTTATTAAAATGACACGAATCGCCATAAACAAAGAACCAAGATTGAGACAGACGATGTCGGCTCTTTGCCATTGGCTATCTGCGTATCCCTTTGTCCAGATTCAATAACGTTGATCTAAACTGTTATCCACTATCGTTTGTTGCGAGTTAATCGTTGTTAGAATAACAGGGAGTCTCGGTAACTTTGTTTCCGTTATAACGTCGCTGTGTCGATAACACTGTTATTTAACCTGTTATGTTAAATAACGCCCATCTCTACCGCTGACTATTGGACAAAGGACTCTGCAGAGTTGGGGTATCGGGCAGAACAAATTTAAACCCGTGAAATCATGGTACCTTGTCGTATTCTAGTTAATTATTCATCTTAAAATTATCTTAAATGTTCCATTTAAAAACTAATGACGCTTAAAATTATTCAACAAAGAGAAAATGTAGAATGAAAACCAGTGGAAAATTTGTTGGTTATGTAAACACGGAAAGACGAAATAGGCCAAATGTAAATTTGACAACATTTTATCGTATTGCTCAAACCCAGAGAACTCGAGTATGCGATAACAAAAAATAGTACATTATGTCAAAATATTTAAAGTATAATTCGATCAGACGATCGAATTATACTTTCGAGTTATACTTTAAATTAACCGATCCGACTTTTCGGATTTCCGCACACCTCTATTTTGTAATTAAAGGTGTAGTTGTAAAGAAGTCACAAGAGGAAGGATATTGAATGAAGAGTTCAACTAAACCAACCCCTATGTCACTTTAATTTAATACAAAATCTCTGTTTCATAGCATCATAGTTCCACTAAACGCCTGCTGTGTTCATGACAATAGTGTTTTAGTATAAAAAAAGCTAAGTATTTCATTTGTTCACTTGTCATGTCTAAGAAACATGCCAGCCTTGGTCAGTAACAAGACAACAAGGTCGCTCCACAATCATCTTACACTCAATTTTCATTCATACTCTGCTTGATATACCTACCAATGTAGGTTGCCATTTCAGTCGAAAGTATTAAATCAAATGGTAGGCCGATTCAATATTATAGCCAAAATCCTCCACCACCCACAAGAGCTATTTAAGATTTTTCCAATTCTGTGAGTCACTCTGTATTTTTATTTTGGTTTTAATTAGTAGCGTTTAGTTTGTACTTAATTGTATAGAATTCTATGGATAAATTTAGTTTTAAGCCATTAGAATTATAGAATATTTTTTAGTGTAATAGAGTTCTGTTTAACCAAGTTATGTGGACTGTAACAACCTAGGTTAGCCAAGAACTCGGTTAACACAGAACTACCAATCAAAATGGAAGATATCAAATTAAAACTGTACATGTAAATTGTTTATGCTTTTTAATGCAAAATACAGTTTTGGCCAACAAATACAATTGCATTTAGGCTACATGTAATTATTAAATCTATAGATCAGTAACTACACAAAACGTTATAACCTCTTGTAGTCAGGAGACGTCTAAAGTGGGTCTTCCGCTCACTAATGTGACATATAGGCAGAGTGACAAAAAACTATGCAACAATGTTTTATGCACCCGTGGTAGGCTCGGTTAATATGAAACCTCGGTTAAATGGAACTCTATTGTAGTAGTTTTGGGCTTTCCTGTTTTATAACTTAATTGATAGATATAATCACATCACATTGTGGTTAAATAGATGCCAGTAAGCAATTACAGTAATAATAATGTGGAGATAATTCTATTTTTTATTTCTTTATGCTTTTTAGCGAATTTCCCATTGGGAAGAAGCTATTAACGTAGGTCTCATGGTAAGACTTAAGCCCGGGACCTTGTTATTTTTTCGTCTTTAGGTGCCCAGAGTCCAAAAACAATAGTCGTTAAAATTTTTATATATATATATATATGTGTGTGTGTCTGTTAACACGATAACTCTCGTAAAAATGGTCCAATCGAGACGAAATTTGGTAGAGATGTGTATTCCTACATCTTCAACGGTTACCGAGATATTAAAAAATCTAAACACAGTAGGTTGTATTGTGGGGCTCCTATGTTAATCTTATGGAGGATTGGGAAAAATTAATATTTCCCATATTAATCAATATTTTTTTATAAAACTTGATATTTAGCTTCATGTGGTTTAGATCTATCCATTTATGCTTAAAAATCATAGTTTATGTGTTTATCATGGCAGCAAACCTGCATACTCTTTTCCCATATTAATCATATAGGGAATAGGCAAACTCCTTTATTTATGGACAGATGTTGATGAAAGTTGGTATGAATGTTAAGATAAAAATTATTTATGGTAGAAATGACTACTTTCACTGTTCCTCACAGCAGCTAACCTGCACACTCTTTCCCATGTTTACTGTTTTATATATCTCATGGAAATTTTGGAAAATAATTCTCATGTTTATGGACAGATTTTTATAAAACTTGTCATATTATTTTTATTATTATTATATTGTTGATTTGGAAATTCGCTGAGTATGCAGGTCTGCTGCGACGGGTGTATTATTATTTCTTTCCTTACAGCAAAAAGAAGACCCATATTTACTTTTTAATAATTATTTTGCAAAATAATCCTTGTTTTGATGATGCAGTACAATAAAGTTTGGTTTATCCGGATTAATGTGGCTGAGTCTGAATCCGGATAGCTAAAAATCCAGATCATCTGAAAGTATAACAGGATATACAACATAGCATAGACAACGATTGTGAACAGCACCTGCAATATTAGTATAATTGCACTATATATAAAAAATTTTCTTTTTTGGGTTTGACATTCATTAAGTAATATAATCAATATTTTTTATTTTTCATTGCTGTTGTTAAAAGAGCAAGAAATTCCAAGTAAAATTCATTCGTAATACATTATTATTGTTGGAAATCAAGACACCACAGAAATAAAAACAAAGTTTTGTTCCTAACCATGCATACCGTTTCTGCCATATTTACTGAAAAACCATATTTTATTTGCTTTAATAATTTGATTATTGTTACGTAAAAAAAATTTGAAAGAGCCCTTTTAAGCAATTTAACAGATTTTTATGATTTTGAAAGCCTAGACACCTAGATAGTTAGTTATATAATCACTTACCATATGAATGGCATCTGCCCTTCAGGTGTCAATTTTGTTAAAATTCCTAACAGGAACCGGTTTCAGTCTTTTAACAGACCATCATTAGCCGACGAAACAGGTATCACATTGCACAACAGATTCTCCATTATAGAAATTATATTTTATTTATATTTATTTATATAATTTTATATGGAAAATTTTATAAATAATTGTAATTTTGTGGTTTCAATCCTATCTGGATGGAAGGAGCCAGCGATCCAAGTTGGCTCAGAGTTTTCTGTCTAATGAGTTACTTGTTCCACAAGGAAGCTGTCTTGGGCCTGTTTTGTTTACCTTGTTTGCTGCTACGATGGGGGGAGATCTTCAGCATTGTCGTCTGTATTCTTATGCTGACGATGAACTCGCTCTTCAATACAGCATTAGCGAGGCTGACCTTGCCGTATCTAATCTCAATTCAGATCTAGACACAATTAATGTTTGGTCTGTAAATCACGGCATCAGGCTGAATAAAAGTAAGTGCTCAGTTCTAACTTTTCCATCTGGTAAGGCACGACATATCAGTCCTTATCTGTGTGTCTCGACGGTGTTTTTCTGCAGGAATGCAGCTGAAACTCCTTGGGCTTATGCTTGATGCCAGTCTCTCATTCTCTGAACACGTTAGCTATGCTTGTCAGAAGGCTGTCACTCACCTTAGAATATTATATAGGCATCGCAACCTGTTTTCATCCTCCACTAAGCTTCGTCTTGTTCAGGCTTTGATACTCTCTGTGTTTGAGTATTGTCTCCCGGTGTATGGAAATGTCATATCACTTGGGGACATGAAACGAATGCAGAGGGTGCAGAACATGTGTATCAGGTATGTTTGTGGACTGAGAAAATTCGACCATATTTCTCTTGAGAGGAAATCTCTTGGCTTACTGCCAATCAATGAATTATGTTTTCTCCGCACTTCATGCCTCGTTCATGATGTCCTGACTGAAAATCAATATCTGAAAGAGAGGCTCAGGCCCCGTTCATTAGATTAGGAGTACCAGGCAGGACGACATGATGGAGGTGCCTCGTGTGTGCTCTGAGTCTGATCGGAGAGGATTTTCCTATTTCGCGCCAAAAATTTTAAATTCATTGGGGTCCAGTATCGGGCATGATAGAATGTCAAAAAACAAATTTAAAAAAAATGTACGTGAAAGATTGCTGAGCGGTGTTTTAACCTAATATAGACCAATAGAATAGAATTTATTGTAATGTACAGTGTTTTATTTATTAAGTACGGTAGTTTATAAGCCTTTCTGTAAATTTTCTTGTTTTTATAATTTTGTGTGACACGAGTTGTTTTGAAAACCATTATATTGTATGATGAACGTCTAAATAAAAACAATTTTTAATTATTTTTTATTGTATTTTCTCATATCTCGTTTGATGTTTATCGCTATAAGCGATAATGTACAATAACAGGTACGATATTTTAAATGCTGAATAAATAGACAGTAAATAATAGACGATAAATATATTTAAACTTTTGAATAGTCAGTATAAAATAAGCTGAATTAAGATGAACATTAAAACTGTAAGATAAAAACAAAATTTTCCATTTAAGATTATCTTGATGACACGGAACATCAAAAGCTAAACGAACATCGAATTGAACAAAAGTGTTAAAGAAATAGACGAAATTACGCAATACATAATCTATTGGAATGCAAGAATGTCTTTGGCCGGTCTAAGGATGCGGTATGATTATTCGATTCATGTATGTTTTTCAGTAGCCGATAAAGTTCAACTAGATATTATATTTAAAATACAAAGCATATCGTCATTGATAATAACACTTAGTATCAGATTGTGGTTTGTTATTATTCCTCTTAAAATAAAATTTAGTCAATGAAAAATCTTGAAATTTTTGGTTTTATGTCGTCAACTCTGTGTAAAAACATCATTGTAATTATTTGTATAGATATTACATCTTGATACCCCTTTTTTTTTTCTGAACATTTATGCGAATGACAGATTAGAGGGGTTGTACTGTAAAATAATTTTTTTATTGTGTTTTGTTTTGTTTGTTCTCTTTATGCCATTCCCCCAGATAGTATCAGCTTTGTCAGTAGCACTCTACTTGGCAAAACAAGACAACACACAGAATGTGCATTCATATATTTCGCAATCATTGTTAGTAATACTTGCCTTGTATGGCAAGTACTGCAGTTCATATGTTACGCAATCATTGTTGATGATACTTACCGTGTATGGCAAGTACTGCACTTCATATGTTACACAATCATCGTAATCGTGCCGCGTACGGCAAGTAATGCAGTTGGGCCTGACATTTTTAAGGTGCTCGAGATGAAACTCACTATTATTAATTTTTTTAACCTAATCTGTATAAGCTGGAATCTGGATGATTCAAATCCGGATAAACCGGACTTTATTGTACTTTCAAGTGAAAATTTTACAACTGACATCTTATAAAAAATGATAAATGGGTATGGCTAATTAAGTGTTTTGTGTATATATATATATATATTAGAGGTGTGCGGATAGTGAATTATTTTTTCGGATCGGATAGCTCAGATTCGGATCGGATCCGGATCGGATAGTTTGGGTTCGGATGGGATAGTTTTCGGATTCGGATACTCGCAATAAAAAAGTGAAATCAGACTTATCTAAGAATAAATTAGGAAAAAATCAATAAAATGTTATCAAAATTATTAAATGATAAGCTTACATAAAAAATCATAAATTCTTCATAGGATGAACAACAAAACTAAACTTTTTACTTCACTGCATTTAAAATTAATAATAATAATAAGTTTATTCCATCAATAAATACAAATTTACAAAATAACAATTACCAGTAACAAATTTTAATATGGCGTAATTCACAAATTAAATCAACAGAAACCTTATAATTCACCATTAAATGACATCAACTTTCTACTAATTCATCAATTCATTCTACTAATAATCAACTAATTCTCAATTTTATTTCACGATTCAATTATTTTATTTATTACAATGATAAAAACAAATCACCATTAACAAAGAGTTAAGATTTGACAGACGCCGTTGGCTCGATGCCATCGGCTATCTGCGTATCTGCAAATCGTTTGATAGCAGCTGCTATCAAACAAAGGCCTGTGCGCAGGCGCAGAGTTGGAATATTTGGCAGATAAAATACCCCGATCGGCTGTGTAACAATATCGAAACCCGTGAAATTATGGTACCATGTCGTAATCTAGTTAGTTATTCATCTTAAAATTATCTATAAATGTAAAACTAACAACGCTTAAATTCATTTAACAAAGATAAAATGTAAATTGAAAACAAGTGGAAAATTTGTTGGTTATGTGAACACTGAACGACGAAATAGACCAAATGTAAATTTGGCAACACTTTATCGTATTGCTCAAACCCGGAGTAGTTGAGAATGCGATAACTAGGCTTACAACTACTAACTAGGCTAGAATAGATAACTAGGCTGCTACAATTGATCGTCAACGTAGACGATCAGAATGAAGTAGTATTATTTTTGCCGGAAACCCCGTCGCAAAACGAGCTATTATGATGGTTTGTTACCAGTAACATTAAATCAACAATTCAAGTTTTTTCGTAGCCGAAATGAAATTTTATATGGAACAATATCAAACCGCAATCTGATACTTGGTGCAACTATCGATGACGCTATGCTTTGTATTTCAAAATGCAATATCGTGTTGAACTTACGGTTACTTAAATGCGTAGAAGAAGAATCGAATAATCATACCGCATCCTCGGACCGCCCAATGATGTTCTTACATTCCGATTGGATATGAATTGCGTAATTTCGTCATCTGCGGTCGTCATTCGAATCGCTATAAGTGTATCGCGTCTACCAGTCAACGACATTGTTTTGATGAAAGACTACGTAATTTTGTCATCTTATCAAGGTTTAAGCAAAAATTATTCCAGCTTCGCGGGTATTAATTCGACGAAAATCTCGTTTTTGTTCAAATTGCTGTATTATACAGTCTATCCGAAAATTCGGATATTTATCGGATCGGATCGGATATCCTAATACATTCGGATCGGTTTCGGATATCCGATCCGATCCGAATCCAAACCGAATTTTCGGATATCCGCACACCTCTAATATATATATATATATATATATATATATATATATATATTTGATTATGTAGTTCACAAGTAAGGGCAGCTAATATAGTTATTAATAAATTAAAAGAACTTGAGCTCCCTTATGTTTAAAAGGGAGCTCAAGTTATTTTAATTTATTAATATATATATATATATATATATATATATATTAAATAATTATTCATAACTTAGTACCCTTTTTTTGTGTGAGAAATTATTTTATTTAAACAATTTACTATATTTTTAGAATATAGTTTATAAAATATATTTTTACTATTATAAAAATATATATTTATTTCTAAAATAAGCCATGTTGATTGAAAACGTAATTGGAGCCGGAGTGTTAAAATATAATACGGGTAATTTATGACTTCAATGAATCATACACATATACAAATACATGCAGCAAAATATTTTCTGAATATAACACAGTGATAGTCATGTTCATGAATATTACAACTTTTAATTAGTTGAAATGGAAACTTAACTGAAAAATTATTTAATAAAGGAAATATTTTTATCTATTTTGTTTAAAAACTTGAAAACATAAATAACGTGGCCTAAAAAAACAAATAATAGTGTTGGATTAATACTTAAGTTACTAATGTTGCTCTAAAACTGGAACATGTTTTACATGTACAAAGTGTAATGTTAATAAAGGGAGAGGGAAAATGGAGTAAAAATCAGGTAAACATAATTCAGTTTAATGTAATAACTTTGTCATTATAGCCTATAAATAATAATTTTTTTCTGTTAACACGCCTTGATTTTTATGACCATTTCATTTGAAGGAAACAAACTCTTACACCAATATTTGATTTGTGAATATTTGATACTCGTAATAGTAAATAAATATTCAATTTGATTCCGTTCAAACCCATAAATCAGTATTCGCACAATAGGATTTGTTTTTGGGCTAAGATGAAATCACAATAGCGCATAACAATTTTTTGAAAGTCTTTGGTTACTCACTCTCCCTTGGTTACTCTTTGGGGTCATTTTTGTGTTTTCCAAATCCTTTTCCCCAAAAACTATTAAACGTTTATAAAGTTTTTAAATTTGGCACACTTCTTAATAATAGTGAGGTAATCTTTTGAAACAAATTAAAAACTTTTCCCAATTTACAATTCTAAAATATCTTACACAACTTTAAAAAAAGAATAAAATAGAATCTGTTGTTCTCAAAACAATTATATACGAATAATTTTCTAGACAATCTGATGAACAGTTTTAGGACACCTCATTTTTTAACATCAAATAATAATAAACAATTTCTGATAGTGATGTGTGGCTGTCAGTACAAGTGTGTTTGTTTCAATATCATCTGCAACAATGTGACAAGCACCTTCATTGGATCTGCATCAATAACCTCTGGAAAAATGGAAAAAGCACCTACATTGGATCTGGAACAATGCACTCTACATGTATGTGACAAGCACATACATTTTATCTGCACCAATAACCTCTGCGACAATGTAAAAAGCACTTACATTGGATCTGGGCCAATACCCTCTACATGTATGTGACAACCATTTACATTTTGCATCTGCACCAATATTCTCTACAATAATGTGACAAGCACATACATTTGATCTGCTTCAATAACCTCTGCAATAATGTAACAAGCACCTACATTGGATCTGGACCAATACCCTCTACATGTATGTGACAACCACTTACATTTTGCATCAGCACCAATATTCTCTACAATAATGTGACAAGCACATACATTTGATCTGCTTCAATAACCTCTGCAATAATGTAACAAGCACCTACATTGGATCTGGACCAATACCCTCTACATGTATGTGACAACCACTTACATTTTGCATCAGCACCAATATTCTCTACAATAATGTGACAAGCACATACATTTTATCTGCTTCAATAACCTCTGCAACAATGTAACAAGCATCTACATTGGATCTGGACCAATACCTTGAACAAGTGACAAGCACCTATATTGGATCTGCACCAATACCTTGAACAAGTGACAAGCACCTATATTGGATCTGTACCAATTTCCACATACCACAAAAATTGTCAGGTCTTGTTTATTAATTTGATCTTCAAAAATGAGGTATCACAAAATTTGTCTTTAAACTGTCTAAAAACATATACTTAAAAAATTGTTATAAGGATCCCCGTTTCAAAGTTTTTTTTAAGAAAATTTTTAAAGGCTGCTATTTCAAAAAATTAGGAGTTTATTTTAATTTTTTAATAAGTTATCATCATTATTATTAATATGCTAAATTAAATAGGTTTGTGTCTTAGGGTTTTTGAGAAATAAATTATTTTGGATAAAAAACACTTTCTCTATGATTTAAATTTAGTATTTAGATTTTATCTTAACCTGGTAACAATACCTCATAAGGTGGTTAGAGTTTTGGAACTGCCTGTGTAATACCATTTCAGTCACCAAAAAACTTCAATTAGATATTATTGAATTTCCAAATGCAAAGCATTGTCAATGAGTCACTGCTCACTGAGTACTGGAATACGTTAACCTATTCAGGTCCTGATTACTTTATTATCTGATGTTTCACGAAAACTACTGGCTCTGCTTGACGACTAAAGTAACCCATCAGAAATCTATCAAGAACTTCGTATACTACATTCCGTGCTGCCCACTATGATAGAATCTCGGTGTGGGCCAACCTCAAATAAACGGCTTGGGTGGAAGTTGTCGGTAGTTATAGGCTATAGGGATTGCAGTGGACACCTGTTTGGCTTTTATAGTTAGTGGTTTTATGGTTTTATGGAGGGGGCACAGTTTTTTTTAACTTAAAATTTGTTTTGAATTAATTAATCCGTCAAGAGACGGACACTGTCTGTCTTTGGACCCTAATGGGTTAAGACATGGTGTATAATATTGTTATGCGGTAACACTTGATGGATTGAAATGGTCTGCTATGTCATACTGTTGTACCTTTGGCTTTAATAAAATTTTCAATTGAATTTAACTTCAGCTTACTCTAAAAAATGAAATATACTGATAAATAGATTGTTTTGATTCATAAAACTATTAGATATTTGCTTTTTTACCCTAGGTGTCCTACATTGAGATAGATGTAAGATGTAAAAGTTTTATCCTTTGCCTAAGTTTCATTGTGCTAAAATTTCAGTTCAATTTGTATTCTCTGTGCAGGTATTGGTTATCAAGATTAAATTTTTCATGTATTTGTTTTGAGGATTGATATTTTTTTCAAAACAATCCTAATACACACAAACAACTATGTATGTATACATAATGTGTTATTCATTGTCAGAGGCAGTTTAACACCTGTCATATTACATGATCGTACATCATAGAGGATTAATCCTCTAAATTTTTAAATGAATTAAATTGGCTGTGTTTAAGATATTTTCTTTGACATCAATAGTAACTTTTTCTAATTTAAACATTTACATGTAGTTAGTTTCATATTTAGCTGATAAATATGTAATCAGTTCTTCACTGTGTTTAATAATGCTCCGAAAACTATGTTATTCTCTTAGTCTCATTTTTGCTACATTTTATTAAGAATAAACCATATATTACGGCTGTATAGTAATATTAAATTAATTCTTAAAAACATATTTGTGAGATACCGACCCAACCATCAAGTTGGTATTTTGAGGTGATTATAAGTGAAGGGTGAATGTAAGAAGTGTAATGGATTTGATGACCTTTAGATAGCTAAGACCAGAAAATTCATTTGCTAGGTTCTTGAATTAATAGCCCAATGAACAAAGGTCGTCCAGTATGGAAACATAAAAAAATTGTATCAATATTTTGCTCAGGATCAAAACGGTGACCATCAGATTATGAAACAGTTGTCACTGAACCACACAGGCAGTTGATATTTATGTATTATCGTATTACGTAATATTAGTAAATATTTGTTAATTGATAATTAATACATTTTTTTCGGGAGGAGGAGAAAAACTTACATCTTCCAACACTACTTAATATATTTACACTTGTATACAATATACGTGTAAATATATTAAGTAGTCTCGGAAGATGTGAGTTTTTACTTTATCTTATAGTAAAACCAACACGGATAATGCTAATCAAGAAGTTAATCAGTAATGACAATACACAGCGCAGAGACCCGGTAGTCTGGAACTCGCACCTACAAAACCATCCTCCTCATCTCCAAGTACTAACCTGTTTTGCACATTACTTCAGGCTAGACATTTTGATTATTGTGCCACTAGGGCTTTCCTCATCAGGGTGATTGCAGTGCTAAAGACGATCAAGGTCGCCCTTTTTCGCTCGAAGTATGGATTGGACATAGTGCTTAACACAGTTCCAGATATCATCTCCCAGGAGCATAGTTCCGACAATGTTGTCAGGATGGATTGCTACGCCGATCTCCACAGAGAGTGACACTGGCTGTACAATCCATCTGTCAAACTCGAAAAGGTGTGCTGGCCATGTCTGCAATGCCGAGACAGCACAGACATGTACATCTGCCGACTTTGCCCATCTTGTACAGATAGGAGCGAAAGTACCTGTGTCCTGATAGGAATTTCGTTACAAAGAAAGTGACCTCGGCATCCTGCATTTAGACCCAAGGGAAGATGCTTGGGATCAGTCACTGGGTCCAACGTCCCCTCGACTATACTACTCGTCCCCAGCTACTCCCATTCGCACTGCCAATGGTAAAAGCTGCGATCCCGCTCTTCCCTGACAATAGCCTCTCTGCCTGCCTCAGTACCGCGGTGATGGATCTCCTGTCTATATATAAATACAATTTTGAATGACGCCCCCCCCAACATGTGTTTAGGGGTTTGAGTTATGAACTTCTATCATGGTCCCGGTCTTAAATGTCACCATGCGAGTCATTGAATAGCTCACTTTTCCATAGGAAATACACTAAAAATTTACATTTTTGTGAAGCTCTGTGGTGGTTGTCTAAGAAATAGTCTACAAGTGTAAAGAAAAAGTTTTTTATAATTATTATATATTATACTTTTCAAGATTTTATTGGAAATGTTTCTGAAATATATTTTTAATTTGGTAATGAGAGACTTAATTATAGTTCCTCTGATTCTTCTTAATATGCTTGGATTCAGACATTAAGGTTTTCAATTATATTTTCATTTTTGATTTATTTCATCCCATCATAAACAAAATAATGATTTACCTGGTATTTGGACATCTTCTCAGGTCATTTCCTGTATGGGATTTTTTATTTCTGATGAAATTAGTTATAATAGTTTTAGTTGGAGCTTCCTTATATTTACTCAAATTATTCATTGCTCTTGATTTACATAAAAAAAAAACAAAATGATCGGTTAAAAGTAAAGATGTATCAATAAAAAATAATAGAGTAAAATAAGTAAAAATAGTATAAATAATAATAATTTTACATACCAGATAACAATACTGGTGTAGTTTTATTTCTTACTGATTGCTTTGGCTCTTGATACGCAAGGTGGTAGTTTACTCTGTCTCCAGATCTATTGGTCCATATTTTCCTCAACTCTCCTTCCCATTCTTCTCAGGTCTCCTCTAACTTGGTCTCACTTTCACAACTTCTTCGAAGTCTACCCTCGTTTTTGTAAAGCTAATGATTATCCATATATTATTGGCTTATTTTTTATTAAACTAAAATGTTAGTTCTCAGATTTTCTTGTTAATTTATAAAATACTAGTTATAAACATATTAATATATAAATATTGTGCTTTTTTAGCAGTTAACACGTTCGCTGCGGGCCACTCAGATCCGAGTGGTACTGGTCCTGGTGTGCGAAGTGGACCGCTCGGATCCGAGTGGTGACATTTAGGTTAAAATGAAGATGGTGGATCTGGCTATGTAGCTTGTGCTGCCACCTGTTGGGATCTGAGAGAACTACGACCAGCTTTTTTATGATGCAGTATCTGTTTCTGTATGTGTCACTTGCAATTTTCCTATTGGTTGATTTTAAACTACATAGGCCACTCCGCGCAAGGAACGGGAGTTTCAGGCGCCGCAGCGAATGTGTTAAAACAAGTATTTTGTGTATTAACCTCCATCAGCACATGTGGAACACGAGTGCTCGCGTGGCGGAAATTTGACACCTATTGCATTTTGCACATTTTGAAAGTTTTTTTTTACTTAAATATATTTATTAAGGGTGGTTACTTAAACATAAGATATTAAAAATAATGTTTCAAAGATTTTTTCAACCTATAACATTTATTAACTTACAAGAGATTAGGATATCAAAACGAAATAAGTTATCCTAAGAAATACTTTTTTTGTGTTATACGGATTATTTTTGGGCTTAAGTCCACTATATACGAACATTTTCTTCTAATTTTTCATCATAGATGTTAAATGTAACACTGCAGTGACCTTTATAGTAAACATATTTTCTTGATCGAGTATAGCCGCGATTCAGGACACAATAAACTAATAGCCATCTCTGAGATAGAAATAGCAACGATAAAAAGAATAAAATACTACCCCTTTGTTGTGCTAGTAGGGGGTGAGGAATACATCCGGGGCTGAAGCTTCTGATGGCCTTGACTGGCCTAATACACAATAAAACTTAAAAGGCGGCAATCTGCCGCCCACGCAAGTAGATGAAGGTTAAGTAGTTTTTGTAAAACCTACATTAATATTTATTATCGCATCTCTTAATATTTTGTTTTTACTGTGTAAACCTCTAATGTATGTAAAATACCCTATTCAAATGTGTTGCCATATTGCAAGTGATTCATTTCAAGTATGTTGACAGAATCTTCTCACCTCACGAAGTGGAATGTAGTGGCACCGAGGCGCAGGATAAACACCCGAACCGTAACTCCAGAGGACAGCTTCGCACCAAAATTGAGTCTGGAGAGGGCACCATCCCGGTAAAATCCAGTGGCGGAATACAGACTTGGGATGGTGTGTTGCAGGTGGGCATCGATATAGACATAGTTATATGATACATAAATTATAAAGCAACACAAAGTGGTAAATACAGAATCTAGAAATTCCATTGTGTCTACTAAGACAAGACAGCTTTGAAACAATCTCTAATATCCCTAAGAGCTGAACTGAAAGTAAAACAGTGTTCTCGGAGCTTTTTAACTAAGATTTAAAGATTGTGATAGATCAAGACTGTGAGTATGTTGACCATCATGGCGCATCCCCAGTATTTCTCTGACACAGTTCAAAATGACAGATTTTGGCCAGGAAAACAGTGGAAAATGGAAAATGACCCATCAGTAGACTAGTACGGATATGAACCTGCACCTGAAGATGCCAGCTTCAGTTCCACTTCGTCCTGTGGAACTGTTCTTGTCGGTTAAGTTGGGAGTGGGCATGCTCCATTGTCCCAAACGTTCCTATGTGTATGCATATCTGAAACAAAATAAAATAGGAGGGTAAATTTTAGTGATGGGTCGATTCCAATTTTTTTCAATTCCGATTCCACCGATTCCAGGCATTGATTTGACCTCCGTCAACAAATGTAATGCTTTAACCCTAGAAGTGTTCAATAGATTTTTTTCAGTGTCACCAGGTTCATAGGGATTTGCAGCCTTTATTAAAAAAAATCTTTATTAA
Source organism: Nephotettix cincticeps (assembly GCA_023375725.1). Classification (NCBI taxonomy): domain Eukaryota; kingdom Metazoa; phylum Arthropoda; class Insecta; order Hemiptera; family Cicadellidae; genus Nephotettix; species Nephotettix cincticeps. Next base: position 53,979,683 of record CM041791.1, read on the forward strand.
TTCTAGAAGTTAAGATATATAATTTTGTTTGGTACTAAAATGAAGAATAAAGAAATGATAAAAAAGTGTGTACATGTAAATATAAATATTTTGTATTTGTAACATGAACAAATAAATAAATACTTATATGAAGATCTTTTTTGTTGATGTTTACGGCTGTGTACTTTATATATACACAATATACGTGAAAAAAGCAAATTTGCTTAAAATTTAATGATGAAAACAAAAATGTATACCAACGTATAGATAATTTGAACAAAATTAATATAAATTGTTGCTATTGGTAAAACCATGAAAATTGGAAAAGGGGTTTTGCAGTTCAGGGGTTTGCGCACCTCTGAACTTCTCTCTCCTGGAGAATCAGGAATCTTCCAAATGAGAACTGCAACAACCTGTCGACGAGCTCATCCAGAGGCAGAAAACTACCCCTTACCAAATTGCCTAGGATGGAGGACCTCACCTCGGTCAACCCTACACAATCAAAGAGTAGATGATCCGTAGTTTCCTCCAGCAGATAACATTTCCTACACAGAGGGTCGCCGTTAAAGACCCGCATGTGTAGTTGATGCTCCCTCAGATTACCTCGACCAGTGACGATACTTGTGAAAAGTTTGGCATCCTTCCTACCAAGTTTCAGGAACCTATTTACAATCTGACAAGATGGAGAACAAAGATAAGCTTACCCTATGCAGGGAAAGTTCCGCCCATCTTTTCTTATGGCAATCCCAAGCCCAGCAATTGATAGTCTGATACTGCAGCGCGGGAAACACCACAAAAGGGCTGAGGCCCTCAAAGGGGGAAGCTACAGCCCTATTGGCCAGCCCATCTGCTACTTCATTGCCATCCACCCTAGAGTGCGCTGGAACCCAACAAAGGGTGACTTCATTGTGTCTGCCTACACAGGACACAAGCTTAAAACAGTCCCACACAACCCTAGAGTTTTAACTGAACAGAGTCCAGAGCTCTAAGAGCCACCTGACTGTCAGAGAAGATGTTGATAGATAGGCCTTCATGAACTAGCTTCAAAATGTCACTAGCACATTCCATAATGGCAGTGACCTCAGCCTGGAAAACAGTAGGGAAAGTCCCCATAGAAATACCTGATAATTAATATATTTCACCACTGAAACTTTGTTGCACAATGATAACAGGCAAAAAAGACAAAGAATTAATTACGAATCCATGATGAGACGGTGGCAGACGACATGGGCAACAAAAGTCTTTTCGCGATGCAATTAGACCCACAAAATGATTGTGCCAACAACAGTTTGATGTTTGGAATCAACCCAACCTTAGTAAATTTTAGAGTAAATTGATATAATCATATTATTATAACTTACTAATCAGAAAGTCTGCTTTATTAAACTATCAACGTTTCAAAATTCCCATCAAATTAGCATCATGTTAGCAAATTCATCAACGGATAGACGAGAATGGCACTAGGTCGTGTAGGCTACTTGGTATCATTGTTCTCGTATCGTAGTTTGTGAATCTGATTCAGAAAAATAGTCCGTTATATCAAAATATTGTAACCAATTATTTGTATGAAAACAGAAGTTATGGGCTTATTATTTTTTACAACTAATCCTGTAAAATAATTATCATGGAAAATGAATATACTTGTTTTGTTGCCGAAAAGTTCATTTCGCAGAATGATATAATTAACAGTGTTCTGATAATCGGCATCGACGACGACATTCAATATCAAAATTTAATATTGTATTGAAGTTTATCAGTAACTGAAATAAGAATAATTATGAGATATGTTGCAACCTTGAACCGACAAATGACATTCTTGCATTATTTTTAAAAAGGATACGAATTTATGTCATTTCTGATAATTGGCATCGACGACGACATTCAATATCGTATTGAAGGAACTGAAATAAGAATAATTACGAGGTATGTTGCAACCTTGAACCGACAAATGACGTTCTTACATTATTTTAAATAGGATACGAATTTATATCATTCGTCGTTTGCACTTTAGTGCTCGAGCAAAGATATTTTGTATTGATTCCGTAATCTGAAACAAAAAGTTTGACTGTTAATGCTAATTTTTTTCTATAAGTAATTTCAGATGTTTATTGAATTTTACTGGGTTTATTTCCTTTTGGAGCTGGATATCCGATTGGTTTGAAATAAAATGTCAGTTTTTATTTACACGGCTATGGCAATAAACTGAAAGTGAATGATAATTTTAAGTCGGGAGGGGGATTGGTTTCCTGATCCGAGTTTTATCAAAACAATGACGACTGTATCTTATTACGACATCGTGACGAGGAAAACGAAGATTATTCTTTCTTTCCCCGTTCGTCGCCGGGGGACCAACAAATGCTTGGAATCGAAGAATCGGAATCGACATTCAGCGATCATTTTCGATTCCGATTTCAACCATAAGAATTAGTGGAATCGAGAATCGATGTATGGAATCAACCCAACCCTAGTAAATTTTAGCAAAGAAATGAGAGAGTATATCCAGAATATCACTTTTTGACAACCATGCAGTTATGGTGTGGACGTGGTTCACATTACTTCCTCCAGGGCTCCCATTCTGGCAGTCATCCTGATGTGAATGTTTATCGGCAGCCCCATGAGTACATTAAGCTCTAGTAATGAGTAAGGAGGCCTACCGCTGCACACATCCTCCTCACCGTTCTTCCTCCACCAGATTAATGATCCTTATGTTATAGTGTCTTAATGTGTTTAGAGTCGTTGTCAACCTGTGGCAAACAGGCTTTTCAGGACTTTAGAATATTGTCAATTGTATCTCTAAAGTCTACTATAAACAGTCAGTTACATATGCGGCTGTATTTAATATAAATACGATTGAAAATCCTAATTTTTTATTGTACCAACTCCCAATAACCACTAAAAAGAGGTTTTTATTCATAAGCACCCCCCGAATAGTGTACAGTTCAGACTACCTTTTCATCTTACCACACATAAGAAAAAAAACCATTGAATACTGCGTTAATCCACAAAAACTATCCTCATAATTACACCAATTCTTAATTCAACCGCTGTGGTTCGGATTCCACGTTAAAGCGTAGGTCCCTTAGTCGCCATCGGCTGTTGGGCTATTAATTAACAGTCCTGTCTGAGGAACATGTCAGCCTTAGTCAGTAACAAGAAGATCCATTTCAATCATCTAATCTAACCATCCTGTGCTAGCCAGAAACTTCACAATGAAAAGGGCAAAAAAGACCTCACTAGATAGTAGTCAACTGAAAAAGGAGTCAAGGACATGGCTCACAGAAATACCTTTATAAACACTCACAGAACACTTCAAAGATTACTTAAAATACTTAATGTTGATACCAAAATTATTTTTTAAACGTTATTATAATTTTTCAAGATTGTACAACAAAAATAGTGATTGGAAAAAATAGTGACAAAAACTATGATTTTAACAGCAACACCTCTAAATCAAGACTGAACAGATATATATATATATCCCAGTCTAATTCAAATTTTGTTGGGTAAGGTTATTAAAAATTTAAAGATTAAATTGTTTATGAATTTTCTTAATTTTCAGGGCCAAAGACTGCTGACCATGTCATGCTCTGACAAAATCGCCCGCTGGAACGTTGTGGGAGTACAGGGCTCGCTGCTGTCCCACTACATAGAACCCGTATACCTGGAAAGCATTATTCTGGGTTCACTCTTTAACTCAAGCCATATGTACAGGTAATGTAGGTTGTGATACCATATTAATTGTGCTCATTTAGCGCTTTGAGTGCCGTGGCCATTTTCATGATTCTCGCGAATGAAGTGCCGCTGAGTTTTTCATGAAAATGTAATGTTTGCCAAGAAAGGTCATTGAAAATTTTATTTTTACAGATATTAATGCAATCTTTTTTAAAATTGTTGACAGTTAAATTTTCTTTTTAGACGTTCTACACTGCGAAAAAATTCTTTTTTCAATCTAAAATAAAGTTAAAACTAAAAAATATTTTTTTTAGTATTTTTTTAAATATTTTTTTAGGGAAAACTTTAAAACAACGATAACAAACTAGTATTAATATAACAACATTTTTTCAAGCAATTTTTACAACTTTAACAATTGTAAAACAGACGTTTGTGACAAAACTATAACGGTAAAAACAAATACTGTGGAACTTGGTTATAACGTCATTGAAGGGACCTCACAATTAATGACGCCATATCAGAGTGACACTATAAAAGAGCCTTCATCTTCATCTTCTTCGGCATTTACTTCTGCTTCCATATTTTGAACTGAAGGTGACAGAATTGCTCTCCTAAAGTACCTTTATATGGTCCTCGGTGTCACTTCTCTCCAAGCATTCACTAAGTATTGAATCGCATCCAAGATGGTTATGTTAACTGGCTGTGCAGTGTCCATGCAGACAAAAACTTTTTTTCAAAAGTTGCTTACGATAGTTGCATTTAAGGCGTATGATGCCTTGGTCCATTAGTTGTAAAAACACTTGTGCAATTGGCAGGAAAAAACACTAAATTAATGTTTGGGTGGGCAGTGCAATTGTCAACGAGGAGCAGAATTTTCCTCTTCTTTGATGCCAAGTCCTTATCCTATTTTCTTAGTTCATCCTCGAAAATTGTCGAGGTCATCCAGGCTTTTTTGTTCGCGGCGTAATTCACATTTTTTATGTTTATGTGTTTGTTTTTTTATGTTTTTTATGATGGAATTTTTTCTATGTTCTTAAAACATCTAGGTTTAGCACGTTTATCAATAACTAAAAGGTTTTTTTTCAGTCCTGGTCATGTTGGAAATTACTGATGATACATCTGAGGTTTTTACTATTTAAATACCAATAGTTTGGCGGGACCTAAAAATAAATTACGTTATATCCGAAACGACGTTACGGCCGAGGCCGCAATAACCAAGTTGCACTGTAGTATGAAAACTAAAAAGACAGACGGAAGACAAAATAAACATCATAAATCAATCCGATGGTTTTTGTAACAAAACTAACAAAAGGTACAGAGAGTCGCTGTCAGCGACACTGCAGCACTCTAAGGGTTAATAAACATTGCAAATAATAATCTATCTGTGATAAGCTTATACTTTAATATTAATACTTACCATGTGACCTCTGATTCAAATTTTGACATTGACTCTAGGTTTGTGTTAAAACCCAAATCGTTAACCCACTGAATCTTATAAAAAGATTCGGATTTGACATTTGATTAAATTTTTTTGTATAAATCTATGGATGTGCGAATAGTGATTTTTGGGTTCAAATCAAACTGAATCGAATATTTATTTAGTATTCTGAATATTGAATATTTTCTAATTGAATATTAGCATAAGGGTTTATTTTTCATCCATTTAGATGATCTTCAAAACTTGGGGGTTTAAACAGCCTTCAGTAATTAAAAAATGTAGTAATTGCATGGCTTAAATTATGTAGATCCCTATTTATGAATTTGCTATTCAATCCTCTCAATTAAAAATAGAAAAAACTCTTAACCCTCCAGGTGCTACTAGTTTTACTGGTTAGTGCTGAGCATTTATAAGGTGCCAAGCAGACATATTTGTAAAAATAATGTATTAAATATAAATATGCAATGATATATATCATATTATATATCAATGTGTTCAGGAATAACTTTAGAATTATCTAATATTACCTTTTACTTTCTCCCCTTATACATAGTATATGGAGAAAGTATTGTTTTCGTCAAAATGTTCGAATTTGAGTTGAGAGTGGATATATCCGTTTTGGGATCCCCCTGAATCCAAAAAAGTGGGCCTCGATATGATGTCTGTCCATCCGAGTGTCTGGATGTGTATAGAGCCACAGCCACAGAAATTTGGCATGTACGTATATATTCACCGTACCTCCAGGCTTTTTTTTTCATTTTTTTATTTTTAAGGGTAGTTCACCACTAAAAACCCTTAAAAAACTTGAAAAATGCAAATTTCTCAAAAACCGCTGTAATGATTTTGATTAAAATTAAAAAGTTGCACTATAAAAAGTTTATAGTGCATAGAGTACTTTATACCTTGACACCACTCGCATGTCTGTAAAAATGACGGTTCAAAAGTTATCGGCTTTTAAATGTCTCAAAAATCAAATTTTTAATTTTCAGCGAAAACAATAAAGATAAAGTATAACTTGACTGGCACCTTTGAAACCAGCTTAAAAACTAAACAAATTTGTATTTTGAATCATTTGTCTACAACTAACGCTTCCAGAGAAAAGTTAAATTTACTGTCCTTGATAAACGCAGTACGTTGTCTGAAAGTGCCCAATGTTATTCTTATGGAGGATATAAAAAAATCAATTTCTTCCTTAATTTCCAACCGTTTTCCATGAAACTTGGTACGAAGCATAAGGTCAAATCACCCAACAAAACCAACACACAAAAGCTTGGTATTACCGGGTGGGTGGTGGGGGGGGTTGACCCCCATACAATTCGAACAATTAATTTAACTTTGTCTCTCTTTTTTTTTATTTTCAGAAATGGGATGATTATTTTTGAAAAAATAAATTATTAAATGAAATTTAGATAAACTTTGAAGGACATTATAGTTTTATTAGATATTGTATTTTTTTTTAATTTACTTAAGGGAGAAAGGTTGTGTCAGTCCACTGATACCGTTTATTTTAATTAACCACACTAACGGTGAAATTCAGTGCAGAAAACACAAAAACAAAAAAATAAAAAGTAATTTTTTATTTTGGGAGTTTGTTACTTTTTTATTTTTCACTCAGGCAAAATTCCAAAATATACTAAATGTTTCAAATAGAATACCGAACAGAAATATGTATAGTTATGTACACTTTTATCAATAATCAAAAGTTTTAGAAATTAAAAAAGAAATATATTGCACTCGAACAAAACAATTGATTCATTTTATCAAAATAATTACACAGCTGAAGCAATTTGCCACCAGCTGACATTTGTTTTCACAGAATATAAATAACAACTAAAGTTTTTTTCGATGCCAATGACAAACCTGCACTACCTGCCTGATAGAGAATTTATTCTCCTGTAAAACTATTTAAAAAACAACCTATTCGGTTTTGTATTAGAGTTGCTATATTGAATTTAGGAATCGGCGTATTATGCGTCGATATCACCTGGAGGGTTAACTGTTACAATTATACAAATCAATCTCCTTGAAAAATAAGTACAGTATGCTCAAACTATATATATAATAAATTGATGAAGTAATAAAAATTGGAATATAAATACTGAAGTGAAAGTAATTACAAAAATTAAAATTTTGTATCATATAAATAAAATTAATTTAATAATAATTTATTGCATTTACAATTTACAACAGTTTTTTTTTTAATTTATAAAGCTAAATTATGAATAGTGTAAGAATGCTTATGAGTAGTTTCTTATCAAGTTTACATTTAAAAAATTTATCTAAGATAAAACATTGGAAAATTAATGAAGAATAGTTGTTTTAGAATAGTTATTGTAGCCCTTTAATGAGTGTGCTAAAAGTACATTTTAGTACATTCATATGACGTAATAAATGACTTGTTTTAACCAGATAGTAATAGCTATGGATAGTCAAAGGTAATAGGCTGAGAAGTGAAAATATTTGACTGTGAAATGAATTGGAACATCCTGGTTCAAATATAAACCAACCCCCACCCCCTATAATCCTATCCAAATCTCAAGGTCATAGTTTTTGTAACACTGTCCCAGCTACCTGGCTGCCTCTATTGTCTGTTGCTGTTGCCAAAATATATAAATATATAAATAAATACAAAATAAAAACAAATATAAATACAAAATATATAAATAAGTACATTGTAAACTGTGAATCACAAATTTACTGTTTGTAACAAATGGTTTACTCCAAAATTGTAAAAAATTATTTACTTCAAAATTTAATACTTATTGAAACAATGTTTTATGCAACAATAATAATTACCAGTGCAAGCTAGATTTTTCATCACTGTGGCCTTGGTAATAACAAGCCTAAGCAAATACAAAACATTTCATCTTGATTAGCTATACCATGAAATATTTGATATAATTGTGAAACATTAGATATGATAGCCGTCCATTGTAATATTATTGGAGATCTATAATTAGTGGAACTACTTTTAAGCTGCACAAGGAAGGAAACGAAAGCTGTCAGTTGATAACAAAAATAAAACTATTTAACTAACAATGATTTTTTAAACCATTTTTCCCAGGATTGCATTTTTCCTTGAATGTACTTACAAATAATATTATTAAAATTAGTTTCAATGTAGAACAAATTTAAATAGTAGAAGATACAGAAAAAGTTAATCTATACCTAGTTGTTAAGTATGCAAAGTAGGGGTGTGCGAATATTCGAACTTCGAATATTCGAGTCTCGAATATCGCCGATATTCGGTTCGACTCGAGATATCTGACAAAGTTCGGTGTCCGTCGTCGAATATTCGAAGGTGTCCGTCGAATATTCGAAGGCGGTCGAATATTCAAAGACGATAAATAATATAAAAGTGACGTATGTCAAAGCAAAGCTATAGAGTTTCCATTTCAAAGTTCAGAATTAGGTTACAATTATGCAGCTAATTCAGTTGAAAACTAATAATATAACCAATGCTTTATCATCTGACTACAGACAGATAAAGATACCGATTCTCGATCATCATCGATGCCGAACTGACAGCTTTCGTTTCCTTCCTTGTGCAGCATAAAAGTAGTTCCATATTTTCTCTGATAATAGCTATTCCAAAAAAACCTTTAGAGGATAATGCAACATTCAAAAGGGACAATTACAATGGATGGCTATTATTTCAAAAGTTTCATGGTATGGCTAGTCAAGATAAAATGTTTTTTTATTTTCTTAGGCTTGTTATTACCACGTTAAAGTGATAAAAAATCTAGGTTGCACTTTTAGAGTGAAACAGCAAGTTATTATTGTTGCATAAAACATTGTTTCAATACGGTATTAAAAGCTTGGAGGAAACCATTTTTTACAAACAGTAAAATTGTGACTCACAGTATAACGGGATGTATTTTGACAAGAGCTATAGACAATAGAGGCAGCCAGGTGGCCGGCCCGGGTCAATGTTACAAAAACTATGACCTTGAGCTTTGGACGGGCAGAAGGGTGTAAGGGTTTGATTATATTTGAACCAGGTTGTTTCAATTCATTTCTCAAGTCAAATATTTTCACTTCCCTGCCTATTACTATCTGGTTTAAACAAGTTATTTATTACGTTCTTACTAAAATAGATACTTTTAGCACACTCAATAAAGTGTTAAAATATCAACTGTAAAAATAACTACATTAATAAATTTTATAATGTTGAATCTTAATTAATTTTATAAATGTGAACTTGATAAGAAACTACTCATAAGAATTCCTAAACTAGCATTATAATTAAAAGAAAATAAATACTTTAGTTGTATATGCAACTGTTGTAAATTATGGATTATTAGTAAATTGATATTAATTTATGATATGATACCAAATTTTAATTTAAAATGAGGTAAATGAAAGGAAATTAATGAAATGAATATAAATGAAAATAAAATGAGGTAATTTTAAATTTAAAATTTAATTTAAAATGAGGTAATGATTTTTACCTCAGTATTTATATTACAATTTTGATTACTTCATCAATTGTCCATAATTAATATGTCAAATTTTACTTCTTTTTCAATATGTATTATTTTTTTTAAAGATTGATTTCTTTTATTGTAACAATGGTTAAATCTGTTTTTGTATTTTTACTTTCTCCCCTTATACATAGTATATGGAGGAAGTATTGTTTTCCTCTAAATTTTCGAATTTCAGTTGAGAGGGGATGGATATATCCCGTTTTGGGTTCCCCTGAATCCAAAAATACAAATTCCCCCATACATTTTGAACAATTAATTTAAATTTGTCTCTCTTGTTTTTCTTTTCAGAAATATGATGATTATATTTGTAACAATAAATTATTAGAAGATATTTAGATTAATTTTGAAGAACTTGATAGTTTTATTATAGATTGTCTTTTTAAAATTTACTTAAGGGAGAAAGTATGTGTCAGTCCAATGATACCGTTTATGAATTGATTGGATTGAATAGCAAATCATATATACAGGCCCTACATCATTTAAAAGCCATGCAATTACTACATTTTTTAAATTAGGCTGTTCACACCCAAGTTTTGAAGATCACCTAAATGGATGAAAATAAACGCTTACGCTAATATTCGATTCGAAAATATTCGATATTCGAAATAGTAAATAAATATTCGATTCGGGTTCGATTCGAACCCAAATATCACTATTCGCACATCCCTAATGCAAAGGCAAACACAAAGCTATGATGTTAGTGGGGATTATACAATTCTTAAATAAATTTGATTTATTCTCAAAACTAACAAATTTTCCAAGAATGTATTTGTTTGTCCCGTGACTGGTATTTGTATCGACTTTGGTAAATCGAGTCTTGATACCAATACCAACATCCAGCAATTGGTTGTATTGACAATCAATCGGTTCGAGAATCGGTTATGTTCATATCTTTATCCTTCTGTAGTCAGATGATAAAGCATTGGTTACATTAAGTTTTCAACTGAATTAGCTGCATAATGTTATGCTAATTCTGAGCTTTGAAATGGAAACTTTATAGCTTTGACAGATGTCACTTATATATTATTTATCGTCTTTGAATATTTTACCGACATAGAACTTTGTCAGAAATCTTGAGTTGGACCGAATATAATATAAGGATAATAGTAATAGTTAAAATTATAGGATGATAATATCCTAGGATGATATAATATTTTTTTGGATAGATAATATAAAGTTGGTGCTAATGATATTCGCTAAAATGAAAAAGTTGTTAAATGACGAAATACTTGAATTCATTTTCATCCTAAACAAAATAATTCTTGCCAGTATGTAGTTTATAATATAATCTTACTGATAATAAACTTGTACACAATATTCTATTCAGAAAGTTAACACAAAGCATAGTCATCGTATATCACTTATTACCAGTTTTACAAGTTTTATCAATAATTAGCAAGTTTTGCTAATACTTCATTTATCAATCAATATTTTTGTATTACACCTGGTATTTACCTTCACATGGTTGAGATCTATCCATCTATGCTTAAAAATCATACTTTATGTGTTCATCATGGCAGGTAACCTGCATACTCTTTTCCCATTTTAATAATATGGAGAATAAGCAAACTCCTGTATTTATGAACAGATATTTATGAAACTTGGTATAAATAGTCAAAGTAAAAATATTTTATGCTAAAAATTTCTAATTTCAATGTACCCCACAGCAGCAGATCTGCATACTTTTTCCCTTGTTAATCTTATGAAGAATAGGCAAATAATTCTCATATTTATAGACATATATTGATAAAACTTGTCATATATATTTTTATTATGCAATATATAATAGCACACAGGTCTGCTGTGATGGGGGGATTGTAGTATTGCGTCTACAAACTTGTTGGTGCTAAGTAAACAATCCAAAGTTGTCAACTGTGCAACATTTAAAAGTTTTCATTGTATTGAAAATAAAGTCAACAGACTTTTCTAGCAACTTTTCCTCTCATTTTAATTACAAGTTTTCTGATTATTTAATAATTTATGCTTTAATAATTATATAGGTGACGAGTTTTCAAATAATTAAGTTACAATAACTATATAACAAAGGCTCACTAGAGTGGTACAACAATTCACTACTGCTTTTGTCTGCTTTATTACTGCTTTTGTCGGCCAGATTGTAGTTCTTTAATTTTCATAGCATATTCATTGAATTAAAAATAATTTGGTGAATAGTCATTAAAATTTAATCAGGGTTTATTTAGTTAGTTCGTTATAATTGACTTTTATTTAAGACTGCTAATTAAATTAATGCAGGACTGATTTTATGATTAATTCAAATCAATGGGGAGGGTTAGACTGATGCTCCTTGATGTTCCAAACATCTAGTTAAAGCTATTTTAATAGCCGTATCCATATGCTTGTATAAATAGCTTAGAACTTTAAAATAATTACTCCTTGTTCCCTGAAAAATTTTTAATGTATGACTTATTTACTATATGAATGATTATTTTTTAGGAGGAATAAGAATGACAATAGGAGTCTACAAGTATGAATATTATGGCATTTTCAGGTCTAGAATGAAGTAAACTAACCAGGATTCGAGATTAATTTTTATATTTTCGGATTCAACATTCGAAATTACTTTATTTGTGTATCACTAAATAGTATAAAAATCACTAAATAATAGTAATAGTAGTGTATCAGTAGTAAATTATGCGTAGTAAATTAACTATGCATGTTTCTGTGCCTGAAGACATCAAAGAATTTATGATTGCTGTTTTCTTAATTAACAAACAAAGGGAATGCATTAAAGAGACAGTGCGATATTACACAGGGCGGTGTGTGGACGTATAGAGGCTACAGTGCAAGGGCTGCCTCCGCCATTCAGGTTTAACAAGCCCAGTCTCGGAGTCACCAGCTCACCTGAGAGCAGACAACCTGGCAAGGCTCCCAACCACTCGGTCAATTGGGTAATAGGTGAGTCTCTACATTCTATGCTTGTGTACCTTTATTCAATTAAAAACTATTTAATGTTACAGGGTGCCTAGCGACAGGGAAAAGTAAGGCAATTTAAAACTGTATTAAAAAGTCAGGAAATTTCTACATTAGTCAGGGAAACCACTATTTTGTAGAGGTCTGCGGGAACCCGAAAATTCGGGTAATTGTGTGAACCTGAAATGCTGGGCATGCTCGGCACGTTTCGGATTTCATTTCACCCATCAAAAACGGTTCAAAATAGATTTAATAAAGGTTCATTATAAATCAGAATTAATGAAAGTATACATTTATTTTATATACATAAATACTTTGGGCAATTTTATAAAACCTTGATGGCACAACAAGAAATAAAGATATATTGTGTACTGTGTATTTAAAAAGAAAAAAACGTATGATTGGCTTAATATTATTGAGGGATTATTATTATTTATTATTTGTTGTTTGAACCTACTACACCTAGAAGCATCAGGCCACCCAATGAAGGATCAAATCAATCTTATAATCATCCACTAATTAAATTGAAAAAAGGTAAATTTATTAATTTTTTCAAATCTTAAAAATTAACTTTTTGACCTAAAACCATTGTTACAACTATTCCAAATGAATTTGTATTATTTTTCAATCATATGATTTCTTTAAAATATTATGCTGTTTTAATTATTCTTGTTTACATTTTGCACTGAATGGAAATATAGTTTTTTATTGTTAATTAACATGGTTTATTATTTTGGATATTCTGTCTGTTCATCGGACATTATTAATTATGTCCTAAATTGGTGTGGGAGTGCAGAACGACCATCAACTAATCGGTGAGGGCAGTAACGGGGATAGCGGGAACAACTATTAATTTTGTAGATCTTACAATGTGAATGTAATTTCAGGAGAGGATAGAGTTGAAATCATCAACGCAATGACTGGAAAAGCTGAGCTGGGTGCTGCATCTCGACTGTGCAAACAGAGCATGTACCGTCACTTTTGCAGTGTATATGAGAAACTGCCTCAGGCTACCGACCTCAGCTGTGACGTGAAGAACGAGCTGTATAGTGTGCTCAAGGCCAAGGCTGAGGACTACCAGGTATGCCCAAGTCTTCACATCTTATGTACTTTATTTAATTGATAAAAGGTCAATATTGGAGTCCCAATCTCAAGAATACCTGACAAACCTAGAATTTCAGTCAAATAGTCCGAAATTCTGAAATATATTTTTTTGGAGAAAATCCTACTGTATAACTGAAATATGGAATATTTCACATCTTATTTAAGGAGTCTATGTGAAAAATTAATTAGAGATTAACGTAGGGAATACTCATCATATAGTGTTCCAACTTCCTGAAATACAGAAATTTGAAAAATTTCCTCTAAACACATTCTATTGCAGCGGACAAGTACTTCTGATGAGAATTCCCAATCACAAACCAAACTCTAACTAGATCTTACTTAAGAACAGTAGAGCAATTTATGTGTACTAGTTTCCTTAAAGTAACTTGATCTATGAATAAATTTCAAAACAGAAAATGAAGATTTAGAGAGAGAGGTTACGTTTTGAAAAAAAAAACTTAGAATCCAAAATTATACCCAAGTCATTGCATTGATCCTGGATTTTGATGAAATATTATAACATTGTGTGAACCTGAGTGGGCGGGCGGGTTTGGAATGTCTCGAGTCTTATTCGGGTGGGCTTTTGTTGGACGTCGGGTCGAGCCCCTACCCAGAGTGCCTACTATCTACTAATCGGGCAGCCAAACTACCCAACATAATATTGAAAATAAACTCAAAGATTAAAAATATCTACCGAGTTTTGAACAATATTTCAAATCTTCAAATATGGATGGTCGCGACAGCGATATCAAACTGCAAAGCAATATTCACTGACTGACGTATTTATTGCGCAACTATACAGTCGACGAGACTTGAATCTCAGGCAACCAGCCGTCTCTCTGCTGCCTTGTGCACTTGTAGCTTATTGTCGTATCCACGTGTAGCAGCTTATGGGGTCAGGGTATCGGTCCTACTTTTTACGCAACGAAATAGTTGTAATCTTGTAAGCTTGTTTTTCAAAACATACAAATAGTAGTACAAATGTAAAATATTTTTATCAGGATTAGAGGTGTGCACATAGCTAATTTTTTCGTGTTGGATTCGGATTTGGACACTCGCAATATCACAGTAGAATCATAATTATCTAAGAATAAATTAGAAAAAAATCCAAAAAATGTAATCTCAGTTATTATTATTAAATTGGATAGCAAAACTATAATTTATACTTCACTGCATTTAAAAGTAACAAATTTCAAGATGATTTCTAATGAAATCAATAAAACCTTATATTTCGCCAATAAATTCAACAGATCTTAAAAGTAGAGATGTACGGATATCTAAAAAGTCGGATCGGTTTTGGATCAGATCGGATATCCGACTCCAATACAAGTATCCGGTAAAGTCCAATAAATATCCAAACTTTCGGATAGACCGTATAAAATCAGCATTAAAACTAAAAGATAAAAGCAAAACTTTCCGTTTGAGAAGTCGGCGATACGGAACACCTTGAAGCATATGGAAAATGTTGAAGCAGATGACAAAATTACACATTCATATCGGAATGTAAGAACGTCATTGGGCGGTCCGAGGATGTGGTATGATTATTTGATTCTTCAACTACGCATTTAAGTAACCGTAAGTTTAACACGATATTGCATTTTGAAATACAAGGCATAGTGTCATCGATAGTTGCACCGAGTATCAGATTGGGGTTTGATATTATTCCGTATAAAATATGTTTTCGGCACGAAAAAAACTTGAATTGTTGATTTAATATTATTGGTAACAAACCATCATAATAGCTCGTTTTGCGACGGTATTTCCAGCAAAAATAATACTACTTCATTTTGATCGTCTGCGTAGACGATCAAATGTTTCGTTATCACATTCTCAATTTCTCCGGGTTTGAGCAATACAGACAAAGTGTTGCCAAATTTACATTTGGCCTATTTCGTCGTTCGGTGTTCACATAACTAACAAATTTTCCACTTGTTTTCATTCTACATTTTTTTCTTTGTTGAATGAATTTACGCGTTATTAGTTTTGCATTTTTAGATCATTTTAAATGAATAACTAACTAGATTACGACGAGGTCGCATAATTTCATGGGTTTCAATAATGTTACATGGCCGATTAGGGTATTTTATCTGCCCAATATTTCAACTCTGGGCCTGTGCACAGGCCTTTGTTTGATAGCAGCTGCGATGTTGTCACTGCTTTTTCTAGTTCCTTGTCACCAATATATCAGTGACAGAACCATATCGGTGAGTTTCTCACTGGTTTAGAAATATCGCATATCCTTACCGATACACAGATAGCCGATGGCATCGAGCCAACGTCTGTCAAATCTTGTTCCTTTGTTAATGTTGATTTGTTTTTATCATTGTAATAAATAAAATAGTTGAATCATGAAATAAAATTAATAATTATTACTTATCAATCTATTTATGGTTTATGTAACTAATAAGGTGTCTATTGGTTTCATTTGTGAATTACTCCATATTAAAATTTGTTACTGGTACTTTTAAATGCAGTGAAGTAAAAATTTTAGTTTTGTTGTTCATCCTATGAAAAATTAATGATTGTTTATGTACCATTTAATACTTTTGATAAAATTTTATTGATTTTTGCCTAATTTATTCTTAGATAAGTGTGATTCCACTGTGTTATTGTGAGTATCCGAATCCGAAAACTATCCAATCTGAACTTGAGCTATCCGATCCGAAAAAATAATTCACTATCCGCACACCTCTACTTAAAAGTAGCTATACAAACCATGGATGAATCGATAAATAATAATTCACAGTTTATTCACAGTAAATGAATCACCATAAAATAATAACCAAGATTTGACAAACAACTTTGGCTCGTTGTCATTAGCTATCTGTGTATTGGGCAGCCGTGTTACAATATTAAAACCTGTGAAATTATAGTACTAGCGGACTCTAGTTATTTAATCTTAAAATTATATAAAAACTTACAATTTAAAAACTAATAACATGTAAAATCATCCAACCAAGAGAATGAATATATAGAATGAAAAGGAGTGGAATATTTTATCCTATTGCTCAAAACCACAGAACTTGAGAATGTAATAACGAAAAATTATATTAAAATAATTTAAGTTTAATTTGATGGTCTACGTAGACGATTATGGTGATTGAGCTTTGTTATCAAATATTTGATCAACTCAAAATCTCTTTATTTGAATATGTATGCAATGATCCATGAAAATAGCGTAAATAAACTTAAAAAAAGAAACCTGTAACCTAAATCCTTTCTAACCTATTCTTCATAGACCCTACTTGTACTAAAAACTGGCTCTATTTAAAATTTATTTTATTATGGAAATGTTGTTGATTAGTACAACAAATTTAATATACAGTCACAAAAATTAAGGTTTAATTTAGAGGTGAGCATTTTTGGATTAAAAAATTCAATATATAAACTATTATATATCCAATAACTTTTATCGGCATTATTTTAATCTATTGAGATAGTCTCCAAACTCCAGGTATATAAACAGGTAAAGAGTAGTATTATAAATTAGTTGCAGCTTTACATTATTTATAGGCTATTATTATCTGATAAAAATTAATGTGTTGAATGACTGGTTTAAAAGAGTCTTTTTTCTTTCATAACTTTGCATTACATTTGGATCATGATTTGCAATGGGTCCATGCCATAATCAGCGCTTTCATAGCATTTTGAGTGTTATGCTGTGTAAGTAGTTGAATCAACTTGTTTTAGGAAGAGGTATTTTAAGGGGTGTGCGATGCAGCAAAAAAAATTTCAATGCGATAAAGAATTCCGATACGAATCGATGCGATTGATTTGATACAACACGACAAACACACAACACAATATCCTGTAAAACAGAAATCATATAACAGAAGATAATAAAAAAACCATGGAATTAAAGCCAAAAAATATATTATTAGACTATTCACCAAATTTTACAGTTCATAATTAGTTTGATAATTTTTAGTTTGATAACTTTCAAGTTCCAAAGATTTGTGTTAAGGTATTTTATCTATGTATATTATATCGATAAAGCAAAGTTCGCTAAAAGATTTCCAAGATTCGCTAAAATTTTTAATAACTTGGAATATGTATAGCTAGCGTTGACGAGACAAAACAAGAATTATTTAAAAAAATTAATGTAGGTCTACAATTAGTAAAAATATATTATATATCTATTATAAACTACTAAATTAAATAAAAAACTATTGTATGACAAAAACAAATATATCTCTAGTTTTAAAATTTTGATAAAATTTCAAAATTCTTTTGTATAGGTTTTAAAAAATAACATATCTAACAAATTTGGAAATGAGAAAAATAAAAGATATTACTAGAGGAAATGAGTAGTATTGTAGTGAAAACTATGAATAAAAATTCAAAAAGTAATAATATAGAAAATATAAAAACAGAAGTAAACTGTTATTTTAAAAAATAGTTTTAGTATCATCCATTTCAAATGGTTAGTTTCTAATCAAATTCATATTTTAAATTTAAAAATATATAAAACTTTTAAAAATGAAGTTAGTTGTGATTACATATTTATTTAAAACTATTTAATCATTACTCTTATTTAAAAGTAAATTTCTTAATTAAACACACACAACTTAATTTGATTGCTTATTTATTAAATCACCTCAGATTAATGATTATTTAAAGAGAAAACATAAAACTCAATTTTTAACTAGATAATACTATGTAGAGAAATGTAAGTATTTGACCGAAAAACAAAATAATGAAGGAAAAACTAAATAATGGAGTCGCTCAGTCAGTTCCAAATATCAACAAACCCCCTTGTCCCAGAGCAAGGCTCAAGATCATTTTTTATTACCTACTGTCACTATTGTCTGACCACCTGTCCACCGCTTATCTCTTAACAATAATAGCTTACACCTGATTTAACTGAGAATCACAAATTTAATGTTTTTACTCATGATTCGTCATACTGATAAAACATTTAATATGTACATTAAATAGACAGTTTAGAATAATGTCAAATACTCAAGGTTTAGTTTTTGGAATAAATATTATTAAAAAACTATGGATTTTTTGCTAATTAAGAAATGCAATGGAAGCTGTCAATTGATACTGCTATGAAAAAGGAGCCATTATTAAAACTAAACTAAAGAAACTATGATTTAAATAAATACAATTCAATTTTGGTTGTTAATATGTTTTGATGTATTTTTTGTTACTATTGATGTCTGTTGTGTCCAGCGGAGGAATACCTAACCATAAACAACTTTCATTAAAATTGTAATCGTCACGTCACGTAAGCTTGTAAGCTGTTGTCGTGTTGAAAACTTCTCTGACTGGTTTTTATTCAATTTTGAGAAAGGATTTAAAATCAGTTTGAATAACAAAATAAAAAGGAAAATTGGATTGCACAAACATAGACATTAAATAAATTTGTTTCAAAACCTGAAAATCGGTATAAGCTATGCCATTAGGGTCTACACGCGCTGCCGCGCATCGGGACTCGCTCGATGCATCGGGGTTTTGATTACCTCTATATCGAATCGCGATTTGATGCATTGAATCGAATCGAAATTTCGATACATTTTCGATGCATTGCACACCCCTAGTATTTTACAATTCAACTATCCACTTCAATCTAGTGTTGTGATTTCTGATGAGTTTAATTTTAAAGCATGGATCTTTATTTCAAGCTCGCAAAACAACAGCTTATGCTGGGATTTTCAAAAGCAAATTTGGGAAGTTGGCTGAAAAAACCGATGGAGCAGGACCAGTTTACCTTGGACGACTCTGTCTTCAGACTGCCAATTCCTCTGCAGAATATCCTAGGGCAGTAGAACTCACTAAGTTCGGCATGGAAAATTAAAATCACGTAGTTATCTATGTATAGCTTTAGTATATATGTGGAAAAGTGGTACTGTATTTTATCAAAGAGTAACATTATAAAGAGAGCAAGTGTATTTTCTCCTTTTGACAAAAGTGTCACTTCAAAATATAATACCAATTACTTTACCCTAAGAAAACTCTCTGCCTTAAATTGTTTAGCTCATTTAGATTTGAGATCAGCTAGTCTTTAATTAACAACAGAAAGCATTTTTCATGCTTTAAACTATTCATGTGGTTCTAGTTTAAAGCATTTATAATTTATCAAGGTTCAGAAAATCTGTATTTCCCCATCATTTTTAAAATTTATGTTAAGATGTATTTTATTAGAGCACCTATTATGATTTGATCATCTTCTTAAGTTAACTTGAAATGACTTAAAAAAGTGTAAGGTAATATTTACAAATATTTTATATATTAAATATTTGTAAGATTTTTAAGCTGTGCATATTTTAACTTGTGATTTTAATTTTTTATCGCAGAACCTTATTTAGTAGTCAAATGTCGAACGAATTCTTTTTAATTTATTTATTTGAATTTGTCAATAAATAAATGTTTATTAGTCTATTATTTATATCCAGTTGCATGATTTTGTTTGTCAGATTCTCTTTCTGCAACAGATATTGTATTGTAATTTTTCTATTTGGTTAATAAACTGAAAAATTGTTAGTTGTTAGAGTAGAGGTCAGTAGTGGTGATTACAATCGTAAAAACTGTAGGACATAAACATTGTGTTACTAGAAACTAAGTTACTGTGCAAAGGGCTTGTACATATATTTAGTATAATTTGTTCCATAGGATCTCGCTTTTAAGTGTATTTTTTGTAAAAAATATTGTTTATTATTTCTATTTTACTACTATATATTTTAATGGTGGTGTATGTTCCAAATTGTTATGAAGTTCAAGTGATTTCATTTTATATTGTGGTACCATTCCATTAAGCATTTTAAATATTAGTAACTGAAGTTAAGTGAATTATCTATTTTCAATCACTTATTTAATCCAGAACTATTTTCTTGAAAGGGGTAAATTTCTGTAATAAAATGTATATTTACATAGTAGGGTGGAAAAATTAGTTGGCAAATGCTCAAAAATTTCTTCTAACATTATATAAGAGAAATTTTACTTCAAAATATTTATCATGTTTGTAAGTTCATAACTTATTGATCTCAACAGTGGTTAGAAGTGAGGTTTAATCTGCTTGTTGCCTTCTTGATGTCTATCATAATCATAAAAACATCTTGTGAGGCCTTTCCTCCATAAAAAACTTTTAGTCATTTTTAATAATATTTTCTGTTGTTACACAGTTGGAAGGTTTTTACCTATTTTAATGACAACATTCTATAGTGTTTGCATAGTTAATATTTTACGATATTAGTCTTTTAAGGAAATGAGAAAATTACCCCCCCCCCCGTATTAGTCTTAGTACAAAGAAAGATGTAATATCTACTAGTATTGCTCTTCAAAGTGTTCAAACTTCTTTAACTTGTAAATTGTTGCAATAAAGTAAATTTCAGCATAAAAGGTCTATGTGGTTTTTGCCTAAACTTTCATTGTGATTCAGGTAGGTTGTAATTTTATTTATGACTAGCTGACCCGGCGAACTTCGTAACGCCTCACAGTAAACACATGTTAACTTTAAGATTGGCCATGTTCTGAAGTCGAATAGCAATACGGCTTCATTGTGAGAGGTTATATATTCTGGGTCGCTGCATAGTGAATAACAATACTGAAACGATAAAACATATTAATATCATTCCCATAAAACAAATAAATCTGAGTGGATTAATTCACAATTTTCAAATCCAATCCAAACCCAAACGAAACCTAACTGTAATACGGCTTTTATAGGAAAGATATACAACAGCTGATTATTATAATAAACGTAATAATATAAACATTGTAATTATCATATAAACATGTGACTTTAATCAGACAGAAAATAAAAATATAAATACATAATCCCCCAAAACCGTTAACTATTAACGTGGTGATTAAAGCTGTTCATTTTTTACAGTACACATTTACTTCATAGTTTAACATTAATGAATAATTCAGATGGCATTGGATAGTAAAGCATACGGTATTGCTAATGGAAAGTAACCAATCAGCTGTAGCTAAGAAATCAAATGTTTTCATTGTAGACAATTTGTAAACAAACTTACTCTCCATAAGGTTAACATTAGAAATTTAAAACGTCATAAAATGGAAACTTATGGGGTTTTCAGACATACATTCAATTTTATCTCTATATATAAAATTTAATGTATGTCTGTCTGTCTGTATGTCCTTTATGCGTTGCCAAACTACTCATCCGATCGCCATGACATTTTAGGAAGTTGCTCTATATGTGTCCGGGAAGGTTTTAGTGAAAAAATATTTTCGAAAACCCCATAAGTTTCCATTTTATGGCGTTTTAAATTTCTAATGTTAACCTTATGGAGAGTAAGTTTGTTTACAAATTGTCAACAATGAAAACATTTGATTTCTTAGCTACAGCTGATTTGTTTACTTTCCATTAGCAATACCGTATGCTTTACTATCCAATGCCATCTGAATCATTCATTAATGTTAAACTATGAAGTAAATGTGTACTGTAAAAAATGAACAGCTTTAATCACCACGTTAATAGTTAACGGTTTTAGGGGATTATGTATTTATATTTTTATTTTCTGTCTGATTAATTAAAGTCATGTGTTTATATGATAATTACAATGTTTATATTATTACGTTTATTATAATAATCAGCTGTTGTATATCTTTCCTATAAAAGCCGTATTACAGTTAGGTTTCGTTTGGGTTTGGATTGGATTTGAAAATTGTGAATTAATCCACTCAGATTTATTTGTTTTGTGGGAATGATATTAATATGTTTTGTCGTTTCAGTATTGTTATTCACTATGCCGCGACCCAGAATAACCTTTCACAATGAAGCCGTAATGCTATTGGATTTTAGAACATGGCCAATCTTAAAGTTAACATGTGTTTACTGTGAGGCGTTACGAAGTTCGCCGGGTCAGCTAGTATATAGATAAAATATAGTTAAAACATAAATAATAGTGAAGTAAATTAAAATGTTTAAGTGTTGTAACAGAAATTTTTCATATCTTTATAAATAAATGTATTTATTGTTTATTTTCAGTGCCATGCCTACATTCTGTGATTTCAAGCAAACATTGCAGGTTTGTCACAGTTAACTTGTTTTTCTACCTATAATGTTTTAATTTGAACAAGAACACTTTACTTAACAGTTACAAGTAAACTATTTATTTTTAATAAAGGGCAAGTAATTGCAATATCAACTAGTGTAAAGTAACAATAATAGGTTGAATTACATCAACAGAATAAAAAACTATTTTTTCTTAAAAACCAACAACAATCTAGGAGAAATCTAAAAAAATTAAAATAACCTAATTTGATACACAACAAAAATATTTAAAACATAACAATATGTGATAAAATTTCTGTGAAAAACATTAACAAATGTTTACATTACTAGCAATTAATGATATGTGCCAAGAAGGAAACTCATTTAACAATGCAACTAATGTATAGATTATAAGCGTATATCATATAACATTTTTGAGCTAAATTTGTATAACACATGTTTTTTTAAAGTATTTATGACTCGATCCCTCAGTTGCATTGCCAAACGTTCCAGACTATGAATCTATCTGAAATTTCTTAACAATATCCATAGAATATAAACGTTTCTGAACCTCCATCAAAGATTTTGTTAAAAAACATGCTCAAATATAAGAGGGTCATTCAATAATTAAAGAGACAAACAGATCTGGCGTGAAATCTGTTAGTATAGGGCATTCTTGGTGCTTTTACAGCTTTAAGTTGGCATCACTGGGATAGGTCCTGATCAGCTGATTAATCAACATTGTTGTGTTTATAACCTTAAAAATACATTTAATGATGGCAAGTCTACTTAAAAACTCCACATTAGTTAAACAACGTTCTGTTATTTGTTTTTTACTCGCTGAAGGTGAAAACCCTCTGAATATAAACTCTAGAATGACTAAAGTGTATGGTGAACGTGCAAATTTTTAAAAGTGGGTAGAACAGTTCAAAAATGGCTGAGACTCTGTAACTGATGAACACCGACCTGGCCGACCAGTTGAAATTTCAACTCCTACACTTGAAAATTGAATTAATGACATAATTCGTGCTGACCGCTGAGTCACTGTGGAAATGATAGTTGAAAAAGTCCATGTGAGTGTGGGTACAGTTCAAAACATTATAAAAAACAAGTTGAAGTACCGCAAAACGTGCAAGATGTGTCCTAAAGGAGTTGACACGGCTACACAAGGAAAAAAGGTTGAGAGTGTGCACAGAGCTGCTGGAACGTTATGAAAGTGAAGGTGAGCACTTCCTCGACAAAATGTTAACTTGTGATGAGACTTGGGTTCACTATTATGAGCCAGAATCAAAAAGGCAAAGCGCCGAGTAGAGGCACACCAGCTCACCTGTGAGGAAAAAATTCAAAACAAGCATCAGCAGGAAAAGTCATGTTGACGGTGTTTTGGGACGCTGAAGGTCCAGTTTTTTGTGATTATCTTGAAGAGCAGCGCACAATCAACAGCCAGTATTACTCGGATATGCTTTTCAACAAAGTGAAGCCAGCCATGAGAGAGAAACGTCGTGGATCTCAGAGACGAGGTGTGATTTTCCAACAAGACAATGCACGTCCTCACACTGCTCAACTAACTCGAGAAAACCCATTGAAAAATGGGGTGGGAGATACTGCCTCACACCCCTTATAGTCCCAATTTAGCCTCTCAGTGATTTCTACTTGTTTGGCCCACTAAAGGAGGCACTACGTGGAAAGAGGTTCCAGGACAACGCAGATGTCAAAAATTTTGTGGGAAATTGGCTCAAACGCCAAGATAAAGAGTTCTTTGAAGCTGGCATAAAAAGGCTCGTGGTCCGTTGGAACAAATGCATAAATGTTCAGGGGGATTATGTTGAAAAGTAGTAAAAGTGTTGTTTCGTTAAAATAAAATTTGTCCCTTCCACACCTGTTTGTCTCTTTAATTATTGAATGACCCTCGTACTTATTATGAACTACAGAAGTGGAAAATGTTTTGTCCAGTTGATTAATCCAAACCATAGTTAAATAATGTTTGTGGATTTAATTTGTCCCTTTCAAATAATCCTAAATACAATTATTTAAAATAAAAATATTGATTATTTTTCTGAAAATAGAGAATAGTATATGCTATGCATAATCAGCAAAGTTCTGTAAATAATATCTTAGGAAGTATTCTAATGTGACATGAAATTTTCCAGAATATTCTAGAACCATACTTTCATAAATCCTTAATCATGGTACTGATAAGTAAGGAAAGTTTTACCAGGTACAAATTCATTTGTTGTTTCAATGAAAATATTATTTATAGGTTAAAAATAATAATTGTCAAGACAATTCTGTTAATCACTTATTAACAGCATGATTATAATTGGAGCATACTCTATTGAACACACCTACATAAAAGTTAACTGAATTATTTAAGTGAATATTAATAATCAAAGTACAGTACTAAGATTTGACCATTTTATTTGACATTTCTTGAAACGCTTACAACAGTAATAAATATTTGGTGCTAATGTATTCAACAATGATGCAAACTGCAAGCAACCTTGCAATCTCTAACAGGTATTGCACAATTTATTGCACATCTAACCCAACACACACATATACCATGGGAAGGAGATGAAATTACTTACACCAATGCACTTTGGAATATATGCAATATTTCACATATTATACATCGTGAGTTCAAATCAAATTTACTTACTAAATTTAAATTATCAATACTACTAGTAAACACAAGACTAAATTTATATACAATTATTTTAAGTATTGATTCTATAAATATTATTTATTTAAGTTACCTTACAAAAGAAAAAAATAATATATTAACACATTGCTGCGGCGACCGAAACCCCCGTTCGTCGTACGGAGCGGCCAGTGTATTTTAAAATCAACCAATAGGAAAAGTGACCCATACAGAAATAGATACTGTGTTAAAACAAGACAATTTTATTCTAATACAGACTCGTAGCAACGGTTGCGATTTAGTTAGTTACTAGCCTGAACACCAGGCTGCACTAGCGCTGTTGGGCATAGAGACGTTGCCGAATGGAACACACGGACGAGCAGACGACGGCGCAGACATCAGTGAATGTTTATCTCACTCAAACCTTGCTACCTTTAGTATTTGCTCATTTTAATTAACTAGGGTATCGGTGTTGTGCATTTCACAGCTTTGTTTCTCTTTCGTTTAACAAAGTCATTACGAATATATACAACAGATTAATTTGTTTTGAGAATAAATATCTTGTTTAATATATATTAGGTAAATAACCAGCGAAGATTCTAGGCCTGATTGGTCGACCAGAACGCATCTCAGTGAATTTCTTTGTTTTGCGGTAATTATTTGTAATACACACAACAAACCTCATAATATGTGATGGACCTCATTTTATTAAGAATAATAATTAAAATGTTTTGCTTAAAGCTTCAGTTCTAGTACTCAAGAATAAAAATGTCTTCCTCTAGCTTAGGTATCATTGTACTCATTTTCGTACAATGTGTACAAAACTTTTGCGCTCTTATTTATTTACAATACATCCGGCCTATTCGAATTGGCAACCTCGCGGGCCGTCTAACCCAGGCTGAAACCGATTAGAGCGCTTTTGGTCCTACTGGCGCGGCCCTTGGCGAATACTGAAACTACACGCTGCGAGTCTGTATTGAAATATAAATTGTCTTTGGTTATAACAAAGCTGGTCGTAGTTCTCTTAGATCACAACAGGCAGCACAATCTACATCGCCAGATGCACCATCTTGATTTTAACCTAAATGTCACCACTCGGATCTGAGTGGTCCGCAGCGAACGTGTTAATGAGAGGATAAGATGCATTTCAAACTAAAACGTACATTTTGTCATGAATATTTGTTCAAATATTGCAAATGTTTATCATCCAAAATAACGTAAAGCAAGTAAAAGGCAAAACAATTATTTTGCTTGTTTAGTATAATGCTAACGAACCCTTATTGTTATTGTTGTTATTTAAAAGAATAAAAATCCTTGAAAATAAATGAAAAGAATAAATATTTTATTGGAAATGATTAATTGTTTATTAAAATAACTACCACCTAACTAAGCATATATTTTACTTCAAACCATTATTATCTTTCAAAATTAGGTCTTAGAATTAAAGTGAAATAATTGGCTATTACTTTACTTTATTCGCTCAGTGTGCTATGCTACAGGATAAAGCCAGCACAAAAATATGGTTCAATTTCACTTACAACGGGAATTAAATTAACGCACGATACATACACTTAGAAAACAACAATATATACAGCAAAAGTCTGTACACAACAAGTTCACCAGTCATAGTTTCGGTGAGAGTGGATCGGTTGCTGGGTGTGGAGTGATGTGATCGGAGCAGCAGCCTTAGACTCAACATCTCCGTACTGTGCCAGTACCTCACTGTACATCTGTGGATGAGCAACAGAGAATAAAATACAAACTATACACAAATTAGCGTCAGTACCCAAGTATTCCTCAGTAGGATGAATTAAATACTTTTTTATTGGTATGTTGATTTATACAGAACAAACAAATTCAATCAACCTGTGAGATTTTTAGATTGTTACATGTTTTAAGGATGTAAAAGATACCAAATGGGGAATATATTTGTATGGAAAGCTATCAATTGGGAAACCTACAAAAAATACTGTAATTTCTTTATCAAAGCCTCCTTAACACGTTCACTGCTTTGAAAGAATTTGCAATCCTTTCCCCAAGGTCTGCTTTATTATTTTTTCAAATGCATTTAAAATTATTAAGTTTGTTTGTGCTAAATATTTTACTCTGAAAATATAGTCAATATGTATAAAAATTATGTATGAACATCTATGTGCGTCCACAGCCCCCGGCAAGAAATTTTAAGAGCATTGGTGATTGGTGATGAATGCTGCTGGCGCCCATAGGTGTCCTTGCATAATTCAATTGTTCCAAAGACCTAAATATTTTTTAGAATGAATAGTAAAACATCTACATTAGGGAAAAACAAAAATAAAAGGTAACAATGCAAGATTACAAGTATATAAAGTATTTATATATTGTACAATAATCATAATCAGTTTCAAGAATGTAATCACCATCTTCAAAAGCATCCTAATGGGATGAGATCTTAATCTTCATCAAAGTTATAATACAGTTGGTCAATCTCACCAACAATTAGGTTGTATACATTTATGTAATCACCGTCACCTTTATGTTTTTTACTGTTTGAAGGCCCTGGATTTTATCATCCATAATTTTTTCTATTACAACCTCACAAAACTACGAACAATCACCACCAAAAGATAACCAAACTCATAAATAGCAACATACTTAGGCAGAAAAACGCATAAAATAAATTGATATTTTATTTTATTATAAATGTAATGTTGCGATGGGCGCCATTCGGCACTCATTGGTATTTGCTAATATTCTGTATTTGTTAACACATTAACACTGAGCGTGTTAACTGCCAAACACCATAAGGCCTGTGCAGTAGGGTGGGCCGAAAAAAGTAAATTTTTGAGTATCGAGTTCTAATAGGGTTCAAAAGCTGGGTACTGTATAATACTGTGAAATGGCTGTAAAAAACATTTTATTAACAAGACAATCGCTCCGGTGTCCAATTTTGGGTTTACCTAAATGCCTTAGTGAGACAAGTCTTCCTACATATGAGGATGTTTTGTTTCAAAGAAAGTTATCAGTTGTCAGTTAAATCAGAATAAAAAAAAACATTTCATTTTCTCTAATTGCGGACAATAGAGATAAACAAATAAACTAGTCAAAAAAGGAGAAAGGAAAAAATCAGAAATCCTACGGGAAAACTTAAATAATGATTTGATGAAGAAGCCAAGGAAATAGGAATATCGTTGCAAGAAAATCTGATTGAATCTATTTCACCGACAAACCTCTCCAATATGTCTCAAATGAGACTCAGTCTTAAATCAACTACATTAGTGCTAGATTTGGTGTATCTGACAGAGTAACGGCGGCGATAGCATTGAGTGTGCTAATTAATCTCGGAATAATATCAGAGTCAGATACTTCCCTAGTAATTGACAAAAATAAAAACAAAGAGAATAGCAAAAGGCTATTAAAAAAACCTTGAAGGTGCAGACTTAAATGGAATCTACTTTGATGGGAGGAAAGACAATACTTTGTTTCAGGATAAAATTGGAAGTATAATGTTCCGTAGAGTTAAGAAAGAAGAACACATAAGTATTGTTCTAGAACCAGGGGTCCAATACGTGGGTCATGTAAGCCCAAAAGGTTCAACTACACAAGGGATTGCATAAAGCATCCTCACATATCTTGAAAATAATGAACTTGATTTAGATGACGTAGAAGCTATTTGTTGTGATGGAACGTCAACTAATACAGGTTGGAAAAACGGCGTGATTCCGAAATATTGAAGTGAGACTTCAGCATCCTCTCCATTGGTTTAAATGTTTACTTCATTTTTATAAACTACCGTATAGGCATTTATTTCAATTCTTTGATAAAGAGTTCACAGGACCTTCATCTTTCAGTAGAGTTATAGGCAAACGTCTACCAGAATGTGACAAATTACCAGTTGTGAATTTTTAAAAAGTAGAATCAGCAGTTATAGACATTGAAGAGCTGCAAAGCTAAGATGTTACACTCCTTAAAGATAAATCGTTGTTTTCACATAATTTTCAAATTATCATGATATTTTTCAAACTTTATACCCTGTTTAAAACTACAAAAACTGATTGTTTAAGACTATGGACTTATGAACGCAATAAATATGTAGTAGTACAATAAAAAAAATATAATAATACGGTAAAAATATCTATCCAAAGTAGCAAAAAATTTACTTTTTTAAAAACTTTAAGCCCAATGCTCGAACTAAAGATTTTAATTAAGATTTTTTATATTATTTTTCCTTTCATCTCCGTGAAAGAATATGCAGCTTTTGAGTCCTATTAGAACTTGATGCTCCAAAATTTCCTTTTTTGGTCCACCCTACTGTGCAGTAAATTAAAGGCAGCAAAACAAACACTTCAGACCGATCAAGATCACCACTCAAGATACATAATTTTTTGAAGGATTATGGTTTGAGCAGACAACCTCCTGGTAATCACGGAGTCCTCATCCTAGAGTGAGGAAGTTCTGTACTCCTTCAGACTGATAAGATAGTAGTTACATTTCTCTTTAAAAGTTTTTGGGGTCAGGCTCACTAGGTAATCCCAAGGAAGGACAAGGAGGAACAAGTAATAAGGAAACTCCTTTACAGTACATTATACTGCTATATCTACGTTTTTGGTCGACAAAGGAACTAAACTCGCTGTCAACTGAATATTTATCTAATAATTTTATTAGATTACATATAGTAAACAGTAAAAATCACTCGACGTAGTGGAGAGTCAATGGTTCACTTTCTAACACACTGGATGATCAAATTTGACCCATTCTGACAGTTATGTAAATACTCTGTAATGATATTTGAACTTTTTATCTCTTATCTTAGTAAAAATCTTCCGTTATAAACCGGTTTTTAGTGAAAATTGTTCTAAAACAAAATATTTTACATATTATAATTAATTACATTACATTACCTGGAAATGCCTCTTGATGGACTCTTCCTCACTAAACCCCATGTTATTTGATTGGTAGTCGTTAAAGTCACTGTACTGTCTAAAAGGATTGTTTCCTCCACCTACAATAAAGGTTCATTGGAAAAAGTTATACTACTTTCATAATGTATACATTTATTATATAAGGGCCGTAAATACCTCATTTAATTTCCTTACCAAGACTGGTTAAAAAACTAATTTCTTACCAAAGTTATTACTATGGCAAATAAAGCTTTAATTTGTGTTTGAGATGGACATCTTTAAGTAAAAAACTTAGTACAAATAAAAAACATCTAAGGAAGAAATTTGTAACTCGTATTCATTTTATTATTTTCTCCAGTGTTAACATAAACTATATGTGAAGTACAAAGAAAATAATAAGATTGTTCATTTTCCTCATTAAATTAATATAAAAAACTTTCTCTGTGACAAAATGTAACGATTAAAATATTCCTGATTTATAAGATAAAGAAAGCCAATAAGAGGATTCATAAATTTGCTTATAGTAAATTTTATTTATTCATAAATTTGTTTCAAAAGAGTAGAAATAATTAAAAAAACATGTACTAAATATTTATTACTTTTTTAGTGTTGGACCTAGTAAATATTTACACTATCTCTTTAGGTCAGAACAAATTTACACCACCAATCGACAATATATTCTTCTCTATGGATATAATATCAAGGAGAACAAATTTACACCACCAATCGACAATATATTCTTCTCTATGGATATAATATCAAGGATTTCATTACAAGCCAAAATAAGGAAAAATGTATCAAAACTTACGTGTTACCATCAATATGTTAAGGTTAAACTATTTTCATCACAGTACTGTCACTTCTACTACCTCCAACCTCTCCTCTCTGAGGAAATCAGTGGAATATAATCTAAAAATTTGAAACAAATTTCAAACCTTAAGATAGTTTAGAGTTAAATATGTCAGAAATATAAATATTCAAGGTCAGTATTGTACTTGTTTTTGTTAAAAAAATTATGATTTTAAATTTTTATGACTAAAGTTAAAGTTGTACGACTAACTTCAGTTTATTTAGTTGTATTATAATCCTCCTAAGTATTGCTCTAAAATTAAAAAAAAAATCAGAGGCAATAAAATGAGCTGTTAATTTTGAGTATAATATCATAGTACTGTAATGGATGTCAAGGTTCGCTAGGCGTAAGGAACCTGCTTGATAAAAAACCATTGAGATGAGATTGATTTTGATCAGGTGAGGTAAAATGAAAAGGTTCTCTAGCTGTGTATATTATATTTATTGTTAGAAACAAATAAAAACTAATCCAAAAATTCAAAGACCATATTTGGTTATCAGGCACTCCCAACAGCTTCAAATAAATAACTTAGGCCCGATTTCACCAAAAATATCTCCGCATCTCTAACTGCAGTTAGCTCCGTTACTGACTAAATCGTATTTCACCACACGTCGTTAGAGTGAAATCTGCCGTTAGATACTAACTGCCAAAATTTTACCAGTAAGAACCTTAAATATCAGATTAAAGGAAGAATAAGAATATTTGGCAGCGTTTTGTTTCCGGTAGAATAGGAAGTCGTCTGCCGTACGTTAACACAAATTATAATTTGGGGTTTTAGTATTATAAATTATTTTATAATATCACAATTTTGTATTATTTTTATTTTATATCATATTTTTATTTTTATTATTATATTTGATTTCAATTTCAAGTTATAATGGAAAGAACAAATTCTAGAAGAAGAGCTTATGAATTACCATTTGAAAGTGATAGTGATGAAGAGTATGTTTTGTTCGTCAACCTAGTTGAATAAGAGAAAGAATTGATGATTTCAATAATTTGGACAATATTTTGTTACTAGATTAATTAACAAAACGTGCTACTCTATCAATTTTGGAAACCATTGAAGATGAACTTGAGTTCCCAACAGAAAACATTTTAATAGCAATATTTGCTTGAGTTAATAGCAAAATTTTATAAAATAATATTGTTATAAATAGACAGCTTAATTATTTCTTTAATTTGGTGCTCAAAATCTCTATACTTATAATCAATCTCTTTACATATAATCTACGGTTAAGTTTATAACTACATTTGTCGTTTTGCCTACATAGCTCAGACAGTAGAGTATAAAACTACATCGTCGAAGATCATGAGATCGGTTCATCCCAACAGCAAGTATTTTTGATCCAGTGTGAAGAAATTTTATTAAGTTCTGATTTTATCTTCTCCGAAACCATAAATATAATATAATTAATTATATACAAATACAAATATGATTTATTTTCAAAATACATCAAGTATTGAAATGGCGTCTGCTGGATGGTTAAAAAAAATGTTTATTGTCTTCTTTCCATGAACTCAGTCAATGTATAGAATGGATTGTTGATCAGCCATTCTGTTAGAGCAGTCTTCATTCTTCTCCCTGTGTGGCATCTCAGTTCTTCTGGCAGTAGGTTATGCAGCTTCATGCCCATGTAGGAGGGTTTCTTTTAATATTGGGTGAGATGGTGAGTTGGGAGACAGTATCTTGTACCATGTCGAGTGTTGTATCCATGGAACTGTCTATTTTGTGTAAACGTTTTTCCATTGGCGTCCCAGCCAATGGCGAGCA
Organism: Nephotettix cincticeps; assembly: GCA_023375725.1. Lineage (NCBI taxonomy): Eukaryota > Metazoa > Arthropoda > Insecta > Hemiptera > Cicadellidae > Nephotettix > Nephotettix cincticeps. The sequence goes on from CM041791.1 coordinate 54,012,404, forward strand.
CAGCCAGATCTCATTCTATTGGATTTATTTTTTTGGCCCTCGTTGGCATTTTTTATTAAATAATCTTCATGTCATTATTATCATCTGAGAGAGAAGAAGATTATTGAATTCGTAGCATCTATAATGCTACAGAAACTGATTTTTGTATAGATAATCTTTGTGACAAAGGCAAAAAATGGTGCTTATACAGAACTATATAGGTTTAAAAAAACATAATGTCGAATAAAATATAAGGTTAGTAACTATTATTTTAACTTTATTGTGAACAAATAAAATGTTAAGTCAAGGATTATTTACATATACACTGTATAGAGTACCCTCTAACTTTTTAAAAGTCTCACAGTAAAGGCGGTCAACACCTACCTCCGCCCATGTTGCCAGGGTGAGCACCAGGAATGTCAAGGTTGCCTCCAGTGGTGTTATAGGTCGCACCGTAGCCAGGTTCGTTAGCCAGATCATGCAGTCGCGTGCTGGACAACGCCCGCGGAATCGGGTTGCTCGGTACTCCGTGTGGGGCGAGATGTGATGTCTCTTCAGCCACCTGGCACATTCAACTCCCATTATAGAAATACATTACATTGTTGAAGATTATTTTTTGGTTTATTGGTTTATTGTAGCTGTATTAATATTTTAAAATAACCTCTTAGGTGAGATTGAACAAAATAAAATAATTGAAAATAGACCAATGAATTGCTCAAATTAGATAGTCATCTAATTTTTTATTTGCACCAAAATCGTTTGGATCATCAATTTCCATATCTTAAACTATCAAAGTTATGGTGGATTGTGTTTTAACTATGTAAAAAGGTCTGTAGAGAAGCTCTGTATGTTCTATGTTAAAATTTTCGTATAAATCCTAGGAGAGATTTTTGGTTTCCTAAAATAAAAGTAAATCCTTAAACATATTTTTGAAGTTTTTATAGTATAAATGATGATTTTTTTATCTACAGGGGATAAAAGAGATCATGCTTGTTAAACTAAGTTTTGGTATACATAATAATATGTTAAGCACTTAAATTAACTTTATCAATTCTATTTTTCAACTTATTTAAAACAAGTTAAAATACTAAATGCATTGATTTAAGTATATTATAATTACTTGATGTGGATCCTCTGTTTGGGGGAGTTCTGAGACAAAGCCAGTATCAATACGGTAGAAGTTGATGAAGATAAATGCTGCTAACACAATAGCACAGCATAAACCATAACCTCGGAATGTAGCAGTGGTTCCTAAAAGAGAAACATAAAATTGGTTTAATTTAAGCCACAAAAATGTTTCATTAATAATATAATTATTTATTTTAAATAATAAAATTACAGATTTTTTATTTGTTTTCAACACGTACGAGTGGTATTTTTTACATTTTGATTGAGAACATGGTCCAAACCATGGTTCTGCAACTTAACATCAACCAGTTTTGTTAAATAATGGAATGAAAAACAATTAACTATTTTTAAAAGCGAAGTTAAGGCTAGCAAGTCCTCTAGCAATTAACCTTAATCACAAAGAAAAAAGTAAAATTTTGTAAATAAATTGCTTAAATTAACAAGAGATTAACGAAAATTAAAAAAACAAAACCATAACAAACAGCAACGTTTACGGAGATGGTAAAAAATGTATGAGTAATAATAAATAAAAATATGAATTTTGGAAAATTTTTATGATTCAACAGCAATATACCCTCTTTGTCAAAATTTCAAACATGCCTATTGCACACCACACTCCCCTAGCCCACCTGGCAGCTAAAGCTGATGTTTCACTTCCGCCCCAAACTGAGAACAACAATCCTCATTTTTTATTTCGTCAGGTAGGGAATTCCAAAGCATGGATGTGGACACAGCAAAAGATTATTGAAGAGAGTAGTCCGATGAATAGGAATAGAAAGAAGTTGAGAGCCCCTACGTCAGCGATTCCCAGACGTTTTGGCCCAACAAGTAGTGACCCCCTAAGGAAACAATGAATATTGAAGCCGTTTTTGAAGTAATATAAAGCCTTAGTTTTGTGTTTTGGGAGAAAAAACTCACTCATAGTCTGTGTAGAGTGTAGATGCATCATTCAGAGCTCTATTAGAATCTACTACTACGCCGTTGCTACTCCGTCTGCTTCTTCGGCTTCTCATCACGAAGATGAGCCATAGAAGTTAAGGAAATATGTCATTTACGCCAGCAAAAACAAGTAAGGTGCGGCAGCAAAAACTGCATTAACAAGATAAAACTTCCAAAAAATTTTTTTTAGACTGAAATAATATAGGAGTATAGATTTATTGTAACCACTCAAACAAATTACTTAACATTTATAAACTATAAATATATTTGTTGCTGTTATAAGCCACCCTTAAGGGAGGTTTTATTCTCAATATATTTGTAGCTTCACAACAAGCATAACTTCATTGCAAGGACACAAACATTTCCTAAAACACATAACAATCTGGGTACTTACCAAAGTACGTAACAAAGAGCCCACCGATGACTGCTCCGCAGCCACGCCCCAGCCCATGGTGTATTCCCTGCAACACTCCCTGTGCTGAGCTGCGGAGGTGCTGCGGAGTATTGTGAGCAATGTAGGAGCAGCAAGCCGCCCACACTGCAGCATGAGTTATACCTGCACAAAGAATAAAAGTACTGCACTTTCTACCCTTCGTCAAGGTGATTTATTGTTACACCTTATTTGACTTATCTTTAACATAGTATGCAAAATCTGAGTTTCATTAGTAAATACAGGCAAGAAAGTAATTGACAACCTTATTAAATATTATTATTATTTCTTTGTGAAGTTCACAGCTTTATCATTGCATTGAGTGATAAGAAGTTAAGAGAAAATACTTTTTTTCAATAAAAATCATATTTTTTTATTTTTTATTAGAACCAAATTTTAATTGTGTATTTAATATAAGTTGATTTATCAAAAATTATAAGAGTGGTGAGTCAAAGGCCTAGTGGGTAGCATATCAGGCTCCAAACCTGTGGCAGGCTGTTGCTGGTTTCGATCCTGCATTTATCATGTGATTATGTTCACCTTTTTTTTTTACTTTTTTTTTTTACTGAAAGGGGCGGATTTCTCCCAAGGCACTTCAGCCGTAGCGGCTTTTTGCGCACCCCTGTGTGGGTTGCGGCATTATCACATAGCGAAAAGCCATTGGTGATTGGCGGGATTTGAACCCGGGACCTTGGGCACCAAAGCCACGCGCTCTACCCCTAGACCAGCGCGCTCCCCTATGTTCACCTTGTATATTGCTAACCTGTACCTTTGCTTGATATGTCCCACTCCAAAATCTGTGCTTTGCGAAAGCAGACAAAGTGTAGGCTGAAGAGCTTATTGCTATTTCCTTTAAATATAAACCATAATATTCAACGTTGTGTTTAGCATTACCTTGCATAAACTCAAAGGGCAGGACCCACCAAGGATTTTTCAGATAAGAAATATATAAAAATCTCAACACATTTCCAGCCAAGCCAAGGCACAGCACCTGTAATAAAACTCCCATTGATTAAACAATGTTTATAAAAATATTTTAATTTATGAACTGCTTAGATTGGATTTGATCCTAAAAATATCATGCAGTGTAGCAAAAATATTAATCAGTTATTTCGATGGTGTTTAAAGATTGTTGAAATGAATATTTTCCTGATATCTGAATGTAATAATATAGATGAAGGGCAAATGTCTGAACGATTTGAGTAAAATATGAGTATCCTATAAAAAATGAATTAGGTAGTCTATGCCAATAACAAAGCCCATGTTAACACTCATTTTATTATATACTTTCACTTTCTGCCCTTATACATAGTATTTGGGAAAAGTATTGTATTTGTTAAAGTTTTAGAATTTGACCTGAGAGTTGATATACAGTATTCGTTTTGTGGTCTCCTGAATACAAAAAAGTGGGTTTCAACGTAAAGTCTCTGTGTGTGTTTGTGTCTGGATACGTACCCATGTTAATCATAATAGAGAATAGGCAAACTCCTTTATTTATAGACAGATATTCATAAAACTTTGTATATGGTTAAAACAAAAATAGTTTATTGTAAAAATGTCTACTTTCATTGTTCGTCACTGTTGCAAACCTGCATACTCTTTCCCATGTTAATCTTAAGGAGAATAGGAAAACTTTCTTATTTAAAATGGGTAATGATCAAACCTGTTACGCTGTAAATTATTATTGATTTTAAAATTTGCTGAGAACACAGGTCTGCTGCAACAGGGGTATTTTAAGTTTTCTGCGAAAATAATAAAGGTAAAGTATAATTTGACTACTACAATTGAAACCAGCTTAAAAAACTTAACTAATCAGTTTCATGAATTATTTGCCTACGATTTATGTTTCCAGAGATGAGTCAAATTTAATGTCCATGATAAACAGAGTACATTGTCTGAGAGCGCCCAATGTTATTCTTATGGAGAATGTTAAAAAATGTATTTCTTTCCTCACATTCCCAACCATTTTCCATGAAATTTGGTATGCCGAGTGAGGTCACATCACCCGACAAAACCCCTCTCAAAAAAGCTTAGTATTACCGGGGGGTTGTCTCCCCCAGTCAAAACTAAAACTTCTAAATTTGAATCTACAAAACAACAGTAAGACCAGTACTTTTTTTATGGAGAAAAAAATTCGAATTCTGAGCAAGAACACAGAAATGAAGATGAAGAACATTTGGAAAAAAGGTTTTAAGAATGGTGGTCCTGTGTATGAATATGGAGTATGGAGAATCTACCAAAACCGTGAGTTAAGGAATGAACTATTCCAAGACCCTGATATTGTAGGAGAGCTCAAAAGCAGAAGAATAAGTTAAGGTGGGTTGGATATACATTCTGAGGATAAATGAGGCGTGCTTATTGAAGATGTGAAGACGGTACTAAGCAGAGTGCCGAGAAAAAGGAGACAAGTAGGAAGACCAAATGTCAAATGGTGGAATAAAGTCTGGAATGATATGGAAAGAATGAGCCTTATAAGCAGGAATTCATCAGGGGACCAAGTGAATTGGTGACATGTTAGTGAGGCAAAGTACTTGCATGGGGACAAATGAACATAGCAGTAAGGAAGTGAGCATTTCTAAGCTTTTTATAATTTTATTATGTTTGAAAATTGTAGGTGCATCAACAAGGCAGCTGAAAAAGGTGATTTTTTTATTTTGAAGATTTTTGAGACAGATTTATGCGTAAATAGTACACATAAACAACATATCTAAAAAAATTTAATTAAATGTTTTTAGATATGTTTTCAACTTTTATTCTCACCTTTACATGTCCCATCTGAGTTATGAGTCTAAAGCTGAAGAAGTATGCAAATATTTCAGAGATATGATTGATGACGGAAGCCACACCAAAGAGTGTTGGAGAACCTCCATAGTCCTGCAATATAAAATCATATTCAAAATTCACAAAAAATTCATAATTCTTAAAAAATATCACACATCAATATTACTACATAGAATATTTTTAGCAGTGAGTATTGGGGCATTGCATGTAGCTTAGAACAATTGTGATACATAAAAATCCAGGAATATCTTCTACAGCTACATGATTGAGTAAGTAAACTTTCCTCACCTGTAAATGCCAAAAGAGAAATGTAAATATTAGTCCTATTCCAAATCCCATGAACCAGGAGACAAACAGGAATGATCCACATTTCACATTGGCAAAGTATTTGAGGACTGTAACCCATTCTGGGATCTCTCTGGTTGTCTGAGCAAACATTTGAGTCTGAAAAATTTACAAATATTAAATTAATTAAAAAACATAAAATTAATTATTATTTTAGTTTTTAGGAGAGCATCTTCTTACAGTAATTGCTATAGAAGCAGAAACAACAACACAATTCTCTTATATTTAGAGTCCAATATTTTTTTAAGTTTGCTTCCTCTTAAATCTTGGGAAACAATTAGTTCCAGATGGAGACTATCTGCTCTAACAGTCAAACTGTGTTCAGGCTCGGCCAGATGTGAAGACTGTATAGAAATGAGGTTGCAAAATGATAATGCCTGATGAAAACTAATCGCATTGGTAAGCCATCTATTCTGGCTTACATTGGCTTGCTTATTCTGTGGTAGCTTCTTTTTTATGTACTTAAGAATATGAACAAGTCGGAGAGTCATATTTTGCTAAGTATCAATATTTTCTAAAGTAATGTATTTGTTTTTAATTTAAAAAAACAGACATATGCCTCTCATATGCTACCTTAAGAGCATACACTGTACCTTGGACGTGACAGGTTGAGGGGGGCCATTGATGCTGTTGGTTGCTAGAGCTGGCAGATTCAGCTGTTGTGCTAATTCTTGCTGCAGATAGTCCTCCCTTGTAGGTTCTGGGGGTGGCTTCTCTATCTCCAGAGGTTCGGTGGAGAAGTCATACTTGAAGTTTATCTGAGTTGCACAGATAAGTGCTGCTCCCATGAGGACAGAGAAAGTCGCAAAACATATTGTATAGTTCTTCTCCCTCTCATCAGGGCCGCAAGGGTGATCAGGGAAGGCGGTCGAGTGGTCAAGGGCAATACCTGAGCAAACCTTAAGTTTTAGAAAACATCAGGGACAGGTTTTTGCAAGTAAAACCCAAAAAAATTCTGGAGACAGCTTAAACATGGGGAACACATGTATGTATCAACAAATTGGATAAAATTCCTTTACAAGTGGCATAAATTATGTGACCCAATCCAAAAAATGTGTGTGTTATCAGGTCCAATTGAAATAAAAAACACTCACTGTTTTATTCAAAGGAGTGTTATGAAAAAGTACATTAAATTTGTAACTTACTTAGAGGTTGATAGTAGACCTCATGCTATATCATTCCTCTTTATACAAACCAATTTATTAACTGATTATAATATCAAAATAATAATAATAATAATAACTTATAAAAATATCAACCAACTTATAAAAATATGCAGCTAAGTTCTTAGTTTTTTAATATAATATTTCCTGTAATATTTCCTCATAAAACAGAAGTAACAGTATACATAAACATAAACACTTTCAACGCATAGAGGTTGCTACATCCCTTCTTATAAGTACCTAATAGTCATCCTAAAAGGATGCTCAAAATAGGAAAATAAGTATATGTTCTAAAGTGAAGGAGTTATATTCTAGGTCATTGATAATAGTTGTTTCTCACCCACAAAGAACATAGCGAGACCCCAGCCTAGCGAACCGAACATTCTCTGATGGCCGTAGCGGTCGGCGTCCTCTCCCAGGAGAGTTATGACAGCTGAGTCGGCGAGAGTGATCGCCGGCGCGCTGAAGAACTCTCCAATCACCACAAGGAGCAGAAGCAAGAAGAAAGCCTTTTGTATATCCTGTGACAATTTATAATACACGTGCATTACATATTTTAGTATATAGTAGAGATACTTACCACACACATGGCAAACAAAATTTTTTCAAGGAATATGAGTGAATTATATGTTTGTTTAGGAAGTTTTGATTTGGGATAAAAGGAAGTGGAAATATAAACCAGTAAAATATTACCTTTATGTGTGCCTAAAACACCATTAAGGAAATATTCCAATTTGGAAGAGACGTCCTCAAAGAAATAAAGTGGTCTGGAAAGCGACCGTCTGTTAAAACTTTAATCCTAACTAACAAAGCAACCAGCATAACTAATAATATAATGGAATATTTTAAATGAAAAGGCGCTATCAACAACTAAAAGGCAGTTCTCCTTGCCTGATTTTTATTTATTTTTTTATTGATTGTTTTATTTTTTTACACAAATAGACTGTAGGCTATTGACGTGGTTTAAAGAGCCTGGCAGTACCTCCATCATCTTGGACTTCTCCTAATGTAAGACCAATATTAAAGCTGAGGAACACGCCTCTCTCAAACATTAAGTTTCAAACTAAAAAAATCTGATTAGTTAAATATATTTATCATAAAATATTTAACAGCAATCTGTGTGATTCAAATTTTAATGAACAATTTTAAAATCTGTAAATACAGTACTGTAATATTTTCTGTACTGTTGATTTTTTACCAGACCTAATGGATTATTATTATTATCTATCCACTAATAAATGTAAAAATATCATTCTTATCAGATAGATCACTTGTCGTACAATCCCCTTTTAAATGATACCATGTAAGATTTTGTCATAAGAAATAAAATCCCATAAACTGTTTGAATTAACATTGTTCTTATAGGAAGTGATTTAAAAAATCATATGAAACTGCAGCCTCTTAATGTATAGAAATCAAAGAAGCACATTTCAACTTTGTGTGATCACAGGCAAGGGAGAACCAATAATTAAGCGTCTTATCACTTTCCCTAAGATGTATGAATCCTGTGACTGGTATTTTGGGATGATCTTATATTTTGATGGTATTTTTTAACAGAAGATTGTTCTTACAACAAACCTATGTTGTAGAGTAACCTCAAAATAAATAAATATCAAATTCCGTAGGCAATAAGCTCGTACAAACTAAGAATGAAAATTAAACAACAAAATAAATACCTTCAAAACCACAACTTGCCATAATTTTTTCATTGGCTGTTTCTGCATCCAGTATGCTTCAGATACATTTATTACATAAACTGTATCTGAGTTTTTCTCTGGGATCTTTAAAAAATACTTTTAATTAGTTTTCATAATAGTTTCAAAAAGATAAAATAAATTGGATCGAATGATTACAGTTCTATTGAAATGTGTACTTCCAGGCCAAACAATTTTTTTAGTAATTTGTTTTGATTTTCTTGATTTTTTTAATGATTAAATTTTACTACTTAAAACACACCTACTTTCATATTTATTTTCCTGTATTTAGTCTGATTGTGATATTTATTTTTTGGCCAAGAAGGTTCCTTTCTCCTTGAGGTCTGGAGTTGAATAAAAAGTAACCACTGCATGGTAACATAAATGACAATCTCAACTATCAAGTAAAACTTTTAAAGGTTGTTTGTATAGATTAACTACTGTTGTTTCAAAATTTTAATTGATTCTAATAGTAATAGCATAACAAAATATTTTATTATTTATAAGGCTAAAATATACCAGCTAAATACATTGCAAACCGTGAAAATCAATATAGGAGATGATCTTTCAATATTACATACAATTTGGATGAGGCCAAGGGATTGACACTCCTTCCCGAAATTCCAAAAACACACACGTTAGATAGCCGGAATCATTTTCTCCCATTACTTTGTGGGACTGAATACTTATTTTCCTATCCGACCATAACCCTATAGCATTTTTGCTAGATTCACCCTGAATGGGTGAAGCTGGAAAAAACTACTGTACTGCACGTAAAAAAAGTACCTGTGTCCGGTAAACGATAGAGCTGAAGATTGGCGAGACCCAGTTGCTCTGCTCTTTCTCGTTGTAATTCTTGACGAATCTGATGTCCAAAGGAGACATTCCAGCGTAGACGTGCGGTTTGGCTGACCGAATATTGCGAACTAGAGGCTCCTCCTCCTCTACACTGGGTATTGGCACCTCCGGCTCTATCCGGGCCAGATGAGCAGGAAGTTCTGGTACAAATTCTCCAGCCTACAGGGCAAATATTTTGATAACTATAAGCTGTAAGCCTGTCCTTTGAACGGGTCATATAATTAAACGTTGAGAACCAAAATATACCTACTATCATGATAAAATAATAAATATAATAAAATATTTACAATGATATATAAATCAGAAATTCTAAGAAAATAAATCTTCGGCTCATTTAATACTAGCTAAAGTACCCATTCTTCTTGTGAAATGATAAGGAGTAACGTAATAGAGACGGAAATCGGGAGAAAAATTAAAATCTACAATTTTGGCAATACTAATTTCGATCCATCAGTTTATCTGTAAAGAAACGGTATCAGTGGATTGACAAATACTTTCTCCCTTGAGCAAATATAAAACGTCAATCTGTAATAAAACTATCATATTCTTTAAAGTTTATCTAAATATCATTTAAAAATTATTTATAGTTTTAAAAATAATCATAAAATTTCTGAAAATAGCAAAAAGTTCATATAGTTCAATAGCAAAATTAAATTATTGTTAGAATTAATTGATACCCGGTGACACTAAGCTTTTTTGAGTGATTTGTTGGGTGATGTGACCTTACGTTTTATACCAAGATTCATGGAAATGGTTGAAAAATAAGAGAGAAATTGATTTTCTAATATTCTCTATAAGAATAACATTGGGTACTCTCAGACAAGGTACTGTGTTTATCATAGGCAGTAAATTTAACTTAACTTAATTTAATTTAACTTTCATCAACATCTGTTCATAAATAAAGGAGTTTGCCTATTTCCTATATAATTAACATGGTAAAAGAGTATGCAGGTTTGCTGCTATGATAAACACATAAACTATAATTTTTAAGCATAAATGGATAGATCTCAACCACATGAAGCTAAATATCCAGTTTTATCCCAAAATATTGATTATTATGGGAAATATTAATTTTTCCCTATCCTCCATAAGATTAACATTGGAGCCCCACAATACAACGTACTGTGTTTAGATTTTTTAATATCTCGGTAACCGTTGGAGATAGAGAAAAACTCTAAGGAACTTAATTGTGTAGTTTTTAAGCTGATTCCAATGGTGAAATATAAAGTTTGAAATTTTTAAAAATTACATGTGAAAAATGCAAAACGCCTTTATGCTGTTAAATATATTTTCTACGCTCTAGTTTAAACTAGCAACTTAATACTAGCATAGATGAACGGATACTATACTAGTTTTGAAGGAAGTAGCCTAGGAATGACTATTATTGCTTATTCCACCGAAATAGAGGATTCCTCTCAGGGATGGGCTGGTCAAAGATACAGGAAAATAGGCATTAAAAGAGAAACTAATTGTTTAGTTAGAAAATAAATTTGTTATGCTTATTTTCCAATTCATGTACGTTTTATGAAAAAGTATAAACATACATTTTAGAATCAAAATAAATAATTTTTGTTCCTTTTGTGGCTATAAAAATCTCATATTATGTATTTAAATAAAATTTTCTTTTATCCAAGTTAAATTTCAAGGATTCGTATTTACATATTTACATTACATAATGACTCATTACTACAAGTCCCAAGTAGTTTAGGGTTCATTACTACAAGGTTCCACTTCTATATAACGGTTGGTATTGTGCCTACTGTGAAGAACACATCATTCATGGCAGATTATCTCACCTCTCTCTTGAGTATCCGCGGGACTTTTGGGGTCTCCAGAACGTACTCTGTGTGGTTCTTCTTGACCAGACAGGAAGTAGGAGGTGGTTGTATGAATCCTAAGGGGAGAGTGAAGATAATCCAGCACGACAGTGACGCGAGCAACAGCATCTTGCCTTTCTGCCACCTGAAAAATAATTTTGGATCAAGAATCAATGGGTAACATCTCAAGTTCATATTAGTAAAGAAAATCTAAAATTTATACAGTTCTGTGAGTATATCCTTTTATAATGTTTATTGTTTAACCAGTATTAACTGTTTACTCTTAATTTTACCAGAAAAGAAGGACTGTGAAACCACCTAAGCTATTGCAATAGAAATTTAAAACCATTTATTAACAAAAGAAGGGAGATGTTATATTCAAGTGTTTTGTACTTTAAATATGGCAACACTGTCGGCTCTCTGTGTTTGAGATCATAACCTCATCAAGACATGACTTCCGTAATGACTAAATTCCGTCACGACATTACCCTTATGTTAAACGTGTTTTTATTTATAGGTATCTTGAATAAGCTGGTGTTTTATTGAATAACACCATGAATCATACAGTTCCCTTCTTTTGTAATCCCTATGAGTTTTCCGATCCAGGTTAAACTTTTTTTCTTCAAAGTTGATGGTCGGTTAACCGCGTTCAAGGGTGTCCACTCCTGGATTTAAGGCTGCGACGTTGTCTGTGCAGAAGACAATGCAGATCTTGGAGGAAAAGATCCACTCGATATGTATTATGTTAAATGAGAATGACGACGATTGCCGTAACTGCAGACATGGAAAACCCCCACGGTAGGCAAAACACATCCGCAAAGCATCATTCGACATAGAACATTGTAAAAGCCCCAGAGTATTTACACAGAGTATACAGTAACACATAAACTGTTTGGTTAAAATTTGTGTACCCGCAAAATTATTGCAGTAAAATAACTGGCAAATATATTATAATGGCATTAATATCGTCATGTTTTTCCTTTGGTTTTACGTAGGGGTGAAGCGCACCGAGACAGCCCGAGGTGATTAACGCTCCTCTTCCTTGGCGTTATTTCACCGTTGAACCAAGGGGTGGATAATAACCACCAACTAAATCGTCCTTGCAGGGAGTGGACTGGACTGCACCACTCCCTGCACCGACCATAGACTCCCACCGTGCCGGCCACCAGCACCCATCAGCAATTGTGTCCCAAGAACCACTTGAAATGGCACCCTGTATTGTGATACTGTATAATCCCTCCGTCTGCAACCCCCTTTGGATGACGGATTTGCCTGGATTTCGAACTTGATTGAATAATTACACATTATTTAGATACCTATACAAAATTTCATTGAGATTTGAGTTCTTTTACCAGAGTAATTGTATTTATAAGACATACAGTGTAATAAACGCCTGATTCTGATTGATTTGAAACATAATAACAACTGTAAAAAATTTAATCTTGATTAAATTTGTTACAGAAGAAAATAATGAAAATTGTTCGATTAAATTAGAAATCCAAGCAAATTGGTCCATCCGAAAGGGGGTTTTGAGAGGGGGATTCTCCCAAAATATGGGTTTCGGATCGTCACATATAATTTGTTAAACCAATTACATTTATATTAACACAATTGGAATCAGCACAAAAAAATCAAAAAATTTTGGTATTTTGAATCATCCCTCCATATCACCCCCCTTGAGATATGTATATATTTATATAGATATAGATATATTTGCATGCAAGCCACTATTACACACGTACAATTATTAGCTGAGTAGAGCTCCTTAATGGATGTAGGCTATGAAGCTAAACAGCTGCACAAACATCGTTACATTGTTTGTCAAGTGGGCAGCCGCGATGTAATTTGTTTGATCACCTCTCGACAAATCTACACAACAGTTTTACTGCATATTTTAGCAAAAAAAGGAATTAGAAGTATTACCGTGATCATTATGATAATGACCTAGATATATAAAGGTTTTAGCGAATTTCCGATAGGGAAGAAGCTATTACCGTAGGTCTCATGGCAAGACTTAAGCCCCGGACCATGTAATTTTTACGTTTTTAGGGGATGTGTATTCCTACATTTGCTCGGACGAGTTCATAAACCAGACATATCGGTCAATCGGAACGGGTAGTTTGGGGGTGTTTTGTACTAAAAATTGTGGTTTTGCGTTTTGCATATGTAATTAAAAAATTGCCTTTATCTTTGACCATTAGAATCAGCTTAAAAACTACACAATTTAGGTATTTAAAGCTTTTCTCTATCTCAAACGGTTACTGAGAAATTAAAAAATCTTAACACAATACGTTGTATTTTGAGACTCCTATATTAATCTTATGGAGGATAAGGAAAAATTAATATTTCACTTATCAATCTATATTTTAGGATGAAACTTGATGCAATTAAGATCCATCCATTTATGCTTAAAAATCATAGTTTATGTGTTTATCATGGCAGCTAACCTGCATACTCCTTTCCCATGTTAATCATACAGGGAATAGGCAAACTCCTTTATTTATGGACAGATGTTGATGAAACTTTGGTTTCAATATAAATATTTTATTGTAAAAATGCCTACTTTCAACGTTCCACACACCAGAAAACCTCCATATTCTTTCCCATGTTAATCTTATGGAGACTAGCCAAACTCTCTTATTTATTAATGATATTGAGCAAATCTGTTATATGTTAATATTCATTTGGAAATTTTCTGAGTACGCAGGTTTCCTGCGACGGGGGTATTTTTTTATCTTGCACTTTACTTTATTTAAAAGCTGAAAAATATCAGTATTCCATTTGCGGCAAACGCCTTATACTGTTGGGGGAACAAGTTTTCAAATTAAATGTTCATTCCTTATTGACCCCCTGCCACAACCATTTCTAACTTAAAATTTTCAAATAGTAACGATACACAACATATGAAAAAGCAAAAAAAGTGATAAAACTTGATATCGCTTCGTGCGTTCCTGACACCATGCATTTCAAGGGCGTGTTTCTAAAAAACATGAATCCTTATTATGCATTGAGTCGTATACATAAAACTGAAGGAAATCTTTGCAAGTGAAAGGTAGAAGTATAAGGTAATTTGTTTGAAGGAAAAGGTTTTGCTTTTCTCTATATGTATGATAATTAACTTATACTCACAAGGATATCCTTTAAGAACAAAAAAAGGATCAACTACTATCACCAAGTAGTACAACATTTTCTTTGTTTGCCAATACTCCTCTCCCATGTGAATTTTTCCAAATCCTTGGAATCGTGTCAACACCAATGAACTTTTCACCAGCGCCACACGTAGCTTGTACATTCAGAGTAGCTTCTCGGTGGCGATTAGGTTTTGGTAGGGCCTACACCAACGTGAGTACAGTCACAGTCGACCGCTCCGATTGCCACATCTGCCTTGCCTCCATTATTTCATTGTTGGTAGATGGAAACTTTATCCACTGGTTTGCTTGTACTACTATACTGTCAACGACTTCACTCACAGTCCGAGAAATTGTTGCTTCATGAACAACGTGTTCCTACCCGATACTCTTTTGATAGCCAGAGTCTGCAAGGTACCGTAAACATATTTTCATCATATGAGCGGACGATAAAGGTCAACCCTTTATCGTCCGCTTTCGAGTTTTTTCAGTTGAACCTAAAAATCTTTTTGAAAGCCATTCCATGTTGTCTTCATTTAATGGTATAACTCTTATTTAAAGTCACGATGAACTGTATATAACCGTGGCTTATACTGTTTTACATCCCTCACGCACACAACCACTGCCACCACTTTAAATTAATTTAAATAACTAATTAAGGCACTTTTAATAAATAAATTAAGTATACACAGCCTTTCACTTCAACGACGAGTGTGCTACTGACCACACTCAGAATTTTCGAAGGATATGCTTTTTATTTTAAGTAAAAGGTAGGGATTATGCATTTCAATTTACTTTAATTTGAAGTAAATGAATCAACCTTAGAGGATAACCTTATACTCGACAAAATAAGTTTTTACTTCAAATTATTATGCATACAGCTGGAAGGATTTCCTTCGAATCCAGCAGGTTATGCTCTTTTTTATGCATACGACCCATTCGTATGCATGGGTCTTACATGCATTATGTCTTTATCTCCAAACCATTTTTATTTGAACATTAATTTCTAATGGGGGGTTCGTCTTAATACCCTTAAATATGTAAAAAAGACAGATTACTAAAAATTCGCTCCAACTATTTATATTACAATTCTATAGTTTTATAGTGTATATTTATGTCCCTTATAATATGACACCACCATATCATATTAAAAACGTTACTGTAAAATTAATGGTTCAAAAGCTATGGACTTGTCAAAAAATTATGTTTTTATTATAAAGCAAAACGAACAGTTTGTAAAATTGTTTTCCTATCTTCATTAACATCAGCTCAAAAAGCAAAAAAATAGTATGTTGAATCATTAGTCCAGAGAAAAGTTGAATTTACTGTTCTGGTATAGATATTTTAGTCTTGTTAGTTAAAAAAATTGGATGTTTAGTTTTGAAACAATACATTTTTATTTATATTTATATAAACATTAGTATATATATATATATATATATATATATATATATATATATATATATATATATGGACTTGTCAAAAAATTATGTTTTTATTATAAAGCAAAACGAACAGTTTGTAAAATTGTTTTCCTATCTTCATTAACATCAGCTCAAAAAGCATTTTACAAATTCATCGACCTCTTCGTGCACTTAAAAGTCCTTTCTTTTAAGTTCTTCATTATTTTTCGAACTGAAAGGTGCCGTTGATTATGAAGTAAATAATTATAATTATTAAATAATTATGGTAGTTAGTTTTATTAAAAGCTGAATCTCTTTAATTTACTAAAGGGAAGAATGTGTCAGTCCACTGATGCCGTTTATTTTAAAAATATTTCACTTAAGTGAGAAAACTCCACTGACTCGAGGTAAATACCTATAGTTCCCATAGTTGATTTTCTTTTAATAATGTCTTTAAAATGAGAAATCACTCGAAGGGTTTTAGATTTAAAAATTTTAAGTTGCTCTGAAAACACCCCATTTTAGGGGGCAGAAGCTAACCGGTGATTCGCGTCTTTGCAGGTAAACTACGTTTGGTAGACCTCACTTGACCTAACAGTTTTATAATGGTTTAGTCTATCTACATTTTACTATTAACTCCGAATATTTATATTTTACAAAAATTATATTTTACATGTACACAGCTAATTCCATAAAGATGAAACAATTTTCACGAAGGTTTTTGTTTATTGTATTATCAATAATAACAATTACTATATTGTTTTATATAATTATTGTATCAAACAATAACTATTGTATTTTTAGTCCTGTGTACGTTGGTACCAATCATTTACCGTTTTTATACTTTAAGGATATTCTAAAATGTTTGGTTTTAATACACCAAAATTGAGTAATTAATGTACTAGATCAATAACATTCACATCATAAGTAAAATGTTCAAAGTGAGTCAAAAATGACTGATACGTAAATGTCAAAATTCGCAGAAAATAATTACCTTTACATGTGTGATAGCAAATAAATGGAAAAATGTGTGCCGATAGCAACATTTCAGGATTTTAAATTACTTATAAATATATATTACGGTAATGTAAATTTATACATCACGTGTAAACGAATGGTGTATATATTCATAACACGTATATCGGTATACATTGTAATATTCTAGAGGTTTCGTTTGAGGAACGTAATTAAATTAATTGTATAAAAGATATAATGGAATTGAGGTAAAGCAAGAGCAAGTCAAAACGTCTGATGTGAGAGTGGTTAAAAAAGACATAAATGTAGGATGTTTTCTAAGTTTCAGATTTAAGTAGTATTTAAACCTACCAAAGCTGTACCTAGTATGTATATATACGAACCACATTAAATTCCACATAATAATTACGTAAGGTTATTTAAAGGGGAAATTTTGTAATTAATTTGAACGTGTTAAAATTTGGTAATTTACCAGTGGTATTGCTGAAAAAGTTATCTTTTGCGTTAGTGCCATTCTTGCTCAAATCAATGAAATGCCCTTTGATTCTACTCCTTTTGTGTCACCAGAGTCAAATCAGTTAAAAATGGGTTTTTATTGATTTCGTAGAGATTTTTTGAATACGTAGAGACCGAAATGCACATGTAATTGAGAGGTATACAAAATGTTGACTTTATTTTGTGTAGCGAAAAGCGGTGCAAAATTGGGACATACTTTTCATGCTTTGCCAAATCAATATTGGAGCTAAGTGGAAGTGTAGATCTACCTGGTTTGGCAATCGGCTTACGCTATTGGCGGCACGGTATACTCGTGAACTACGCCTTGCCAACCCTTTATACGAGGAGATTACAGAATTATTAGAAAATAAATAATGTATCTGAGAAATAAATATACAAAGGTACACTTAAAGATCAACATGCAGGGAATGTTTGGCACCGAGAACTTACTAACAACTAATATAATCGGAGATATATTAGCAAACATAGCGTTAATTTTTATTTAAAACACTTAATATGACTAATAAAAATACACGTGACTGCCACATTCAAGAACAACCTTGGAAATAAAGCATATAACCGGGATATAAAATTATTCTGATCGATTCTAGGTTACAAATAAAAAGAGTTTAAAAAATTAGTTAAATTTAAAAAGTTAACCATTTCTCACCTGTCTGCGAGACTGCCCCAAAATGGCGCTGCCAAAAATTCGACAAAAGGCCTGGAACCGATTAAAAGTCCGCACTGTCCTGGATTCATTCCCATTTGCTTGAAATACACTCCCATCAGCGGGAAGAGAGAGCCGAACGCCGAATAAAAGAAGAAATAAAACGTCTTGACTGTCAAAAGTTCTTGGTCGACATCGCCGCACAGGAGCTCTATGATGTCGGATTTCCCGCGGATCTTGTGGGTGGCTTCCTTCGGCTGCGGGTAAACGTTGGGGTCGACCTCTCCCAGAGCCTCTGGGTCGACCTTGGGTCGTATCCCCGGCTGATTGATGGGAATGGACCCCGGGTTACCTCCGTAGCCGTCCATGGTTCGTGGGCGACTGGGGTCGATACAGTAGCCACCCCTCTGGAGGGTGGACTCGTCCTGATCAATAGACGCCGTCGACGACCGCTCTGAAACACAGCGTCGATCGTCACTCGATCTGGACGAAAAAATTTTGAATCACAAATATATTGTTTTCGATAGGAAATTATTACATTTCCTGAGGTAAATAAATTTTATAGATGACGGTGAAGTTCATGATAAGAAAACAGTTTAACTTTCCCTGTAAAAATAATGTAGCTGCAACAACGTTAAGCCAGAAATTAACACAATTTAATCTTAAAACCACGAGTCAAATAATTCATTTCAACCATAATTAAATTATTTTATCTAATACCACAACAGGCGGTAGCATTAGTAAAAATAATAACCTCTACATTAATACTAATTACCTGATGGTTTTCAGAATTCCAATACATGATATAAAATCCATACGATGAATGAGGAAATTATATAAATATGTGGTTCTCATAAAAAAAGCTTGCGTGAATATTTTTGTGAGAACGGAAACTTTTAAGAATTTTAAAGTTCTAACCAAAAAGTATAGAGGTTATTAGGAATTCATTATTTTTATTTTCAATCGGGGTATTGCTGGGCTACTAAACCAGCTGTTGGCCGTTCATATTTATTAAATCACACTTTTCTCACTTTTACACTCTTTTTAGAAGATGATATTTGTCTAAAGGATACTACGTATATTATTTGTATGATATAAACCCTATACGAACACGGACACAATGAAAAACCAAAGTAAAATGTGCAAAGATATTTTACTATTTCAGCATTAGTTTACTCTTTTACGCAGAGTAATGTCATAAGTATGGTGGTATTTTGCTTTTACGCAGAGTAATGTCATAAGTATGGTGGTATTTTGCTTTTACGCAGAGTAATGTCATAAGTATGGTGGTATTTTGCTTTTACGCAGAGTAATGTCATAAGTATGGTGGTATTTTGCTTTTACGCAGAGTAATGTCATAAGTATGGTGGTATTATGCTTTTCTGTTTGTGATTATTGTGACATTAGGCCTACACAAAGAGACAGAACCTTTTGTACACGTCAGCCGATAGGAGTTTTGGGCACCGCTGATTGGAGTTGCAGGATTCCCCAGTCTTAGCCTAAGACTCTTTATGAGTACCCCCGCTCCTGCGAGGGTGATGTGGTGACTCCACCGTTAGGCGGTGTATACCCAAACTAAACCCACTTTCCCCATCCGTCCAGACGTGTATGAACAATTAACATACGGGCAAATGGAGTCCATTGGCCCGGTCTCCATTAGTGACTTGTAATCGCGATAATTTTTTTCATTGAAAAATTGTTTCTAATACAAGTGTACCCAGATGCAAATGAAAATAGTCGCGATTAAAATATGCAGCTTGACCTATTTCCGCCGCGACGCGGTTGTCGCTCGACGGAATAAGATCACTCGAGCAGGTATGGACCTGCATCCTGTTGCGAGAGTTCAGTCGCAGTTCTGAGAACACAGCGAAGTGACTTGTTTGGTTAGCTGTCTGCATTGTTCGTGTGCTTAAAATGTCTTACGATAAGTTTAGTAGTTTAGACGAATGCATATTAAGTGTTAATTTATACTAAAACTACTTTCAGACATTCTGTAATACTGGAAAAACTTTTCAGGGTGCTCACACATAAGTCCTGAAATAACTTGTAGAACTGTTCTTTCAAGAAGCTATGACTTGTTATTGGATGAACCCAATAACGGTGTTTGCGACGTTTACTTTTTGCTCGGAGCAAAAGAGCGAAATCACCAAACGTGGTTTCAACTACATCCATTTGTAAAGAACGAGCTAGCTCCTCCAATAGGTAGGTAGGTACCTATAGCACCAGTCTGCGACTCTCCATGGTACTAAGAGTTGAGCCCTTATCTACCTCACGAAACGTACAGCAGAAGATCAGCGATCTCTCATTCAGGCGGCTCTCGTTTCAGGCAATATTTAAAATTTAAATTCTTCAAGCGTATGTCATATAATTAATTTAATTAATTTTATTTCTCAGTGGGCAAATTCAGTGCATCACATAAACATACATATATCTTCATATTTTATCTGAACTGTGAAATTGTAATTGGGCTTGTCCTGTATTTTTGACATGTAAGTAAATAAATAAATGAATATAGGTTTTCTTTTCAGTCAAAATCCTCAACATCAATGAGAAACGATCTCTCACATGACAATTAATTGTCATTTTCTTTATTTCTTTTAGCGAATTTCCCATAGGGAAGAAGCTATTACCGTAGGTCTCATGGCGAGACTTAAGCCCGGGACTATGTTATTTTTCGTCTTTACGTGCCCAGAGACCAAAAACAATAGTCATTAAAATTTATATATGTGTATGTATACAGGGTGATTGATTTAAATGTGCCAGCTGTTTTATTCAAAAATTATAAGAGATATCCAAAATCTTAAATTGTAACTGCCATGGTTTTTTATTTAAAAAAAATTTTGTTGACTTGAAAAACAATTTCCGGTCATTTTTCCTATATGGCTGCAAACTTTAATTGTTCTTATGGAACACCCTACATTTACAATGTATTCCGGTAAAACATGTTATTTTAAGACAGTTTTATTTTGTGCATTTTTCAATAAACCTAACCGTTTTGAAGATAATAATGGTTAAAGTTGTAAAATGTCGGCATGAGGGCAAGTTTTCGATGTAAGCGTGCCAGCTGTTTTATTCAAAAGTTATCATAGATATGGAAAAAAATTGTAACTACATTGGAATTTTTAATCTCGGTTGATTTAAAAAATACTGCCATTTTTTCAATATGGCCACAAACTTAAATTTGTCTTATAGAACATTCTGTATTTTTTTATGAATTCCGGTATAAAATGTATTTTTAAGACGGGTTTACTCTTGTCTTGTGTATTTTACCATAAGCCCAACCGTTTTATAGATGATAACAGCATATATGTGCTTAAGGTAAAAATAAATAAGAGATATGGTTTCAGCAAAAAAATTATTGTTGCACTATGAGTCAACCTTTACATCAACCAAAAGACATTTTGTGCATACATTATTTATCAAGAGATGGTTAAACATTTAGGGCACACTGTTTGGCCTTAATGTTTTTATTTTCTACAACAGGTGTTCAAAATGAAATTCATTTTGTTCCATATAAATACGAGCTCTTTTAAAAACACTCTTTGTTGCATTTCTTATCATCTCTCGTGGGATCGTTCTTATGGTGACATAAACTTTCTCCTGAAGTTCATTAACAGACGCACACTTATTTTTATACACTTCATTTAATGAAGTGTATAAAAATACGTTAACAAATTTTTTCGCGTAGCCCCATAAGAAAAAATCTATTGGGTAAGATCTGGGGAACGAGCTAGCCACATAATGGGTCCATTGTTTGCTATCCACTTGTTTGGGAAGTACAAATTTAATAAGTCCGCCACTTCACCAGTGTTATGAGGTGTTGCTGAAAATACAAAATTTGCCTCAGTACAAAAAGAAAATCTTCCAAGCAATTTGCTAGAGCCTCTGACAGGAACTCAATGTACCTAGGTCCATTTAAATTCCCATCATAAAATCTAATTGCAAGGACTTTGGAACTTAGTAGGGCGCACCAACAGTTAATTGAAAATCTTTGTTGAGGACAAGTTTCCACTAATGTAATTGGTTTTCTTGGGACCAGTTATGATTATTTTTCCAGTTGAACATGTCCCTATTGGAGAAGTTCGCTTCGTCTGTCCAAATAATGTGAGCATAGAAAGAGTCTAATCGCCCAGCCTTAGTTAAAAGCCACTCACAAAACACAAATCTGCGAGCCTCACCACCAACTTGCAACGTTTGAACTGAAGTATACCTGTAATCGTGGTACTTATGTTTTTGTTAAAACCTTTTGCATTCGATAATATGGAATTTCTAACATCAGAGATGCCTCATGAGATGTCTTATACTGATTTTTGGATTTAATTCAACACAGGCTAAAATTAGGGTTTCTTCTTCTTCTGTTATTTTTGATTCACGTGGTTTACGTTTCACCGCGAACGAACCAAAATTATTCTAGTTTTTCATAATTTCAGAAATAAGTTTTCGACTTGGAATTTGTCTATGTGGAAAACGTTCTGCGTATACTTGAGCTAATAAAGTAGAATTTTAATTACTATTAATAAAACATTCAACCATGTCTAGATTTTCCTGATTGGTGTACTCCATTTTAGCTCAAATTTTATACTTACTTCCATATATACTTGCATATTGAAACAAAACCTAAAATACGTATTTTGCAATTACTTAATTTCATTAAAATAAAATAGCACATGTAAAACACACTCGTACATAAACTTGTATCAACTTATACATAAACTTGACCATGAAGTAGATGGTGTACATTGTTAAACAGCTGATTTCAGTTATTCATAAAAAACAGGTGATTTTTATTAGCAGTCAGCAAAGTTTAGTGTTAAAATAATAGTAATTTAATAATAAAACGTTTAAGTTTATGGAAAAATACATGAGGTTAAACCACCATAAAATTACCATTTATACCGGAATGCGTCATAAATTCAGGACGTTCCATAAGAAAAAATTATGTTGGTGGAAAAAATGGAAAAATGTATTTTTTTCCAATGAACCACAATATTTTAAATAACAAAATGTAGGCAGAGTCATTATTTTTTCATATCTCTTATGATTTTCTAATAAAACAGCTGGCACGCTTACATCGAAAACTGACCCTCATGCCGACATTTTACAACTTTAACCATTATTATCTTCAAAACGGTTAGGTTTATTGAAAAATGCACAAAACTAAAACTGTCTTAAAATTATATGTTATACCGGAATACATTGTATATATAATTAAGGGTTTCAGCAATATTGAAAAAATGGCTGTAAAAAATTTTGTTGACTTGAAAATATTTTTTTTTAATTTTTAAAATAAAAAAATCCATAGCAGTTACAATTTAAAATTTTTGATATATAAAAATGAATGTATGTATTTATGTCCCTTACACGTTGCCAATCGCAATGAAATTTTAGGAAGTTGCTCTTTATGTGTCCGATAAGCTTTTAGTGATAACTATTTTCGAAAACTCCATAACTTTCCATTTTATGGCGTTTTCAATTTCTAATGTTAACATTATGAGGACTACGTTTGTTTAAACATTTTCTACGATAAAACATTTGATTTCTTAAGCTACAGCTGTTTGATTACTTTCCATTAGCAATATAAGCATATTGCATAGTAAAGCTACTATCCAATGCTTATGAATCCACTCAGATTTATTTGTTATGTGGGAATGTTATTAATATGTCTTATATCAATCACCCTGTATGTGTGTCTGTGAACACGATAGCTCTCGTAAAAATGGTCCGATCGAGACCAAATTAAGTAGAGACGTGTATTCCTACATTAGCTCAGACGAGTTCGTAAGCCAGACATATCGGTCATTCGGAACGGGTAGTTTGGGGGGGTTGTACTCAAAAATTGGGGTTTTTTGCGTTTTACATAAGATATATATTATGTAGTTTTAAAAAGTTTCAAATTTTATTCCTCACCATTAGAATCAGCTTAAAAACTACACAATTAAGTTCCTTAAAGTTTTTCTCTATCTCCAACGGTTACCGAGATATTAAAAAAATCTAAACACAGTAGGGCCTACGTTGTATTTTGGGGCTCCAATGTTAATCTTACGGAGGATAAGGAAAAATTAATATTTCACTTACTAACCAATAGTTTTGGATGAAACTTTGTATTTAGCTTCATGTGGTTTGAATCCATACGTTTATGCTAAAAAAACCATAGTTTATGCGTTCCTCACAGCAGCGAACCTGCATACTCTTTCCCATGTTAATATTATGGAGAATAGGTGAACCACTTTATTTATGGACAGATGATGATGAAACTTAGTATAAATTGTCAAAATAAAAATGTTTATACTAGAAATGCTTGTTTTCAGTGTTCCTCACAGCGGCAAACCTGCATACTCTTTCCCATGTTAAGCTTAATAAGGAGAATAGGCAAATAACTAACTGATATATTTATCGACTGATACTGATAAAACTTGACATATATTGTTGTTATTATATTATTGATTTTTAAATTCACTGAGTACGCAGGTCTGCTGTGACGGGGTATTATATCCATCAAAGGATCAAAAACTGTGATATTTAGCAAATTTCCTGTGGAAAAGTGAGCTATTCACATGACCCGCATGGTGACAGTAAGCCCAAGGGGGGCAGCCGAATTGAAACACATTAATTGGGTTCTGACAAAGGGTCGAACTGATATGCTCATTTGCTCATTATTGAAGATGAAGAAGGGTCAACTAGGAGCCCCCACGGCCGCCCGGTCAGATAGCGGCCTCAAAACGAGGGAAAAGGGATGAAATGCCCAAGCAACCCAGGTATATAAGATTTCAGAAAATAAGACGTTATGGATATGTAAGTTCAGAATGATTTAAGAGCCATATAATTATTGTTACAACAATAGGCCAACAAAAAGAATGTTATTATTAGTAACTGGTGACTGAGCGTTGCTCGGTGAAATATATAAAGACTAGACCTAAACAACATGTATTTATAAATAACTCCATCTAAGACTACTTTTTATTGTTTAATACAATTACTTCAAATAAGAATAAAGATTTTTTATACATAATAAACATTTAACATAAACCACTTGTAAACTAAGTTACCAAAACTTGAAACGGAAAAAATTGTGAATTGTGTCCCACCCGAGAATCATTGAATTATTGGTAGTTCTCCGCGCTATCAATCCAGCCACAGCGGCCGCTCGTACCGCCGAGCTTATTTTACTGGACTACTTCATGCAAAACTGTCGTTTTCTGTCAAAAAAACAAAATGTTTTGGCTTGTATATATTACTTTGCTTTTATTTCATGCAGTTATTCTAACACCATTTAGTTTCAACAAATTGTACTAGGCCTACTGATTAGATTGGTACTATATTAGCATTTTCATTTATTACACACACAGGCTTTTATAAAAAATATTAAATTTTCTGAATAGTGACAATTTTTACTTTCTCCCCTCATACATAGTATATGGAGAAAGTATTGTTTTCGTCAAAATTTTCGAATTTGAGTTGAGGGTGGATATATCCGTTTTGGGGTCCCCTGAATCCAAAAAAGTGGGTTTGGACGTGATGTCTGTCCGTCCGTGTGTCTGTGAGTGTGTGTGTGTGTGTGTGTGTGTGTGTGTGTGTGTGTGTGTGTGTGTGTGTGTGTGTGTGTGTGTGTGTGTGTGTGTGTGTGTGTGTGTGTGTGCGTGTGTCTGGATGTGTACAGTGCCACAGCCTACCCCGTTGGTCCGATTTAGATGAAATTTGGCATGTATGTATATACTCACAGTATCTTCAGGCGTTTTTTCATTTATTTGAATTTTTGATTTTTAAGGGTAGTTCACCCCTAAAAACCCTTAAAAAACGTGAAAAATCCAAATTTCTCAAAAACGGCTCTTACGATTTTGATTATCATTTTATGGTTTATAGTGCACAGAGTACTAAATAATTTGACACTACCCGCATGTCTGTAAAAATGACGGTTCAAAAGCTATGGGTTTTTAAATGTCAGAAAAATCAAATTTTTAAATTTTCAGCGAAAACGATAAAAATAAAGTATAACTTGTCTGGCACCATTGAAACCAGCTTAACAAACAACTAAAAAAATTGGAGGTTTCAATTATTTGTCTACGGCTAACGGTTCCAGAGAAAAGTTAAATTTACTGTTCATGATAAACACAGTACGTTGTCTGAAAGCGCCCAATGTTATTCTTATGAAGAATATTAAACTATCAATTTCTTCCTTATTTTTTAACCGTTTTCCATGAAACTTGGTAGGAAGCGTAAGGTCAAATCACCCAACAGAACCAACTCAAAAAAGCTTGGTATTACCGGGGGGGGGGTTGTTTCCCCCCATACAATTTGAACAGTTAATTTAACTTTGTCACTCTTGTTTTTATTTTCAGAATTGGGATGATTATTCCTGAAACAATAGATTATTAAATGATATTTAGAAGAACATGATAGTTTTATTACAGATTTTTTTTAAATTTACTTAAGGAAGAAAATATGTTTTGGTCTACTGATACCGTTTATTTATCTCTAAGTCACAGACATAAAACGGTTATTTAAATATTGAGTATTAAAATAACCAAATAAAATTTACAATAATATAATGTATATATTTTAATAAACAGTTGTGATAGAAAATAATATTTTACTGAACAAACAGAATTTTAACGAGAGTAATTAATAAGAATATATATATATATATATAAAGGTATATAAGAAAAGAAAAGAATATAAGAGTTCTTATGGAGACTATATAAAAAATAAATTTCTGCCTTATTTTCCAACCGTTTTCCATTAAACTTGATATGAAGCGTAAAGTCAAATCACCCAACAAAACCAACTCAAAATACCCCCGTCGCAGCAGACCTGCACTCAGCGAATTTCTAAATCAATATAGTAATATTAATATAAGACAAGTTTTATAAAAATCTGTCCATAAACATGAGAATTATTTGCCTATTCTCCATAAGATTAACACGGGAAAGAGTGTGCAGGTTAGCTGCTGTGAGGAACACTGAAAGTAGTCATTTCTTCCATAAATAATTTTTATTTTAACATTTATACCAACTTTCATCAACATCTGTCCATAAATAAAGGAGTTTGCCTATTCCCTATATGATTAACATGGGAAAAGAGTATGCATCAGGTTTGCTGCCATGATAAACACATAAACTATGATTTTAAAGCATAAATGAATAGATCTCAACCACATGAAACTAAATATCAAGTTTTTTCAAAAATATTGATTAATATGGGAAATATTAATTGTTATATCTCTATGAACTTAAAATATAATTATCAGCTGTGATACAAAACAATGATGATGTTAATCTTTATTATGTTTACTTTCAGTTCAGCTATTTTCCCAGTTTCAAAAATGTACCTAATTTATGTTTTTAATCTATAATAAAGTTGTATATTCAAATTATCATGCGTGCATTATATTTGCAAGTCACAACAGTTAAATTGGTGACGATTGGTAAATAGTATCATTAATATTTCTACTTATTTTTTCAAGTTTTTAAAAGGTAAACAACTCAATTTTCAATTAACCTTTTTTTTGTGTTTTCTTACAAACATTTTTCTAAAGAATTGATAAAAAACAATGAGCATTTGAGAGTCATTGTTATTTACTCAAGAATTTTAAAGTAACTGGATGTTTTCAATAAAGTGTGACGTTTAATTTTTCTTTAGATTTTCTATTTTCAATTATACCAACCTACTATGGATCCAGACCAATTTAGACAGTTCATGACAGCATTCCAGGAGCAACAACTGGCTCTTATTACCCAGCTTTTTACTCAGTTAAGTCCAGAAAAGAAACATGATTCTTCAAACAACTGTACAAATATTGTACCTTTTGAGAATTTCAACCCTAAAATTGAAAAGTTTTCCTCATATTTAGAGCGTTTTGAGAACTACTACACAATGAAAGAAGTCAAAGATGAAAATAAAATTGCTCAGTTGCTGTGTGCATCAATAGGTTCGACCCACTACAATAATCTAGCAGCTTTTCTAGGTCCTGAAAAACCTGTAAGATCCCTTGCTTACGATGTGTTAATAGACTCGTTCAAACAAATGTTGATTCCCAGAAAGAACGTTGTTGTTTCACAACATTACTTCTTAAATGTTTTTCAAAAGGACGGACGGTCCATTTCTGACTTTGTTGCAACTTTACAACGTGATATTTCTGATTGTGAATTCAATGTGAAATGCGAATGTAAAAATTCGGTGTCAATTTCTGATGTATTCCTCAGAGCACAATTTATAAGAGGGCTTCGAGATGATTGGCTCAGAGAACAAGTTCTACAATCAGGTTTAACTAAGTTTGATGAAATTCTAACAAAAGCTATTGCTTTAGAGGCTTCGAAAATTGAGAGTAGGGTTCTTTCACAGCATCACAACATTAGTAGTAATACTACTGGTGAAGTGAATAAAATTCAATCTAACTATCACAAGTCTCAATTTAGAAGTAAGTCAAACATAGGGTCAAGACATGGTTCCAGTTTTAGCTCTAGACATCGATCCCTCTCCAACTCCAGGAAATTCAAAACTTGTCAGTTAGACTACTCAGCACTTGGAATTGAAAATAACTGTATAAGATGTGGAAGGACGAACCACCATATAAAAGACTGCCGGATCAACAGAAATGATGTTTTCTGCGACTTATGTAAAAAAAGGGGACATGTTTCTAAGGTATGTATTTCACATTAATACGAGTACAATCTTCTCGGCATAGAAAATTTTCTAGATCGAAGGTACATGCTATTGACTCTGAAAATCAAGAAACCCATGATCATGAATATGGTGTATGCAAAATGGAAACTATTTTTCAAAGTATAGTCAGGTTGTTGATCATTTTGAAATGACCCCTGACCCAGGTAAATATTTCATTGATGTAATGCTGAATGGAAGGAATAAACGTTTTGAAGTTGATTCAGGGGCTCAATTTTCCTTAATTTCCGAAAATGACTTCAATGATCTCAATTTAGATGTAAACATTAAACCTTCAAATATTGCTTTCCGTTCCTATTCAGGGAACATAATTGAATCCATAGGAAAAGTCGATGTTACAGTTAAGTATCAAAATAAAGAAATAGAGGGTGAGTTACATATAGTTTCAAATGGACATGAACCTCTCCTTGGTAGACAATGGATAAGAGGATTAGGTATAGAATTTAAACAAATAGATTTAGAAATGAAAAACTCTGTATCTCAGATTAAGCAAGACATGAAGAATGAAATCAAAGAAGTGCAGAAAAGAAAACTTAAAGTGGGAGAGAGAGTTCAAGCAAGATTTTTTCAAAACAATAAGAATATATGGCAGTTTGGAGAACTATTAAAGAAGTTAGGATCGTGCCACTATATTATTAAGCTCGATTCTGGAAGATCTTTAAAACGACATATTAACCAACTAAGATTGACTCTTGTGCCCAAAAAGACTGTCACTTTTAAGCCAATTATACAGTCATTCAATGTACCACGGTTGTATAATAATCCTCCAACACAACATGAAGCTCAACCTGTGTGTGAACCAGACAACACCCAGCCTCAGCCTCAGCCAGTACAACATCAACGGCCACAACGACAGAGGAGACCACCAGTTTGGCTTCAAGAGTATGTGTGATTCAAAGTGGGAGAGAATGTTATATCTCTATGAACTTAAAATATAATTATCAGCTGTGATACAAAACAATGATGATGTTAATCTTTTTTATGTTTACTTTCAGTTCAGCTATTTTCCCAGTTTCAAAAATGTACCTAATTTATGTTTTTAATCTATAATAAAGTTGTATATTCAAATTATCAGGCGTGCATTATATTTGCAAGTCACAACATTAATTTTCCCTATCCTCAATAAGATTAACATTGGAGCCCCAAAATACAACGTAGGCCTACAACTGTGTTTAGATTTTGTAATATCTCGGTAACCGTTGGAGACAGAGAAAAACTTTAAGGATCTTAATTGTGAAGTTTTTTAAGCCGGTTCCAATGCTTATTTTTAAACAATAAATTATTAACTGATATTTAGATAAACTTTGAAGAGCATGATAGTTTTATTACAGATTGTCGTTTTTAAATTTACTTAAGGGAGAAAGTATGTGTCAGTCTACTGATACCGTTTATTTCTTAGAAACATTAGACGTCTTATGGGACGGACGTGAGCGGTAACGGCGCACGTCGACGTGCGGGTAGCCTTTGACTTCCTCCTGCGCATAAGCGCAAATCAGGCACCACAGTTTTCAAGGCCAACGTTTGTAAACATAATAGACCGTGTGTGTAAACTAACTATAACCAAACTCCCAGTCCCAAGTTCTTGCAGTCTTGTAGTCCAAGTGTAAGTGTGTCTCTATTATTTCACGGTTGGTCTCCTTAGAGAACCTGTCGCATTTGTTTTTAACTGATTATGACAAATGTTCACTGTATATAGTTAATCCATTCGTTAGTAAAAATTCAATATAATAATTTTAAATACAAGTGTTTAAATCAACCAAATTGCTGACATTTATTTGGAATTTAATATGTGTTATAACCTAAATCAGTGAACTGAAGAAAAACAATGACGATTTTTCTTGAATTGTGATGGAAAATTCACCTCTTCATTTGGTAAGTTTAGGTTTCATTGAAATGCAGTGTGTATCCCACAAAGATACACTGGTGATACTCGTTACTAATAAATTTGGTACCTGTGCACTATTTATATTCAATTTTTACTTTGAAGCCAGAACCTCAAAAGCATAGCATAGCTAAGTGTCAGGGAGGGTTCAGACCAATTCAAAAAAATTGTGGAGGTTTGAAGGTTACTGTTTATTTTGTGTAAATTCTGAAGGTTAAGACATAAACTTTTGATAATAAAACCGTTATATAAATCAGTTTGAAGCCAAAAAAGCTAAAAATTAGGTTAAGCAACACATCATTTCACTGCTCATAGTTTGTCTTTGTGTGGAATTTATTAAGAATGATTGGTTTAAAATAAAATAGCTTAGGCTATGCAAATCGCACAAACACATAAAAATATCGGAAGTTTACAAACATAGCCTAACTAAACGTGACAAAGAAGTTTGGCCTGTTCTAGAAACGCATTAGAAATGTTTTTTCAACTGCACAGACTATTATAAAATCAAAGACATACTAAGATAAATACCTAAAGGACTATATGATGATATTTTGAGAAGGTTTTTGTTTGCTTTCAACTGACCCCTCCCCATACTTTATGAAAATAAAACAATGATTTGATAACCCCCTTTTAGCGAATTTCCCATAGGGAAGAAGCTATTACCGTAGGTCTCATGGTAAGACTTAAGCCTGGGACCATGTTATTTTTTCTTCTTTAGGTGCCTAGAGACCAAAAACAATAGTCATTAAAATTTATATATATATGTATATATGTTTTTTTACTGTTTATTTCATCAAACAGGGCTACTAATATTATTATATTGAAATAATTCGACCAAGTACCCTTAGAAAACATTTTTATTCTTTCTACATGTTTCGGGTAATAATCCCATTTTCAAGAAGTGTAAAATGTTAATATGTGTCTGTGAACACGATAACTGTCGTAAAAATGGTCCGATTGAGACCAAATTTGGTAGAGACGTGTATTCCTGCATTTGCTCGGACAAGTTCGTAAACCAGACATATCGGTCAATTGGAAGGGGTAGTTTGGGGGGGTTTTGTACCCCAAAAATGGGTTTTTGCATTTTTCCCATGTAATTTTTAAACAAGTTCGTAAACCAGACATATCGGTCAATTGGAAGGGGTAGTTTGGGGGGGTTTTGTACCCCAAAAATGGGTTTTTGCATTTTTCCCATGTAATTTTTAAACATTTCAAATTTTATCTTTCACCATTAGAATCAGCTTTTTTAAAAAAACTGCACAATTAAGTTTCTTAAAGTTTTTCTCTATCTCCAACGGTTACCGAGATATTGAAAAATCTAAAAACAGTACGTTGTATTTTGGGGTAAAAATCATAGTTTTTATGTGTTTATCATGGCAGCAAACCTGCATACTCTTTTCCCATGTTAATCATATAGGGAATAGGCAAACTCCTTTATTTATGGACAGATGTTGATGAAAGTTGGTATGAATGTTAAAAAAAATGTTGGAAATGCCTACTTTCAGTGTTCCTCACAGCAGCAAACCTGCACACTCTTTCCCATGTTAATCTTATGGAGAATAGGCAAATAATTCTTCTGTTTATGGACAGATTTTAATAAAACTTGTTAGGCCTATATAATATTATTATTATTATATTTTTAATTTGGAAATTCGCTGAGTACGCAGGTCTGCTGCGACGGGGGTATATTATTATCCTATAGCCTATGTTTTTTGGAAACGTTTCGGCCTTAACCAAAATAAACTTGATGAAATAGCACTATTAGCAGTAAAACAATCAGCGATCATCCTCAAAAATCATTTACCGTATATAATTAAGAAAAAATATTTTTAAAAGTATCCTTTGTTTTAAAACAACCTTCAATGGTAGAAAGATGTAAATTAATAAATAAATTTACTCCCTCTATATTATATTTTAATTTTTACAGAACATGTGATCTATAGCCTATAAGTGATTCAATTGAAAGAAAAACAAATAGCTGTGAAATGAATCTCAATATTAGGTACATATCCTAGTTTGTTTACACTGACCATTGATTTTAAACCCATTTGAAAATAATACTAGATTAAAATGTTATCTTCAAATCAAATCAAATCAAATAATTTATTTCAGAAACTTCAACAAGCATTGAATCAGTCATTGTATACAATTATCAACTTAAACTAACAAACTAACGACATGTATTTAAATTAACAGTAATTATACTTAATACACCTCTTAATCGTTTTTTAAAAAATTTACCACACTATCACACATGTACTCATCAATACTATAATAAGCTTTTTTTACAAGTGCACTCGTTAAATTGCGTTTAAAAATCGTAATGTTGGGTTCTGTTTGTAGTTGAGATGGAAGATGGTTGAACAAAGAGATTGCTGAGTAAAGAGTGTGTTTTTTGAAAAATGTGGTTTTGTGAACTGGAATTTTTAAAGCAAACTTCTGTCTTGTGTTATACTGTGAACTTGTTTGAAGCGATCAAAATATGACGGATTTTGCTTGTAAAAAACGAGAGTATTGAGAAGGTAGATAGATGGGAAAGTTAAAATATTGTTGTTCGTGAATGAAGGACGGCAAGTTTGTCGTTTTGGAATATTATATATCAATCTAATTGCTCTCTTTTGAAGGATAAGGATTGGCTTAGTTTTTGAGCAATCAGCACCCCATATTGAAACAGCATATGTCATATATGGAACAATGACTCCATAATAAGCCATTAAAAGAACTACTTTATTGCAAATTCGTTGAAGTCTGCGCAAAATAAAAATTCCAGAACTTAGTTTATTGCATACATGTTTAATGTGCAGATGAAAACTGAGCCTATTGTCAAGCGTTACACCAAGGAACTTAACACTTGAAGAAAATTGGATTTTAACATCATCTAAAAGAATACTTAAGTCGGAATAGTGAGCTTTCCTATTACGAATAAAAAACTCTATGAGGTGAGTCTTGGCCAAATTAGAGCTCAAGGAGTTGGTTTCCAACCACTGGAGGAGGTTGTTGCCCTCTATAAAACTTAAACACTCAATATCATTCCTGTTTGAAGCTGTAACAGTAAGCGATGAGTCGTCTGCAAAGAGACACACATTGGCACTTGTGATGCTAGTTGGCATGTCATTTATAAAAATGAGAAACAAAATTGGCCCCAAAATGGAGCCCTGTGGCACTCCACTTTTCACTAATCCCCTACTAGACCTATGAATCTTCCCCAACCGAAGAAATCTCAACGATTTGGTGTCGACCCTTTAGAAACGATTGAAACCATGTGTTTGCCATGCCCCTTATACCGATAGAATAAAGCTTGTTAGTTAAAAGTGCATGGTCTACAAGGTCAAAGGCCTTAGTTAGGTCAAAAAACAAACCCGCAGCAAAGCCGCCCGAGTCCAAAGAAGAAACTATGTCAGTAATACAAGAATACATTGCATGGACCATTGATTTATTTTTGAGGAAACCGAATTGATTTGAGAATATGATTTTATTTTTATGAAGAAACGGCAGAAGTCTATTGAGCACAATCCTTTCAACAACCTTTGAGAATGTTGAAGAAATCGCAATAGGTCTATAATTGTTTACATCATGAGGACATCCTTTTTTAAACAGAGGTTTTATTATTGAAAGTTTCAAGTGGTCAGGAAATTTTCCACATTGGAACGAGTCATTTATTAGTTTACATAGAGGACCTGACACCAAAGGGGCTACCTTTTTAAGCAGTATAGATGATACACCATCGTCTCCAGAAGACCTTTTGCTTTTTAGAGAATGGATTACACTAATTACTTTGAACTCACAGGTTGGGATGAGAAAGAAGGAGTTCCGGACAGAATGAACGGGAGTATGAGCATTTGATGATTGACTATTAGATGATACGTTCAAAAAGAAGTTGTTAAACCGTTCAGCAACTTTGCTTTGATCTGTGATGAGAACTCCATTATCTGAGGTCAAAGACAGATTTTTAGTTGGGCCAACATGTTTGTTCCTATTATCATTTACAATGGCCCAAGAAGTTTTAATTTTATTGTTAGAAGACTCAAGTTTATCCCTAATTGCATCCGCTTTGCATTTCTTAACGCTCTCTCTAAAGAATTTTTTAAGAGTCAGATGACGCTGTCTTGCAGGGTGGGAGGAAGACAAATCTTTCGTTTCCGAATAAAGAGCAAGTAGTTCACTCCTTATATCCACTATATTTTGACTTAGAACCACTTTTCTATTTCTAGGTTTCATTTTGGTTTTTACCACAGGAAAAGCACTATCCATTTGAAATGCCAACGTTTCAAAAAAAGCAGAAAACCCCATATCCATCGTCGAAGCATCTTGACATATTAAATAATTTTAATAATAATACATGTTTTCAAACGTACTGTAGGCTAATCTAATTATGCCTAATCTAATTGTAAGTAATTACTAATATTACGTTTTTGGACTTTTCCTACATGTCTATATTTTCCATTGGTAAGATGATAATTGTTTGTATAAATGTTTTGACAAATTGATTTATTTTGGTAGTAAACAATGACAAGTAGGCGTAGCTAGCATGGTATGTTTATGATAATAAATTACATAACAATCCAACTCAAATTGAAAAAAAAACTTTGAAAATAATACATTTTTACATAACGAATTAGGGGAGAAAATAACAAAATCTTTTCTTAAGTGATAGGAAATTACCAGCCAAAGATCTATTAACATTGATAGCCTACATATTCAAATTTATGTTCTCTTTCTCACCTCAATAACCCACCCGTCTCAAAAGTATTATATTACCTTTGCATATGATTAACATGATGTTCTATTCACATGCACATGTCCAAATGTAAATAGGCCCTACCTACTGATTCCCGAGTAAGGTTAGGATAGTATGTATAGTATAGTTTCTTTGTATGATTATTAAAGACACCATGAACAATTTTGGCAAACAATGAACCTCTTCTGTTCCTGGATAGGCTAGTTTTTCTAAAAAATATTGTCTTGTGAGACAGATGTGTGCGGTAACAGTGCATGTGCAGGTAGCCTCTGCCTTTGATTAACAAATAGATAAACCAGGAAGCTTTAGTATTTTACAGCATACCATGTATATTGTTTTAAGACATTTTTTAAGGTAAATTTGACGAGGGTGGGACTTCTACAATCCCGAATTTTAATTCTTGAGATTTCTCCAAAAATACTTTTGATAAATATTCAATTTCAGTTTTGTTTCAGGCCCATTTTAATGATAGAAGAGCAGATAACCATATCTTATATAAACGTTTTGATGAAGCTGTCACATGTCACAAGAATGCAGCAGATTCCTTGCTTGATGCTATGAAATTAACTTCAGTAACACAAGCACTTGAATCACTTCAATTACAGTACGAGCATCACAAAAAACAAGAAGATATTATTCAGTAAGTGTATGGTTCAATAATGATTAAATATTATAGATAGAAAAAGACAGTGACTCGAACGTACAGAGACTGTTGAATTTTGTGAAAATATCTTTGGGAAAACTTAACAAATTTTTAAGGAGATAGGTTTTAAAACATATATTTGTTCAATAAATGCATACAACATAGTATTCAAAGTTCACTAACATATAGGGCATAGCCTTCAAAAATACGACTTGGAGGCCTACTCATAAAAAAATTTGTATTATTACTTTTGCCATACTACCTGTGGTGCTCCCTAAGCCATTGGTCCACCAACGAACCTGCCGTGATGGCCCAGGTTCTTGTGGTGGTAATCAGGTGCGCTAGATCCTGTCTTATCTGCCTTTAGTGAGATGGGTCGATTAAAGAAATATTTATCGGAATATTTTAGACTGTAAAATATTGATATGCACTTTTTAACCCTCTTGAAATGATAAAGAGTATTGATTTTTTGACAAAATCTGCATCAAAAGAATTTTATCCTGTGAAGTAGGCTTTGAATTGATGTAATAAAACGCTTTTTAATAGCAAAGGCCCATTCCGGCATTCTAGTATTGAATAATAGCCTCTTGTGTAGTTATGAGTCATGTGAGATACCCCAGACTTTCTTCATAGCAAAGTTACATTCAATTTGATTCAAATATCACAATTTATTAAGTTGTATTTTATATCTAAGTTATATCTAAAGTCATAAAACTTTTAAAATGCCCTCCATGGAAAAACCCTCGAATGGAAAACTAAAATTTCAGCAGGATTACACTACTCATGTTGCTCTATGTATGAAAGAGCATTGCAGATTGATTTTAAAACCGTTAGAGTGTAATATCTTCCGAAGAATCTTGTCCGTGTTGTCATCACATCATTACTTTTTGGATTTTTTATTATATCCATAATGTCCTCGTCAGTAAACTCCTTATGGAAATCGGCACTACACCAATCATTAATGTCTTCGCTGTCGATTTTGGTTTCAAATGGCAAAATCAAATCGTTGGTCGAGGGCAGAGTTCAACTTTTAGCCACAGATGACCACTCAATCAAGGTTTAGAAGGTCCCTGGAGCACTGAATCTTAATTATTAATGAGGGGATGAGACGATTAAAAACACTTTTAATTAACTTTTAGAGTTGAGAGAGAATTGAGGGTATTTGAGTTATGGAGGACTCTACATCATTTAAAAGGAGGGAAGTGGGCGGCCAGCGACGCCGCCACAAGAATGGGCGAGAACATCCTTGTAACTGAACGATGACTCGAGAAGGAACGGAAGTTTCTCTTCTGGAAGGGGCCGGGAGACGGGCAACATGGCCGTGGTCAAGTCCTCTAATCATAACATCCCTAATTTTGGTATCCATGGAGACACGGACCATGCCACCTGACGTCATATAGCTTGATAGTACCTTGAGATGGCGGTATTACCTCTGTCTCTCTCACACGATCGAAATAGATTATGAAATAATGTTTTACCAACGTGACATTTGCATTAAGAATTAAGAGTTGCATAGTAAATTGACCCTGTATTATGTTATATTAAATTATGTTGTACATTAAATTAACTAAATTAAACCTTCATCCACATTATAATTACATGTGTCCTTAATTACTGAACAGATATCTCCACTGCATAGCTCTTAACATTTGGGTGGGATGGAGCATTGTCTAAAAGCAGAAGAGCCTTCCTTAGGAGATTTTGGTTTTTCAAAAATCTCTCAGTGACAGGTACAAATTCATTAAAAAACCATCCACTGAAAACGTTTTATCGATCCAAGCAGTTTTTAGGTTACGGTAAGTTCCAAAAAAATCAACAATATACAATTAACAATGTAAACAATTTATATTTACATTTTTAAAAGCTCTCTAGCTTTAGATTTTCCAATTAGAACGGCTTCACCTTCTAATTAACGGTGATTATTCAGAAGCATTACAGGTAGCTAGAATTGTGACTCTTTTCCTACTTTTCTTAAATCCAGGGGCAGTTTTATTATATTTTGCCGCTAAAGTTTTACCAGGTAACATTTGAAAAGACCAGTTTTGTCTGCGTTGAAAATTCGATCTGAAGTTAAGCCTTGCTTTAATTTTTTTCTGAAACTATGATTTCAGAGGAGTCAGCTGATAGCTTTTCCCCATTTATGTAGCTGCCTTATGCCATATTTATTTTTCCTCCTGGTCAGCCAACCGTTGCTTGCAGTGAAATTTTCCGACTTAAACCACAACCATTCAAACTTACATTTATGAATTTCTCAATTTCTTTTCAGTTTTGTCGCCAACTGTCACTTTATCAACTTTATCCTAACTCGCTGGCAACATTTTTAATCAATTCACCGTTGTATTAATGTTTTATAGCATTAAACTTGGTCTCAAGATAAACCACAAATGTCTTACGTTTTCCAATCAAAACTGAACACTACTCATCAAACACAGCACAACACAACACAAACACTCAACCCAACAAACAATCAAACACAATACACCAAGTTGATGTACTGTATTTTCACCTGTGGCAAGCGCAATACACTTGTCGATCAAGACGGATTCAGACCCACCGGAAAACGATATTTAAGAATTAGCAGGATTCAATAATCATATAATCAATCCCGTTTGTTTCAGATATCTGCCTCTCTACTGTATCTCCAGATAATTTTTTTTATTTTTAAGGGTAGTTTACCCCTAAAATTTCTTTAAAATATGAAAAATACAAACTCTAAATCAGCCCAACGATTTTGATTTACGATTTCACAGTTTATTCTTATTGTTTTAAGGTCATTAAGGTCCCAAATAAAATGACACTATCCGGATGTCTGTATAACTTCAAAAGTTATGGGTTTTAAAATATCAAAAAAATAATCTTTTTAATCTTGGACGGAATGGTTCAAGAGAAAAGTTATATTTGTTATCCATGGTAAACACAGTACGTTGTCTGAGAGGACTCAATTTTATTCTTTCTTATGGAGATTGTTATAAAATCAATTTCTTCCTTATTTCTCAACATTTTTCCATGACACTTGTTATGCAGTGTAGGATCTCATCTCATCAAACAACAAAACCCAATGAAAAATGTTTGTATCAACATGGGGGGGGGATGTCTCCCCAATAATCATCATAATAAATATTTGAACTTGTTTTCTGTTATTATTAGTTTAAGAAATTAGATGATTACCAAACAATACATTTATTAATGATATCCAAACAAACATTGAATTATATAATAGTTTTAATAAAGTTGTGAAGTTTTTTAATTTACTTAAGGGTGAAAGTGTCAGTCCACTGATACCATTTATTTCTAAATTGGATCACTGGTGTAGTCTGTAGCCTTGTATACATCCATTCGGACAAATATAATTTTGTACACCTCTTCTTTGTGTTGAGGGGACACCAAAACGGCTTTATCTAATTTATAGTTACTACTATATTAATACTAAACTTTTATGAAAACAAACTTTCTTCTTGATACAAATTATCACTATACATCAGAGTGCTGGTAATCCGAACCCCGGTAATCTGAATGTCCAGCAAATCCGAACAACCTGATGAAGATAAAATTTATTGAGTTAAAATTAAAAACAAAGTATTGTAATCTCAAGTTAAACATTTTAATATATGGCACGGTTACACTAATTTTACATTACCACATACAAAATGTTAGTAATATACAATAACTTATTTTTTGGAACATAAGAATTCAATTATCGTCTTTTGGCGTGACAAAGAAATCCTGTTAGCCAAGTTGCATCATCATCTCATGACATAAATATCAATCATTCAGATGTAGCAGTACACTGCACAATATAACGTAGGGTGATGTCTAGCTATCTAGCTAGTATCTACTCACAGTACATCACAATAGATTCGATTCTCATGGTCCGACTCTATACCATTACTTTTCAAACATTTTAGTTCATCTCGAGCAATGACCACAATCAAATAAAAAGTAGGCCTACAGATGGCACTGGCTTATCTCTGTTCATTTCATTTTTATTTGTCAATGTGTGTGTCGTGTTTTAAATTTTTAATGATGGGTCCATAACGAATAGAACGTCTCTGCAGGAACACTTGATGCCATTTAGGCAAAACATATAGTGGACCAACCTATATGTGAACTGTGATAAGACGTCAGTTAATTGCTCTAAATAAGTTATATTGTTCTGGTCTAAATTAATGGACATTATCAGTACTATTAATGAATTTTAGACTACACTTCCAGATAATCTGAACAGGGTTCAATCCCAATTAGTTCGGATTACTGGAACCCTGGTGTATTTATCCAATCATGGTAGCTTGGACAATATGGATGGGCAGTTGTAAAATAGTGGAAAGAGAAAAAAATAGCAGTTTTACTATGTTACATGAACATTTAGGGGCTACCAGTTATAAGTGATTGAAAAGTTATAATTTTTTCAGAGTGAAGAAATTTCAGTTTGAAATACATAAGAAAATAGTTGAGTTTAGAAACCGTAAAATGACAATGCAGAAGAAAAGCTCACACAAGGAAAGTAAAGATCAAGATCTACAATGGGCAATATTCAGGTGAGATTTTCCTACATTGTTTTGCTTGAATTTTTTTGTAAAATAATATAGATTTGATAAAATTCTCCCTTCTGCAGCAGACCTTTATACTCAGCAAATTTCCATTGATTTACCAATTACAGTAAAGACCAGTTTATCCAGGTTAAAGTGGCAGAGTCTGAATTCAGATAGCTGATAATTCAAACAATGTGAATATTCATCAGGATATAGACATTCACATCGCAATTACAATGATCGTAAATAGTGTTTGTATTATTAGTGGTGCAAACTGCATATAACTAACATCCAGCGATAAGCTGCAAAATATCGCAGGCGTTTATCGTGTTAAAAAGTTTTTAATTTTATACAAAATCAAAAATATCAAAAAGCCTGGAAAAAACAAACCAGTACTTAGTACTAGGTAAGAAAATACCTGGTTGTGTCTTCATATGTTATGCAATCATTGTTAG
Source organism: Nephotettix cincticeps (assembly GCA_023375725.1). Lineage (NCBI taxonomy): Eukaryota > Metazoa > Arthropoda > Insecta > Hemiptera > Cicadellidae > Nephotettix > Nephotettix cincticeps. The sequence goes on from CM041791.1 coordinate 54,053,130, forward strand.
TGATACTTTCTGCTAACAGCAAGTACTGCGGTTGGATCTGAAATATTGAAGTACAAGACATGAAACTCAAATTTTAACTGTTGATACGGATGATTCCGATCCGGACATATCAGGCATTCCTGTACTTAAGATGATCCTAACTACAGTAAAGCTCGACAGGTGTCTGATGAAAACGCTTTCATTTGCAATAGCCCACTTTATCAAATTATGCTTTTAACAGAACATCAGAATATACTAGTCCAAAAGGGCAGTGGCATGAGGGATAAAATTAAAATTTAAATATTGGGATAAATTTCCCTCCCCTTTGAAAACCTATTATGCTGTACTGTATATATTATTAAAAAATACACAATTTAGTATAAAATACTGATTTTAATATAATAACGAATAAAACGATTGATACAGTACCCTTTTTAACCATTTAGTATTGGCAATATGTTTTGCCTATTATGTTATTTTCAGCTATTTCTACCTAATTTATTTAAGATTATACAACCCACACACAGGTATTTTACCCATGTGAGGTTTTTTTAATACTTTTTTTGTACTGCAATATGTGTGTTTTTCAATAAAAAATTGTTTGATTTGATTTGATTAAGATGTGTGTATGTTAAGATAATATAAGTAGAATAATATGTTATGGTAATTTTAAAGTCTAGTGGATCATGTTTTTGATTTCATTGAGTATTTCTTTGAATATGTAGTAGAGCATCAATTATGCAAAGCCTAGTCATTTAAAATGCCAGTTAACCGAAACACAGCAAAACATCGAAAAATCAACCATCAACAGTAGTAGCAGCCCAGCGCTGCCAAACTCGCATTTGCGTGCCAAATCGATGTTCAACGAACTTTTTTTTAGATTTGTTTAAGCTCAGAATGTTATTGTACTCTATAAAAAGTACCTATGTATTTTTTGTGCATATAAAATTATAAAAAGTAAATTAAAATTTTTTTCCTTCTTCATTGTGTGCATTGAACATCATTTCCCGTCTTTGATTGATTATCCGAATATTCATTTTTCCGAACACACATAATCCCCTATTGTTTCGAAAAATCAACTCTCTACTGTATTACTGTATTGAGAATTGAGAATATTTGAAAAAAACATTCAATTAAAAAAACATGATCCATTTGACTATAACAAATTAATATATGATTCAAATTCTTATCAACATGTAAATAAATTAAATAGGTTAGGTAATAAAATGGCAAATAGCCAAATTATGTTGGAAAATAAATAAATGGTATCAGTGGCCTGACGAATACTTTCTCCTTTAAATAAATTTTTAAATAAAATAAAAACTTTAATAAAGCTATCATATTCTTTAAAGTTATCTAAATACCATTCAAAATTAGGTTGTTTAGAAAAATAATCCCATTTCTTCCCATTTCCATCCATTTCTTAAACTAACAACAAGAGAAAATAAGTTAACCCTGGTCAAGAAAGCTTGTTAAAAGTCACACAATCGGTAATCACCCGTAAATTTTACAACTTTTAGCGAATTTCCCTTAGGGAAGAAGCCGTAGATCGTGGCAAGACTTAAGTCCGTGACCATGTTATTTTTTCGTTTTGAGGTACCCAGAGACAAAAAAAAATAGTCGTTAAAGATTTTATATATATATATATCTTGATGTTTGTAGAAATGTGTCAAATGACTTAATACAATTATTCAACTGATTTGATAGAATAAATGATGAAATGTGAAAATGAAAAGTTTTGCGAATTTTCGTTTAATAAATACATAAACGTTTTCAAGCATTTGAGAAAATAGAAATGAGAGAACAATAAACAATAATATACAGTGACTAAATATTTTAACATGTGATTGTCTTGACAGTAAATTTTAAATATGGAACATGTGTACAAAATGTACCAAATCATAATTTGGTACATTTTAAAATAAATAAATATAGATTTTTATACATGTAATTTTTAAATGTTGTTTTCAATTGAGTTGAATAGTTTTTTATCAATTTATCTCAAATTTAAACCGGATGGAAATTTTGATTTTAGAACCAACTGGTGTGCCAATTCAGAATTTCTCAATTAATTGGTTACTTTTTGCATTTGGATGTACAGAAGTTTAATTTTGTGAAGGGCTTTAAGCTTAGCAGCCTTTAAGTTTGGTTGTGGTGAGAAGCATGATTATAAATAGGTTTCCTTTGATCTTCATGTACCACATCAAAACGATGGCCAGTCATACGAACTCAAAGTGAATTTGATGTTTGACCAATATAGTCTTTTGGACTATGTTTAAATGATAGTTGGTAAATCACATCGTGAGTTTCACACATTGATTTTCCAACTATTGGGTAAACTTTGTCAGTCACACTGCTTTTAAATTCAGTGGAATTACACATAATTTTGCAAATGCCACAACGGGGCTTGTGGCATGGTTCACAGCCATGACAAATAACTTATTCTTTAGGCCGGGAATTTTGAATTTTAGGTCTCACCAACATGTTTTTTTAAATTTTGTCGCCTTTTGCAAACAACACGAGGTGGTCTGTTAAATAAATTTTGAGTTACTGGGGAAGATTTTAAAACGTTAAATGGTGCTTTTATTACAGTGTTAATTTTATGAAGTCCAGGAAAATACTCTGTGATAAATTTTGGGTCTTTGGAGTAGTTATGTTTGATTACATTTTTTTTATTTCTAAATTGGTTATTTAACATTTTTTGGGGGCAACCTCTTTCAATGAAAGCAGAATTAAATTTAGATATATACTTTCAAAGTCAGACCTGTCTCTACATAGGGATTTTGCACGAATCGACAGACTTTTTGGAATAGATTTTTTCATGTACATTGGGTGACAGTTCTGATAGTGCAAGTATATAAATTATATAAAACAATAAATTGAAAACAAAAATTCATGTTAAAGATTCCAACAAAATGCAATACTATACAATATAATGATTGATTCTCAATACAATAAGTGGTTCTCCACATATAAATCTTAGTAAATCTTAACTAGATGAAGCTGTTTAGCAAATTTTATCAAAAGAACCTGTAATAAGGAAGTTATATCAATTCGCTTAATCTCTAAATGAATAACATGAAAAATGGGTAATTAGAGTTACTTCCAAGAGCATAAAAATTTAGATTTTTCAGAATATATTATTTGTACTTAACTATATGAATCTGTAATAAATAATAATAAGCTGTAATAATAATAAATATGATATCATTTCGTAGGCTACTTTTTTCCTATAAAATTAACAATTAAATTTGAATTCAATTGGTAGACATCTTTAGTCACAAATTGTACATGGCACATATTGAATGGTGTAATGAAGTATTCTACTACAACGACAATAATATATAATAGAAAACAATTTTTTTAAATATTATAGTTCAGTACAGCCCCAAAATACAATTGTGTATTAATTTCTCAGTAACTGATTGACTTAGAGTGAATATCCAGAATACCAAACTATTATTTTAACCCGCAGATGGTTTAGGGGAGAGCGCAGCGCTCTCACCACACCTTAAACACTTTTATTTTAAGTTTCTATAAAATATGGAGTTTGTAATATATTGGCATGATACTCAGAGTATATGTTGTTTGGGATGTCAGTTGTCGGAAGAATATGATAGTAATAGGTTAAGAGACCTTCAGTCTGTCTAGCACTTTTGATTTTTGACAAGTTACAGTGCAGTAAGCACAACTAAAAAGGCATTTAAGGCCTCATAATGTAGTAATCAATTATGAGTTTTGTATATTAATTATTTTTTCGTTGTTATAATACACTGAGTATTAGCAAAATGTCTTTATAATAACCTTCTGTGTATTAAATAAATAAATTAAAAATAGTTAAATAATTTAATGAAAAGTTTATGGTTTTATATTTTTTATTGTGAAATTAGTTATTTTTAGTGTTTTTAATAACTAAAGTGTAGAGAAATAGTCAAACATAAGTGGCATGATACAATTTGTTCAAAATTTGTTAAATATAAACCGTTAAGAAGACCTTTAAAAAGATGAGCGCTCACCCCTGGAACATCTGCGTCTCATGTGACCTCGACCAATGGCGGGTTAAGCTAATTCCAGCTGTGCTGATAAAGATATAAATTTTAAATAATTTACATTTAAAAAATACCAAACCCTTTTTGGGGGTAAGATCATCCTTATAATTTTGGAATTAAACTGATTTGCAAGATTTTTAAGTTAATAAAATAATTGATCACTTTCATCTTTATACCAAACTTTATCGAGGCAAACTTTATCACTATAATGTCTTTGGTATTTGGGATTTCAAAAGGAAAAAATGGTCCTGGGTCTCGGTCTGGTCTTGATGATTTTTAATATAACTCAATTTTTTAGGAAATTTTAAGGAGATGTTTATTAAAGCTACAAATGTGTGATATTGACTCACTTTAGTTTTTAGTCCAATATCATTTTTTTTAGTTTTAATTTTTTATTGAATATGTCTTTCACATTAATTTGACCGCAAGTCAACAGATAATGCATTCACATTTTAAGTCTTGATCTTTTCTTATTGCGTTTTATCAATTTTGAATTAACTCTGGCATTATGCCAAGTCTACTTCCATAGAGTATGCATAAATAAATTACCATATTGAACCTTTGAACTTCTTTAATCAGTAATATTCATTGTTAATGTATGAATGTCTGCTGCATTTAGTACAGTAGATTTGGTGGTAGAGTTGACATCAGTAGCCTAGCTGCCTAGCTGTAGCTGCACTCAACTGTTGTGATGAGTCATGAATGCATCAGTGTAGTGAAGCAGCTGTTCCTTATCACCATATAGATATCACTGAATCCGCTCTGTTAACTTTCAACAGCATATTGCGTTTGTGTTTGTTTCTCAATTCTGCATCATGGAAAAAATGTCTAGTAGTACAAAGCTAATAGAGTCCATGACTAAGTAAGTTGTTTTCCCAGGCTAATGTGTTCCGTTTATTTATTTCGTATCATAAAATAACTGAAACAACATCAGCTTTATATTCTTATTTTTTATTTAACTTTTTAGGATTCATTCATGATATAAATTAAGTAGAAAATCAACATTTAAAACTTTGTCCTATGCAAGGGAGTTTTAAAGAGATTTAATAATTCCTCTTATGGCTAGGGAAAACAAAAATATATTCAGTTAGTTATTATTTAGTTAGTCAAGTAGTTTCGTAAGTAAACAGGCAAATTATATTTAAAGACAAAATTGAAAAATAATTCAACTTTTCACCAAACACCTTAATTAAATAAACACAATATTAAATATTGTTTATAACAAATATTTTGTACAGCAATACAGCCTTGGTAAACAACAAAATGCTTTTTGTTTTAAGTATAAATTAACTAAAATATGCATATGATATTCATTTGGCTATGAAAGTAATTGGTAAAATGAATTATGCACATACTGTACTCATGATATTTGGGTGAATTTAGTTTTTGTCATGGTAAGTCTTATAATCTAATGACCACCAGAATTCTAAAGATTATTTATTTTCTGTCCAGCATGATAAAAGACTCAAAGCAAATATTATTTTATTTTCCTTACCATTCATGTACAAAATTATACTTAATAATTGGTATTCTGATGACAAGAATAGTAATAAAAAACTTCAGCTCCCGTAAAACTATTTGAATAATGTCAAACTTAGGTGTTGAAGTCCATTTCTCATTGAGTATACATATTGTTGTTATTGCTAGGCCTATTTTGTTCATGAGACATCAACCCAACTAGATGGCTATTATAGGGTAAAATCTAATTTTTCTTTTTACCATTTGATTCAGCTAAAAAAACACACAAATTAGTAATTTGAATCATGGCTCTAGGTCATTTGGTTACAGAGATATTCAAAATGGTAAACACAGTACATTATGTAATGGTAATCTTATGGAGAATAGGTAAAAATCAATAAACTCACTTATTTACTTAAACATTTTTTTCAAAAATTTAGTTTTCAAGTCCATCTAATTAAGTTTTATCAATACATCCATAATAACCCCAAATTTAATATTTCTTATGGCAGCAAACCGACATATTCATTGCCCATGTAATTCTTACAGAGAATTGATAAATTGTTATTGACATAATTTGATAAAATGTTGTACGTGTTTATACTTAGTGAACAGCCTTAATATAAGCACATTACCATGTAAAACAACTCTTATTGCAGCAAACCTGCATACTCAGTACTATTAGATTACACGAGAGTCCTGGTAATCCAAACCCCGGTAATCTGAACGTCTGACTAATCCTAACAACCGGTGGGAAAAAAGGTTACTGAGTTTAAATTAAAAACAAAGCAATGTAATCTCAATGATAACACTTTAATCTACAGCACAGAATCACTAATAATACATTACTTAGTGCTCATTGTTAATTAAATACAATCATTTACTTTTTGGAATGTAACTTACTTTTTTCAATAATCGTTATTTGACGTAACAAAGAAATCCTGTCAGCCAAGTTGCCAAGTACTCGCGTTTCTAGCGTCTAGCTACACTCATAGTACATCACAATAGTTTCGATTCTCACGGTCCGAATCTATATTATTGTTTTTCGGTGAACTACTTTTTGATTATTTGAGTTAATCTGCAGCAATGACCACAATCCTATAAAAATTATGCCTACAGACAACACTGTTTTATTATTGTTTATTTTGTGACAATGTGTCGTGTTTTATATTTCTAATGACAGGTCCATAACAGATAGAACGTGTCTGAAACATGTAGTGGACAAACCTATATGTACTAAAATAATGGACTTAATCAGTACTTTTAATGAACTTTACACTAAACTTCTAGATAATCCGAACAGGGTTTGGTCCCAATTAGTTCGGACTCTGGACTCTGGTGTACTATGATGGAAATATTATAAGTTCTATAAAATTCACTCTGCTTATGCTAGTGTGCTTGCTGCGTGCGATCTCGTTTAACATTATGTAGCTTACATTAACTTTATTCAAAGAAAGCTTACCGTACTATTAAACTCAGAACACCAAAATAGTGAAATGCAATCAAACTTATTTTACAGTCCAAAGGTGTTAGTCCCAATTTAATTTTACATACACGTGACAAAATTAAGAAAATCTCATTAATTAGAAGATAAAACAAAAGAAGGCATATGATTATACATAAACTACAATTGGATGCAAACTTCTCTTAAAAAAATTAAATCCAAACAAATAATGAAGTCTGCAACAAAACAATGGAAATATAACAAGGGTGGTGAAAGCGGCCCTGAATGACTAACGTATTCAAAAATTGTGACCACCTAAAAATTTAAAATTCAAGCCATTTTGTCTGGCCATTTCTGGTAGAGAGAGCTGGTAGATTAGATTACTCAAATGGTGACCATACCACAAGGTAGGAATTTTAAGCCAAGTATGAATGAGGATTGAGTGAAAGATGATTGTTGCACTATCTTATAGTCTTGTTACTAACTAAGGCTGACATGTTCCTTAGATAGGACTGTTAATTAATAGCCCAACAGCCACTAAAAACTTAGGGACCTCCAGTTTTACATGGAATCAGAACCACGGCCTCTGAATTACGAATTGGTCTAATTAAGAGGATGGTCATTAAAAGGCCAATAAAAGATATTGAATCATTATTAAGTTACTTTCCTTTATTTAGATAGTGGGTTCAATCACACATTCCAACTAATTTACCCAAATACATTTAACAATTTCCTCAAAATAAGACTATCGTCTTCATAAAAGCCTATTAATTAGCAATGAAAACTATTAAAAAATCTCATAGAAATCAAATCTCATTTATTTTTACACCCTCTCACTACAAGATTTAAGATGTTTTAGGAGTAGGCCTACCTACTTTCTCCCGAAGTAATGAACCTCTTCAATTCTCTATTGCTGTTTTTAAGCTACATGTGTAAATGTATCAATTTCAATGCAAAATATTTGAAAAATAAGGAAGAAATTTGTTTACAATCCCTATAAAAATAAAATTAGGCGTCTCGAGATACATTGAAATTTTTTTTCTAAATCCTAACAAATAATTAAAGATAACTAATTAGTTTAGTTTTTAGCTAGTTTTAATATTGATACTGTACCTAATTTATCGTATAAATTATTTTTTACCCTTAAAAGTCTGTAACTTGTGAACGTCCTATTATAGTCATGGGAACAGAGACCAAGAGATCCTGTGTATTATAAACCATAATAAATTTCAAACAAAAATTGTTTGGTAGAAATTCGGAATTTCAAATTTTTTTGGGGTAAACCATTTGTAAAAGATTTATACAAAATTGAGAAAATCAGTTAGTTTGTAAACATTACCACTAAACCAGATAAAAGCAAATTAATATTTTGAATTATTTATTAGTTTACGTCGAAAGATTGCCAAAATTTTCTGCCCACTGTAAACAGAGCCTACAATGCGATGCACCCAATGATATTCCTATTGGAATAAAAAAAAACTATTTTTGCTCATTTCTCTGTTGTTTTACATTAACTATTTTACTTATACTTTATATTAAATCGCCTACAAAAAAATTGTGAAAATCTGGGTAATTGGTTAACCAAGCAATTGGGTTTGGGGTTATAATTTATCAAAAAATAAATCAAGCAGAAAAAACTTATCTAGTGTTTTTAATATTTCGTTAATGTCATGCCGAGACTCAGATATAGAAATTGGTAAACAAACACAATATGCTGTCTTTTGGAGCTCCAGTGTTAATCTTATGAGGTTAAGGTATATACTAAAAAATCTAGATTTGTTGTTCCTTTTGGCAGAACATTTTTTCCGATGTTATTCTTATGGAGGATGAGCTAATTGACATTCCTTATTATTTAAAAAATATTGTTATATAACTTGGTATACAAACAGCATCACCCTGTTAATTTCTACTTCTATATGTTGAAAAATACAAATTATTTTGGTTCTTGTTGCAGAAAATTTACTTTTTTCTGATGTTATTTCTATAGAGGATGAGCTGATTGACATAAATTCCTTATTATATAAAATATTGTGATTAAACTTGGTATACAGCATCATCTAGTTTAGGCCTATTTCTATATGTTGAAAATAATGATTATTATTGTTCCTTGTGGCAACAAGAGTACTTACCCTTTTCCCATATTATTGAAGAAATTGTAAATTAATTTATCTTCCATATTTAACCTATTATTAAGCTTAGTTCAAATTGTCACAAATAATTCCTAACATCAATAGAAATTTGTTTAGTATTCAGGTCTGCTGATACGAGGGTATTTACACTTTAGTTTGAGACTGATTAGTTTTTGTTGCCTGATAGAACAATGGAGGAGGCAGACTCTTTGCTTGGGATGCTGACACCCAAGGAGGCCATGCAAGGGGGTGTAGGGGAAGAGCTCTCGTCGTCCCCGGGGCTCAAACGGCCAAAGGATGACTGCACAGTGATCGAAGAGCTGCGCACACTCAACTCTCAACTGCGAGCGTTCATCGCACAGCTTGTAGCTCAGTTGGAGGCTTCCGAGCGACAAGTTAGTTAATTGTAGTGATGGACCAGATGGTTTTATAAAGTATTACAAAGCTATTGATATTGTGTATCATAAAATTGAACTACTATTTAGATTTCTCCTATGGTCATAGTAGTGGACGTTTGCTGCGGTCTAGTTCATTGCCACCACAATGAGCGCCCACCCGTGTGTGCTTGCCTCAACTCTATTCAATTGGTACTTACTTGGCAGCACACAGCAATGGACTGAAGACTGTTTTTTGTGTTATTACAATAGCCTCTACTTCACGGAAACGACCCATGCGGTCAAGTGAAAGTGATTATTACTTGGACGTGTTCCTTTGTTCAGTGGACGGCCCCTAAAATGCAACTGTAGAGAAACAATTTCTGGCTGATTCAGTACTGGAGGTCTTAGGCAATAGAAAAAACATATTAAACTTTATTTGTGTGCGAACAAGTTTATTTATGGCATGGAGAGCCAGTTATGGAGGGCGCCAGGGACCTCTCACCGGTGAGCGCTACTTTTAAAATGGCGGCTGATGACAAATAAATTAATGGAACCACATTTCATGGTTTCAAGTGGACTCCTGACACCAAAAGGAATATTTTAATGAAAAAAATGTCAGGGTGGTGGGTAGGTTATACTTGATTATAGCCACAGCAAATGTTTGAATGTGCATGATTATATTTATATGAAGATAGTTTGTTTTCATCTTCTTTCCTCAATGGAGACGTTACTACATATAAAGTATACTCACAACAAAATGTTAGGATTTAGCTATCTACTTCATTATGTATGTATACATTTTTTGTTAACCTTAAAATTGTGTTAAATTTTAATGAATGGGCGTTAAAATTGTTACGGATAGTTTTAAACCTTCCACTTGGATTTTTTAATTTTTCACATTTTAATTATAAATCTTTCCAAAATAAATGTATACAATTTAGAATAGATCCAATTAATTGATTAATATACTTAGATCGTAATTTTGTTAAAAAGGAATGGCAGGGTCTTAAATGCCTTTTATAAAATTTGTTATAATTTTAGAAGTATCTAGAGTAAGTTTGAAACTATACCAAAATTATTGGTCCCAAGATCTGCCAAGTTTGAAGTTTGAAGCGTATCATGTGAGTATAACATGTTGTGTTATTGTACAGGTAGAGGCACTGAAGGCCAGATTACGGGCCTATGAAGATGACACCCGCTCTGATCTGCCAGAGTTGGCACCCCTGGAGATGCCACAGTTTGACTTCTCTAGCTCGCCTCAAGCACATGCTGCATTTCCACAAGATAATGAGAGTTAAGCAATTGTGTCGCCTTTTTGGTTAGGATAGAGTAGAGAGTGAGTATTTGTAAATTATTAGTTACATGCCATATTACTAAAACTTTGTATGAAGACGTGATTCAATTATTTTTTTGAACTTTTGTTAGAGGTTACAATATTTTATGATGGATGAAATTCATATTTTCTAGTTTCACTGATCAGGTGGAATTACACCATCACCACATTGTAATATTGTCCCCAGTTTCCTTATCAATGGCTGAATGAGATGTAATCAACTATATTGTTTTTTAATTTTAAGGATGTATTTTTTTATATTAATGCAATAAATTCATAACTTCACAGAAAGTTTTAGCCATTTTTATGGGTTTAAAACTAATCATACATATACTGATGCTTATAATATTATTGTTCCTTAACCTTGAATCGATCTGAATGATTTCTTTTATTGAACGTGACTACCAGTGCATTTGGCAGTTTGTAGATTGAGGTTGAAAATGTTTGACATTGGTGAATACTCTTATTTTACCAGGTTATGATATCTTCATAACCTAATTCATATATTAAATATACCTTGACAAAATTTTAATTATAATGGCTAATTTTTCGTATTGGACCAATTTTATGAATGTTTAATATTAACTACAGGGGAAAATTCAGCATGAATGTGGTTTTTACTAAATTTTTACCCATCTTAAATACTATTTTCATTTTATCTTACATAATTTGGCGTTTGTTTTCAGGCTACTTAATTAATTTTGTTATATTTACAAAAGATAAACACTTTGATTCCAAAATTTCTTACACCATCTAAATCCTGATATAATTTTAATAGTATAGCACAACAGAATGAAAAATAGCCAAATCCACTTACTTAATTGTCTATTAATAGCACTTTGGACTCTTAATTTTGCAATTTTTTAACAATCCTTACAATAATAACTGGTTTTATTTGATGTGGCAACTAATAATTAGACATTTTTGGTTTTGCCCCGCTGCCAAAGCTCTGGAAGTGCCAAGTTACTCAAATTAGTCAGTGTTTACCGTATTATGGTATTCTATTTGATTTCCAACTGACAGTGAATGTGGTGTCATGTTAAAAAGCATATGATTATTTTCAATTTACAATGAATTATTATGTAATAAAACAGTTGATTTGCTGTTAAAATATTTTATGGATTTATTTTGTAATAGATATAACATAGTATTATTATACAGTTTATTTAAATGTTCAACGTGTTAAAATTTTTATTTATGGTGTTAATCAATCCATTCAGTCAAAAAGTTAGTAAATATTGTACATAGGTCAACCACAAAGTTAGTTCTGTAGGTTGATTTTATGGAAACCAAAAACCTTGTTGTGTGGTATTGACTATTAGAATTAAGTTATTTGTCTTTCAACATATCAGTCTCTCTTGAAACCTAGTAGTAGTTGTGTTATCATTATTAGATAAATTTTTTAGTAGCCTATATTAGATACACTAGGAGCACGCTCAAATTTAACAAAGAGTTAAAAAATACACTTTGTTATTTTAATATAACAAAAATCAATGATAGAAGAAATGTTTACTAAACATTATACACACACTAATGCATATATAACAATTTATACTTACTTATTGTACAATATCCTTAAATGAAGTTGGGAAAATGAGCCCTGTTAATAAACCAACTTGATGATTTTCCTTGGAGGCAGTAACTTAATTTCATACAACTAAATAGTAGTAAAACAAAAAAGTATATATACAATACAAAAAAGTATATATATCTAAACAATAAAGTAATACTTGTTTACTTATAATTCAGCGTTACAGACTCAATGTTTCAGAAAGTCTTTCCCCCTGCAGGGCTTGATAGTGCTCTGATCTGTTCTTGTGATCACCACAAGTTAAAATTTACATTTCATAGATGCTCTCATTTTATTAACAGTAAAAAATAAACATTTCTATCTCCAGACATGATCATAGAAGTACAGTGGAACTTCAATCATTCAAACCTCAAGGGAACAGTTAAAAAATTTGAACTATTCAAATTTTATGCCATATCATTTTTTTATTTTTAGTATTACTCAAATTTTAGTAAAGATATATATTATTGAAAATTAAAGGAAACAATTTAATGACACACATAAATTTGAGGTATAAAAAGGAAAATAAAAACACAAATATTAATATAATTTTGGACAAAAACAATGATAACATAATTTTTTTATCAAAACTAAGCAAAATTTAAAAAACCCCTTTGTACGAATTTTGGTCATTTTCTATACATGTATAATATATAAGCTCTGCCAAGTAAAAAAGTCGGCATTTTCACTTCTGTCGTGAATGTGTTAAAATCAAGAAGTAAAGTAAGCTATTTTATGGGTTCAGTTTTTTAAAGTGCTCATATTAATAAGTTTAAGATGTCTTTTTCTTATTTATTGATGATTAAATAAAGTACTACAATGCATCATAAAAATAAAGTTGGTGCTCCTTCTGTCTGTAAAGGAAAGAGTAATATATTTGGTCCTGCATTGTTCCATAGTTGTTTTTTTCCATAATTACTATATTCTAGTTCAGAATTATACAATAAAACACCAGTTCTGTTATATTTATGTTGTATAAATATCTTATAGGTTGTCCTATCCAACAACAACTCATGATAGTGTCAACATTTGTTTATAGTACAATTATTCTAGAACTGTTTACATTACTACAGTTCAACAGTATGTACTGTACAGTTTAAGAATTAATTTTCGGTTTGTAATTCCAGCCTGAATAATTTACATTGAAAGTGGTTTAAACAATCTTGCCTCCAGAATTGATAATTGACTAAAAATAGGTTACAATACCTTCGTCCTTCAATTCTTAGTGTTGTCAGCAGACTAGTTTCAGGACTCTATTGTCCCATTTTCAAACCTTGTCAGTTATTCATTACAAGTAATCACGATAACAAATAATAAAATAACACAGTAAAACACTTAATTTTTACGCCCCAACATGTCAATGTGTGGTGTAAAAATTTAAGTGTTTAAATGTTGTATGTGAAGGGTGCTGTATTTGTGTTATTAAACATTTTTACATATATTGATTGAGAGTTTAATATCCTGACCTAGATGGACAACATCCATCGACTCTGTAGGCTGCAAGAAAGAATATATTTTATATGTTGAGAATGGGTAGTATATGTATTAATTTCTGAGAAAATATTTTATTTCTGCTTAAACACAAGAAGTTCTTTGTAAGATGTACGAGGGTCATATATTCTGGAGTAATGCTCTGCCAGGCTGTTCCCGAGGACTACCTCTGCTGTGGTTTGGACCACCATATCCCCCACCACGTGACCTGCCACCACAGTTCCATCAGCCCGCCCAAGGACCACATGGAGGTGCGTTCCTTCTTGGGATAGGGTCCCTGATAATGAGCAGATCTCCATGTTCTCTTCATAGGTAACCACCTGCAACACAAAGGCTGTAACCTTTTTTTTATATAAATAAACCCTGGCAATCTGCTAGATCGACATTCCACTGAAACGTATTTTGTGCACATTTCACACCAAATTGCAGGAAAGTGAGTGTCAGTTTATCCCTTTGACCTTTTTAGAATTGTCCTGATGGCTTAAAAACTGATTAATTTTAAAAATTATATGAAATATGTGACTTCTGAGAATTTGTGTTCTTTTATTGAGATGTTTATGGTGGATATATGATTTATTAATTTATGTTATTAATTAGGAATTCCATTTTTTGTAAAATGTATTTCCACCATGAACTTCTTATTCACTTTTCATTCAGACTCCAACGTAGGTATTGATCACATAGAATAATAAATAAATAGTACTAGTAAACATTGTATACTTTCACATGAAACTTCTTTACAGGTCACCTCACTAAAGGAAAATATTTTGAGGAGGCCTGTAGTTAATTAAAATTTGTGAGTGGGGTTAATTTAATGGGTAATGTAATTGTAAGTTGCACACCTAGATTCATGGAAAATGGTTGGGAATTAAGGAACAAATTGATTTATTAGTATCTATATAAATAAAATTTGAGTTTTGTCTATACATTGCTCAGAATTATACACTTTTAGCGAATTTCCCATAGGGAAGAAGCTATTACCGTAGGTCTCATGGCGAGACTTAAGCCCGGGACCATGTTATTTTTTCTTCTTTAGGTGCCCAGAGACCAAAAACAATAGTCGTTAAAATTTATATATATATATATATATATATATGTATATATATATGTGTCTGTGAACACGATAACTCTCGTAAAAATGGTCAGATCAAGACCAAATTTGGTAGAGACGTACAAATGCTCGGACGAGTTCGTAAACCAGACATATCGGTCAATGGGAACGGGTAGTTTGGGGGGTTTTGTACCCCAAAATGGGGTTTTTTGCGTTTTTCACATGTAATTTTTTAAAATTTCAAATTTTATCTTAGAATAGATTCTTATCTATCTAGAATCAGCTTAAAAAACTGCACAATTAAGTTCCTTAAAGTTTTTCTCTATCTCCAACGGTTACCGAGATATTAAAAAATCTAAACACAGTACGTTGTATTTTGGGGCTCCAATGTTAATCTTATGGAGGATAAGGAAAAATTAATATTTCACTTATCAACCAATACTTTTGGATAAAACTTTATATTTAGCTTCATGTGGTTAAGGTTCATCCATTTATGCTTAAAAATCATAGTTTATGTGTTTATCATGGCAGCAAACCTGCATACTCTTTTCCCATGTTAATCATATGGAGAATAGGCAAATCCCTTTATTTATGAACAGATGTTGATGAAAGTTTATATAAATGTTAAAAATAAAAATTTTTGATGGTATAAATGCCTACTCTCAGTGTTCCTCACAGCAGCAAACCTGCAAACTCTTTCCCATGTTAATCTTATGGAGAATAGGCAAATAATTCTCATGTTTATGGACAGATTTTTATAAAACTTGTCAAATATTATTATTATTATATTGTTGATTTGGAAATTCGCTGAGTACGCAGGTCTGCTGCGACGGGGGTATTTAGTTATTTTTTACATTTTGTGCATCAGAGAAGCTGAAACAAGTCTTATCTCAATTTGTGTCTGTGATGCTCCAGGCGGCATTTTACGCCGTCTTCCCCGAAAAAACGGGAGAATTGATTACAATGAAACTTATTTCATGCATTCTCTACATTCCAGAGAAGGTTTTTAAGTGCTTGAAACTGTCCGCCGCCCCTTGAAAAGTAAATAACAAGTATTTAAAAACCCACTTTTTACGCGATATTGGTCACATTTTACTTCAGTTTTCAATGAATAACCTATTGGTAATAATCAGTTGTCTTTGTAGCTTAATATGTAATAGAAAGAAAAACAAATAGATGTTGAATCAATATTATTTAGTTTATATTAGTAATTGATTTTAAACCCATTACGAAATAATACCATATTAAAAAGTTATTTTAACATATAACTAATTATAATAATGGTATAAATGTTCTAATATATTTAATTGTAAAGTAATGCTAAATAATTAAGCTGGGTATTGATTTATTTTCTTTTTATTGATCTTTTTAGGATTTCAGGTTTACATTTTGGTATTATGATCTTTCTTCTTTAAACTGAATTCTACAACCCATACAAAGGACGGGCTTACTGCTAGTTATACATAAAAATAACATTAAGGGCTCTTAGACAATATTCCATGTTTTAACGTGGCCACTAAATTAAACATTCCTCTGCGATTTGTTGCAGACTATTAATCCAAATTATGTACTAGTTTTTAAGGATTTTTAGCTGGTTTTAATTGTGAAAGTCTAAAGATTTGATTTAGTTTATTGTTTTCACAGAAAGAAATTATTTTAGTTGCTTTTTTTTAAGACCTGTACACGTGAGAGCGTTGAATCACAAATTTTCAATTTTTGTACCAACACACGTATTGGAATATAGAATAGCAATGGTTGTGTATAAAAATGTTTGCACGTCTACATCTCTTCCTGGATCTATCGAGCACCTCAAGTTATCATGATTCTGATATACCTCAAAATGGGTGTGAACTGCTTTCCCAAAAAGTGTTTGTGTATAATCTCTCATTGACTTTTGCAAAATGCCACTGGTGTAGAAAAAACAAAACAAAAAATACCTCAGAGAAAAAGACAATATTTTGTTAGAATACAGAAATTTTAATTTTAATCATTTTTAGGTGTTAAAATAATGCTACTTAGTGCTCTCAAATAAGATTAATAAATTTCTCAGTAGTTATACTGTAACTTAACCTCATGGAAGTGTTTAGGGACAATGGTTTTTTATTAAAATTTGACACAACAAAATTTATTTATTCCAAACAAACCTTAACAACTACTAGTCTGATCTTTACAATCTGGATATAAGAGTCTTGACATGTCCAACAATCAACGACTCCTGGGCTTGACTTCAAGTTCATTGAAGGTGGTATTGGGGTCATTTTTCCTGATGTAGACCTCAGTCAGGCACTCTCCGATTACGACCTCTGCAGTGGTGTGGACCTTGGCATTGCCCACAAGGTGTCCACCCACCACTGTGCCATCGGCTCGCCCCAGCACCACGTGCAGGTGACTGCCTCCCTGTGATACCGTTCCCACCAGTGACAGTATGTCAAAGTACTCTCTCTTGTAAGTTAACTCCTACAAAGATTAATCTGTTACTTATGCAGATTATTATAATAGTATTTGTTTATTAACAGTACAGTATATTTCTAAAGGATTCAGGGAATAATGTAGCCGTAACACAGGAGGTTTGGGATTAATAAAAAAATTACATTAGAGAAAAGAACTAACTACTGATTGTTTTGGTAAGTTAACTCCTGGATAATTTTTTACATCTTTTTACTGTTCATTTGTAAAGGAAATAATTATGATTTTAGTTTTCAACATTTATTAAACTTTATGGATCACTATAGCTGATAAAACCTCCGGTTGCTTAGATTGTTCATGTTAAACTTTTACAGATGAAAGTTATATGATTCTTGTTTTATTAATCTACTAAACAAAATCAAACATTAATATGTATGGAAACAGATATTACAAAACTATGAATAATAAGTATAAATAGCTATACATTTTCTTATGCCCAAACTGGTAAATATAATTAAGGGAAACATAACAAGATGAGCTCACCCTATTAGCTGCAGGAATGGGTCCAGTTTTAGGGATCGGAAACCTAAGGGTTCCTCCATTGATGCTTCCTACACAAGTCATAATGAAAGCAGCCTCCAAATTCTTCTTTTCAACAAAGGTCTCAATCTCTTCTTTCAGATCTTGCCCCGGTAAGAGGCGTATCGTATAACACTGCACGTTTGTCTTAGAAGTCATTCCGCTTTATTAATCAGCCAACTGTCTTTTATTTGTGTGGTTGAAACAATTAAAACATTTCATGCTAGCTATGAAAAATTTTACATTTTATCAAACGGTTTGATCTTAATTAAAATGATTGTAAGATTAAACCACAATTTTATGCATTATGTTTTTTCAATATCAGTATTCTATGTATGTTCAAGTGATAGTAAAAGATTGCCTAATACCAAAAAGAACTTTAGTAAAAAATAGTTTTAAAAAAGTCTTTTGCACTTAGCAAAATTTGATTTAACAAAAAAAATGTCCTCAATTTAGCCTATAACTCCTGCATTAAAACCTTTAATCTATTACATAGGGTTAGTTTTCATAAATCCCCACTGATTATCTTGATAACTTCTTATTTTATCAAACTCTCCTTTAAGCTGCTATTACCATATTTTTTTGGAAATGTGTTTTAAAAGAATTTAACCCAGGGCCGTGGTTACTTAATATTTTGAGTCCCATAGATGCTTAAAACACCCTTTATTGAAATTAGTACTCATTCAATGTTTATGATTTTCACAAAAATCCAATGTGAAGGTGACATTCCTCCTAATGAGTTCGAAATTAAGGCGCATCACCTTATCTAAAGGTATTTTTGGAGTTAAAAAACCTGTTCCCTAGTTTTTTAATTCTTTATTTCCATAAGGCATTAGATTAAAATAAAGAAATGTTTAAATTCAATTAAACGGTTTTCTAAGTTAATTGGTTGTCAAGATATTGAAATTTCTGAATTCTTTAGAGCACCTTATCTTAACCCTCTAGTAAATAAATGAGTAGTTGTAATAAATAGTTAGCTTTTTTTTAATAAGTGGTTTAACAATGCTTTATCCTTGATGATATTTTACGCACATAATATAATACTTATTTCAGAAAAACTATATAATCTTAACATCAAAGATGTCATGAGACTACTTACTACAAAACTTGGTATCCATGTGTAATATTTATTAGAAAGGAATGGAAAATTCTTTCCGGTTCTTTCAACCCCAGAGGCCATGTAATAGTTACAGAGTGATTACACACAAACACTTTTCGGGAAAGCGGTCCCAAATGGGCTTCCTAGGATTTGAACCTGTGACCACTAGGCTAGCAAGACACCCAGGATTGTATTTTATTTTTCTAAATAAATTATAAAACAAATAAAATCATAAGAGAAAAACATTGCCATTGTGTCAAAGGGAAAAGCTGATTTAAGATCAAAAGTTAATAAACTGGAATCACACTTAGATGAGATGGAACAATACTCCAGAACAAATAGTTTAGATATATGGAATCCCTGAAAAGAAAAATGAGGACACATTAGAGGTGAGCAAAATTATTGGAACTATTGGTGCCTAGGAGTATAAATAACACTAAGTATCAGAAATAGTGGAAGCATGCCACCGACTAGGTACGGTAAAAAATAAATGGAAAGAAGAGAGATATATTTGAAAAGTTATTAGCGTCTTATAATTAAAGAACAGTTATTACAGAAAAGGATGGTAAAGCAAATATTTAAGAGTCACAGGCTTGCGACATACTCCTCATTGCAGAACTATTACGGAGGAAAAAGCATATATCTTTGTTTGGGTGAGAAACAATCGTAATTACTACCTAAGGAAAAGTGAAACAGATCAATATCACTAGATAAAGCCACGAAGATGTAAACTTATGTACATGATCTATTTTACAAATTCATATGATAATGTAAATAATTTTCAATATATTAATACTTAATGTTTTTATTAATATACTCTTCTTTGTCTATGACAAAGAAGTTACGAGTCCGAAGGTACGAGTGGCGTTAAAGAACTTAAGTGTATCAAAGTAGGATTATAACATAAGTTTTTCCTAGCAATAAAAAAAATCAAAATGTCTTTTAGCTAGATTAGGAAATATAATATATGTATAAAGTACACCCTATTTTGTAATTTTTTCATAAAATATATTTTATAATTCTAAATTTTATTTTAATTCCTACAAGTCCAAGGGCTGCAAAAAAATGTTCAAACGGCCGCGTAGTGAGGATGCCTGGTTTACATAATAGTGGCAAAATGACACATTTAGGTATTTAACATGGTGTCTATGTGACTAGAAATAATTAATGTTTTATAACTCATTTTATTTATGATAATCATTCATTATTATATTTGGTTAACTAAATCTGACTTTTTCACGAATTTACTTTTTGTAAAATTTCATTTATATTACATTAGAGCTCAGAAAAAACAAAATTATGAAGAATTGATCTGTAACAAAAATTATTAAGGAAATAAAACTACGCTGAAGATGTATATCTGCTGCGACAAGGGTATTTTTTATGTTTGTGTATCAATGGCAATAGCATTTTTAGCATTATGAAAGAAAAATATATAAGCCCTGGTCTTGTCCCTACCAAACATCGACCTGTTGTTAGATAGGTAATCAATTAATAGCCCAATAATTACTAATGGTGACTCTCGAACTACCTAGTATGAGTTTAATTAATACCAGGTACTAGTGTGCCTATTATTTCTGAAGCTCTATTGACTGATCCTCTATTTCGTTGTTACCATTTATGCTTGGCCTATAAGGAAATGTTTTTAGTTGACTTAAAGAAAAACAAACCTCTTCTTCAGCTGGAAATGGGGGACCAGTGGTTGAATTTGAAGAAAGTATTACACAATTCACAATCCCTTTACACATTATTATGAAAGGAGCTCCGAGATTTCTTTTGGCAACAAATTCTCCCAGACAGTCTTTCAGGTCATCACCTTTCTTAAAAGAGACCGTAAATACTTGTAACTGGTGCTCCATTTCTTGGTGTGGCGACAACTGTAACGTTGATATCTTGCTTCTAATGATCTTACTGATAACTGAAATTAATTGTTGGCTAATGCTAAGTTGATTGTATTTTAATGGAGCCAAGTATTTTTGTTATAAGAAAATACTTCTATTGAAGATCAAAAACAGTTATAAATTGATTGTGTTGCTTTTAGCGAATTTCCCTATTACCGTAGAGGCAAGACTCAACCCCAAGACCATGTTATTTTTTTAAGATGCCCTGAGGTCAAAAACAATAGTCATTAAAATTTATATAATATATATTCTCGTATATATTCATTTGTATTTGTATATTTACATTTGCTAGGACGAGTTTGTGATTCAGATATATAGGTCAATCAGGGGTAGTTTGGGGGGATTTTGTAATAAAAAATTGGGGTTTTTGCGTTTTTCATACGTAATTTAAAATTTGTTTTGATTTTATCTCTCACCATTAGAATCAGCTTAAAAACTGCCCAGTTTGTTCCTTACAGTTTTTCTTTATCTTCAATGGTTACTGAGATATTAATAAATCTAAACACAGTACCTTGTATTTTGGGGCTATAGTGTTAATCTTATGGAGGATAAATAAAAATTAATATAGGCCTATCACTTACCAATCAATATTTTTGGATTAAACTTGGTATTTACCATCATGTGGTTGATGCTTAAAAATCATAGTTTATGTGTTTATCATGACAGCTACCATGCATACTGTTTGACGCTTCACTAGCGAGTTATGTATAGCGAAAGTATTCAGTTACAGTCATATTTCACTTACATTACTTAATTTGCCTGTTTCATTTCAAGTCACAGAAATCACAGTAATAATTTTGTAAACTGTAAGAAATGCAGTTCTGAATAATTTAACCTTAACTGTATAATAATATGTATTGGTTTTTATGAAAACCAGTAATTTTATTCATTAATTTATTATCCTATAATTTCATTAACCAGTATAATTTCAATTTATCCAGTAGTAAATTTTAATAAATATCTCACTAAACATTTGAATCACTAACAAAGGGTTTCCGACAACTGTTTTATTTTACATTTTCACTTTAATTTCTTGCGTAAAATCAGCTTCTGAAGTTTCTATTCTTTATAGATACTGTATCACCATGTATCTTCTGAACATTACCTTTTGATGGTCAAATTTTATGTGCCGCGTTTTACAGGCATAAATCCTCTGCCATAAGAAAGCGATATCTGGATATCTATTTTCTGCGAAGTCAAACAAATTTCTTCTGAACCAATTAAGGAACAAAAACTTGCAAAATAGCAATACGCAATTAGGGTTGAAAATCACCTTCTCAGTGCGGGGTCCAGGCGGTTGGGTGGCGAACCTCAGGGTCGCTTTGCGCACGCTCCCCACACACGTCATGACGAATGCTGCGTGCAGACTGTTATCCAACACGAAATCCTCGAGAGAAGCCTTCAACTCCTGGTCGGGCAAGAATCGCACTGTGTAAACTCGTAGAACAGCACTATTGGAAGTAGCCATGTCTAACGACTACACTCCGCGGCGTCCGCGGTCGTGTGAGATATTACCGAGGAATGAATGAGGGTCGTCGTTCGTCGTAGCCGCTTCCACAATACACGCAACGTCACCAGTCACCATTGGAATTGGCGGGAAATCATTCCATCCCGCGGTAGAAGCAGAGTAGCCAATTGCGTAGAAAGATAATACGACTTTGCCAGTTGGTATTATCATGGGTATTTACCAATCGTAAAAGGTTGTTATCTCTTTTATTGTGTCATTGGGAAATAAGGCAGTAAATTAATGTTACAGAGATACGATTAAAAGCTCATTAAAAGTTATAGGGGCTTCTTTATATAAGATTAAAGTTGAAAAAATTTTGTTGTGTCACATTATTTAAAATTGGACTGACTTTGAAATTAGTTAATAATGAAATTTTCAATATTTTCAAAAGGGTAGCCTACATTATATTTTAGCATAAATATAGTACAATACTAACCTAAAATAATTATAGTAATTTTAATTTTTTTAGCAAATTTCCCATAGGAAAGAAGCTATTACCGTAGGTCTCATGGCAAGACTTAAGCCCGGGACCC
The DNA here is from genome assembly GCA_023375725.1 of Nephotettix cincticeps. Classification (NCBI taxonomy): domain Eukaryota; kingdom Metazoa; phylum Arthropoda; class Insecta; order Hemiptera; family Cicadellidae; genus Nephotettix; species Nephotettix cincticeps. The sequence goes on from CM041791.1 coordinate 54,076,036, forward strand.
TGTTATTTTTCGTCTTTAGGAGCTCAGAGGCCAAAAACAATAGTTGTTAAAATTTATATATATGTATGTGTGTGTGTGTGTCTATGAACACGATAACTCTCGTAAAAATGGTCCGATCGAGACCAAATTTGGTACAGTCGTGTATTCCTACATTTGCTCGGACGAGTTTGTAAACCAGACATATCGGATCGGGCTGTTAGGGGGGTTTTGTACTAAAAAATTAGGGTTTTGCGATTTTTATATGTAATTTAACAAAATTTCAATTTTGTCTTTTACCATTAGAATCAGCTTAAAAATTACACAATTTAGCTCCACAAAGCTTTCCTCTATCTCCAACGATTATCGGTACCGAGATATTAAAAAATCTAAACACAGTACATTGTATTTTGGGGCTCTTATGTTAATCTTATGGAGGATAAAGAAAAATAATATTTCACTTATCAATCAATATTTTTGAATGAAACTTGATATTTAGCTTCATGTGGTTGATATATTATGCTTCAAATGCTTATAAATTATAGTAGTTTATGTGTTTATCATAGCAGCTAACCTGCATACTCTTTTCCCATGTTAATCATATAGAGAATAGGCAAACCCCTTTATTTATGGTCATATGTTAATGAAATTTGGTATAAATTGTCGAAATAAAATTTTTTTATGCTAGAAATGCCGACTTTCAATGTACCTCAAAGCAGCAAACCTGCAAACCATTTCCTATGTTAATTTTATGAAGAATAGGCAAATATTTATTTATCGACAGAAATGTTATTGAATATCAAATAAAATTTTTTTAGAAATACTTTGAAATTAGGCCAATAAATCAACTGCAACGTTTTTCATATTGTTATATGACTTTGAGTTTGAGGTTACGTGGAGGTTTGGCAGAAAGTGAAAGTTACCATACCATACTGCATGTATATTCCGGCCTTACATAGAGGAATACTTACTTTTATACTTTTAACTGAAATGGCAAATATACTCTCGGTAGCAAATGAAATTATTGTATGTTATATTATATGTTATATTATATTATGTTATATTGGTGTTAGGATTAAGTTTGAGTTATGGTATTGTCCTTCAAATTGTTGTACTCTTTGTAGTCATATTGTTATATTTTGTAGTTTATTTTTTACGTAGTATTGTTATAGAATTGTTTTACATTAGGCTATTCCCATCGTGAATTATATTATTGATTTATATATTATATATTTATTATTGTTACATTATTATTGTTATTTTTTACTTAAGTATTGAGATGCAAATGTACTCTTGAGCAAATGAATACTTTGTGCTTATGTATTTGTTATATTATTATTATTTATATTATTATTATTATTAGTATTATTTTTTTGTTTATTATTGTTTTGTTATTACTTTATTTTAGCTTATTTATATATTTATTTTTATATGTATTATTTTATTATTATAATTGTATTATTATATTTATTTTATTATATATTATTATTTATATTTATTGTAAACAATCTTATGTCTCTCAAATAGATGTCTCTCAAATAGCTACTTGAGCTAGAGAGACAAAACAATGAGCTCTGTAGTGAAATACTTTGTGCTTATGAGAATAAATAAATTGAAATTGAAATTTTTATTATTATTATTATTATTATTATTATTATTATTATTATTACAGTATATCATTGATTAGGCAATTCCCTGCTGTGAAAAGGTCTACTCTGTGACCGGGAGACCAGTCGGGGAAAATCTCTTAATTCAAATACTTTCTTATACTGTATATTTCGACATGCAACATACAGTAACATCAACGCACTACTTTTTTCTATTATTTGATATTGTGTAGCGGATTTCAGGATATTTTTGTTTTGAAATTATTAGTAAAAGTGATCGTTATGGGGGGGAAATATCCCCCTTATCCCCCCGTATCTACGCCACTGAGAACAGTAGCATTATGGGATGTTCCGTGGGTGCTGCCATCTATTGGGGTATTGCCTAAGCTTGCTCCATATAGTGCTGTCACGCAATAACATACGGTGGCCACTGTACTGCGTTAATCATGCTACATTGAGTCATCATGGTGTCTCCACAGGTAGGATTCTCTGACAGAAACGAGATCGAGGCTCTCAACTCACACTTAGCGATCACTTACTGTAATTAATTGTTTCAAATCAATATTTTTAGTTTTAGTTTTTTGAAGATTTAGTAAGAACAGTTTTAGATTTTTAAGCCTTTGAATAAAAAAGGTATACCCGAAAATCGAAACACGATTGGTAGGCTACTAAACTCCAAGCATTATAAATTGAAACTATACCTATATTGTTAAGGTCATATGTAAAAACGCGGAGCCAATTGGATTTCAGACCTAAATCTTGGCTTGGATTTCAGCCTTACCTTGACATGCTCAATGATGAATGTTTATCTTCAACATTATGTCCAGTAATGAATGTTGGTTGTCCGTGCAGTTAAAAATTCAATTTTTTATGGTGCAAAAAACATAATTATCATGTCAATACTCTCTGACTCTGAGGATCTGGTAAATGACACCTGTGGATCTCATTGGAGTGTAATGATTTTGGACACAACTGTAAATAAATTTTACTACTTTAACTCCCTAAACAAATACAACATGAATTCCGCAATAAAGGTTGCACAAGAATTGAAAAATAATATGTAAGAGATGACGTAGATTCAGTATGATTTTTATCATTGAATGTTCGGCAGTAGCCTAATTGATATGACTGGAATTTATTCCTGTCGTATTATCGAATCATTAACACAAGATATAGTTACTACTGGGACATTGAAAATTACTGTGTTTATAAATAATAAACATTCAGAACAATAAGAGATACTAGAGTGTTCACTAATAGCATAGTTTTTACAAAACACAGCAAATATGAACAATAAATCGCTTATTTATTTTACAGTTAATTGGAATTTTCCTATCACTCTTGTGTTTTAAACTACACAAAGTTTCTGGATGATAAATTGCTGTAAAATTAATGATTGTAAAAGCTGGAAAACCTCATAGACCTGATGTGGGGGACAAATAATACAAAAACAAACAGAAAACCTAATATAGAATGAAACTGTTAGTAACAAGTAAAGTATAAAATAAGCTCTAAAACCATTATTGTTAATGAACCATTTTTAACGAGGAATAAATTTGATGTTCTACAAAATCCTGATCAAAGTAATGAAAACTTTGGCGGGGGAAACACATATAATAAAATGTTTGTATTTACTTCCCTGAGGGAAATAGGCTACATCATGGATATGTCTAGAGGTAATGTTTTCAGGTCATCCAAACAGCTGTACTTATAACCTAACTATGACGTCAGTAAACATATGACGTACGTCACTAACAAATGGACATCACTGTTTCAAATTTTGGTGGCGCAAACTGGTTACACCCCCTTAGAGCCAAGACATATCCAGATTAATAATATAGTAACCAACCAAACAAAAAAATTAAAGAAGGTAAAATAAAAAGGAGATCTAAGAATAAAATGAAGAATTTAAAAATAAATACCTGTCCAGGTATAAAGTTAATAGTTTGAGTTGACAGTCAATGTATAAATATTTGGCTGGTAAAATTGAAAGCCACAGTTCAGTAGGCCTAAGGATAAATACCCTTGGCTATGTTTGAGCTAATACCACACTTCTACAAGTATAAGATTCAGCATCTATTAACAAAAAGAATCACCTGTCAAGTAGCTTGGCAAATAGGCCCTACAGACTTGGAAGAGAGATCGTCTGAAGTCTGTTGAGTCAGATCAGTATTCTCGTGCACGATACCAACTAGATATGACAAGCCATTAAAGCATCCTACAAATACTGACTTACTGTCGGTCAATGATTATTTAAGAATTGACAGCTAAAATTAACAATTAATTTTTGATAGATTTGGATGAGCTACATAAGTTTTAATTCACAACACATGACATCTCAACAACCGCGGAAAGCCAAAAGTGTCATTTTTGGCTATTGATGCCTTAACAAAATGGTATCATGAGATGGCAGGTCGTCTAGCAATTAGTTCTTAGAAAAAGGTTTGTGTACTGCCTAAAGCGCAAAGCTTGAACAGTACCGTGAACATTACTGAAGAATTCTCCCTGGAGGTATCAGCAGAAACTGTTATAAAGCAAGTTATTGTCTCGGAATCATCCAACCTGATGAGCAATGAAATGTGTAACACTCCCCATGTGAGTTAAATTTTTCATCTTACGATTGAAATCAATACTTATTTTTTACATTGATCATTGATTTCAAAACTATTTTGAAATTGTCATGCATAAAATGTTATTTTAACTTTTCTGATCTATTCAATTTATCAAATTTAAACTAGTTAATCTTTATTTGTTTGTTTAAATTACAGGTTAGTATTTTGGCATAATAATTCAGTATCTTGCTTCTAAAACCTGAGTCATAAATCTGCACAAAGTACGGGCTCCAGGCAGGGCGGACAAAAAAGGGGCTGGTATATTTAAGCTAGTACATATAGGATATGAAAAGTTTAAAATAAGAAATAGTTTGATCCTATGAAAATGATTTTTCGGCTTATTTTCGCAAAGGTATAGTAATCAGACATACGGAGGGAAATATGTTGTAGACTTATGTTTTATTTTTAAGTAAATACATATTAATGTTTTTCATATTGTTGAAAATGAACGAACATAAATATGCTCAGTAGATCATTGCAGTAGATCAAATAAATAAATAACTAGCAGTAAGCCCTTCCTTTGTACGGGTTGTAGGATTCAGTTTAAAGAAGAAAGATCATACTAAAATGTAAACCTAAATCCTAAAATAATCAATACAAAGAAAATAAATTAATACCCAGCTTTCTTATTTAGCATTACTTTACAATTAAATAGATTATAACATTTATACCATTATTATTATTAGTTATACGTTAAAATAACTTTTTTATATAGTATGATTTCGAAACGGGTTAAAATCAATGACCAATATAAACTAACTAGGTAATATTGATTCGACAGTTGTTTGTTTTTCTTTCTATTAAATCTTTAAACTAAAAAGACAGCTGATTATTACCAGTAAGTTATTCATTGAAAACTGAATAAAAATGCGAACAATATCGCGTAAAAATGGGTTTTTAAATGCTCGTTATTGACTTTTCAAGGGGCAGCGGGCGATTTCAAGCATTTACAAACCTTCTCTAGAATGTAGAGAATATATTAAATAAGTTTCATTGTAATCAGTTCTCCCGTTTTTTCGGAGAAGACGGCGTAAAATGCCTCCATGAGCGTCAGAAACAGACAAACAGAAAAACAGACAAAAATTGAGATAAGACCGGTTTCGGATTTTCTAACGCACGAAAAGTAAAAATAACTAAAAAATTAATAATTCTGAGCAATGTACAGACAAAACTCTATATATATATATATATATATATATATATATATATATATATATATATATATATATATATATATAGAGAGAGAGAGAGAGAGAGAGAGAGAGAGAGAGAGAGAGAGAATATCTATTTTCCAGAATACCCAATATAGTTTTACATTAACGAAAAATGAAAGTAAGAATATAGTTGTGAAAATTTGCACATTGCAGACTTTTTAGGAACACAGAATGATAAATGATATTCAATGATCACTCTAAGGTATAGAGAAATTCAAATTATGTTGTCTTGTTATGTTGTTAGATCAAGGCTACACTAAAGCATCTAGCGTTACCTTGATAGGTTCGTCGCACTGGAGAGATAGGAAGAGATCTGCGCTTGCGCTCCAAGGTTCGGCAAATCAGCTGTTCAGTCAAAGGCACAGCTGACTTCAAAAATAAACAGTCTTCTGTCTCTTGTCGCCGAGAACAGACCCGGCAAGATGAAAGCGGTTCTCGTGGTGCTCTGGGCGTTTATCCTCATGGCCCAAGGAACTCTAGCGATGGTTCCCTGCGAAAAGAGGACCGACGTGGGAAACAACGCCTGCAGCCTGAAGGGAAGTCTTCGCGTCAAGTCTGCCTCCGGGGATGCAGAGGTAACGTCGAAGAATTGTGACGTCTTCTACAACAAATCTGAGTTCAAGTCTCAGCCAACAGCGACTCTATCTGACGCCAACCCTGTGAGTGGAGAAACTGTTTTGTAAGATGTAAAGCTCCAGTTCAACTATTTCTAGTGTATGTAGGCTAACATTTAGCTCTACTACTTTCTTAAATAATATTTTATTTAATCTCCTTTTTGAAATTAATTGTTAATAGACTAACACTAACAAAGCCCAAATGGCATTCATATTATAATGTAAGTAAATAATGAGTATGGGATGAACTTGATTTATTAACGGTTACAAATTTTTAAAATTATAGTTAATTCAGTATACCTATTACTAATAATCTATGTAACATGCAAAAAACTTGAGTTGATTGAAATAGAAAATAATAATAAAAAAAAAGAGTAAACAGTAATCACAATACAACTGTTTGAATGAGAATGATACCCAACATAAAGATTGATTACTTACACGATACTTTAAACAAGTATATTTCCTAGATGTTCTCAGTAGGATAAACATGCTCAGTTTGTTTTCTTCTCTGGTGAACAAAACATCACAATAGAATGATTCCATATCAAATTCGTTCACGCTGGTGGTTCAACTAGTGAACCAGCGTATGAATAATGGTTTTTAATCATCCCAGATAATTATTGCTGAATTTCAAACAGGTGTATCGTAAAAGCCAGAAATGACGCACTAAAACGAATGTTACATGCTTGATAGTACAGTACATTTAATTCGTTCTTATATGACCTTATCAAACTGATAACTAATGAGGACCATTTCCTATGGTTAGTACAGCATATATATGATCAACATATAGATTTCAAGTTAATTATGAAATGCATATTTAACAATTTAGTTTGTTTGGCCTACCATATTTATTTACTTCTCGAAAAAATTTATTTGAAAACATTTTTATGTCACAGGAAACCAATATATTCTACTAGTAATACATTAATATATATAAAACATTTAACATTCATAAAACGTTAGGTTAAATAAGTATAATAGAAATCATTCTATAATTATTTTGAAGACTTTCTGGGTACGGTACACACATATTTATAACTGGCATAAGATATTAAAAATCTAGAATTAACACCGAGAGGGTGAGTAGAATGCAAGCTGACAAAGTATTTGCCAGTGGCGGCTCGTGAGTGAAATGCTAGGGGGGCGCAAACCGGGGGTCTTGGGGTTATGGATTACCCCCCAGGAGGGGTGTAGGACTTTTGGCAACCTCGCCTATCCCATTCGTCATCGCAGAGGGTTATAAAAGTGTCACAACCCGTGGTGCGGACTTTTGGCAACCGCTGTTCTCCCTGGTAGGGATTTCCGGGATTTCGTTCGTGCCGGGCTGGGTTGAGGGTGAGGGAGAAAGCGCGCTAGAGAAGGGCGAGAGGGGAGACGGCGGGCGAAGACAGACGAAGAATAACAAAGCACAACGCCTGATACCCAATTCCTTTCAAGTGTGTGATTACTAACCGTCTAAGTACTGTCTGTTGTTAAGTTTGAACTATGTTTAGAGGTACAATATTATGAATTGTACTGGTCTTATTTTTAAACCCATACTTAACTTCTTGAGGAAAGAATTAACGATTTATATTTCTTTGAAATCAGATAAGACTTGTAACTTTCAATTTATAATCTATATAAATAAGTTTGAATATGAAGTTTATGAATGAAGTTGCATGAACATGAAGTTTATTAATATTTAGGACTTTGTATAAACAATTTCTGTTGACAATACTGTATATGAAGTGTTACTTCAACAGTTCACCATATTGACTTATATTTGTTGGTGTTGTCTTGTCTTTTGTATCATTGTCTTTCAAACATTCTACTTGGAAAATCCAATTCCATCTAGCCGTACATCCTGTAACGTCCATTGTGAAATAATGGTATTAGTTCAAAGGACTTGGCTCATTCATAGCCGGTTCAAGATCGCGCCACAATCATCTTACACTCATTTCTCATTCATATTTGGCTTAAAATACCTACCTGGGTAGGTTGCCATTTCAATAATCTAAATCTAAATCTAAATCCCCGTAGTCGTGAATAGCCTGCCATTCCGGGGCGAGGGAGGGACTTTAAGGGATAAGAGTGATATATTGTGGGATTAAATAACGAGGCAGGGATTTTCAGAGAGAAAAGGGAGAATTTTTGGGATGAAACTGAGGTTGCCAAAAGGCCGCTGTCGAGGGCTAATTAGGGTTCCGACCCTCGGTGGGGGCTGGGCGGTTGCCAAAAATCCGTTTCCCCCCAGGAGAGGGGGGGTCCGGGTGTTCTCTCTGCGGCAAATTTTTGAAAATATGGTGTGTTTTAGTTACTTTTTAAAGCAATCTAGGTATTGAATTTGTGATGCATGTGTTTCGTTTTTAACTAAAATATCTAGTTTTCCTCATAAACCTTGAATAATAAATACTATACTCTTGGTCTTATGGATCAACTTAATTTGGACTCTTAATTGTATGGATAAATTATATTGAAAAAAACCTTTATTTCTTGCGATATTTTGTAAATAAAGACGTAAATACCTAACTTAACATTTTAGCGCCTTCATTTATCACGCGGATGTACTGATACATACTGTTGTTCGTTTTGCAAATATAAGATGTTCTTAACAAAAAATATATTCGCAATGATTACCTCCTCTAGATAACAAACACTTCTAGAATTCGCGAACTTTGTTAATGTAAAAAGCATTAGACGCGTCATAGCACCAGCCACCCCCACCACTACCTCTCTTCATATAAATGCATTGTAATGGATTGGGACGTTCTGGCGAGCGCCCCACGTCTACAAATACGAACTTTTCGCGCTATTTTTGTATGTTTTCCCGCTATAATTTCGTTGTATACGACTGTTAAAACATTTTTGTTAGTTGGATCTATAGTTATAACTAAATACGTATTTAATTATTTTTTCCTTTTTCAAATCTTTGGGGGGCGGCGTCCGAGAGTCCTTATAGGCGAGCCGCCACTGGTATTTGCCCTAGGCAACAGTTTCTTTTTCTGGTTGTATGCCTACACATTTTGTAGTGAGACGGACCCTGCCTGTTGCGCATGAGAGTTCAGTTATCCTAAGGGAACCCGATGTTCAGGAAATCTCAAAGAGCCAGCTGATCATCCTGAGGGAGGAACACCTGCCACAGGAGGAGCGGTCACATCAACCTGAGGGAGCGCAACAGCCCATTGGGACTTCAGTCCACCCCTTCTGATGAATGTCAGTAAAGTGAACCGTGATGAAACTTACAAGTCTCGATGAACCGATGTTAAAATTATTCTATTGATAGTTAATTGTTCCCCAAAGGTTGAGAAATACACACTTGTAATGGTGGATCCAGACGCTCCCCACGACTCCAAGGGCCAGTACTTCTTGCACTGGATAGTTGCCGACATACCCGTGAGTTGTGAACTATATAGTGGAGCCCTGTATTGATCAGTCGTAAAATAAACAAACGTAGAGCAGGGACCTCCGAAGGGTACCATAAATATAGACTATTGAAGTATGGATTATTTTAGATTTTAGAAGTAAACAATTTAAAATAGTGTAAGTTAAAATTAGCGGAGTAAGTGTGACTACTCAGACATTCTACTGGTACCAACACAAGTAGGCCTTGTTGTTTACATGCTAATGTTCTGTATGCAAATGTAGGTAGACTGCTACGTCAACGTGAACACGTTACACTTCACATTATCAATGCGAACTGTCTTACACACTTACGGATCAATGGATGGATTCATTGATTTAAAATTTTGTATGCATTTTAATGCCAAAGAGTTTTGAAATTTTATTTTTGATAAACTAGTAGTATATATTTGTACACAAAAAATTGAAGAAACATAGTTTGTGAACATGCTAATAAAAATCTAACAATTAATTGTCAAATGTTAATATCGGTCCAAACAACAAAGTTGTCCCATTATATCCGATTAACGTCATAGTCCCAATAGGGTGTCAATGAAAATTAATCAAAAATAATTGTTCAACGTTGTCGCTTTGCTTGTTTAACGCACTGCTGCACTGTGGCAGAGGCTGTCCACGCCGCGAGGATGATGCAGACACAGATGGACGCCCTGTCACCATGGCTCCGCCAGTGGTGAATCAAAGTCAACGCTGACAAAAGTAATGCCATTTGTTTCAGGGAGAGGGGAAAATGCCGAGAGCAGTTCCACCCGAGATTCAACTAGACGGAGTAGGGATGCCGTGGAAGATGTCCGTGAAGAACTTGGGTGTCACCCTGGACTCACGCCTGTGTTTCAAACTGCATATTGACAGGAAAGATGCTGAGGCAACGGCAATCCTGGAGCTGATGTGGCCACTTCTTGCAGCGAGGAGCCCAATCCCGGCCAGGAAGAAGGTCACCATGTTCCTACTAATTGTACGCTATTGTATCATGTATGATTCAGAAGCGTGGTGGATTCTGACCAGCAAGACGAAAAGGAAACGCCTAGAGGCCATCCAGACGAAGTCGCTGAGACGAATCACTCGACAACCGTGGATCGTCAGGAACTCTGTAATTATGGACGTTGGGAGTCCCAACTCTTGACATATCTAACAGAACAAAAGCCAATGGACTGTTTCAGAAAGCAGCCGAGTCCACTCTAGAACACATAAGGGAACTCTGGAGGCCCAGGCCCATCTCCATCTTGGATGATCCCCACCGTAGGTGAACAGCATGATCTTCCCAGCCAAAGCCTGACACAGCAATGCGTCGATTCTTATGTTTAATATATTTTGATATTATATCTGATATTTCACTTGCTCCGGCCCTGTTCTGATTTGATTATTTTAGTCACTGCAAGAGGTAATCCTTTAGCTACAGCGGTAAACGCTAAAGCTGTGATTCGTCCAAATGAAGTCCTTTCGCCCGTATGTAAGTTGCTCATACACGTCTGGACGGATGGGGGAAGATGTGTTTAGTTTGGGTAAACACCACTTAACGGCGGAGTCACCATATAACCCTTGCAGGAGCCAGGGTACTCGTAAAGAGTTACCACCTGCAATATACAAATATAATTTTTATCGTTCAAAATATGTTATACAATCGAGCTAGTTCTACATTTTGAAATAGCTTGCCATAGTAAATAATGTTATTGTTTGTAATGTAAAAGGTAAGACTTAAATGTGTAATATTTCCCAAATTAATCAAACGTGTAATTTTTAACAGAGATTCCAGATCCCGAAACGTCGCGAAATTTTGTTTTACTTGATGGAAAATATCCACAAAAAACCCTAAATAATAATTGTTGTCTTCTTTGACTTTTTCTTTTTACGGGGTAAAAAAAACACTGTTACAGTGCAATAATTTCAAAATAACTTATTTCCCGTTAAACTTTTCAGAATTCTGATCGCAAATAATGAAAATGATCTGTTTGTACCAAAAATGCCATCATATAATTAATTGCTTTCTGTTCAGTGCTGCTTCACACGGTTATCAAGAGAACTATGGCAAGAAAGGTTTATTCGTAGAACCCTCGAGGAGTTACCGACATAAGATTTGGAAAGTGCTGCTTCTCGCGGCCACTACGGAACTACGTCAATGGCCAGTATACGGCGAACCTTTGCTGCGCGATCTTACACGATTTAATTTACAATTAACGGGGCAACAGCAAACATCTAATTATTGGTAGCGAGATAATCGAACGACTCGTTTATAATCAGTTAGCAGGCGCCATTAGGCAGCTCCTGGACTACACGGGGAGCGGCAATAATGTCGCTATTAATTGTACTGTTGTAATCGACGGCTTAATTCTACGTTTGGAAAGTCATTGGGAAACAATTTGTGGCCGGGGGGTCATTAGGAGTCATTTCTGTGGCGATTACACTGCTACCGGTCGCCGTTTCGGCCGCTGCGGTCGCGCCGCTTCCAGCCGTTTGTTTTTATCGGTCATTTGTCAAAATTTATTACAACTTTTGGTGTTGGTCGATTTTAAGGGTGGGAGGCTTTAAATTTTACAAATTATTTTTAGCTGGTGTTATTTTTGTGTTGTTACATTGTACAAGGGATACGAGCCTCCAGTCTTCTCGCTGCGCACACTACTTACTTCAGTATTACAGTATTATGTTCTTACTATAGGCTTCTTATTATATCTTTCTTAAACTGTCTTGTTTTAACTAAACAATTACTTTGGCTCATGCCAGGTATAAAAGTATAGCTCACGCTCAAGATTTTTCTAAAATGGAACTTAGACACTTACATAACAATTTATCAATTACAATATGGTGGACGATTAGTATAATGTTTAAAAATGAAATGTTTATTGATTCTTAATAAATGAATAATCTTAATCTCAGGGTCTGAAATTACGTGCTGTCTTGAATAACAGGAAACCAGAATAAATTGCCTAAATTCTGTCCAAATTTAATTATCATTTTTCTAATTATAACAATACTTCGTATTTTGGATTTGTCCATAAGGAAAGTCTAATTGACACTGAAGTTAAAGATTGGTTGAATAGTATTCGATGAAATTGAGGGAAGATAATCTGATTTAAATTTGATATAATTTGTCTGATTATTAGAACCTCGGACTTCTTCTTTTAATAATTAACTGTTCTTAGTTCTTTACTAGAATAAGTAAATTGGAGGGTTTTACCACACAGAAGTCAAATATCTTTATACTATAAGGAAGTTCAATCAAATGGGTAAAATTTGATAGTATTTGTGAGCCTCTGCTAATAACTATTGCTGTGGATGGATATACTTAGGATCGGTGTACTTTAAATAATTTAAATTAACAATGGGGATGCAGCAACATGACTTGCTGGTGAAGCTCTTCTCTCTCCTGGCGTGTCTTTCATTGTTAAGCCACATGGTTAAAATATCACATGTTTACTGTTCACTAAAATTTGGATCCTAGGTAATTGGATCCTAAGGCATAAGTTTTAACTGGTATATACAATTATCTTACACTAAGTAATACAGATACATAAATTATTAAGGGATGTATTGAATTAATTAGTGTTCTATATTGGAATAGGCTGAATATGGTAATTTAATGAAACATATTTGATGCGAAATTATATAGACAAACGAGATCGCTCGCAGCAATCGAAGCACACCGGCGTGAGGAGCGAATTACATAGAACTTAAATTAATCCCATCAGAGTAATCGAATATAACTAAGTATGCAGATTTGCTGCAATGGGGGTTTTTACGTGGCACTGTGCTTATATTAAGGCTCTAAGTAAAAACACAGATATGCTTAGTTCCTTTTTTCAAAAATTAGTTGCTAGCTAATGTTATTTTTCAGGGAGATGACTTTCAGAAAGGTGATTTAACGAAGTCTAGCACCATAAAACGTAAGCACAGTAGTAAATCTGTTTTATTTGTTTTAATAACATATATTGCTTTATTATAATTTAATTTGTTTGCTACTTTAAAAAGGAGAAGTCAAAATCATCATGTGTTGGCTTATGCACCAACATTCACTTATTTATCTCTATATATAAAATTGAATGTATGTATGTATGTCTGTCTGTATGTATGTCCTTTATGCGTTGCCAAACTACTCATCCGATCGCCATGAAATTTTAGGAAGTTGCTCTATATGTGTCCGGTTAAGGAGAGCATGATAATAAAAGGTGATATAATATATACACACTTTATTCCATTTTATGGCGTTTTAAATTTCTAATCTTAACCTTATGGAGAGTAAGTTTGTTTACAAATTTTCTACAATGAAAACATTTGATTTCTTAGCTACAGCTGATTGGTTTACTTTCCATTAGCAATATGCTTTACTATCTAATGCCATCTGAATCATTCATTAATGTAAAACTATGAAGTAAATGTGTGTTGTAAAAAATGAACAGCTTTATTCACCACGTTAATAGTTTACGGTTTTGGGGGATTATGTATTTATACTTTTATTTTCTGTCTGATTAAAATCACATGTTTATATGTAGGACAAGTAAAAAATTATTACAATGTTTATATTATCACGGGTATTATAATAATCAGCTGTTGTATACCGTACCTTTCCTATAAACGCCGTATTACAGTTAGGTTAGATTTGGGTTTGGATTGAATTTGAAAATTGTGAATTAATCCACTCAGATTCATTTGTTTTAAGGGAATGTTATTAATATTTCTTATCGGCTCAGTATTTTTATTCACTATGCCGCGACCCAGAATATATAACCTTTCACAATGAAACCTTAATGCTATTCGACTTCAGAACATGGACAATCTTAAAGTTAACATGTATTTATTGTCAGGCGTAACGAAGTTCGCCGGGTCAGCTAGTCTTATATAATTTAAAACACAAGTCATATAAACAACAAAACGAGGGATCGGCGGAAAGAATGAGCTAGACCAACCAACGAAATTTACAAACATTTGTCTCGAGCTCACGAATAGTCATCATAATGTGCCACTCATTGGTCGAGGGTCCGGCGGAAAGGATGAGCTGGACCAACAAAATATACAAACAACTGTCTCGAGCTCATGAACATTTATCACGATGTGTCACTCGTCTGTCGAGGGACCGGCGGAAATGATGAGCTGGACCAACAAAATATACAAACAACTGTCTCGAGCTCATGAACATTTATCACGATGTGTCACTCGTCTGTCGAGGGACCGGCGGAAATGATGAGCTGGACCAACAAAATATACAAACAACTGTCTCGAGCTCATGAACATTTATCACGATGTCACTCGTCTGTCGAGGGACCGGCGGAAATGATGAGCTGGACCAACAAAATATACAAACAACTGTCTCGAGCTCATGAACATTTATCACGATGTGTCACTCGTCTGTCGAGGGACCGGCGGAAATGATGAGCTGGACCAACAAAATATACAAACAACTGTCTCGAGCTCATGAACATTTATCACAATGTGTCACTCGTCTGTCCAGGGACCGGCGGAAATGATGAGCTGGACCAACAAAATATACAAACAACTGTCTCGAGCTCATGAACATTTATCACGATGTGTCACTCGTCTGTCGAGGGACCGGCGGAAATGATGAGCTGGACCAACAAAATATACAAACAACTGTCTCGAGCTCATGAACATTTATCACAATGTGTCACTCGTCTGTCCAGGGACCGGCGGAAATGATGAGCTGGACCAACAAAATATACAAACAACTGTCTCGAGCTCATGAACATTTATCACAATGTGTCACTCGTCTGTCGAGGGACCGGCGGAAAGAATGAGCTGGACCAACAAAATATACAAACATCTATCTCGAGCTCATTAACTAATCTGTTAAAAATACATGTTTTGACCTAAATTTTTTATTCTTTGTATATTATTTTAACAATTAGGGGAATATAGTTTATGGCTTTGGTGTAGACGATAGTCTAGCGATGACTTGTCCAGCGTCTCCAGGCCGAAGTCCCTCCGATACTCGTAATTGGTCCCGGAGCGAACCGTAACCAATCATAAATAACACGGTCGACATCGCTAGTTTACAATACGCATTGTTCGTTTATGAAGGCAGGATAGCGGCTTGTTACGGCGTGATAGCTGGTAAGCTCTCTCACAGAATGATAATCTAACCGCGCCGCAGCCAGACGAGTCAATCATATTGTTTTATTGACCCTTGATTAGAAACATCATCTTTTTAACTGAAACTTAAAAATGTATCATGTGGTTTTAGTTTAAATTTAATAAAATTCTTTTTTATTTACTATGGCATATAAAATAATTTAATAGAGGTTTAGTTTGTTATATGTTTGAGAAGAAATATTGATTAATACAAAGTGTAGTTTTTTTAAACAATATAAGTGATTAGGTGAATAAGTTGAAAAAAAATTTTTTGATTGAATTTTCAAGCTATATATATCTAATTTTTTTATTTTTTCAAGATTAATTCCAATTTTTATTTTAATAAAATTTTATATTATTTATATTTTTAAAATAATTATAAATTTTAATATTATGACCTTTCAAGACTTAAACATAGGACAATTCTTATTCGCCAAAGCTTTAGTCGTGTTTGTTGGTGTTGCAGAATACGTGGGTCCGACTCCCCCCGACAACACTGGCGACCATCGGTACATGTTCCTCGTGTACCGCCAGCCTCAGCCCCCTGGGACACAGGTCACGCCCTCGGTCAGCCAGAGGGCGAGTTTCGACTTGGAGCACTGGCTGAAGCAACTCAAGCTCTGCGGACCTGAATCTGGCTTGCAGTTCCGCACAAACTTCTCTGGCAATAACAACTCTTAGATTTTAAAATTTCATTCATTACACTAATTTCTTTATTTTGCAATGTAAAATTAAATTACATTTTACAGTTGTTTTCAATAATACAAAAATTACATTTATTTCAGTCGATTCACTGGAATTATTTAAATAGACTTTAATTTACAATTAAGTTCAAGAATATTTTAAGATTGCATTAGAGGATAACACACTTTTCACAGCCTTATACTGAACATATCTTTATATAGGTCATATATAACGATAAATGCTATAAGGTTTAAAATATTTGTATAAGTATTAAGGCTTTGAACTGTTCCTTCGATTTGACTTGATAGATAAGATTTACTAGACAATATTCCATACAATACAATAAGGTAGTAGTTGTTACTCTGTTCACTGTTGGCTAGAATGTTGTTGAGGATGTTGATGAGGACACCACCCAGCCACCCAGCCACCCAGCCACCCATGCTGTGGCCGAGGTGCTTGGGTCGTAAACGCGGCACCGACACTGTAAATAACATCACTCGGGAATTTTGGTTTTATTTGTTTACAAGCTCACGGCTTCGGCACTAAAACAGAATATATTACTTAAACTTATTGACCATGACTTGGGGATACGTGAATGCAAATTTAGAAAACTAGTGGCCTTCATAGAGTAGTATCCTAAAATAATTTACGATGTTATTCACTGAATATTTTACAGTAATATTTTTCTACATAAATTTTACTTGCCAATGGAGGTCCTGTAGCTCAAACTATTTTGTACCAACCCTTAAGTTTAAACTGTTCAGAATAAAGACATCAAACAAAATAGTTCATCTAGAGGAACTACACAAAATATGTAATGGAACTATTATAGGCTTGAACTGAAGGACACGCGAAGGTATGCACGCAGTAGTCAGGCGAGTAGAAGGAAGAGCGAAACATGGTTTATGCTGTAAACTGACTTATAGTTGAACTACAATAAAGTTTAATTCATAACCTGTCCTTTCTGCATATGCCCTACTCATCTGGTTAAACATACGATCTCGATTGCAGAAATCTGGAAACACGTTCTTAACTCTAAATATTTTGAATTATATGTTATGGCGCTTTCCCTAATTCTGGTTTAACTTTTTAATTCGTTTAAAATACAGTTGATCCTAAATTTAGTTTCTAAAATATGTTATTCCTTTTATATTACGTAAAGTTTAAACCAACCACTAAGCTAAGAGTAATTAGCCCATACAAAAAGAAGTAATATTACCAATATGCACCTTTTAAGCATTGGGATGCCTGTATTGTGCCTTTGGTCAATAGGTTTAAATGTTTCATTTTGTGGTCTGTACTCACAGATCAGATGACTAAATAAGTAGTAATTGATTTCTAAATAAACGAAAACAATAAAATAAAACGTAACTTAATATAATTATGAAATCATTTAGAACACCTAAACTTCACTATTATATACTGTACCACACCAAACAACTGATAACAAATCATAATGATTGAAAAGCCGTATGTTAGGCCTATCATAAGGGAATTAAACACAAAACATTCAACACATCACATTTTATATAAATTATTTTTTCTATTTAACCCATAAATATATTAAAGGTCCTGAACTGAGCCAATAATAATGTTTTGTACAACTGACCATGTTTTTACTGTTTTTTCTACTGTTTATTCGACTCAATGTCCCACGGTCGATAATTCAATACATATTTCAAATATAGTAAGATTTTCTAATGTTAAATGTCATAGATTATATAATATTATATAAATATTTACATAAAATATTTATTGGAATCTGGAACCGGTTATATTATTTATTTAGCAGCATTTTTCTATTATTGATCGTAAATTAAATGATAACTCAAGCTAGGTCGATAATTCAAGTCACATTTAATAACGAAACGCATGCGCACATTCTGGGCTGATAATCTGGAGGAGGTGGCTCAAAATTGACTAACTTCAACACTTCCTGACACACTTTGTAGTGAATTTTATGACAAAATATTTTTATATTTTTTCAATTATTGATGATTGATGAAAATCCTATTTAGACAAACCACTTTCTATACACTTAAAAATTAATTAATTACAACATACACATTAACAATATTAAATAATATATTTAACAAATAAAGAAAAAAAATTTATATACAAACTTATACACTTAACCTGTGGACAAATTAAATTAGTTTACAACAGGTGATATATACATTCAAAAAAATGAATTTTCACCTACAAAAAAAATTTTATATATTTTTATACAACCACACACAAGCATACATGTACCAGCCGTCAGGCACACAGAAGCCCTAAGCTACACCAGTCGTGACCATACGCTCGAAAAAATGAATTTTCAGTGCCGCCACAAAAAGGGAACGTTTTTCTAAGGATCGAATGCGTAAGGGTAGGCTATTCCATAAACGGCAGGCGGCCACAACAAAAGCCTTGCCATAAGCCGTGGTCACATGATGAGGCATAAGTAACGTAGAGGAGGCAGAACGCGAATACGCGAACTATCTAGAGACACAAAATTAAAATTCGGTGCAAAGTATTTTGGTAAGCCAGTTTTTAATATTGAAAAAGTTAATGTCAGAATTTTGATTGCTCTTTGATCATTTAGTAAATTTAGATGCAATTCTGTAAATATAAATGTATGTAATTCTTAATACTGCATAAGTTAATATTTTTATATAGCACTTTAATATAGGTAGTATATTCATTGGGTTTTGTATATTTTGACGACGGTAGATTCAGTAACATACTCCAAATAAGATTAGTAGAAGTTAGCATGTTCGGTTTAGGTTTGACGGAAGCGGAGGGGCTGGTATAATTTTGATATCATCAGGGTGAATGGCATGCTCGGAATACGTTAGCCGGGAGCAAAATGGCCGGCATACTGTATTTTATGTTTTACGTTAAACAAAAACAGAAGTTTAAAACGCACAAATATTACATCGAACCGAACCGTAGTTGAAAATGAAAGTTGAAAACAAAAATAATTGCGCAACACAAATTAATTCCCCCGAGCCCTGCTTCAGAGACAGGCAGGTATTACGTGCAACGCGCTCTGCCGTTGACACATGTGAGGTAATGTGTTATCTGAGTGGCTGACGTCAGAGGGTGAGTCGCGTCACGCTGGCTCGCACACTTTTGGACCAACAACCCCTGTTGCTGTTGTAGGCTCTACCAGGTTTATATCAGTTCGAACAAAACTGCGTGCGATTTAAGAATATTGGAAACAAATAAAAAATTAAAATTAATATAAAAAAGCTAGTAAATATAAAAGTATAAAAATTAAATTATTGTCTTTGATGCGATCAAGCTGTCACTAATACTATGCTCTTTCTATGTTAAATAAGTGTTTGTGTATTTACGTCCATGTGGAAATTAGGTTAGATTATGGATATGTCTAAACATATTATGTTTCAGTTTATCTAAACAGCTATTATTATTCTTAGACACCCTGTGTATTAAACATTCAATACAATAGTTCTGGTAATTTCTATGGAAACAACTTTCGTTGCACTGTTTGGGTGCACACCGCACACCCCTACTACGCTACACTCCAAGAGCTAAGGCATATCCAAATCAAAATATTTTTCTTGACTTCAAGATGGCGAACCTGTATTGCACGTTGTCTAAATCTTTATCGTCAGCTGTTAGTCATACTGTGAGGTACCACAACAGCCATGTCAAACGCTTTACTCGTACGAATCATCGTAGTCTGAAGACTTAAATCAGAGATATCGCTGTCTCTAAATTTTAATGGTATAGTAATTGCTACATTTTCATTTTTTAAAGTGATTGTCATGTAAATATGAATAATTTTCCCGCATAGTTTTGCAATGAATCTTACGAAGAGATTACATTTCATATTGCAATAATTGTTAACCGGAGAAAATTCACCTGTCGCCAAAAACATATGTAGTAAGAAAAAGTAACATCTTAAATTTTGATTTCCTCTGTAAAAATCAGATTTTCATACTTAAGTATAGTTCAATTCATGATAAAACATGTTAAACTGAATTATTAGTAGAAGTTCCCTTTGTTCCTATTACATTTGACCAAATTGACTATTGACAATAACTACAGTTTTGAATCGCACGATCTATAACTTCGTGCTAACAATACTGTACTGTATTTGTTTTTAAACCCCTGTGGGTTATTTCGATTTCTCAAATGACAAGTAAGATTCTCCAACAATTGGCCAGCAGATTGTTCTTCCACATATTTATGATGAAACACCAAGTACTGTACTTGATTTAACGGACACGAGCCGCCTCTCAATACAGCGAGATCGAGGAAGAGGACCCTCGGAGGAAACAACAATTGATGCGATCAAGCTGTCACTAATACTATGCTCTTTCTATGTTAAATAAGTGTTTGTGTATTTACGTCCATGTGGAAATTAGGTTAGATTATGGATATGTCTAAACATATTATGTTTCAGTTTATCTAAACAGCTGTTATTATTCTTAGACACCCTGTGTATTAAAAATTCAATACAATAGTTCTGGTAATTTCTATGGAAACAACTTTCGTTGCACTGTTTGGGTGCACACCCCTACTACGCTACACTCCAAGAGCTAAGGCATATCCAAATCAAAATATTTTTCTTGACTTCAAGATGGCGAACCTGTATTGCACGTTGTCTGAATCTTTATCGTCAGCTGTTAGTCATACTGTGAGGTACCACAACAGCCATGTCAAACGCTTTACTCGTACGAATCATCGTAGTCTGAAGACTTAAATCAGAGATATCGCTGTCTCTAAATTTTAATGGTATAGTAATTGCTACATTTTCATTTTTTAAAGTGATTGTCATGTAAATATGAATAATTTTCCCGCATAGTTTTGCAATGAATCTTACGAAGAGATTACATTTCATATTGCAATAATTGTTAACCGGAGAAAATTCACCTGTCGCCAAAAACATATGTAGTAAGAAAAAGTAACATCTTAAATTTTGATTTCCTCTGTAAAAATCAGATTTTCATACTTAAGTATAGTTCAATTCATGATAAAACATGTTAAACTGAATTATTAGTAGAAGTTCCCTTTGTTCCTATTACATTTGACCAAATTGACTATTGACAATAACTACAGTTTTGAATCGTACGATCTATAACTTCGTGCTAACAATACTGTACTGTATTTGTTTTTAAACCCCTGTGGGTTATTTCGATTTCTCAAATGACAAGTAAGATTCTCCAACAATTGGCCAGCAGATTGTTCTTCCACATATTTATGATGAAACACCAAGTACTGTACTTGATTTAACGGACACGAGCCGCCTCTCAATACAGCGAGATCGAGGAAGAGGACCCTCGGAGGAAACAACAACGATGAAAACCCGCCTAAATAATAACCGTGGATAAAAAGCAAGTCCCGAAACGATTTATTGAAGCCGTTAGGTGATGACAGAAAACCGGCCCGGTCAGGGGAGAGTTATGGCGTTAAAAGAACCTTGAATATTACATTTGGTAAATTATTTACTGAAATATGGATACAAGACAGCGACATGGCGCGGGGAACAATTGCCCGGTTATATATAACAGATGTACGGTCGGCTGAGTGATGCGGTTAGGCTTGGTTTTTTTGGAGGGAAAAGGCGCGGCTCCTCGAATACTAATGGCGGGTCACAGTAGTCGACCAGCTGTTCAGCACTATTCTCATTGGCGGGAATACATTTATTAAATATTTTTTCATAAAGTATTCATAAGTTTTAGTTTTTGAGGAAACCCGTGTAAATAGTGCATGCAGCGTCAGGTAGTAAATATAAGTGTTTTAATTAATTGATAGGAATAAAAAATATAATTTGAGATGAGAGCAATTTTTATGTATTTAGAAAACCCGGATGCACGAGTCAGTTTTCCTTCAGACTTTTGAAGTCAACTAACAAATTTTGAGCTCTTCAAATTTTGGTTTTGAATTCTATTTATTTGATTCCAACGGTAAAGTTTTAACAATATATAAATGTTAATTAACTCAGTGTTGGGTAACGTACCTGGTTCTCGTATTTCCTTTTCTGCTGAAAATTAGTTGAAGCTTACTTTTAAAGAATATAGATTTGTTGTTTTGTCATCTTTTGTTTTGTCTTATCTTATCTGTTTTCTACCTGATTTCTCTTCTTTATTTTCACTACGGTATGATAAATTTGAGTGGTTTCTTTTATTACCGCTTTATTTATCCTATCTTTCTTGAATTTTTATGAGTTTAATTTTCAATAACATCAAAGTTATTGTGAACTTTCTTGTACGTATGAAGTTGGACTTATATTATTTTTCTTTTAAAATGCCGGTAATCGGGTATTAGCGAATGTTCATCCTCCTTTGCACCAGTATTTTGAAGAAAAAAGTACCATTACACTAAGAAAACAAATTTCTTTACCGGAAATTTGTAATTAATTTTTTTAATTTCTTCTTTCTTTAATTTCTTTATTTCGGTAGCCAATTTCGTAACCACCATGTATGACTATAACTCTTTATTATAACCTTTTATTTGCAGTTACAGCAACACAATCACCCGAGACAATGCAAGTGGAGTAGGACTTCAACGGCTCCGTGCCTTGGATTTAACAACGTGAAAGAATGTATTCTTATTTTTACCTTTCCTTGACGAACCCAAATTTTAGTACCCAATAATTTAGTTATATATTGTTAAATGTAATTCCTACTCTTTATTTTGTCTTTTTTTTAAATGACAAAATAACTGACTAACTTGAACAGTGCATGTAGACGCTGCTGCCAATTCAGTTTTATTTTTCAATCCTAACATGTTCAAACTAAACTATCAATAAGTTTGAACCTATAAACCGGATTTACAGCATTGAAATTATGCTTAATCGAAATATTTCTGCACGAAAAACTGATACGCCACTCGCTGTTGTTTATTCATGTACTGTATTTTAATAATTTATATATATCAAAGTTATTTACCCAACTCGGCCAGACACGCTGGTCGTTGGTCGTTGGTCGCGAGGGACCAGCGGGGAGCCTAGGACGCAATGTTTATATGATTTACCGACCCATAAACCCAGGCTACACCCGGGAGCCAGCGAATATGGGTTACATGAAGTCGTCCGTTGCCTGCCGTGACTCGGAGATTTATAAATATTGGATATGATACAAGAGCAGAGATCGGTGTCAGAGATAGTTGACGTAGACATAGTGACGAATTCTTATCAACCAGCGTCATTTTTTGTGAAAGATTACTGTTTGCCAGACTCTACTAAAACCTATTTAAAGTATTTTTTTCAATATAGTTCTCTGAGCCCTGTTTTGAAGCTTCTTCAAAGGGCTCATATCCTTAAATAATCAATAGTTACCGATGCGGCATTTCGGAGGTAACACGCTGGTCCAGGAAGTCGGAGATGCTACGTCCGACTCATGTCAGACAATAAGCGGTCACTTTTAGCCTATGTGACTAGTATCATAGTAGAATAAATATGATAAAATAAAATAAAGGTACCTAGAAAGGTGGAGTCGGTGATCCTTCGCACCACGCAGGCGCTGGTTGTACCAGATTAATCAGGTGGGGAGCATTGTCTCTATACCTCTATCTCATGTTTTGCAAAATTGTTTGGGGTGATTTAGTGTTTTATTGCTATCCTATTTTTTATGTATTATATGGAATAGGAATATAATTTAGGAAAAATTTTGGTTTGTAAATAAAACTGTATACATATATATATATATATATATACATACCCGTGTAAACATTGGTTGGTTTTGGAAAGCTACCAACCGACCGAGAGCTCGTAACTAAACAAAGTCTTTATTTTAATGTTTTTCCAATACATCACTCTATACAAAATAACGCAGTACTAACACTATCTTGAAATTTAGGACGAATATTTCTTTATCAACGATATTAAACACTTGAATAATTTCTCTCTCCAAAGTCCAATTTTCAAATTAAAACATAACGGATTATTTTGAAGCTGGAATGTGTTTATTACACTGATATTACCGCCACTGCTCAGCAGTATAACGGACTTTCCACCTCTGACTCCAATCTCACCTGATTCCATATTATTGTCAACAGGTACCGCTGGAAACGTGCACAGTACCCCATATAATTCTAATTCGGTTTTTTAGAAAGAAATTGAACGTTACAAATGCTAATTGTAGGAAAAAAACTAAAAAAGAAAATATAGTAATAAATTTAGTTCATTTTAATGCTCAAAGTATTTCAAACAAGTTGAATCAAATTAATGTTTTTTTAGATGAGCATAATCCAGATACTGTTTGTATTTCAGAAACCTGGCTGAATAATGATAATGTTGATTTAACTTTTTTTAAGGGGTACAATCTAGTTTCATTTGTTAATAGGCAGTCACATATTCATGCGGGGGTTGCAGTTTTTTCGAAGGTATGTTTTGAAGCTAAAGAAATTGACTATGTTAAAAATCTTTCGACTGAAATGCATATTGAATGCTCTGGCGTTTCATTTTCAAACATCAACACAAATGTAGTTGTTCTGTACAGGCCACCCAGCGGAGACATGAAAATATTTTTAAACGTGATGTATGAAATGTTCAGTTTTTTTCAGGAATCCAAATTTAAAACTGTCATATGGAGATTTTAATGTTCAGTTTCAGAACAAGTCTGATAGGGACACAATATCTCTGTGCGATCTTATTGGAGTCTTTAGATACAGTATTCAGATTAATAAACCAACGAGGGGCAATAACGTTGTAGATAATATATTAAGCAACTTTTCTCTTTCAAATTTAATAAATTCGGACAATTTGGAAATACCCTTCTCTGATCATAGGGCCCAATTCATGAAATTCTCTCCAAACATTTCCACTAATTTTAGTCAAAGTAGAGTGATAAAAAAGCGATACTTTGGCGAAACCGAAATTAATCTATTTCAAAATTATCTCTTGGGAGAAAACTGGTGCAACGTTTTTGAGAGTAATGATGTTGATGAAATGTGTGTAAAGTTCATGGAAACTTTTAAGTACTATTTTGAGACAGCTTTTCCGATTAAAACAAAAAAAAATTAATATCAGAAAAAAGCCAACTCAAAAATGGATTTTTTCAGACCTTAAAATGCAAAATAATTACATACAGTTTTTAAAATCTTTCCCCAGAACTGAACCCTTGAGTAAGCATATAGAAAATGAAATTAATCGATACAAGTCAAAATTAAATGAGGCAAAAATGTCTTTTTATGATTATACCATCATAAACTCTGAAAACCGCACTAAATCAATTTGGAATATTGTAAATGAAAACACATCACTAAAACAAACTAAGCCTCAAAATAAAAATCTTAAATTGGAAATTGACGGAAAAATAGAAATAAGGGGAAAAACTATTGCAAACTATTTCAATAAATATTTTACCGATTTAGCATCCATCCCAGTCACTGATGGAGGCCCCTCACAATACTCTTTTTCTCACACCATTCCAGTTGCACGCAGCATCTTTTTGTCGGAAGTGACAGTCTCGGAGGTGGAGGAAATAGTAAAAGGACTAAAGGGTACTAGAGCTGCCGGCATTCACGAAATTCCGTGTTTTCTTTTGAAAAAATGTTTTAATGGCGTAAGCGGTGTTTTTACCCATATTTGCAACACTATTATCAAGACTGCCACATTCCCTCATATTTTCAAAATTAGTAAAGTTCTTCCAATATTCAAATCTGGTAATGCGAGCCTTCCTGGAAATTACCGACCAATTTCAATTCTTCCCTCCTTTTCAAAGATTATTGAGGCCATAATTTGTAAAAAACTAGTAAATTTCCTTGAATTGAATAATGTCATTTCTCTAAAGCAGCATGGATTTCGCCAAGGAAAATCCACAGTCAGCGCAGTATTTAACTTTCTAAACAACATCACAGAATCTTTAGACCAAAGACTTTGTACTCTTGGAATTTTTTGTGATTTGAGTAAAGCCTTTGACACCGTAAATCATTATGTTCTTGTCCAAAAGCTTGAATGGTATGGAGTAAGAGGTCATGCTTTAAATTTGTTTAAGTCATATCTATCCCGTAGACAACAAATCATTTGTTTGAATAATACAGAAAATCCAATATTCTCTGAAAGTAGGCCTGTTGCCAAGGGTGTTCCACAAGGTTCAATTCTTGGTCCCGTTTTATTTTTACTATATATAAATGACCTTCCTGATTTTTAAAAAAAGTCTGACTTAGTTATGTTTGCTGATGACTGCTCTTTGGGATTTTCTCGTGAAACTGGAGAGCAAGTCCTTTCTGATGTCAATGATCAACTTTCAAAATTTAACTTATGGTTTACGCTATATAACTTGAAATTAAATATAAGCAAAACTAACTTCATTCATTTTTCTTGTGGAAAAAATAAAACAATTTCTGACAAAATAACATTACACAATAATAAAATTGTTGAAGTCACCTCTCATAAATTTCTTGGAATGCACGTTGACAGTGGATTGACCTGGTGCTCCCACGGGGTATATATATATATATATATTTGCACACGGATCTCGAAAACGACACTAAGGGTTTTCTTTAAATTTTGGAAATAACTAATTTCTGAGTAGAAAATAAGTTCTAGATAGGTCTAATGTCCAGGAAAATTCTTGTTTTCTTGTAATATTAAGTTTAAAATCTAAAGATTTAACATTACGCTTATGGAGAATCAAATTTAAACAATACAAATCAAAACAGCTGTTTATAACCGTTTGACAGTTGTTGATTCAAGATGGTGGCAAACAATATGTGAATAGAGGTTTTGCATTAATATTTATTTTATGTATGTAATAAATGAAAAATTATCAAATTACTAAACAATTTGTAAATACTAAAGGGTAAAATAACTGTGCGAAATAAAAGCAGAGAAAATTATTTCCAAAATCTTTTGTGTTTTGAAAGAAAACGTATTCATTCTATTGCTTGAAGCCACTGTAACAAACCAATTAACTAGTGTAAATTAAATTTATCTTTTGCTTTTCAATCCTCATTCCTTTTCTAGCAAAATCAGTTGATCACAGGATAATAATAACAAACTGTATGGACATTTAAATCCAGTATAAGATTAGCTAAAACAATTGAGGTTGGCCAAAAACTCTTAAACGACGAGGACAACTTGGCCGACGCCGTAGCTCAGTTAGTAGCGCTCAGATCTCACGTACGCAAAGTCGCGTGATCGATCTCCACCCGAGGGCTATATTTTTGTTCAGTATTTATGCCATATTAATTAAAGGGTATGAAAACGGGTTTCTTTAAACCACATAAATGTTTTCATTGAGCAGTAAATTTGTTTTAATTTTGCTAATTAACTTGTAAAAACATGTCTTATTCTATCCGAGCAAAGCTCGGTCACCAGGTACTAATTCCTTATATAATGTTTCAAACCATACTTGAATTTTATCAAACATTACAAATAGTTTCTATTCGAGTCCATCGACGTCGATGGAATGCCCTTCCCCCGCTACTCCCCCGACCCATTTAAAATTACTATTCGTAAAATACAATACAATTCAGACCCATATACTTATAGTACTTCATACTTAATACTTCATACTTAGTACTTAATACTTCAAGTAAGATCATATAATTACGGTATAAACATTTTAAATACCTTTTTTATTTTCATACAGGGTGGTTTTTAAGTCTCTTTTCCCCTACTTTGTTTCTACAATTTATATTAAAAATGATTTTCAACTATGGAATTCATTAAGTAAATATATATCCTAACTTTTGTAGCATTAGAAATAGTGGAGAGTTCCCTGAGGTCAAAGATGTAGTAGTCAACTTTAAATTTTAAATTTTTTGCTTGTCATCCGACCGATCAAACAACACACTTCCCTCCTGAAAACAATGCCGCAATCTAAATTCATAAAGGGTGCAGCGTTTTCAAGATATACTTAGGTCTAGCTTGCAGAAGTCAACATACAGTTTCCTTTAGAAGCTTGTCATAACAAATGGCAAATAATACTGCATTTCCCTCCTGAAAACAGTAGTGCAATTAAAATTCAAAAAGAACGACCTCAAGAACCGAACAACGGATGCTTGTCGGGGTTTTACACCTTACACCTGAGGTTCTATGCAATGTTCAGTTTAAGTTTGCAAATAGGTTGTATGAATGCAAAGAATGAAATGAACAACACTTCGAACTTTTGTAGTATTTCGTATTAGGTATTTAGTATTAGGTATGTATTTCATAAGTAATTTTCCTTATTTTTATGATTAAATAAAGAAATAGAACAGACTATTTCGTAAATCAAACCTTTAAAAAATCTTGGATGTAATATTAAATTAATTATGTTGACTTCTACATCCTAGACCTATGAATATCTTGATAAATAAGCAATGCAACCTTTTTGAATTTCGATTGCGGCACTGTTTTCAGCAGCAACCATATTTGATTTGTTTGATGAAAAGCTTCTAATGAAAAATTTACAGTATCTTGACTCCTACATCTTGGATCTCAGGGTACTCGCAATTCTTTTACTACTACAAAAGATAGCGTGCACGTATTTAATTAATTCCTTAATTGAAAATCACTAAGTATTGTAGAAAAGAATTTTGGGGGAAGGGACTTTAAAACCATCCTGTATATGAGCTGCCTATTTTGTGGCAGTGTTCTGCTGTATATGTTACCATTTTCTAGTAAAATATAAAAAAAACAAATGATAGTCAGTGCTTTACACATAGACAACAGGAATCCATCCAGGAATTTTGAGTGGACTAAGAAAATTGGGCACATGGTTCTGACAATATTAACTTATTTCGTTAGTTAATAGAATTTATACTATTTGGCTTGATGGTTCAATGGTTTTAGTACTGTTTTAATAAACGAGTTATTTATAAAATTTAGTCCAACACCAGTTGTTGCTTTCTTTGTCTATTCGCTTTTAATGAATCAGCTGGGGGTTTTCGTAACAAAGCTGCATATGTTATACGAGAATATTACAGCTAAGTATATCAATCGCATTTCTCACATATTTATTTAGCCGTTAAAATATATGCCATTATGTTTTCCACACACAATTTATTTTGTTCTGATTAATCTATTGATTTACAACATTTTCTGTAGATGTGTAACAACAATTATTGAGTCGAGAAAATATTCTTCTCTCAAAATTAATGATGATCGTTATATGTTTTCAAAGCCTTATTTAGTGAAATTTAGTACATTTGCGAAAAAATATGAGGTAACGAAATTCGTTGAGATATAACGAAACTTTGAGAAAGGGCTATTAGTTCAGTATTGCCTAATAGATTTAGTGCCAGGTAATTTGGAAGGGTTTCCAAAATTGAGATATTGTTTTTCATTAATGTTTATATTTTTTTCTTGAGTTGTAGTAACATTCAAATCTTTAAGTAGTATTTTGTTTAATACGTAGGCTACTAAAGTGCGTTAGTGATCTTGCTTATCAATTTTTATTTAACTCTATCTATAATTTCTACATTTGAAGTACAGTACTTGCAAAGCCCCAAAGCTATGTTCCATAAGTCCAAATTGGTTTCAGTGTTTGTCTTGTAATTTGATAGTTCTTATATTTAATTTTGATGCAATTTTTTAGGTTCATTCTAACGAAATGCACAGAATTTGATTCTGTTCTCATTGAGGAGCGAAAGCAGCGCAGCCTAACGGACCTTGTGTGCATGTTATCGCTCTCCTGAACGATATATCTCTTCTCCCATAAACAGTAAACCAGCTGGTTGCCACTGACCCTCATATTTTTCCCAGCGCTAAACGCCGATCTGGAAGTTAACAATTTTAAAACTACGCTTTGCTGGCACGAAACCACCATTTCGTAAATCCGAACGGACATAAAGTCTTGTAATTATTGTATTCCTTCGTATTTTAAAAACCCATTACAACCGAAGAACTCCGTCATATTTCAGACCGAAACCCTGCAGAGCTTGGATAACAGGAAATGGGAGTCATTGGAGGGTAGAGGGGGTAACGGGGACGCCTACGACGCCGTGACGTCACAGCGCGTCACACGTCACCTTTCCCTCGGCCTTCGACACAGACTTGAATGGGAGGGAGCTCGGATCAAACTTGAATGAGAGTGTTGTTGTAAAATGTACAAGGCTAGGGACAGTTGCGTGTGTTGTTGCACTGCGCTATTATTGTCCTGTTAGACAATGCTAGTTCGATATTGTGTTTTAGGACTACAAACTGATCGTTAATAACACCAAGGATGAAATATAAACCTTACCAAAATACTTTGATCAATTGTATTCAATAGGGAAAACTTTATTGTCGAATAGAATAATCCACCAAAGAAAATTGAAATTCTAAGAGCTATAATACGGGGTATAGAAAATCCGGCCTTAAACTTAAAAAAGCGAACTTTTACACGATAATGTTTAGGGAAATTATTGAAAAAATAAATGTTTCAAGTTTCCAGTTGGAATGAAATGAATAAAGAACTCATGCACAGCTAAAATTTGTCTAATTAACAATTAATTTATTATCTTGACTATCAGATCGAAATTTGAAGCACGTTGTACAGTCGTTTTGGAAATAATGTGCAATCATCAGACATGTAAAATGAAATAAAATTACGTTAATGGTTTTTACAGCTAATTTGAAATTCACAAAGTTACTAGCCGTTCTATAAAAGTTGGATTTGCTCACTCCTTTATGCTCGTGTACAATATTTTCAGCTGAAACAAACAAATAAATTATTTGTTTGTTGTTTAAATAATTTCTTTACCTGACTGAAAAAGTAAATATTTCTATTCCTTAAAAGTTATAAAATTAAAAGTTATAACTGGAACCGTCTGTAAATTGGTGAGTGTTGGATCCAATTTTCGTGCTTCAGTCCATTGTTCAGCTAGCCTAGTAGTTAGGCATGCCGGTTAATTCATTACAATCCATAGTTGAGCTAGCCTAGTAGTTAGGCATGCCGGTTAATTCATTACAATCCATTGTTGAGCTAGCCTAATAGTTAGGCATGCCGGTTAATTCATTACAATCCATTGTTGAGCTAGCCTAGTAGTTAGGCATGCCGGTTAATTCATTACAATCCATTGTTGAGCTAGCCTAGTAGTTAGGCATGCCGGTTAATTCATTACAATCCGATATTTCAGTAACAAGGAAACATATTGTTTGATATTTGGTCACCTTTTATGATTTATTTATTGTTCCCTTTCAATCCATCCATATGTTTCTTGACCTACACAATGAAAGGACCTACACTACTTTTCTGGTTAGTTAATTAACACAGTGTATACAATTAATTTGACATTATATTTAGCCCTTTTCACATAATTATTCCACAAATACAAAGTACTAAACTTTATATGAGGAAAAAAGTAAGCAAACAAACTAAGCCACAATGAGACAGTGTAACGTACTCCTAAAGCCTTATAGCAACACCAGCCATAGCTATCCACAACGTCAATATTTCACGCATTTATCAATTAATAAAGATATAAAATAACATTAATAACACGACCTGGATGATCTTATATCGGTCAACCCGACGCCCTCTAACCAGATCTAAACAACCCTAAGCAGTAAGCACTGAGCTGGACCAGACGTGTTAATTAAAACAGGCCAGATTATACTACAGATAACCTATTATGTAAAGTACTAATTCAAAATGCCATCTAATTAGAATTTCACACGCATCCAAGGGTAATGAATAATGCATCGATTCCAAAAAGAAACAATGTCGAAACATCTTTTACAAGGAGATTGTAAACAAAATTGATGTCAGGGGTTGATAGTCACGTGGTTAGTGAAAGGGGCGGGACCGATATGATCCGATAGCGGGATGACAGAATCAACACGTGTTAGCCTACGATGTTACCGCCGACAAATTGCGCGCAGGAATTTCGTTTATCGACGAAGGAGCGGCCAATAACGAATTAATTACTTACAAAACAGCTGATGGATTAATACCCATCAACACTGATAGATACGAGGAAGGATACAGTAAATTGTGTTTATTTTAGGAAGATTACTGTTTGGAGAAAACCTGACGGGCGAATTTGTTATGAAATTAGCAATAATGTAATTCTGCGTGGAATATGATTATGAAAATTGCAGAGTGCAGAATTAGTTTCAACTTTGAAAAGCTTGAAAGTTAAGATGGTGTTTTAATACCAACTAAAAAGAAAATTAATAGGGTTAGAAAATATGTGGGTACATGTTTTCTATCTCACGAGAAATTGAACTATCTTACAACCAAACTAACGACATGAGAGGAAAATCTTTGCCCAACTAGTTTATTCGTCAAAATCAGGGAAGACGCATAAATTCCATAAAAGTTGAAATCCTTACTCACAAGTGCATTTAAACTGTACCGAAGTAAGTCCTGGAATTGTCTATGCCATGCAGACAGTTGCGGAGGACTTGTGGTCAGAAATACGGTTGGAACGCGGCGAAACACTGTGCGGCGTTTCTCTGGTGTAGGCTACTGATAGCAACCAACCCTCTTGAGAAACGATAACACCTTATCCGCGTCCTTTTATTAAGTTAACTATTTCAAGTTATAAAATTAGACGGCTAAAAAAATAAATTTATGCCAATAGAATATTTTTTTCAGCTCAACGGGATGATGTTGAAATTACATAGAATCTGAACAGAAAGGATAGGAACGGGGGGCTAGGTGGATGATCTTCGAGATTTTGTAAACATTTTTAACTGGGATATTATATTTCAGACTGGTACAATAATATGTTCGGATTGTGTGTTAGTTGTATTCAATGTCAGTTTAAGAATGTAAATGGGTCTGATTTATTCAATTTCAAACACTATAAAAAGAATAACGTTTTTGAAAAATTGTAAGTAACAGTCATACAGAGATATAAGAATTTGGATTTAATTTTTATAAAAAATACGGAAGTATTATGTCCCTTTATACTTTTCATGTTATTGGACAAACTTTGTTATGAAAAAATGACAAAATTATGGTTTATTATTATGGTATTACATCAGGTCAAATTCAATATTCCAAAGACACTTATACCAGTTAAAATCGACTCAGTGTCCTTGAGTATGTATTCTCAACTATAAATATGTAACTTCCTCAAATGAGTAAATTAGAATTTAATTGAATGTGCATTTTAATTTATGTTTTAATCTTCATAATATCTTCACACAATTTCTGAAGCTAGCGACACGACATACGGAATTTCGATTTTCAACAAAACTATACCATAGGAAAATATTTAGCTGTATCAAATAACTAATCGCATTAAAGTTTAGGTACTGTATTTAATTTCTATTTAATAGTGCAATGTTGTAATTCTTCAGCTCAATGGAAGAATTGCTTAAAATAGGCTTTGCTTTCCCCCAGAAGTAGGTAAGGTAGGCCTACAGTAAAGCGTTTGTGAATGAGCGGCTGGGCTAGCAGGAGTGGCTCCATTCATAGTTGTGTAACTGGCCTGGCTCGGCCTTGGCCGGCACTTTCCTTCCGCGGCGCCAGTCCCAACCACCGACATACACAACTGTCCCCACTAATTAGACATCCACCATGTAAAACTTACCTCCTCGGACGTCTAACTTTGAACTGCAAAGTATAATTAATGATCACGAAGGACATTATTTGAGCCCCTGGCTACTAGGCCTGCCTTATCACTATCCCAACACTGTTTGTTCACAGTATGGATTGACCAAGTCGCGAGAAAACTTGTAGTGGATAGCCAAACGACCATCACGTGGTGTGTGCCATTCATCTACTGTACTGGTATCAACCTTGAGTGAACCAGTTTTTAGCTGTCCCAGTATAAAAAAGTCAAACCTTGATTCCCTTGTACAACTTGATGCAAATTCACGTCAATATAAACTGCGACGTACCCTAAACCCAGAAACATCATTGCACTTTTTTGGCGATTAGTTTAAGAAATATAAGATTTAATTTTTTTTAAATAAGTTTCTGTGAGACGTCTAGGTGGTAAAATGAAATAAACTTCCTTCATGCAACTGTCCGTTGCATTAGGAAGTTTAAGAAATGAATGGCTTAGTGTACGTGCAGTAGTTCCATTAAAACTCAGAAGAAATAAAGAAAAATTGAGAGATAAATGGCTTAGTTTTTGTGCATTATCCAATTTAATCGAACATATATAAAGGAAGATCGAGAGATAAATGGCTAGTTTTGTGAGTTTAACCAATTTAAGCCAACATATATGAAGGAAGATTACACGATAAATAGTTAGGGTTTGTCCATTTATCCAATTTAATCGAACATATATAAGGGAAGATCGAGAGATAAATGGCTAGTTTTGTGAGTTTAACCAATTTAAGCCAAAATATATGAAGGAAGATTGAGTGATGCTGTAATTTATTATTATTTAGTTATGTGTATTAGCTTAATTCAAACCAATCTGTAATAAGTAGATTAGAGGGATAGTGTAATGTAACAAAGTGTATGTAACAATCTTCCTAAGCGAAACGCATATTTCTCCGAATGGTAATAGATCATTCAATAATAAAAGGAAAAATATATTGCAAATTGTATATGTTAGGAAGGCTTTTGCTGATTGAATGTATTTATTTATAGTTATTGCGATTAAATTTTTTAAACTCAATATAACGTTGACAATTTCGGGATTTATTTTTTTCAGGGAACTTAGACGTAAAATTAGTAGTTAAGGATTTATAATTAGTTGTGGACACTGCAGACAATGGATAGTGAAAAAATCAGTGAAAACCCCTTCAAATTCAGCTTTAAACTTACACATATTAGGGACAGATTTTGGCACCGTACAATGATAACTTGCAATTTTTAATGTCGTAGGATACGCTGAATTTTAAAATTATTGTTACATCCTAATCACTAAACATTTATAACTATTAATTATTGATATTGAGTTTAAGAATTCCTATAGAAATATTGCTTAAATTTAACATTTAGTCTTCATAAATTATACAGGAGATAAAAATATCTCAGACAGTATCTTTACTATGCTAAACATTTTTAATATTCACGACTCGTTCATCTGAGCAAAGCCCTTGGATGATCAGCTTCAGCTTGAGTTCCGAGTTAAGCAGGGAATTAACATTGTAATTGTAGATTAACTATGACATTCCGCGTCAATTCATGTTTAATGGGGCCGTTTAACTGTGCGCAAACTGGCCGCAATTATGTATTGGATGTGACTTAAATTGGGCGGTAAAGTGATATTTAAGCGAGATAAGCGGCTGTTCATGCATATTCAGCGACGCTGTCGAGATGAGCCTCTTTACTCCAACTGTAAAAATAGATCATAATTTGCAAATAAACACATAATAATTACAGACCGGGGCTCTAGCTTATTAGCGACCGACCATCTGGCGTAATATGTCAGCCCGGCCAAGCCGAATGCTACAGTAGGCCTACAGTAATAGATGGAGCGGTGATTATTCCAAGTTTATGAAGCAGTGGTTCGTGGCTCGAAAAATAGTACCACAATAGTGTATCTTATTCTATTGTATGACATTGCTGTAGATCATTACGTGTCAGTCCTCACCAACAACTATTTTTTTAACAACTATATCCTTGACTAAAAGTGTGTACAGGTACTAATTTAAAAACTAAAATTTGATTCATAAGAATTAATGTAGTTTTAAAAGAGGGCAGTAAACTATCGTTCTTTTCCAGAGATGAACTGGTTATGAAAATTTCATTTTTCTACACCAACTATGTAACGCCGTACTTTACTCCCTGAAATATAGTAATAAAGTAATACTTTTAATTCAAAGGGAGGAAAAGTATGTAGTTTTTAGTCCCAAGGGAGAAAACGTAATCCCATAATTATGCGAAGACCCTGTAATGAACCATCAGAAATAATAGCAGATGACAGTAGTAATAAATTCTTGAACAGTCAGCTGATACTTTGCATCATGGGGTTAAAGTTCTTTTTGTCTGCGAAGGAAACTGTTGTCACCCGAGGCGTAGCCAAGAACGACAATTTCCAGAGGGTACAAATAGTTATTTGTGCAACACGAGATTAAAGTGAAACTTTTTCTACGAAGAAAACTGTTGTCACCCGAAGCGGCCTATGACAGTTTCCAATTCAACAATTTCCAATTCAACAACTTCCTGGAGGACAAAGACGATTTTAATGCCACGATGCACACAAAATGTTTCCTACAACTATACATACATGTAACTCAAGCTACAAATTTACCACTATTAATTAACCTGAATAACTATAATTTTTCAAGATGGCTAACATAACCTCAAATCAATCAATGCAAAATATCAGTTGACCTTTCAAGAATTAATTACTACTGTCAGCTGTAATTATTTCTGATGGTTTCTTACATGGCGTTTCCTATGTTATTCTTATGGGATTACTTTTTCTACCTCGGGACTAAAAACTATATACATTTCCTCCCTTCGAACTGAAGTATTATTTTAATACTCTATTCCACAAAGTACTTATTTATTATTACTTAATAATTTAAAACTACTTAAAACCACTATGATCACGTTAGGGTATTACAAAGTTTGGTCCCGTAGTAAATAAAAAAATAACGATGGTACATTAAATTAATTTGGCATTAGGACGTTTAAGATTTTTTCAGAACCTCTTCGTTAAAGCATTTAAAATAGTTAAACGAGGTAAAATAATGAATACAAGAAAGCTAATTTAAAAAAAAATATTTTAAACTATTAAACATAAAACGCAAACATTAAGTTTGTTCATGTAGAGTGTAAATATAATGAATGAGAAAATCAAACTCATTGTTTCGATAAACGGTAAGTGGCGAGACCAGATTACAAGTGATCTCCGAGAATGATGGTCGGGTTAACGGCAGCGAGGGAGAGGGAACGGAGGCCGCTTTGAGGCAACGCCGCTCATTTGTGCAAATAACGCTAAATAAATCTGCCACTAGAGCTGTATTTCATGAGATGATTTAATTACAACAAATGCTGAGGAATAATTAATTACGGAGAGGAGGAGTGGCACGCGAGTGGCGCCCCTGGCGGTCGACAAGACTGCTAGTAATCCTGACCACCGGATATATACACTGGGTATTAGCTTCCTCTGGTCACCGGATACCAAACATCTGTACTAACATAGTCGAGTTCATCGGATTATTAGATCTCCAAATCATAACTACAATAGACCTGGATACCGCATATCGGAACTCTAGATTGCCATAGTCCTGGTTACGTGATACCAAACCTCAGTCTCCAGGTCTTTATACATATTGTACATCTGTGTCCAGAAAATCGGTTACCGAACTTAAAACCTCTGGCCACTTTGGATAAACTTTGGATTATGACCACCAAACTGACTGTGACCTTAAGACTGACTGACGACAGAAGATTGTGTTTACCTCTTGACTAGTGCGATTTAGCAGGAGGAACCATTTAATGAGTTCGGGTTGCCATGCTGCAATGTAGTTGTAGCGTATTTTCTTTTCAAATCGTTGATGTGTTTACCTCTGACTAGCTTGTTCAGGCACAAGGTACTATTTAACGAATTCTGTTTGTCATGCTTTAGTATGCGAATAGTGGTTTTCCTTCTGTAATCGATGATGTGTTTTAGATTTTTAGTCGTCGATGTGTTTACCTGTGACTAGCGAGTTTCAGCACAAGGTACCATTTAACGAGTCCGGTTTGCCATGCTGCAGTGTGGGTATAGTGGTTTTACTATTTTAGTTGTCGATGTGTTTATCTCTGACTAGCGAGTTTCAGCACAAGGTACCATTTAACGAGTCCGGTTTGCCATGCTGCAGTGTGGGTATAGTGGTTTTACTATTTTAGTTGTCGATGTGTTTACCTCTGACTAGCGTGTTTCAGCACAAGGTACCATTTAACGAGTCCGGTTTGCCATGCTGCAGTGTGGGTAGCGAGGCGGCGGCACTGACGGTAGCGGCAGGCGCCTAGTCCGAGCTGATTGATAACAGACATCTTGCATATTAACACGAAAACTGGTTTCATCCGACGAATTATTTTGATGGAAACAAGGCTCGGCTATCGCGCCGGGAGGGGCCGACTGGATCCGGGATATTGACACTATTGTGTTTATTTTCCTGCCATATGGTCGAGTAATCTTTGAATTTACATGTCTCGGGCTACAATAGAATGTTCTATTTAGTCGAATTGCTTTATGCTGAGTAAGATAAAGGACGATAGTTAGTTTTCAATCCTGAAATAAGTGTAAATTGTGAGTAAATACAGTATTAGGATAATGTTATTCATATTTCATCGATAATTAATTACTAAAATCGTGCTGTACTCGTATTAAACATAATATACAAATATAATTTTTATCGTTCAAAATATGTTATACAATCGAGCTAGTTCTACATTTTGAAATAGCTTGCCATAGTAAATAATGTTATTGTTTGTAATGTAAAAGGTAAGACTTAAATGTGTAATATTTCCCAAATTAATCAAACGTTTAATTTTTAACAGAGAAACCTTAAGGAGAGCATGATAATAAAAGGTGATATAATATACACACTTTACTGATTCAAATTAAATTTGTAAAACAATACATGAATTTACTACAGGATACCAGACTTCTACTAAAAGTAAAAGAGTTCTACAAGCGATGCTTCACCGACTTGTTCCTGAAGTAACTTGAGAGTTCCATAAGAGTATAAAAGAGGCTTCACAGGTAGAGGTTGTAGTCAATAGGAATGGACTCGGATACCGAAGGAGGCACTAAAAATATCACTCACAGTTTTGTTCCCACACTTAAAATACTTCAGTATGAAGTAATAACTGACATACACTTGCAGAATAATTAAATATTTACAATAGAAAAACTCACATGTTAGAAATTTATTTCATTAAACCTATTTACATAAGATAACGACTAAACCTGTCTGTACTGAATGAGGACAAGAGCTAGTATAAAATAACTGGATCGTTCAGGCTGGCAGGTAAGGCAACAGATAAACATGAATAGAGTAGGCTACATAGATAGCACTTAGTTCGGAATATGGGGTTTACCAGATTGATAGTGGTGTACCCCATATATCTTTAAAATATTTCGAATCCCTACATTAGGCTATGTATAAAATATTACTCATATATTTTTAAAATATATGCTGCAAACCCCTGTAATGGATTACTCAATTTCCTTTTTTATCAGGATATTATTTCGTACGGTACTACATATATGTTCATGGAAAACACAGAAAAAATCTTGTTTTGTCATTAATGAAAATCCTAGATCTTATAACATGGTAAGGAGGACATATCTACAAAATAGTTCCGTAACTGGAACATGTAACCAACTTATTAGGCCCTACATAATAACTAAAACTAACGATATTAGAACCTTTATGTTTCATAGTAAATGATCCGGTAGATAGATGCTAATCTCCGGTCTATCACCCAGACTCCCCGGGTTCGAGTCTCGGTCGTGACTGCCACCGTTAGTCGCACAAGTCACGTAAGACGCACTAGTGCGACCCGAAAACCAGACCTTGGCCAGAAACTTACACGAAACAATTTTTTTACTTACCAGGGTCATCGTTACTATTTTCTATTACGTAGGTTACACTGCTTATAATTGTAGATGCTTGAAAGCCTTACAGGATATGAGGACTCCAGTGTTATATCTAGGATAGTATTGATTATGAGAGGTACTTCAATGAGAGGTTTATACATAATATATGGTGGTTTCTACATTAATATGACGTACTTTGTGGATAAAATATTATGATTAACAATTCCAGTCACGATTTAATACATCTCTATCAAACTCTAGTTTCAAACCACATGATGATATACGCAGGACCACCAACACTTTGACATGAGAGCTCTGTAACAATGATATTCGTTTTCATAGGCATTTTTGACATGCATTTCTTAGCTCTGGTGCGGGGTGTTGGCAATTTGCGCGACCGAAATTTGAAAGAGTTGCATCATTTGGTTAGTAACGTCATATGATTAGTGACGTCATAGCTTGGTTATAAGAACAGCTATTTGGATGAAATGAAAACATTCCTTATAGATATATCCATGATGTAACCTATTTCCCACAGGGAAGTAAATAAAAATATTTTTTGCTCTATTTCTATTCGTTTAGTCCTAAATTAATATTTAAAATAACACATTTTCAGACTAGAATATCAGGCAAATTATTTAACAGGCAGTCTGTAGATATTATAGTATGAATATATTTTTAAACATAATAAAAGTAACACATTTTCAGAGTGAAATATCAGCCATATTATTTAGTCTGTAGATATTTTATGAATATATTTTCAGGGTTATAGTTTAGACTGTTTTACTTAAATTATCTTAAAATAAAAATAAAGCGGAGAAGTAAAATTACAGTAAACCTAAGTAGTGTAAAGACATCTGCAAAACCACCCATCAAAGTCTCTGAGGAATGAAACGTAACGAATACATGTGACTTTTTTAGCAAATCGTGTTTGTTTGACGGCAATTATTAGAGAATTAAGTTCTTAAACAGTCACAATGTTTATATCGCAATAGTTCTAATGAAAAATCGACATGATATATTATGAGGAAATTTTATACCTCCAACTTATATAAGAAAAATTCACCAATTCATTACTGAAACTGGCTTTCAAAACATTTCCAAAAGGCAAATGAAACGAAAGTGAAACCTTTTGAAGGCTGTGGTTTTACAACGGAAATGCCATGTCGCTCGACCGGGCGTCCCCATTCAGGCGAATATCTCTTCATTATACGCGAGTGTCGCGGCCGCGGCCACACCGCCTCCGTACCGACGCTTCATTCATGACGTAACTGTTGAATATGAATGAACTAGGCTCCGCCCCTAGCACTCCCTCCCCCCTCAACGCTACGTCACACGGATAATTGACATTCGCTCGCACCATAATCGGATATTTATATCGCAACATCGCGACGTCGATTTCTATCAGTTGTTTTCAAGAACAATACGAGCTAATCGCCGGGGTTTATGAATGAATAAATAACAGAGAACAGGCCTTACACAATTTGAGCGTCTAACGACTTTGTTTCCAGTATCAGGATCGCGAGATAGCGGATCAGTGTCCCAGAGTTTAGACGCGTCTCCACAGAGTTTACTGGTCGCGTTTAGATGGCCGCTCGATAAAAATGCACCGATCGATGCTGAATAACGGGACAGCCTCCAGTGCAAATCACTCTGTTGCCGGCTAATGCTTGTACTTCTTGTACGAGGTACAAGTCAAACCTATATCACTATTCAGAAATGTTCTCGTATTGCACTGTTACAAATCATTTACCGGCAGTTAAAATTGATTCACATTGTTTTTACCAGATTCAGTTAATGATTTAGATATGGTATAAAAATACCATGACTGAATCTTGTACAAACTACCGAATTTATAAAATTATGTCGCATCATACAAGATTCAGTTAATTATGTAGATACTATTGTTTTTGTTAATATTAAAAGTAAGCATTATATTACGTTTATTTAAAAGTAATAACAGAATAAGATAAGTTTTATAAATTCAAGTTTTGGCTTCACTTTGTTTGTTTGTTTTAATTACAGATGTTAGTTCTATAGGACTATCAATTTTTTGTCAAACAAAACTGATCAAATTAACTAAGTGTAATATCACTCTTTTTTAACATTATTCTTCATTTGAGCAGACTTGTATAAAATGACAAAACATCACTTATGC
Organism: Nephotettix cincticeps; assembly: GCA_023375725.1. Taxonomy (NCBI): domain Eukaryota; kingdom Metazoa; phylum Arthropoda; class Insecta; order Hemiptera; family Cicadellidae; genus Nephotettix; species Nephotettix cincticeps. Next base: position 54,117,700 of record CM041791.1, read on the forward strand.
ACATTTCCCTTGAAGATTTGGTCCTCCTCGCCGGATATTCGAGCCACAGCAGGCTAACATAGCCTCACGCGAGGAGCGAGAGAGACGCGAGATGGCACCTTCTGGGGACCATCTGTTGTCAAGGACAGCGTCATCGACAACTGTAATTGACCACTCGGTGTAAACTTGATTTACTTGTGAGCACTTTACTGCCAATGCCCATAAAATGGCGGCCGCGCCGATGGAGATATAAGCCTTCCGTTTAACGACACGGTTCGAAAGACGGGTTCCCCTAATTATTCGAGGACTGCAACTCGCTGATGCAGCTGATGAAGATTATCTAAACTGGTTTCAGGTGTGAGATTAATGTAACGACTGCCAATGAGGAACGATTTCGAACGGTTGCAGACAATTCAGGAGAATGTTTTTCACTTTTAAATGAAAATCTTCAACAAAAAAGGAGAAAGTAGGTAGTATATTTTGCATTTCACAGAGGAGTCATATTGAAAATTGAAGTGTGTATCTAGCGACAAACTCATTCAAGTAAAATTCCCAGTTAAAAATGAATTGAGGCTACGAAGTAAATGTAACAAATTTTAAAATGCTCCAGTAGTAGCAGTTTTGTGTAATCAAAGAATTTCCATTCCTTACTTGAGATGATATAAACTTATTTTGATCATACCCAAATGTTACATACCCAAATGTTAACAAAGTAATTTTATAAATAAAGAAGATTGAATTTATGTATACTCTTTAAGAATAACATGGGAAATAAGTACTGTGTTTACCAGTTCATTACCTTTTCCCATAGAACGAAGGTTCAGAATTCAAAATTGTGTGTTTTTGGGGCTGATTTCAATGAATGGTGCTAATAAAAATTTAATTTATCAATAATTATATTTTAAACCCTTCAAAAGCCCCATCCTGGGGTACAAAACACCCCCCAAACCCTCCTACGAATAGACCGAATTGACTGGATTTTGATCTTAATTACTTAATTACATATTTAAATCTCTGTACAAACTTTTATCGAGATTTGAATTTTCATGAGAGTATTACGTTTTCAAACTCTTTTAAATACAAACACCCACACACACACACACACACACACACACACACACACACACACACACACACACACACATATATATGTATATATATATATATATACGCACTAATATACATTCAGTTGCGAAAGAACTGTGTTTTAGCATCTCAGGGCCTCAAACGAAAATTTCCTAAGATATGAAAAGGAAATAAAATATGTTGTCTTATTATACATTGTTTCTATAATATTTTCTACGGAAACATTTCAACTTGCTCATACCCAAAGCCCTCCTCTCCCTCTCTCACTCTTCCATATCTAATGGAATCCCTTATCCGGAGTATTGTCCTGAAAGACGTGGACAGATTTCATCCCAGAGAAATAATTAAGCGGGTAAAGGATGCTGTCTACACAAAGCATTACTCAGCCCAGGGTCAGAAGTTAATTCTCCGTCAGACGCTTGTCTCCGAGCAGCAAACATTCACCTTTCGTCGCCATCGCCGCCCCGGGTAATGATCCTGGTTAATTAGATTCTCTGGTTTTCATATCTATTACCATGTGCTCATTCTACCAATTTAAATGTAACAGAAACTACATTTTTCTTTTATCTTGACTCCGTATTTTAGTTTTAGGGAAGGTACTTCACAGCTTACTTTTAGCTTAAGTAAATTAAACTACAATTAAATCCAAGTGCTGAAAATACTCTATTATATTCATTAGATACTAAAATATAAACTCAGCTGCAGCTGTACATTTCACATGGGTTAGATGACTTAAAAATTGCACCTTGATAAAGTACCTTAAATAACTTTGTGTTTAAAATGCTCAAATATAGTCAGTAGTTCTAATAATAAATATTTAGGGACTTTGTGTATTTTTCTGGCAGTTATTAAAAATAGTCCAAAGTATTTAGCTAGGAGTCAGACTAAATATGGACACAGTGAAATTAATGTATGCATAATTTGTGAAGAAATTTAACTACATGTAGCATAATTAAATTTTAGTAAGATGATACCATGGAATGAACACCTGGACCAGACTCCACCCGACTCCCACCGCCATTAAAGGCCTCATTACGCCCCACGGGAAGGTGTTATATCAGAGTGACAGCTCTTCTGGCAGGCATTTCCTGCGACCGTTGGCGAATCCTAATGGGGTAAATAATACTTATCGCCATAAATTGCTTGATTGAATGTGTCCAATAAATCGAATCAGTTTCCGGCGAGCGGTAAATCACGCGGTAAACGGCCCTAAGTACTGTACGGCCAGCGCCGCGCCGCGTCGTCGTGATCGGATGGGGTTACCTCGACACCCGCTGCGGGCCTTTTCTCACCTCGTTATCTTGGCTGATTTATTACCGTTCTTTCACTTTCCGAAGAAATCAATAAAAGCCTGCTGGGGTCAAAGTTGAGCCCATACATCAGTTGTATTAAATGCCTATCCTGAAACCAGTTCAAAATTCTAACGCTTTTGTGAAGGACAAACCGCATTTTCTTTAAGCGTATTAGGTGGTGGGTGACGGGTGGATAAAAACTACACGGAAAAGTGGTTTCTTTGAATTTGAAAACAGTTTGTTGTTACAGTATTCCAAATTATTATAGCATTTAAATTCTCTTTCAAAAAATTTGAAACAAAAATGAGCTTGTACTAAAGCACTTAAACCACCATGGGTTTTAACCTAAACACAAAACGCTAAATGACATCAATGTCGTAAGTCTCGTTTTGACAAGAAAGTTTAAAGTAAGAGAGTGGTTTCCAATAAACGACAGTGGTTTTCATACATTATCGACAAATGACCTGGATTTTAATGTTATGGGAGTAAATAAAAAGTCGAATAAAATTAGATTACAAATGAAAATAATCAGGAGATCGAGGTGGATGTGTACTCGTAGTTGTCTGAATCAAACTGAGAAACGAATAACGATACAATTCAGAGATCTGTGACTATTCACTTGTATTTTTCTTTCTAAAACCTTTTAAGAGGCTGTCGTTAGTGATCTGTTTCACTTGACGACTTGTTCTCCGACCGATCAGCTGACCAGACCAGTCAGCTGACTGTAGACCTGTCAGCTGACTCGGCGCGCGACCTGCTGTCAGTGATCTGTCATCCTGTCATATGATGTGGGATAAACCATGTAGTCTGGTTTTTTCACAGATCAATCGGTGTTAATTATAAATCAAGATCAGTCATAGAAACTATAATTTATGATTAGATTAATCGATATGTAGAGAGAATTTTCATAAGAAATTGAGGATTTTTCAGGTAAATCTTCTATACGAATTAAACTTAAATCTTATGAAAAATAACGTGTAGTGTAAAATAATTGAATTCTATCTTCGTACTATCTGTAAAGGCGAATAGTCTAGAATAGTTCACTTAATATTCTTATGGGATTTAGTTTAAAATGTAGGTAGGGCGAGGAAATAAAATCAATGTAACTATCATTTTATCTAAATAATAACTAAGTTAACGTTCTATGTCCAAAGACGGACGGTTAGTTAAAAAATGAATAAGTGATTATTTTTTAAAAAATAATTTAAAATATTTTCATACAAAATAATATTATGTGTTAAAAACTATGAAAGTGGATTAAAATAATGAAATAACATTTATGTTTTTAATTGTGAAATTATGAAGACATTCTCTACTGGATTTGATCAACCGGATTAAATTTATTTAATCAACCGGATTTCATGTGATATTTTTTATTCAGATGTCATAACAACGAAAAGCGTCAATCTTTTTCTTTTTACAATGGAAAATATGGAAGAGTATTGATCTTTATGGGTGGTAATTGATTATTCAAACGTCTGGCTTACTTAATAGTATTTCAGAGGAATCAAGGGCAGTGGCAAAACAGTAAAATGATTAAAATACTGTACTTTTAACATCTAAAACGCTATAAGTTTTATGCCAGAAGTTTATCTAGTTTTTTGTAAATCACGCACTACTCCCACATTTAGTCGATAGTGATGATCTAGAGTAGAGATCACACACATTCCAGAGGAAGCAGGGGGTGGGGTTCAGCGGGAGGCTGCATCCCACCACTGGTCTGCTCGCTCCCTCGGCCCATATCTCGCTCATAAACGTTCCCGGCTGCTGTAAATAACGTAAGGAACCTATTTTGATTTTATTTGTCTACAACGTTTGCCTCGTACCGGAGAAGCATAAATATGATTTTATTATAATTACTTTAGACTTGAACGACCTATACACACATTGTTATTGCTTCTTTCAATTTGAATTTAAATGTTTTATAGCTGCGTACGGAGCTCATTTGATTTTTTGAGATCTACACATTAAACAAATTTCACAATAGCAGACGTGAAGTCAATATTAATCTAGAAATATGGTACTCAAGATATTTTACATAAGACATTTTAGGAACTACATCTGGTATACTCGGAAGATAACCATAAAATATTTATCATACGAGTAGAAAACCTAATGCCCTTTTACCCAGCTGCCTTTTTGTTTATTGGACTTTTAGGTTCAGGAAAATCAATAGGCTAGTCTTTCATATAAAGATTGATTTGATATAAAGAATACTTTGCAGATAACACATTGAATTTCCAATCCACCTATTACTTTTACCTATTACCAATTACTATAACATCATTCCCAAGTTCACTCTTAATCCCCCATTACTCACATACCTTAACACAGGAACAAGGTTTTAACATATCCATAAGTTAATGTATCTAGATTCAATAACAAAACTATTTTCACGATATGTTTAGATAACTCTAAGGGAAATTGTTTGAGGCCTTAAAAAAGGTTCCAGAAAAATTATATATAATATTATGAAATTGTTACGTGGCATATATCATATATCAGAATACTGAATTGCCTTTATAAGGAAATATAATTCATCAGGTATGTTATTAAAGGCCTACAATTTGTAAAGGTAATGAGTAATGTAAAGGTAATTTCAACCATCTATTTTATTATAATATAAATGTTTTCAAACAACAACTTTGCGGTAGCCGACCAAACGAACAAGTATGCTAATTTTGCTATCGAACAAGTTCTATAGATATAAAGAAAATCAAGATCTAAATATAGCCGATAAACAGATAGCGTATTTATTTTTCTTTCCATGTATAATTACCCGCAATTAAAATAAAGCTGGTTAATTAAGGATCGAAAAACCTAAACACATTACGTAATAAATTCAACTGTTGACCGGATTGATAAGTGAAATGAGAAACGCTCCTAATTAAGTCATTGGACTAAAACACTCGGAGAATCTCCAAAGATGGAAACCTTTCTCATTTGCATACCGGGAACACAAGTATTAATTAAGTGTTAACATAATGCAGCGAGAGGGTAGACTCTGTGAGAAAGCGTAGACAATAGAGTCATACGGGTATCCGGGGGGTACGATTAATAACTGACTGGAAACAATCGGGTGTATCGTGGGTAATTGGTCGACCCGGCCAGCCCCTCTAATGAAATACACACCTCCTATACCCCTGGGATAATGTCTGACTTAGGATAGGACGTGTCACCTCCACTACCTCCCTGGGACAATGTCTGACTTAGGATAAGACGTGTTACCTCTACTACCCTTCTGGGATAATGGCTGTCTTGGCTCCTTGGATGGATGTCTCAGGATAGGACGTGACACCTCCACTACTCCCCTGGGATAATATCTGACTTATGATAGGACGTGTCACCTCCACTACCCTTCTGGGATAATGTCTGACTTAGGATAGGACGTGTTACCTCTACTAACCTTCTGGGATAATGTCTGTCTTAGGATAGGACGTGTTACCTCCACTACCCTTCTGGGATAATGTCTGACTTAGGATAGGACGTGTTACCTCTACTAACCTTCTGGGATAATGGCTGTCTTGGCTCCTTGGATGGATGTCTCAGGATAGGACGTGACACCTCCACTACTCCCCTGGGATAATATCTGACTTATGATAGGACGTGTCACCTCCACTACCCTTCTGGGATAATGTCTGTCTTAGGATAGGACGTGTTACCTCCACTACCCTTCTGGGATAATGTCTGACTTAGGATAGGACGTGTTACCTCTACTAACCTTCTGGGATAATGTCTGTCTTAGGATAGGACGTGTTACCTCTACTAACCTTCTGGGATAATGGCTGTCTTGGCTCCTTGGATAATGGATGTCTCAGGATAGGACGTGTCACCTCCACTACCTTCCTTGGATAATGGCTATCTCAGGATAGGACGTGTCACCTCCACTACCTTCCTTGGATAATGGCTATCTCAGGATAGGACGTGTCACCTCTACTACCCTTCTGGGATAATGGATGTCTTATGATAGTACGTATAATTTTTTTCTTTAAAAGTGGAAAATTTTTACCTTAAACTCTGACGGATACAAACGTTATCATGTTTAGAAAATTTCCTCATGTTATTATATTGGTATACATTTTTAACCATTACAAACAACGGCTTTTTGTTATGGATATAGTTAATCCAGTAGCAATAACATTTCATTAAGATAACAGATATATAACTTATAAAAAGTGACAACTGACGACCGAGAGGATGATAATAGCCGTGCTAAGTTGCTAAGCTACTATCCCCATGACTCAACATGATTTACGTGGTCACCGTGGGCTCTGAATGTCGGGGCAATGTGCTGGTGCGGTTTAATTTTTTGAGAGAATGCTAAAATGTAGTAAGAAGTGAAAAACAATCAAGGAGCTCAAAGAACAGAGAATACGGTGGGAAATCGTCATGCAAATTGTATAAAACCTTGGACACAGCCTTTCATCGCACGTGAATGTCCAGGTCTATGACATTGAGATTGAATAAATAAGCATTTATCTGCATGTAGAAAAATAACATGCTTTATCACACATATTACATTCACAGAAAAAGTTATCAGAGTATTTTAGTGGAGATATAAAAAAACTATTAAATACGGTTTTATATTACAATATTTAATTTTTAAAACCTTATTTTTATTTTATTTTTAATTTTTTACATTACTTATTGTTATATGCATTCGAAATCATGTCTTCAATCTAGAGTAAATTTTTAAATATTAATTTTCTTTTAAATTTAGATTCATTAATTTACCCTTGACTACTTATTATTAATTTAAGCTAACATTGAATTATACCTGCTTATCCTGTGGACTTAGAGGATGGTGCTTATGAAGTAATGTTTTGCTAGCTATCATTTTTTTACTAACAAGATTTTAATCTTTATGTACAGATTTAAATTAGAGAAAGTAAAACCATCAGTTTATGATCCCAACTCAAGTGCCGGGAAATTTTATTTAGGTGTTTCACTCATTCCATAATGCAGTTATGCAGGGTCAGCGATCTAGTTCGATAATAACTACAAGTATATGACCTCAACAGCTCGATCTTTAACCATGGTTTAGTTTACGACAACCCCAATTTTTCCATATGGGCAGTAAAGTGTTTGACCTCCAATAATAAAGTTGATATTAATGCAAGCGCTTTTGGTTGTTTGTATTGCGCATCTCGCAAAATAGTTAATTTTACTAATAACCATAGTTTCACTTTTCATTTTCAGTTTAACCCTCCAGGTGCTAACATCTCACTGTGAGATGTCAGCGAGGTGCAATTGTATAGCGCTATAGAAGTCAAAAATTACTGTCACGGTGCTGCCATCTGCGAGCTAATACATGCAACTACTCTGTAGTTCCCTATTCTGACGCTTGAGTTCGTTACTTTGCCGCTAGAGTATGCTTTTATAGCCAAATAAGCGCTTTCTTTTCCTAGGCACTGGATGGCCGTGGTGGCTAACGCGCTACGCTGACGAGCGTAACGTTCTAGCCATTCGGAAGTGCTAGGGTTCGAATCCCGACCATGAGCAATCCCAATTTGGCTTGCAAATGTGTGGTATAGTGGCGTGGAGGGCCCACCTTAAATAAACGGTGACCGGCTTGGGTGGAAGTTGACGGCATTTGTAGGCTTAATTGGGATTGCAGTGGACACCGTTTTTGCTTTTATGGTTAGTGGTTATAAGGGGAAACAACCCGGGGAAACTTCTCCTGATGAAAATAAATTGGGGAGTACCCGGTCGGTTGGAATATCTTCTCAGGGGTATAAAAAGAAATTCTAAAAATATTTTATGATGAAGAGAAATTTAAGGCGTTTAAACAGAGTTTTGCATTTGAAAATTACTTAACAAGACACACGAAAGGACATTTAAGTAACGAGTAAACATTTCTTTTCTTTCTTTTCCTAGGCACTGGATGGCCGTGGTGGCTAACGCGCTACGCTGACGAGCGTAACGTTCTAGCCATTCGGAAGTGCTAGGGTTCGAATCCCGACCATGAGCAATCCCAATTTGGCTTGCAAATGTGTGGTATAGTGGCGTGGAGGGCCCACCTTAAATAAACGGTGACCGGCTTGGGTGGAAGTTGACGGCATTTGTAGGCTTAATTGGGATTGCAGTGGACACCTATTTTGCTTTTATGGTTAGTGGTTATAAGGGGGGGGCATGTTTTGTGTTTTTTTGTGTATGCTTGGTATTTTATGAAGATTTGCATAAAAATAACAAAATTTAAATAGTCATAGCACTTGGAGGGTTAAAGTTAAAAGAATTTTACTGTGTAAGAAAAGCTTCCTGCACATACTCGAAGCGTTTACGACGGATGGCTCGGAGGTGACCGGCGAGGAGGTACGTGCTGAGGCGGTTTCGACGGTCTCGCCTCGACAATGGGCCGGGCCGCACAACCCGGGGAAACTTCTCCTGATGAAAATAAATTGGGGAGTACCCGGTCGGTTGGAATATCTTCTCAGGGGTATAAAAAGAAATTCTAAAAATATTTTATGATGAAGAGAAATTTAAGGCGTTTAAACAGAGTTTTGCATTTGAAAATTACTTAACAAGACACACGAAAGGACATTTAAGTAACGAGTAAACATTTCTTTCGGAAAGGTTGGATAGGGTTAATTGAATGTTATTCTTAATTTCTTCTTTTACTTCAAATTAAAGGAAGAAAGTATTCTGAAATTAACCAGCTTATTGGCTATAATTAGATTTATTGAGCAAAATTATACTTAATTTTTATTTTGTTCAATAAATATAGTTTTTATCACAAGGCTAGGAATAGAACCTTGTAAAACCGTTTTCGATACCCGATTTCATATATAATATATTTGCTTCCTTGAAGAGAAACATAACAATATCATTGACCACTATCATTGTTTTAGTAAATTTAATTCAATATAAATTCAACTTAACTGTTGATCAAAATAATCATGGATATTCAATGGAATATTGGCATACCCTTACAAAACTTACTTTATTTACCAAACCGTTTAACTAATGAGCCGGAAAATTTGTAAAACATATATTTAATCAATAGCAGAACATACCAACATGGAAAATTAGCAAATATTTAGCGTGGTGTGGTGCAGGGGTGGATTAAGTCGCGCAGGTGCGCGGGAGGGATGCGCGCTCTGCGCAGGTGCCGGGTCCGCGCACGCGCGAGACACACCTCGTGACGTCACGTCCGGTCCCCCGCCCCGCCATCCGGTCGCCGATTAATCAAATATTTCTCTAACATCGCTCACATTTAAATCACTTTTGTAACGCATTGTTAAGATGCAGATTTCCTTAATGCATATGGGATTAGCAGTTGGAACGGTTCTAAATCAAATGTTGATCATAGGAAACCATCTTTTACTGGAGATACAGTTCATAAAGAGAGTTGATCATACCTTAGGCGTTATGACTCGAAAAATTTTCCATTAACTTGTAATTAGTGTCCATTTAACAATAATATCGATTGAAATAGTGGAATAAAACACAAATATAGCTATTCCATGTAAACCGTCAGCAAAATAATACAGGCATTCCTCGTGACCCACATTGCAATTTGTAAAACGATAAAGGTTAATATAACATACTTAAACATAAAAACTGAATACTGTACATTAAATATAACTTTACCGTTTGTTATTACTGTATTACTCATGTCAAATTCATGCTCGTTATATGCAATACAGGAAATACTTCTTCATAAAAGAATTTAAGAAAGAGCAAAATTATGCTTTTGTAGTATTTTACAACTTAACATGATATGATAATTCGTACAACGAATGAAAAATATAAACCCATACATATCTTTCAATATACAAGACGAGGTCTTGGGACAGTTCTCCATATACGTACGAATACGTTAAATTCTATCGTTAAGTATAACGATATAGGGCAATATTATGATCAATAGGGGTTCTTTCAATTAATTACTATACCAGTGTGTTTAAATATAAAACATACAATTTTTTCGAAAATATTTTTCTTAAACTTCAGGATTTTGTCGAATCATATGGACGTTACATTGAAGTAGATTCAAGGTGAGTTAGCATTCTACATGTACGTGTGAACATACATAAGGATTTAAAGGCTATTAAAGTTGAATCATTCTGAATTCAAAGTAAATACTTATCATACGCATACTTCGTGGACTATTATGATGGAATACAGTACAGTATTAACAAATTTATGTACAGGTAATTGATTAAATAATAAACTGATAGTGATACCTGAAACAAGCTATGTTTATCTCCATTAAACACTTGAGAAGCTCAATTTATTACAATATTTTCGAACGTTATTAACTGCAGCCCTTTCTAAGTTTACGGTCACTGTAAGATATTTTGAGCAGATAACGACATAGATTACCATCTAAACCAGCCAATGATCGTGTCAATGCCTATGCTACGCCTCTCAGGTTCCGTAATAGATTTTTACGATTTCTCGGATAAGCTATAATTATCGTTATGAATGAATCCCGCATACGAATTACATGTAAATGCGCGACCTCGGCACAGCCGGGGCTAAGCGACGGCGCAGCTACTGTGCGCTTCATAAATAAAATATTCATAAATTTGTTAGTTTCCGGTGAGGCGCGTGCGCGTGGGAGAGCTTCATTCATCGCGGGCGCTGAATCACGCCACGACCGATGGTATCGCAGCGGACACCGACAGCTGACACGGAGCAGACGACACGCTAGCTAGCGTCCGTCGCGTCCACCAGGAAAATAAAAATAAACAAATTAGGAACTGTTTGTTGTACAAAATATTTCATCGCTGAAAAGTGTTTTAAGACTAAATTAGGTATCGATTATTTTAGTATAACATTATAAGACTCTAGTGGTTATATGATTGAAAAAATCCTCAATGTTCCAAAATAACCACACCATTAAACTATGTTAAAATGAGAATAGTAATTTTAAAACCAGCCAAAGTACCCGTCCTTCGCACGAATAAAACGGCTTGAGAGGGGTTACCTCTTCGGTATGAAATATATATTCTAAAACATTAAAATTTGATAAAAAATACTGTATTTGAGGTAAAATGCTATTCACATTAAAACACGTATTTAAAAATAGTATTTTATACTAAAAACGATCCAAAAAATTATAAACACGAGAGTCTACAACATGACAAAGTCCCACCTGTTAAGTAATATTGGGAAAGGATATGGAATAACGTAATAGAGACAGGCATCGGGAGAAAACTTAAAATATACCATTGTAGGCAATATTAATTTCGATCCAGCAGTTAATCTTTCAAAATGGCTTCTATTTCTTCTTCTTCCTGAGCTGTCAAAATGTGTTGTAAACGGATTTTGACATTAGAAAAGTAACCATTGAAACCTAGGACGGTCACAGCAGCTCTATCTTCTTCTTCTTCTTCTTCTTGCCGAACTGTCAAATGTTAGTGTTCACAGCTGTTGACATTCAAGTAATTTTATGCTTTTACTCTTTGAAAATGTAAACATTGAAACTTAAGATGTTCATGGGGCGTAGCCCGAGGGGATTTTAAGGAAATGAATATGCCTCTGTGTTGCATTAGTTAAAGATCTACTTTTGTGTAAAATTTCAAACTGGTTGATTCAGCATTTTTCGCGTGTACTTGCCACATCAAACACACCTAAAAAACCCACAAACAAACGCACAGAAACCACAAATATATAATATTACACAATTAATTCTTTATAATATTATAGATTACTTCATTTTCGAAAATCGTGTAAAAAATAAAATTCAAACTAACTGTTTGGAGCTTTAGTTCAAATGAGCTTTCTTAAAAACAATAAATAAATTTATCAAATTATTTTATTTACACTAAAGGGAAACGGTAAATATTAGTTAGTGGATCAAAATAGAGTGGTTTTTACAGTTCTAAACAAAAATATCGCTTTCAATCTTTAACTTTATTTTATAAAATACTTACACAATTAAAAGAAGAAAATGTTTAAATGCAACCCAAACCAGCGCTCAGCTTAGAACATTTTTCTATCAATATATTTTAATTTTTTTTCTTAATTTACTCAGCTATTCCTAGTTTCCCACTATAGACGTCTCCAATGACCTTTTGATATGTTGAACACGCAATCTCGGTTCATTGCAGACATATTTTAGATGCTAACCTGAAATAGTTGTAATTGAAAAATTAGAGAACATTATAAGTCATTATTCAAACAAGTCTGGAGCCAGGACTCAAGAGTGGCCATCTCCACCGCCATCAGCGACCTTGGCTCGCCGACCTCGGAAGTCCAGGTCAGTCTTCCTGGGAACCACCTCATCGTTAACTATAATCATGGTGACTGCTCTATGAGTGATAACTTCAAGAAAAATACTATAAAAAGTTCTGATCTTTTGTGGTAAGTCATGTTCTTTGATGTGCGTTGTTTATAATCCTCTCAATAACTCAATAGGTGTTAGGGTCTACCGGTGATACAGAATCAATTACTCGATTCAAAAAACGACTTAGAAAAAATCAATAAATAACAACCATACAGGACCTCCACGGTTGTGTTTAAATACATTTAATATCATCATTTACTTTTTATAAAAAAAATGCGTATGAAGGAACTAAATTGCTTTGAACACATATAGTTTTATTGTAATTATATTACCAAAATTTTGAGGTTAGTCATTTTTGGACCTATTATTTGACTGAATTGAACACGAGACAACCATTGTAGTTGCTCCAACAAACTAATATCATCATTTAGAACATGCCGTAGGCCATAAACATGTAGAACGTGTTAGAACATGTTATAAACTCTAGAGCTAGTTCAACTTATCTTTTATCATATGTAATGTTTTTCTTATAGCTTAACTGAAGTCCTAAAGGTCATCACGTAATAATTCTCATAATAGAATCACTTTTGTATGACATATGGTAGTTTTCAACCTAAAGTAGTTCATACCCTTACACATTGTTAAAATATTCGCTCGTTTTCAATTTAAAGCTAGTTAATAAACATAAATTTCCACCGTTAATCTGCTGTTTGGTCATAACAGAGCCTCACACTAACCGGGTTTTAAGTCTCGTCGTGAGTGGCAGGAGTGTATTGATACTAAAAAATACGAGCAAATAACTTTGTAGATCTAATATTTCAAATAAAAATGTTCCATAGAAAATTTATAACAAATAATTACGGATTATTTTTTAAGTTATTTACATTTTTACTACTCCTATTTTTACTACCTTACTAGAAACTCTATTCGATTTAGACTCTTAAGGTTTTCGTAATTTAGGGAACTTGTGTAACATTTTAACGAAACTTGCATACCATAAGAAAAACAGTCGTCATTGTGTTTGATTGACTTAATTCATAATTTTCCTGAAACAATATGTTACCTTTTAAAGTATAGTAAAATAGCTGGTGAGGGAAGTATACATAATATGATGTAAAAACGGTAGGTTTTACTTGGTGTAAAAAAGCAGAGACACCAGGGTGGCAGTGCACAGACATCAACAGCATTTAAAACTATTGTCATATCACGCATTAATACTGGGACTGTGGCGACGTCCTGTAATCCAGCTACTTGGAGGTCACGAATTGTGGATAGTTGTGAGAGATGGTTGGTGAATGTAGTGTTCTCTTGTGTGGATTAACGTCCGCACTATTGAATACTGCGTTAATCCACAAAGACCATCCTCAAAATTAGACCAATTCGTAATTCAGCGGTCGTGGTTCGGATTCCACGTTAAACTGTAGGTCCCTTAATTGCCATCGGCTGTTGGGCTATTAATTAACAGTCATGTCTAAGGAACATGTTAGCCTTAGTCAGTAACAAGACTGCAAGATCGCGTCACAATCATCCTACACTCATTTCTCATTCATTCTTGGCTCAAAATACCTACCTGGGTAGGTTGCCATTTCAATAATCTAATCATCTCACGGCCTATTGACAAGGCCAGACGAGTTTCAGGAATGATCAAGTTTTTGTGCACACTTTGAGCTATTGCACTTTCTTTTGGTTCTTCACCATGAATGAATAAATGCATGCTCAGAGCGTATTAGATTAAAATAAACTGTACATAGTTACTAAGCACTGAAGTTAAATTATCTCTCCACGGAGCTATACAAACTTCACTCCAACAAGATTTTATGAGCAACCTTTTCTATTACAATGTTTTCAGAGTTTTTCACATTCTCATTGATTTTAAAAATTTTAATATCTTAAATAAAAAAAGAATTATGATTATAAAAACCGATATTTTCTGAATTATCTTGATTATGAGTTTCTAGGATTACGTTCCATATATTTCTCCGGTAGTATTCACGCCATTTCAAATTATTCGAAATAAAACAACAACTATTATGTTACTTATAATACTGTGTACATTCTGCCCCATATACTACTTGCATTACCTTACATTAACAGCGATACTACCGGTGAATACTACTGGCTTTACCGTAGACTAAAAATGATACTACCAATGAATACTACTGGCTTTACCGTAGACTAAACATGAATCTACCGGTGAATACAACTGGTTTAACCGTAGACTAAACATGCTATTACTGGTGAATACTACTGGCTTTACCATAGACTAAACATGATATTACTGGTGAATACTACTGGCTTTGCCGTAGACTAAACATGAATCTACCGGTGAATACAACTGGTTTAACCGTAGACTAAACATGATATTACTGGTGAATACTACTGGCTTTGCCGTAGACTAAACATGATATTACTGGTGAATACTACTGGCTTTGCCGTAGACTAAACATGAATCTACCGGTGAATACAACTGGTTTAACCGTAGACTAAACATGATATTACTGGTGAATACTACTAGCTTTGCCGTAGACTAAACATGATATTACTGGTGAATACTACTAGCTTTGCCGTAGACTAAACATGAATCTACCGGTGAATACAACTGGTTTAACCGTAGACTAAACATGATATTACTGGTGAATACTACTGGCTTTGCCGTAGACTATAAATGATACTACTGGTGAATACTAAGGCTTTACCGTAGACTAAAATGATACTACTGATGAATACTACTGGCTTTACCGTAGACTAAACATGATACTACCGGTGAATACAACTCGCATTACCATACACTACCAACGATACTACCAGTGAATACTACTGACATTACCATTCACTAAGAACGATACTACTGGTGAATATCACTGGCATTACTATACACTACCAACGATACTACCGGTGAATACTACTGACATTACCATACACTACCAACGATACTACCGGTGAATACTACTGACATTACCATACACTACCAACGATACTACCGGTGAATACTACTGACATTACCATACACTACCAACGATACTACCGGTGAATACTACTGACATTACCATACACTACCAACGATACTACCGGTGAATACTACTGACATTACCATACACTACCAACGATACTACTGGTGAATACTACTGACATTACCATACACTACCAACGATACTACCGGTGAATACTACTGACATTACCATACACTACCAACGATACTACCGGTGAATACTACTGACATTACCATACACTACCAACGATACTACCAGTGAATACTACTGACATTACCATTCACTAAGAACGATACTACTGGTGAATATCACTGGCATTACTATACACTACCAACGATACTACCGGTGAATACTACTGACATTACCATACACTACCAACGATACTACCGGTGAATACTACTGACATTACCATACACTACCAACGATACTACCGGTGAATACTACTGACATTACCATACACTACCAACGATACTACCGGTGAATACTACTGACATTACCATACACTACCAACGATACTACCGGTGAATACTACTGACATTACCATACACTACCAACGATACTACCGGTGAATACTACTGACATTACCATACACTACCAACGATACTACCGGTGAATACTACTGACATTACCATACACTACCAACGATACTACCGGTGAATACTACTGACATTACCATACACTACCAACGATACTACCGGTGAATACTACTGACATTACCATACACTACCAACGATACTACCGGTGAATACTACTGACATTACCATACACTACCAACGATACTACCGGTGAATACTACTGACATTACCATACACTACCAACGATACTACCGGTGAATACTACTGACATTACCATACACTACCAACGATACTACCGGTGAATACTACTGACATTACCATACACTACCAACGATACTACCGGTGAATACTACTGACATTACCATACACTACCAACGATACTACCGGTGAATACTACTGACATTACCATACACTACCAACGATACTACCGGTGAATACTACTGACATTACCATACACTACCAACGATACTACCGGTGAATACTACTGACATTACCATACACTACCAACGATACTACCAGTGAATACTACTGACATTACCATACACTACCAACGATACTACCGGTGAATACTACTGACATTACCATACACTACCAACGATACTACCGGTGAATACTACTGACATTACCATACACTACCAACGATACTACCGGTGAATACTACTGACATTACCATACACTACCAACGATACTACCGGTGAATACTACTGACATTACCATACACTACCAACGATACTACCGGTGAATACTACTGACATTACCATACACTACCAACGATACTACCGGTGAATACTACTGACATTACCATACACTACCAACGATACTACCGGTGAATACTACTGACATTACCATACACTACCAACGATACTACGGTGAATACTACTGACATTACCATACACTACCAACGATACTACCGGTGAATACTACTGACATTACCATACACTACCAACGATACTACCGGTGAATACTACTGACATTACCATACACTACCAACGATACTACCGGTGAATACTACTGACATTACCATACACTACCAACGATACTACCGGTGAATACTACTGACATTACCATACACTACCAACGATACTACCGGTGAATACTACTGACATTACCATACACTACCAACGATACTACCGGTGAATACTACTGACATTACCATACACTACCAACGATACTACCGGTGAATACTACTGACATTACCATACACTACCAACGATACTACCGGTGAATACTACTGACATTACCATACACTACCAACGATACTACCGGTGAATACTACTGACATTACCATACACTACCAACGATACTACCGGTGAATACTACTGACATTACCATACACTACCAACGATACTACCGGTGAATACTACTGACATTACCATACACTACCAACGATACTACTCGTGAATACTACTGACATTACCATACACTACCAACGATACTACCGGTGAATACTACTGACATTACCATACACTACCAACGATACTACCGGTGAATACTACTGACATTACCATACACTACCAACGATACTACCGGTGAATACTACTGACATTACCATACACTACCAACGATACTACCGGTGAATACTACTGACATTACCATACACTACCAACGATACTACCGGTGAATACTACTGACATTACCATACACTACCAACGATACTACGGTGAATACTACTGACATTACCATACACTACCAACGATACTACCGGTGAATACTACTGACATTACCATACACTACCAACGATACTACCGGTGAATACTACTGACATTACCATACACTACCAACGATACTACTCGTGAATACTACTGACATTACCATACACTACCAACGATACTACCGGTGAATACTACTGACATTACCATACACTACCAACGATACTACCGGTGAATACTACTGTCATTACCATACACTACCAACGATACTAGTGGTGGATACTACTGACATTACCATACACTACCAACGATACTACCGGTGAATACTACTGACATTACCATACACTACCAACGATACTACGGTGAATACTACTGACATTACCATACACTACCAACGATACTACCGGAATACTACTACTGACATTACCATACACTACCAACGATACTACCGGTGAATACTACTGACATTACCATACACTACCAACGATACTACCGGTGATTACTACTGACATTACCATACACTACCAACGATACTACTGGTGAATACTACTGACATTACCATACACTACCAACGATACTACCGGTGAATACTACTGACATTACCATACACTACCAACGATACTACCGGTGAATACTACTGACATTCATACACTACCAACGATACTACCGGTGAATACTACTGACATTACCATACACTACAACGATACTACCGGTGAATACTACTGACATTACCATACACTACCAACGATACTACGGTGAATACTACTGACATTACCATACATACCAACGATACTACCGGTGAATACACTGACATTACCAACACTACCAACGATACTACCGGTGAATACTACTGACATTACCATACACTACCAACGATACTACCGTGAATACTACTGACATTACCATACACTACCAAATACTACCGTGAATACTACTGACATTACCAAAACACTA
This sequence comes from Nephotettix cincticeps, assembly GCA_023375725.1. NCBI lineage: Eukaryota > Metazoa > Arthropoda > Insecta > Hemiptera > Cicadellidae > Nephotettix > Nephotettix cincticeps. Next base: position 54,136,459 of record CM041791.1, read on the forward strand.
CCAACGATACTACGGTGAATACTACTGACATTACCATACACTACCAACGATACTACCGGTGAATACTACTGACATTATCATACACTACCAACGATACTACTGGTGAATACTACTGACATTATCATACACTACCAACGATACTACCGGTGAATACTACTGACATTACCATACACTACCAACGATACTACCGGTGAATACTACTGACATTACCATACACTACCAACGATACTACCGGTGAATACTACTGACATTACCATACACTACCAACGATACTACCGGTGAATACTACTGACATTACCATACACTACCAACGATACCACTGGTGAATACTACTGACATTTCATACACTACCAACGATACTACGTGAAACTACTGACATTACCATACACTACCAACGATACTACCGGTGAATACTACTGACATTACCATACACTACCAACGATACTACTGGTGAATACTACTGACATTATCATTCACATATTGATTGCGGAAACAACGAGGTGTCATAAACCTTTTCTGTCAACCTTTTCTGAATGGTAACTATTTTTAACCAAATTATTATATTTAATTGTTTCAATTATAAATCTGCATGATATAACAGTCAAGTTTAGTTGATTACAATATACTAATGAATAATAAAAATGACGGACGTTTGAAAATAAAGCAAAACATGACACAAACAAGTGTAATGATTCGAGATAAATACGAAATTACAAATACAGTTTAATGAGAAAAAACATTAATTTATATATTACGGTTTTGTATGCAAATAATTATCAGAGGTCGGGTAATAAATAGGCGTAGGATCGTTAATTAGAGCAAAGTGCCTTTAAACAGTCTGTGCTGCTAATAAATATGGTGCGGTCTGGCGGTGCAGTGCACACGCACGCACGCACGCATGCACACACGTGCACACGCAGACACCTGTTTTACCCAGATCGCAACATTTACATAATATATTCGCCGCCACTGCAACCCGTAATCCGCGCACACGCTTGTAACAGCTCTGCCACGCGGTCTAAACCGAGGAGGTCGACCAACTAGAAACCTTGTTAAGTTGCAGCAGATGACGCAATGGAATCTCTTCGTGGAATCACAACTAAAGTCGAAGAGAATCTATTATAATACCTCCAAATGGGTATCTCGGTGGATGTAGGTTCAAGGGGTCAGAGGAACATTTCAGAGGTTATCCTGGTTTCTCAGAGGATGCTGTATTGTAATACCGTGCCTAATGTGGAAATCCCTGGATTTTTAATATTTTGTCTGAATTATTGAAAATGATGCTGATATACTAGATAGTGGTGTAATTACATCATTATTATTTTTATATTGTCTAATTTACGTTGAGGTAAGAGATGATAACAATCAACGAAAGCCTAGATTGTATTATAGACACTAGACCATCTCATCGGCTTGGCGAGTAATATACAGGTTTACATTAATTTATAAAACTATGATAAACTCATAAGATTTATCGTATTCATTCTAATAAATATATTAAAATAAACGTATCAATTTAATGTAGTTTTCTTCAAACCCATTCAATTGAAGAGTATTTTAAAACTATAACATTTCTTCTTTATTCTCTGATTTTTAGTTTTATCAAATAACAAATTTTTGTAAAATACAGTCATTACCAAAGTATAGCCTGAGTGTTTGGTAAAGAAATTGATTTTCACTTTATCGATTTATCTTGCACCATGAAAAAATGCTTAGGTTATCAGTTAAGTAAAAAAGTCAAACGACTTTACTTTTAACAACGTAAACAACATGATTACATGAGTTATGAGTTCTTTACCAAGATAATAGTCAATGGAATAATTAGTAAATACAATTTCAAAAAAGCTTTTTCTATTGATACTTAAAACTTTAATTCTATATAGAATCGTACCCAGAACCAAGAGCACATTTTCTCTGCCGATCCGCTTTCTCTTCAAAATGTAAATGAAGGAATGATCTACACACTTTACAGCACCGACTACCAAAGGCACGCTTATGAGGTGACAAAGAATTGATATATTCATCCTTCGTTGAGATTATTTATGGGGAACGTAGGAATTGAACCATCGTCGCATCAAGATATATGTGCCTATTAGCCATTAATTGTGGCAAAGCGGGGGCGGGGGCGGTACAGTTCTGATTGCATCTCCGCTTGCTATTCATTGATATCGGAATTGATAGATATTGATTATGTGATAAGAATTAGCCACGTATTAGTCATTGTTAAGTGAGGGTGATAACTCGCCCGCCACGCCTAGTGCCACTACGTGATTTAGTTAGCTTTGTGAATTCTATACTCCCATACTAATAGATATCATCCCCTTGCAATCTTTGTGCCACTACGTGATTTAGTTAGCTTTGCGAATTCCATACTTCCATACTAAAAGATATCACTCCCTTGCAATCTTTGTGCCACTACGTGATTTAGTTAGCTTTGTGAATTCTATACTCCCATACTAATAGATACCATCCCCTTGAAATCTTTGTGCCACTACGTGATTTAGTTAGCTTTGTGAATTCTATATCCCCATACTAATAGATATCATCCCCTTGCAATCTTTGTGCCACTACGTGATTTAGTTAGCTTTGTGAATTCTATACTCCCATACTAATAGATATCATCTCCTTGCAATCTTTGTGCCACTACGTGATTTAGTTAGCTTTGTGAATTCTATACTCCCATACTAATAGATATCATCTCCTTGCAATCTTTGTGCCACTACGTGATTTAGTTAGCTTTGTGAATTCTATACTTCCATACTAATAGATATCATCTCCTTGCAATCTTTGTGCCACTACGTGATTTAGTTAGCTTTGTGAATTCTATACTCCCATACTAATAGATATCATCCCCTTGCAATCTTTGTGCCACTACGTGATTTAGTTAGCTTTGTGAATTCTATACTCCCATACTAATAGATATCATCCCCTTGCAATCTTTGTGCCACTACGTGATTTAGTTAGCTTTGTGAATTCTATACTTCCATACTAATAGATATCATCCCCTTGCAATCTTTGTGCCACTACGTGATTTAGTTAGCTTTGTGAATTCTATACTCCAATACTAATAGATATCATCTCCTTGCAATCTTTGTGCCACTACGTGATTTAGTTAGCTTTGTGAATTCTATACTCCCATACTTATGGATACGATCCTATTACAATTCTCGTCCCATGACGTGATTTAGTTTCCTTTGCGAATTCTATATTCCCATTTTGATAGATATCATCCCCTTACAATCCTTGTACCATAATGTGATTCAGTTAGCTTTGCAAATTCTATACTTATATATTAACAGTGGTGGACCTCCATCCAGGCACTCTATATGCCTCTCCTATATGCCTATGAGTGCAGGCTTTGAGGGTGGCAGCTAACCAGAAGCTTTTTTGCTTCTGAACAGTTGTAGGCTACTTTGTCAATGTAATTCAAAATGTGTTAATATTTAACAAAAAAATAATTATCCGTGCGGGACCAGGTTCCTCAATGGTCTTTGATCACACACTGAATTTTCACATTTTATTCTCCACCAATACTCGATATCATTTAATGGCGAAGTGTTGGTATTTTAACAATTAACTTAGTAGATTAACTTTATATTAATAAAGACGCAAACTTTTGAGATAAAACTATTTTTTATCACTTATTCTTAGCCCACCAGTTTTTATACAACGTTAAACAATAAACCGCAAAAAACTAAAAAATAGTTTTTTCAATAGTATGGTTGATTAAAATAATCATACAAAAATAAAAGTGAATCATGAAGTAAAACAAAGTGAATTTTCCTTGTTAGTATTAAGATCATATTAATTCTCATGACTTACAAATTTAATTGTCTTCTTTTGAACTTCTTCCCTAACGAATGTGAAAGTGAAGGATGTAGTCACAATAAATACTACAAAAATATAATATCTTATTATTAATTTACTTATATTTATAACACATATTTTCAGTAGTTATTAACAGTGATAATAATTAAAGCTACTAGTTTATTTTACGTTTAGCTAATAACAAAATTACTCCCAGTAATTAGATTAGTACAGTAATAATTATAATAAATAATCATAGATAATTAAATAATCATAATTAAATAGTTAAATAATCATAGATAAATAAATAGATATTAAATTACGTGGAATATGACAGACAACCGATTAGTTGAAAGTCTTTTATTACGGCAGGAATGATGAGATATTTCCTTTTAAATTAGCTGAGCGCAAAGGGCGTCCGGCAAAACCGTGGAGCAGAGCAGTAGGAAAGTTCGCCACTGATATCCTTACCTTACCTACCTTACTACCTTTTCCTTACTTTACTGATTATCATACCAATAGACGTCCTTTTACTTTACGATATCCTTGTAGACATCCATTTATATCCTTGAGCCACCGCGTGATGTAGTTAAGCTGAGTGAATTCTATACTCCCTTTCCAATAGGTTTAATTCTCCTCACAAACCTTGAGCAATCAAATGATATAATCGGGTTATGTTTTGAAATTTTCTATTTCAATGCCAATAGAGATCATCATTTTACGGTCTTTCAGCCACTCACAGCAACACTGATGTAGTTGCTTTCCTAACTCTATAAATCTATACATGGAGAGCCAAACAATCTAACATGACGTAGTCTTGCGTTAAAGACTCGTATTGTCTTTCATATATAAACTGACCTACCCTATACAATTCAAAATACTGAACACTGAAATACACCCTTCATATCTGTTATCAACCCATTTCTACACAATTAATGGTGTTCGTTCAAAAGCAGTTACAAGCGAGGAATAACAGTGAATACTGACCAGTGAAAGGGTCTAGTGGCGTCCACTTATATTGCACTAGGCAGCTGAGATACTGTAAGCGATAGTTGGACTATTAAATCCCGCATTGCATTCATATTATTACTATGTATCATCTCAGTTAATCGAGGAGCTCATGGGGCAGTCCTGGTTCCTGAATACATAAGTAAACCTTTAATACTCCATACTAATAACTAAATACATTATATGAGCAATAAACGGTGTTAAAAATTACCTTTGGCAAATTAATACCAATTCATCACAGTATTCTAACTTACCAGGAGTGCGAGGTTTGTCAGTCTTCTTATTCCAAATATGTGTTAACCCTTTTTTACCGGAAACTAACAAGACTGTTTTATAAACTTATAATAACATTTTCTTCATGTGGATAAGAAATATTTGGTATATAAGTATATTTGGAAAGTGGTTCAAGGTACAGAAGTCAAAATCGTTTCTGTACTAATATTCTTCATAGTCTTCTTAGATAATCATAACCATATCTTCTAAACGGACTTAGGGAAAAACTTCTTAGAGTATGATGTTATCTTTTGGATAGGAAAGGTCTACTACGCCTGTCAGAGGAACGTAGGATCTACGTAATAGGCAGTTCATCTAATAATTAGGGCACAGCTAGTAGGGATTACATTTTAAGGTAATTAAGATGAGGAAGGTGAATATGGTAAAGGGCTTGGACTACATATAGCCCAGATATATTATCAGACTCATTTAGCCCTCTTCCTAGGACTGGGAAACAGGACCTCAGGAAGTATTGTAGTCACTCTTTTGTTTTAGTCATCATGCAGATCTTCAGCACACAAGACCTATATCTGTTACCGTAAGTACACTTTTCCCAAGAACCCATGAACATGTATCACTAAGCAGATGCATTTCTCAATTCAAAATATTTAGAACTGAGTTTCTGACTCAGCTGAAGATGAAAAAGGAAGCTAAATAATACATTATGGAGCCAAACGTGTAACAAAATCAACAACAAGAACAAAATCCGACAAAAGTCAGAGAAAGATTTTCAATTAAATTCTCATATCACAAGGCATACCAGACATTGAGAATCGTCTAGATAAATCGAGATAGATAAATGACTAGTACAATTCTCTCGTCTTTAGCTTCTTCGAGGGTTCGGTTCGGACTGAATGTCTATCACCAGGTAATCTAACTTGCAGGAGAGAGCAGAAGGAACAATAGTGACAGGGAGGACAGCCAAGAAGCTAATTACTAAGTACTAATTACTAATTACTAATTACAACTCCTTTTTGTACAACCGATCCCCTGTACTACCGTAAACCAGTCAAAATTAAGAAGGTCTGGTTAGGCTAGATGATAAATCCAGGATAAACAAAGTGGGACAAATCTAATGAAGATGTCTTAGCCTTGGCCTGTTGAAGAGTGCCAGGTGAACATTTAGCTGGAAGGGTAGTGAGTGTGACGTAGGCTATGTGTCGGGTCGGTTACACAAGGCGTGAATGACGCGGACGCGGACGCGGTGCGGCTGAATGGAGGGGTCCACGGGCGTCAGGCAAAGGCACCCACGCGGCCGGCCCCGGCCCGGACCTGGGACCTCAGTCCGCGAGTGGCCGCCGCTGTGGCGTTATCACGTGTTATCACGGGACAAGGTCACTCAGGTAAGTACCTGGAGGGGGGCGAGGGGTGGGGGCACCCGCCACGTCACACACTACACACACTACTGATAACACTACTCTCGCGCGTACTTAACGACCATTTATCAAAAAATATCATTTTAAGCGTTGAACATTTTTATAAGTTTAATATTCCATAGCACTAAAATCTTCTAAATATATACATTCCTTTCGAGCTGTTTATTTTCTTTAAATACGTTATAGTATTTTGGTGTCTGCACTGCTTCCGGCTTTTTAGCTTTTTAGTCCCAGAGTTAAGGCAAAGAATAAGTATTCTTAAAAATAAGAATACATTACGACACATCCGTTTATTTTAAACTTAAGTTGGTTTATTGATAACGAATCAAGCAAAGTTCCATATTTACAATCAGTCTATATGAAAAGTTTATATTATATTTTAATTATACTAGTTTTTTAAAGAGTATCATGCTTCGCCCATAAATAACTAATATTTCAATAATCTAATAAAACGTGTAATTAAGTGAAAAAATTAAATAAAAATCAAGTTAAAACCAATTTAAATTTTTTAACAAACATTATTACTGTGTTTACGAAATGTTTTACTAAATGTCTATTTATTTTGACAGAAAACTGGAAGCTTTTAATACGGCGATTAAATTTAACTATTTAACTAGACGTCTCTACAGAATTTAAGACGTCAAAGCCCAGTCATATACAATATACTACACGTAATCCACTTTTAAGGGAGAATACAGTACTGTACTTATAATTTAGGTTCTAGAATAATGTAATCACTGCACTCTAAAAGTTTACTTTATCAATAAACAGTTTCCCAATTTAAATATTTTGAGATTTGTTACGATAATAACACTCAGTATTGATTATTTTCCAACGCTTCAATTCAAATAGTTTAGTTAATAGCCATTTATTTAGCGTTGTGCCGTGACACTATTGTGCTTCCTGAGATATACCAAATAATTTATTAGGCTTGTTCCATTTTTTCCCACAGGGAATAAAACTGTTTCCTTTATGTAATCTTCAAAGAATAAAAATAATAATAAGTTACTGAATAAAAAGTAACGTTTTTCACCTACTGAAATTAAACTGTTCAGATCCAACTAGCTTTTTTACAATTTTAAATAAACACTGATAAATAAGTATATAGGCCTAAAATCTTTTCAATTGTAAAGTCAATGATTTGTTTGGACCAATATAGACTCTTTAGCAGGAGTAACGTAATTTGGAGTAAGGACCCCCCAAAACGCTAACGCATTAAACTGTTAACGTTTTCACGTTCAGGTGGCTAAAACATCAATTTATGAAACAAAAACAGTTGTTCTGCATGCAGTGTAATGCAATTTTAATGTAATGAATGACATATCCATAAAAAACCAAACTATAAAGAGTAGGTTCCCTATTTGTTTAAAAATATGCTGCCTCTCGTACTTCCGTGGGCTCGAAAATGATTAAACATTGATCTTTGAATGATAGATAAGAAATCTGATATGTCTTGTAAATATGTTTTACACAATTTAAATATAAATACAAAATTCTATATTTGGTTGGATATATTCAGCGTGGATGTACATGAATATGCCGGTAGTACCTACACCAGGGGATTTAAGTGTTCGGAAACGTAGGTTTTTGACTAGATATTTCAAGACTTTTGCGTTAAAAAAACTATATATCAAATATCTAAATCCAAGCAAATATTTATAAATAGTTTTAATTTTGATAGTATTCGCATAATAAATAGTTTATATTAGTTGATAATGTAAACCGCTATGAAATGGTTATAACCGTTGTTACTGCTTAAATAAAATTAATAAAAGAATTAAAAATAAAACATTATTATTACTCTTTAATATTAAACAACTACAATTCTCCAAATGGACCTGTCTAAATAGTTATAAATTAATTTTATTACCATTTTAATTTCATCAGAACGTTAGACACACTATTTACTGATTTAGTCACACATCGTAAACCTTGATAGCATATACAAATTTTGTCAGTTAAAGAATCTAAAACTTGTAATAATCTACATTGTTGTAATGTAAAAAAACTTCATTGTATATCTATGTAAAAATTATTTTTGTTTTTTAACAAAACTCAACCACAGTATAAAAGTCTTAATCTGGTTCTCTTTACTTTCTTTATTAAAATAATAAATAATTGATTATTCATTCAAAATGTTAAATATATTAATTTAATGAAAACATTACAAAGTAGAACTCTCTGTTCGAAATGCCTATGAGACATAAAGGCCTACTTTATATGTTTTCCATTATACAACAGACTAATTTATCAATAAAGGAAGGACTTTCTGATTAGGCTATCAAAGGAATAACATATTTTGATTGCAGCTTTTGTTTAAAACTTTTATAATATATAAATTATTTCTGCGTTAAATTTTATGTATATATGTCTAATTTAGATATTTTTGTATTATAAATTCCAAAATATAATAGCTTTTCTAAGTAGTAAACGATGGTTATAATATTTTTGCAGGGGTTTGAACGAACATATTTGTTTGTTAATCGCATGGATTTACGATTTTATTTGCTTTTGAACAATATTGTTAATTTTATTTCTAGATGAGTTGGCTGACAAATGATTTCTTAGTAAGCAAAGTAAACCAGGAAACGGGAAATAACTGAATGGGCATCACTAACATTGTAAACAGAGTTTATTTATTAGTTTTATGAAGTATTTCTAAAATAAAAAATAATAAACGTTTCGTTACTTTAAAATATACACAATTATGACAGCTATGTTTTTAAAAATTAGTTTTTAATCCATACAAATTTGATAAATTAGGAAAGGACGTAACTTATACTATTACTATTACTTACCTTGAATTAGTTTGTTTTATCCTACAAAACACTTTATTAGGCTATGCGAGTTATGTGAAATTTACATTTAGGAGGTAACTAGTTTATGAAGTAGCAAAAATACTTTTAAATCTGACTTTTTTCCAACTTTTCTTAATCATACTGCGTTTCATTCCAATTATTTTCATCCTATGAAATTTTTTCAATGTTTATTATTAAACTATTACTTGCTGCTTATCTTTGAGTATAACACGTGATTGTACTATTGCGGTTTATCTATAAAGGAAACAGGTCTAAAGGAAAACACCCACACAAAATTCTGTTACACATAGACCTACAATATCACGAACATGATACGATAAGCCTATATAACTGTCTGCCCCTTGGTGTGTCGCAGCGGACGAGGACGTGGGCAGCGAGAATAAGAAGAACAGTGCCGCCAAATCAATGTTGTATAGCCGAGCTGTAGAGTTATTACCCAACAGTAGAAGCAAGTACGGTAGCTTATCAGTATACAATAATACTGGCAGTAGGCCTTGAAGTGGACGGATGTATGCACCTGGCCAGTGTATATGGCTTGGCTTGGTTAGGATATCACTTGTGCCTTATTGTTTTATTGAGCCATTAGAAACCTTAATAATTCTTATACCTGTGAATTTTATGTATATCCCAACAAAATAAATACAGTATTGTATTTTTCTTCTGCATACTATACCATCGCCTCCGTGTCAAAATAAACTATAAGTATATAAGACCAAACAATTATTAACTTTTTCACCTCTAAAAGTCTTTCAAGAAACGCAAAGCATAAAAAATAAGAATAAATAGAAACACACGTAGGTGTTAGTCATGTCAAATCATGGTTTTCAGACTGAAATTTCTATGAGGAAATTATGTGTATCAGCTATAAAAATTATATGATATGAAATTATTTGTTTATATAAATTAATTTTAACGTATACTTGACTAAATGACATACTGTGAGGAATTATAGTTACATTCTCTATACACTGATCTGGTTATACTGTATTTTCGTATCTATAATTAGCGTAACACCATAGCCAGCTGATTAATTAAAATGTTGTTTTGTTTCAATTTTGTAAATTTGAAAGAATGTGTTTCAGATTATTAAACAAATGTGCTTCTAATAAATCTGTGGTTTTAATTCTACGATAAAATTATTTTTTGAACACATATTGTCATAAAATGCAACCATTATGAATCAATTCTCCATATGACACGAAACATTTAAAATATTTTTAGTAATAAGAATTACATATACAGTTTTATATATATATATAGAGGCCTATATATACAGTATATATATAATGGATAACGGTATTTTTATTTTGATACATTGTCTTAGCTCGGTGGGAGAGTTAGCAATTTGCGCGACCAAAATTTGAAACAGTGATGTCATAGTTTGGTTATAAGAGTAGCTGTTTAGATAAACTGAAAACATTCCCCTTAGACATATCCATGATATAACCTATTTCCCACATGGAAGTAAATGCAAACATTTTTCATGAATGACTGACTCTTTAGTACATTTAAAAAATACCCCCGTCGCAGCAGACCTGCGTACTCAGCGAATTTCCAAATCAATAATATAATAATAATATATGACAAGTTTTATAAAAATCTGTTCATAAACATGAGAATTATTTGCCTATTCTACATAAGATTAACATGGGAAAGAGTGTGCAGGTTAGCTGCTGTGAGGAACACTGAAAGTAGTCATTTCTACCATAAATAATTTTTATCTTAATATTAATACCAACTTTCATCAACATCTGTCCATAAATAAAGGAGTTTGCCTATTCCCTATATGATTAATGTGGGAATAGAGGATGCAGGTTTGCTGCCATGATTAACACATAAACTATGATTTTTAAGCATAAATGGATAGATCTCAACCACATGAAGCTAAATATCAAGTTTCATAAAAAAATATTGATTAATATGGGAAATATTAATTTGTCCCTATCCTCCATAAGATAAACATTGGAGTCCCACAATACAACGTACTGTGTTTAGATTTTTTAATATCTCAGTAACCGTTGGAGATAGAGAAAAACTTTAAGAAACTTAATTGTGTAGTTTTTTAAGCTGATTCCAGTGGTGAAATATAAAACTAGAAATGTTTTAAAATTACATGTGAAAAACGCAAAAAACCCCATTTTGGGGTACAAAACCCCCCCAAACTACCCGTTCCTATTGACCGATATGTCTGGTTTACGAACTAGTCCGAGCATTTGTAGGAATACACCTCTCTACCAAATTTGGTCTCGATCGGACCATTTTACGAGAGTTATCGTGCTAACAGACACACACACACACACACACACACACATATATATATATATATATATATATATATAAATTTTAACGACTATTGTTTTTGGACTCTGGGCACCTTAAGATGAAAAAATAACATGGTCCCGGGCTTAAGTCTTACCATGAGACCTACGGTAATAGCTTCTTCCCTATGGGAAATTCGCTAATATGGATGTGAAAATATTTTCAAGTAAATGAGCATAAGTTACGTGTAAGTAAGAAGTGTTATGTCTTAACTTTCATCAATACACGTCTTAACACATGTGCAATTCAACAATAAAACAATCTAAATATGTAAAACAAAGTCGTGTTAGTTACACGCATTATAACTCGAGAACGGCTGGATCGATTTTAATGATCTTTGATTTTTTGGATTCGTCTCTGCTCCGGTCATACTTTAGGCATATTCAGTTTCCATAAATTCAATTAGTTTCCATTTTATAGCGTTTTAAATTTCTAATGTTAACCTTATGGGGACTAAGTTTGTTTACAAATGTTCTACAATAAAAACATTTGATTTCTTAAGCTACAGCTGTTTTATTTTCCATTAGCAATATGCTTTATTATCCAATGCCTTCTGAATCATTCAATAATGTAAAACTACGATGTAAATGTGTACTGTACAAAACTAACATATATTTATTCACTACGTTAATTAATAGTTTACGGTTTTTGGGGATAATGTATTTATATTTTTTATTTTCTGTCTGATTTAAAGTCACGTGTTTATAATTATGTCGGCCAAATAAAAAATAATAACGGTGTTTATACATATTACGTTTGTTATAATAATCAGCTGTTGTATATCTTTCCTATAAAAGCCGTATTACAGTTTGGTTTTAGGTTGGATTAGAAAAATTGTGAATCAATCCACTCAGATTTATTTGTTTTGTGGTAATGTTATTAATATGTCTTATCGTTTCAGTACTGTTATTAACTATGCCGCAACCCAGAATATCTAATCGTAATGCTATTCGACTTCAGAATATGGACGATCTGAAAGTACACGTATTTACTGTTAGGCGTTACGAAGTTCCCGGGTTAGCTAGTTAAGGAATAACTACCAAATATATATATAATATTATATTGAAATAATTCAACCAAGTACCCTTAGAAATATGATCGTCGTTTCTAATCATTTCTAATCATCATTTCTAAGGGTACTTGGTTGAATTATTTCAATATAATAATATTAGTAGCCCTGTTTGATGAAATAAACAGTAAAATATATACATACATATATATAGTATATAAATTAAATACATGGTTGCCGTTAAAGGAGAGACCGTTTGAACATGAACGGTGCTGCGAGTGTTTCCTGCCAGTTGTGTAATGAGCCAAATTGGGGTCCACACAATGGTTATTGTAAACATGTAATAAGCACTCATTCCCACGTACACCCCCTCCCACTCCTCATCTCCCTCCCCTCTACCCCTCCACTTCTCTTCCTCAACACTACAGTGGTCATACTCTGTACACCATTTTTATTTAAAAATAGAACATCAATTACAAACACCAGCATATATTTCACAAATACATAAAACACCGTGGGGATATTTATATTAGTATATGTTTATTTTCTAATAAATATTTGTTTTTTAAATATAAACTATGGTACAGTCTGATACTGATGTTTTCAAACAAGTTTTGCCTAACAGTTACGGAATAATATTTGAGAATCGTTAAGAACACATTACTTAGACTTTAACACCTTTTTTAGACATTTATTGTGACTAAAAGTTAGGACTGTTATCGAAAGCGAGATCAATGCATTTAATTCATAAACATTCATAAACCCCAATGAATTATTTACTAAGAAGGGATAGTCATCGCGTGTAAAGAGTTTGTTTAATTGAGAGATAACAGCTGGCTCGGGTAGTGGTAGTTAATTACGCGTTAGTAAAACAGCTGATCGGTGATAAGAACGGGGCGCCGTTATCAGCTGTCCAGCAAACATGTAACAAGCGCTGGTCATGCCACGACCACTGGCCACTGAGCAGTAAGACACCGACACTGCATAGAGTAAAACATTACAACACAGAGTAAAACGATTGATAATCATTGGTTGTAGGCATTGATGGAAGGCAGTGTGAACATTTTAACAAGATATGTGAAGTAAACATTTTTATTGAGGTAATTTTCAATAAAAATGTAATTTTTAAATGTAAAAATTTCAATAATTGACAATCTCCACTTAGCCTAAATACTCTAGTCGTTTCTAGTAACGTGCTCTTGATCAACTCTTTATAGAGGTACAATTTCCTTTATTTAAGAACTTTTAGTAGAAAGTTCTGCTATTGGACTCTGTCTTCAATTTTAAAATTAGTTGGTAGCTTTCCATAAAAATTAGTGGGTTATAGTTTATTTCAGTGCGGTATTGGATACCGAATTATAGGAAATGTATCAAAGTAAGGGAATTATGATTTGGGTCCTGTATTTAATACGAGATAAGATTTATCTCTTTCATTAGAATGGCTTTGACTTTGACCCGGCTTCAGTCAAGGGTATTCAAATGACATAATACTGATAATACCTTCCAATCCGAGTTGAGCGTAGACCAAGTCAAGTATTCTGTAGAGCTGAGTTTAAAGGGTTCCAAATTCTAAACAATGAGAGATAACATGATGTCTACTAATCAAACTACCTAATAGTTTAAATTTAAAATGAAACAATAATTTCTAATGCTGATAAGTTTAAACTTAAAAAGACATTTTTAAGGAACAGTTTAATGATGAGTTTGAGGAAACCCTTGGACGTTAAAGTGGGAAGGGGCCTGTACCGGCAGCCCTAAGGTACCCAGAGAAGTCTTCAATCCTCTCGAGTGGAAAATGTTTTATAGTTCTTTGAGTAATGTGGGAAACGTTTGAGCTAAGAAATATTATCGAAAAAATTATCACCATCCACTACTATTCATCATAATAAACATAGTTAGTAGATTTAATTTTCCTTGGGATTAATCGTTTGTTTCTGTAACCGCTTGTTACTAATTAAAAGTAAATTGCTAACAAATTCCATTAGAAACTGCAATCAGGTGGCCCGATATAAACTTATGATTCAACATTAACCCTGATATCAGCAATCAGCTGCTGTAAACTGCTTCAACAGGTGTTATCTTCTTCTCCTCTCCTTGTACGGGAAGTTACCCAACGGACGTGTTTAGAGCTAAACAATTAAGGCAATAGAACTGGTAATGCTTTTACTTTCGATTGTCTGGGGATTAGAACCATGTGTTAGGTAATGGGGATTGGATTTTCGATCTTTAAAAGGACACTACTTTAGCGTTCTCTTCAAGAACAATTGTTTTGTAAGATACAGTAGTCTCATTGTTGCGCAAAAATGGTTGCTCTTCAGCCCTACTTCGTCCTATACTGAACAGTTGTTTGCTTAAACTCTATGTATGGCAAATTAAATTAAATAACCTTCCATCATATCTTGATAAAGATTTCTTTGGAAAGACAACGGTCAAATTGGGTGTAATCTTATAAGATGAAAAATAATAATTATCTTTATTCACAAAATAAAATAATGAGATATTTCAGTTATGTGCTCTTCTTCATAATTAGGTCATTAATTATTACGTATCTAAGAACAGCTTTATGTTTCGTTATAACAGGACCAGCATTTGGACCGTTCCCCAAAAAATCGTGAAGGGTACCATTGTAGATATAAAAAACAGAAGTATGTACTCTTAAACCCGTGAAGGTTAGGGATACCATGTTATTTGTTATTTAATAATAATAACGGTTTTAAGGTAAAGCTATTTTTTTTGCTTTATTTCACAAGATCAATATTAGTACAGTAGTTAAACGTTCTCCGCCAGAGAAGGTTCTCTCGAGAGCAAGGTTAGTCGTCTCCACGTTTCTGTGGGTTAGTCGTTAGTTTTCTGCTTGTGTCTAATAATAGGCACAATATAATTTATATGTGGGTAATTGTAAACATTTCAAAGACGCACTTCGCATCATGATATTTTAGAATAGAAAACATAAAATACGCCAAATCGATTAATATTGATTGTGCTCATATTTAATTACTAAGTGCTAACTTTAAACATGGTACAGTAAGTATGTAGGCTTGCTTTACCGCCTCACTAATTACATTGATACTATTAACCACTGTAATTAAAATTTGCCTCAAAATCCGTTTCAATAATTATTTCGGAGAATAGTAGAAACAATGCCAATTGTTGTAAACATTATATGAAATTATACAGTGTATCGACACTTAAACTGGTTAAAATAATTTATTATATTTTTTAACGATTTATATTTTAAGTTTTTAATCCCATAAACATAAAACATGAATAACAACCTGGTGACCATGTTGGACTCAAAGTACTCACTTCCGTTTAGTCAAGTGTCTCACTTAGCCATGAGGTCATATGTATTCTCGCACTTCCGCCATCTTGAAGTAGCCAGCAACTGGTCATAGTAGCTACTGGATTACGCAATTCATTAAAATGTAAACCATAACTTTGTCTTATCCACCTTGAATCAAATAAATTGATATTTATCTAGCACCACACCAAGAGACAGTGACTGATATACATGAGTAAATTTTATTAGGCCTTGAATTCACCCACCAGTTTTAAAACACACAGACAAGTTGCTGCTATCCATACCTGAAGTAAGCTCTAATAATGCCATTCGTATTCTGCTTGATATCTATGTATGATGTATTACGACTGGGCAGCTGACAATGCAATATGACCCTTGCTTGATAACCTTGCAGTAAATGTGTTCCGCACTGATTATTTACTTACTATAGCATTATTATGAGTCTTGCGGTAGAAAATGTTCCTAATAAATTTGTAATATTAAAAAATATGCATGACAACTGTTTTAATTTGTTATTGAACATTGAATTTGTTATACTTATTTAATATCAAGTGTTCAAAATCAAGTTTTTAACGGGTTCCAGTCATGCTTCAAAAACTTCCCAACTATCTGGATGTCGCATAAATATGATTTACACATATAGACACAAACAACATACAGCTACAACAGAGTTTTGAAAATTCATAATGGCGTTGGTTATTAATTATTAAATTAACAATTAGTTGGACTTGTCCAACGCGTCTTGTGTTTAAAATCTACACAACGTTTCGAGAGTTGGATAAACTACTCCCGTTTTCAAGTGCCTAACGATATTTACATTTATACAAACAAAAGGTTACAAATGGCACAACCATTCAAAAAATCAATTTCTTCCTTACTTTTCAACCGTTTCCCATGAAACTTGGTATGAAGTGTAAGGTCAAATCACCAACAAAATCAGCTCAAAAAAGCTTGGTATTACTGGGGGGGGGATGTCCCCCCATACAATTTGAACAATAAATTATTAAATGATATTTAGAATAACTTTGTAGAACATGATAGTTTTATTACAGATTGTCTTTTTTAAATTTACTTAAGGAGAAAGTATGAGTCAGTGCACTGGAACATAATTTTGTGGGCATGATTATCAACAGATTAGTAAAAACATTTTTGCTTATGATTGAACGTAAATACGAAAAATATAATAGCTAAAGATTTACTAAGTTAAAATATTTCTGTGATTACACATTTTAAATGCCACGATAACAACACTTGTTACGTCAATGTAGCGCCACTCAAAATTACCCCTCACACAGAAACATAAAATATATAAGCATCCCTTGTGGGGATCGAACCCACGACCTTTGGATTAGAAGTCCAACGCGCTATCCTCTGCGCCAAAGGGACGAACGGTATAGTAGTGATGCCACGTCACACATGGGATATTACACGACTGATTCCATATTATATGACGTAGATTTTTGATCTGGCCAAATGTTCAAGCAAGTAAATGACACGATGGTCCCTAATCTTCATTATATATTTATTTGGGTGGAAATAAGCAAAAATAATCTTTTTTTAGATTAATATCTAATATTATATTTTTTAGATTGAGGTTGAGATGGTTTTGGCGTACGAATTAACTACGTAACACTATAATACTGTTCACATTACTGTAGTTAATGAAATATAACAACATTTCAAGAATTATATATATATTAATATTATATATATAATTAATAATATTAATAATAATATATTAATATATTAATTATATTATATTAATTCTAATATATAATATATATATTTTTTTTTATTTTATATATATATATATTATAAAATTTATCAAATAAGGAATATTTTAAAATATACTTAAATGAAATTTCTTTTTTTTGAGTTTATAAAATTTGTAAATCTTACATTTACCTCATTGTTAATTAATTAATTATTTAGTGTTAATTTATTGCTAGTTAACTGTTGCCAAATTAAAAAAAGCAATAAGAGCAGGTGAATTGACTATATTTGTTCATTAGGAACTATTTGACCTATTAAAAACAAATACATGAACTCTTGTAAATTTTTGCAGAGCTCTTTACCGGTACTAAACACAAAAAGCTCAGGTTGTTAGGGCCTAAAAAGGACATCCAACCAGATCATTTCTATTTATTTAATCTGTTACGGGTTTACAACAGAAAGTATTTTCGTCTTCTTTTATTTTAAATGTAGTAAACATTTATACGCAGATAGAAGAGTTAGTGTTTCACAATTAACGTGGTTTGTGCCAGTGACGTGTAAGTACTCTGCCTATGGCCGACATTGTCTAGTGATCTGAAGGTATACCTAGTGATCAACCATATCAGCTAGCGGCCACGCAGATAGCAAAGTTGTAGTGGGTGTTTCACAATTAACGTGGCTTGTGCCAGTGACGTGTAAGTACTCTGCCTATGGTCGACATTGTCTAGTGATCTGAAGGTATACCTAGTGATCAACCATATCAGCTAGCGGCCACGCAGATAGCAAAGTTGTAGTGGGTGTTTCACAATTAACGTGGCTTGTGCCAGTGACGTGTAAGTACTCTGCCTATGGCCGACATTGTCTAGTGATCAACCATATCAGCTAGCGGCCACGCAGATAGCAAAGTTGTAGTGGGTGTTTCACAATTAACGTGGCTTGTGCCAGTGACGTGTGTGTACTCTGCCTATGGTCGACATTGTCTAGTGATCTGAAGGTATACCTAGTGATCAACCATATCAGCTAGCGGCCACGCAGATAGCAAAGTTGTAGTGGGTGTTTCACAATTAACGTGGCTTGTGCCAGTGCCGTGTATGTACTCTGCCTATGGTCGACATTGTCTAGTGATCTGAAGGTATACCTAGTGATCAACCATATCAGCTAGCGGCCACGCAGATAGCAAAGTTGTAGTGGGTGTTTCACAATTAACGTGGCTTGTGCCAGTGCCGTGTATGTACTCTGCCTATGGTCCACATTGTCTAGTGATGTATGGGGGCAATTTACCTCGATACCGCGCCGCACCGCACTTGGCTATCTCCCGCATTCAATACTCCACTCTCGCCGCTCGGCATTATTTATACGCTCTCCCCGTATTCCATCTAATTAGAATATTCGGGATGGGCGGTCGGACGTCGTGGACGCATTGGTATAAACCAGACCGACCGTTTTAGAACTGTATTAGAGTCGCCCGTTATTTTTATTGCTAGTGGAGGATAAGTAAATTAAGAAATTTACGGAGCAGAAGGGTATTAAGATGTTACGTTCCATAAAAAACTTAATCCTATTCGTATTTATCTTGTTTCGTATAATGGATATTCCCCACCTGGACTTTTGACCCTATTGGATTAAAAGTTTGTGATTTCATTATACACTCAGGAACACACTGATTCGAGATGGGTGGTCAGACATTCATGATTAACTTATGGCCTACAATATAAAAATGGGTGATAGTGTACGAATGAAAATCAGTATCCTTCAACTTGATTCAAATATTTACATTAGTCAGTATAATGTTCATGAATTGCGTTGAACTTAGCTAATTAGAAGGAAGCTGCCTATACGATTCTGTAGAATTATATTTTCGTTATCTGACGGATGAGCTTTTGATCTATACTAGGCTTGAAATACGCCTGGAATTTGATGTTGGGTAACCAGCTGCAGATTTTGATATACTAAATGATAAACTCATTTCTCACCTTCGTTCAACAGATGTTTGAGACAGCTGGGTCAGTTATTGTTGACTCAGTTGGCGTCTTTCGCTGAAAAACACTAATCTTCCAGTTATATTTAGGGCCCATATCCTGTCATATGTACTGTCATATACCTACCTATCAACTTCAGCTAGGTCCTATACATTTACAAAATGAAAAATAAGGTTAATGTATTTATTTTGTGATTTTTGTTCTTGTCCATTGGCTAGAAATTACTGGTCCTGGCAAATTAATCAGTTGCATGGTATTTGTCAGTAACAAAGCTACAGGTTATCCTATTCATGACACTCATCACACACCTTCACTCATATTCATCTTCATTCATCAGAACACCCACGTTGTGGTTGGCTCTCTGTTTCACGAATATTAATGATATTCATTTAAGACTATACTTCTGAAAAAAGGCTTCTATAGATTTCAGGCTTTTTGGTGCCAAATTTAATCTCTCACCTACGTCAAATCGAATTACACTGTATGTTTAAAAATCTAAATTATTTAGTTTCTCGTCGTAGGAAACCTACTTACTCTTTTTCCTTGCTATCCTTTTGAATCGTACGTAAATAATTGGTTCACTCGTAACGTCCTCATTTTTAAAAAAACACTGCGATAAATTTTGGTATGTGAATAAAGAAGGTTAGCATCTAAAATAATGAGTGAAGC
This sequence comes from Nephotettix cincticeps, assembly GCA_023375725.1. NCBI lineage: Eukaryota > Metazoa > Arthropoda > Insecta > Hemiptera > Cicadellidae > Nephotettix > Nephotettix cincticeps. The sequence continues at coordinate 54,156,732 of CM041791.1, forward strand.
ATACGTAGAGTACGCAGATCTGCTGCTACGGGGGTATTTCTCTTTCCTTTTAATTCTGTTGCGTACTACGCATGTGCGTTATACGCAAACCCTCCCGTGTCATTCAAGGCATCCAACAAGTATCACCCTCAATAGGGTGATTGTTATTATCGTCATGTAAACACGACATTGCTGCCTGCACGGGTTCGGTGATCCGTCGTGTCTCGCGAACAGTAGGGCCTACAGCGTTATTTATGCTTCAATCTAATTAGAATATTCGGGCTGGGCGTCCGAGATGGTCCCTAATCACCGGGACGGACTGTCCCGAGGGAGAATGCAAAACTAGCTAATTACCAAGGGCTGCACCGGCCGCGGTCGTATCGTTACCTCTGATGGAAGGGCTCTCGATATGGTGGTTACTTTAGACGTGAAACATTAATTTTTAATTTAATAAGTTAATGCGTGGTAAAACAACGTAATAAAGCGGATGGTGAGCCGCGGGCAGGCCGTAAGTCCGCGCGGCTCGTCAACGCGTATCTTGGTCCTCTATCTCAACTGTCTCCAGTAATTATTGTTATTCGATAAATGCTCCCAGCCATTCCCGATAAAGGTGATTATTTGTGCGTGATCTCTGTGCCTGTGGTTACGCTTTTTTATGTAATGGATGAGTTAAACGCACTCGGTACTTGTTGCAATTTGCAATGAGATTGTTGGGCTCTAGGTTATAATTAAATCTGAATAATGCAGACTTTTGAGCATGAGGATGAATTTTGTTCGAAACCGGTAACTCTATAAATTGTATCTGTTTTGATTAACAATGTGCAATTCGCCGCAATAATATTTTTGGTTGTAGTCTAAACATGCGTTATTAACGATATACCTTGCTACCTCAGCTTAATTTAGTATACTTTAAAGACTTTTTGAAACTCAATATACATGATCATTATGTATCATCATTATTATCATTATTGCATCATCTATAATATTATAAAGAACAACAGCTGTGAACACTAAAATTTGACAGTTCGAGAAGCAGAAGACATGGTTGCTGTAAATATCCTGGGATTCAATGTTTACAGTTTTTAATGTCAACATCCGTTTACTTTACATTTTGACAGTTCGGGAAGAAGAAGAAATAAAGTTCATTTTTAGAGTTGCTGGATCGAACTGCTGGATCGAAATTAATATTGCCGAAAGTGGTAGATTTTAAGTTTTCTCCCGATGACTGTCTCTATTACGTTAATCCTTATCCTCTACCAATATTTTACAGATGTTACTTTGTCATGTTTAATATGTGTCAGTAAATTACTCGAGTTTTGTCATTTTGTAAACAACGAAGAATTAATTAACAATAACTTAAATGTATCCAGTAGAACCTACGAACGAACACCTCTCTGCCTTTTTTACCCGTGCAAAGAAAGGGTACTTTGGCTAGTTCGTCATAATTCAATCCAATAAATATAGGAGTGACCCTGAATCCATTATGTTTTTTCTGAGACTTTTCCTCAACTAAAACAATTTTTTGTAATTTTTAATTATAGATACAAAAGGTTTCCCGTATTGCTGTAGCAATGGTATACAAATGGTGTATGCGCAATAACATGTGGAGTCTAACACTTGTCAACACCTTTGCTAAGACGTGTACAACTCGAGTGTGTCGAGAGTTGATTGTAAGCGCCACTGCTCAGTACACAGTACACAGTGCCCAGCAAGTGGCGAACTGACGACCTGTCACCACTCAAGAGCGTCCAACGTTTGCCTAGTGTCGCAACCGTCACGAGCCACGAGCCGTGTAAGGCAGGATCCCCGTGACGTCACTAGTGATTCAGTTTTACTTGGCTTTTAAGGTATAAACACGGGAACCTACGCGTCGCCCACTTGATGTTTATAATTGCTGCGAGTCCCGCCCCTTCATTTCTGAAGCGGAAATGACATAGATAATACAGCTACAGTTACACGCCATTGTCTCGGCTGCCATTCTTCTGGTCCTCACTGCACCGGATGTTCCTCACTTAGCGTGCAGCTAGCAACATGTTAAGCGTACAGTGGCAACATTAGGAGTACGTTGTAGAACTTGTTGCATGATTCAGTTTCTATTTTTATGTAGTTTAATTAACCCAAATAAAAATGTATTGAAAATATCGTATTATCAATTAATTGATCTCAGAAAGTGGTTATACTAATGATATTATTAATTATTAATACTACCAGGGGAATGAATTGCACAAAGTAATAATGCATGATAGATTGGAAGAAAATTGAAATTGGTCATTGTTTCTTGTTTTAAAATAACTTAAAAAAAATAAATTAATTAATTACAAGTGAGTTAGTATACAAAAACAATATTATAATAATAATTAACAACCATATGACTTTATAGTCATTTGCCATCTCCCTTCTTCACTTATAAGTCAAATCTTTTGTGGGGATTAACTCTTCGTGATGAATTTCTTCTGTCTTCGTCTTTAACTCCATTTCCAGCTTTACTTGCTCCGTTTACTTTACTTGCTCCTGCCGGTTCTTTAACGTCATAAAATCTTTTCTTCAGAAACCAAGAGTTCCTTCGATAAATATTCCCATCTGGAGTTTCTATAAGGTATAATCTGGGCTCCGGACCTTTTCTTATGACTGTAGCTGGCTGCCAGTCTCTGTGTTCTTTTCTATACAATACTTTTTCACCTTCTTCAAATTCTAAGTTGTTCTTTTATAGTTCTGATACTGTATTGCCTGGATTTCCCCCGAATATTTAGCAATTCATTGTGAACATTTGAATTATTTTAGGTTGCAGAATTTTATCTGTGCTAGGGAGCAGTGTCCTTGTTCTGCGCCCCATTAATCTTTGAGCTGGAGATCCAAGATTTTTCCTGGGTATATTTCTTTGATGAAGTAAGGCGAGATAAACATCCGTTTTTTCTTCTAGACATTTCCTTAGAATGAGTTTTGCCTCTTGAACATACCTTTCGGCTAATCCATTTTATCTTGCAAATAAAGGGTTTGAAATCCTTTTATTGAATTGCCACTCTTCTTCAAAATCTTTGAACTAGAATGAATTGAAATGAATTGAGTACCTCCATCTGATAATATATCGTTTCAGGAATTCCATGTACTGAAAACCACCTTTTCAGTTCAGTAATAACATTTGAAGATGTTGTAGATTTTAACTCAACAATGTCATAAAAACCAGGGTAGGAATCCGCAAGAACAAGATAATCTTTACCGGATAGGTGACAAATGCCAGTTTCTATTTCCACGTTCTAGTTGGTACTTCTTTCTGTAATAATTTTTCCTCGTTATTATCTTTTTGCAGCTTTGAGCATATTTTGCAGTTTAAAACATAATTTTTGATTTCGTTCGTCATGTTAGGCCAGAACACGTAATCTCGAGCAAAATTGAGTGAGTCTTGTATTCCTCTGTGTCCTAGGTGAATCTGTTGTAGTGTAATTGGACGAAGATGCATGGGAAGTAATATTTTTCCCCTTTAAAAATTATATTTTCATGAACAGCTAGTTCACCCCGATAATTCCAACACTTGTCTAGCTCTTCTGATTTTTCTCAGATTTTTCTTCAGGCCAACCATTTACAATGATGTGCTTAAGTTTGGAAAGTTCAGCTTCTTTTTCTGTGACAGCCTCTTTTTTCTTATGGCATAAATATTACCAAGTCTACTGCAAAAGAAAGTTCTTCTTCAGAAGAAGCTTGATCTATGCAGTCTCTTGTGTCCGCAATGTATAATTCTGTTCCTTTCTTATAAACAATTCTTGGGTTGTAGGGTATTAGCTCCATAATGATCCGCGTAACTCTTGGAGTAAGTGGGTATTAGCTACATTACAGTAGGTTTGTATTAAGAAGCTATTTTTTTATTTACAAATTAGCCTGTAGCAATAATACTACAGTTGAACTACCAGCATCAGACAAGTAGGTCTACTTTATGGGAAAATTTCTTATGACGAATGTAAGAAATAAAAATTTGCGTAAATTGAGCTTTTAAACTATGTTTTAAAATTACTTATGTTTGCTGTGACCTATTACATGGAAGAGTTACTGGCTATTTACAGAACATACTGCTGAATCAGACACTTTGAATCACATATTTAGTTCCCCCTCATTCAAGAAAGCGACGGAAAGACATTCAATATCATTAGTAAAACAAGGTTTACATCCTCAAGATTAATTGTGCATCGTTAAGTTATTCCTGTAAAAATTACTTGTCCAGCCGCTTAATCCTGCTTTATAGTCGGTAGAATCTGGAAAACTATTTGAATTTCATTAGTCGCCGTATAAAGAGCACAAATTCATGCATGCAGCGGTCATTAGGATCAGTCCACTAAAGGAGGAAAGTTAATAAAGTCGTTTTAACAAGACGTAATTCTTGATGAAATATTGCCTTGTTTGTCAAAATGTATCATTCGTCGTCGGACGGCCGTCGTTTACGTTCATTCCGGAGAACTCGCATCATCCGGACCTGAAGACCTATTGATGAGTCCATAAACCCCCAGCGGGACCCCCGGCGCCGCGTAATCCAGGGTGCATAGCTTACAACTCCTCGGCTCACCGAGATTAGTGATACGCCACATACGGTTGAAAATGTGATTTATTTAGAGTTTATGGTTTTTTAAAGATTTAAATAAATAGGGTTTGAATGAAAAGAAGATAGTGCTTATCATATTAACAGAAAATATGTTTGCAAAGCTAAATATGGGACATATGAAAACAAGAATCCCAATTTTTTATTAGGATCTATAAAATTATAGGATATACAACAATCAAAAATGATACATAAAATGATTTTACGATTACTTAACTCTTTACGTAACTTAAGAGAAGGATTTTCTTTAAATATTTTAAACCTTTATTCTACTGTAACTAGTTAGAAGAATTCACCATAAAAATAATATAACCTTTGAATAGTATATCAAAATAGTAACGGTTCAGCTTAAAACATATATTAGGCTACGCATTTAAATATAATTGTTAATGAGAAGAATTATAAGCTTCTAATCGTATACACACGATATTGATGGACGTAAAAAAGATACATTATAACTTTTGTTAGATATATGTTTTAAATCATACAAAGCTAATTTAGATTGACCGAGTGCCAAAGGCAAGGTCACAAAAGACTGGCACCATGGCCAATAAGACGTTTGATTCAAGAGTATACAATTTGCGAGTATTGGAGCGAGACAGTCAGACTCCATAATAATAACATATATCAGGGACAGGAGGGCCCGCCTCGGAGCCGAGGACGAATCAGAGAGTCGCTCAGGGCGAGGCGTCCCCTCCCCGCGGCGCGGCCGACCGCGAACTGTAACGTACACCGGTCTGCGCGGCGTCGCTACATCAACAGCAACACCACATTGCGCGGGATCACGATATCAATAGCAACACCACTCTACACTACGCCAAGCTGCGTCGTGATGTCAACAACACCACACTGCGCGGGGTCACGATATCAAGAGAAATACCACTCTACACTACGCCTCGCTGCGTCGCGATATCAACAACACCACACTGCGCAGGGTCACGATATCAACAACAATACTACTCTACACTACGCCTCGCTGCGGCGCGATATCAACAACACCACACTGCGCGGGGTCGCGATATCAACAACACCACACTGCGCGGGGTCGCGATATCAACAACACCACACTGCGCGGGGTCGCGATATCAACAACACCACACTGCGCGGGGTCACGATATCAACAACAACACCACTCTACACTACGCCAAGCTGTGCGTCGTGATGTCAACAACACCACACTGCGCGGGGTCACGATATCAATAGCAACACCACTCTACACTACGCCAAGCTGCGTCGTGATGTCAACAACACCACACTGCGCGGGGTCACGATATCAATAGCAACACCACTCTACACTACGCCAAGCTGCGTCGTGATGTCAACAACACCACACTGCGCGGGGTCACGATATCAAGAGAAATACCACTCTACACTACGCCTCGCTGCGTCGCGATATCAACAACACCACACTGCGCAGGGTCACAATATCAACAATACTACTCTACACTACGCCTCGCTGCGTCACGATATCAACAACACCACACTGCGTGGGGTCACGATATCAACAGCAATACCACTCTACACTACGCCTCGCTGCGTCACGATATCAACAACACCACACTGCGTGGGGTCACGATATCAACAGCAATACCACTCTACACTACGCCTCGCTGCGTCGCGATATCAAACACAACCACACTGCGCGGGGTCACGATATAAACAGCAACACCACACCATGCAGCATCGCAATACCAATTACCCCTGCATTTGTCCAAAGTAGCAGCAGCATCAGTATATGCACGGCAAAGCCAGCGCTGAGATACCCAGTAGGGATACGCTGTGTGTAGCCCAGTAGCAAAAACATCATCGCATGAGCTGGTGTAAACTAGTAACATAACAAAAAATCATCGCGCTTGCTGGTGTATAACTAGTAACGTAACATAAACATCATCGCGTGAGCTGGTGTTTAACTAGTAACGTAACAAAAACATTATCGCGCGTGCTGGTGTATAACTAGTAACGTAACAAAAACATTATCGCACAAGCTGGTGTTTAACTAGTAACGTAACAAAAACATCATCGCGTGAGCTGGTGTAAACTAGTAACATAACAAAAAATCATCGCACTTGCTGGTGTATAACTAGTAACGTAACAAAAACATCATCGCGCGTGCTGGTGTTTAACTAGTAACGTAATAAAAACATCATCGCGCGTGCTGGTGTTTAACTAGTTACGTAACAAAAACATCATCGCGCGCTTGCTGGTGTATAACTAGTAACGTAACATAAACATCATCGCGTGAGCTGGTGTTTAACTAGTAACGTAACAAAAACATCATCGCGCGTGCTGGTGTTTAACTAGTAACGTAACAAAAACATCATCGCGCGTGCTGGTGTTTAACTAGTAACGTAACAAAAACATCATCGCGCGTGCTGGTGTTTAACTAGTAACGTAACAAAAACATCATCGCGCGTGCTGGTGTTTAACTAGTAACGTAACAAAAAAATTATCGCGCGTGCTGGTGTTTAACTAGTAACGTAACAAAAACATCATCGCGCGTGCTGGTGTTTAACTAGTAACGTAACAAAAACATCATCGCGCGTGCTGGTGTTTAACTAGTAACGTAACAAAAACATCATCGCGCGTGCTGGTGTTTAACTAGTAACGTAACAAAAACATCATCGCGCGTGTTGGTGTTTAACTAGTAACGTAACAAAAACCTTATCGCGCGTGCTGGTGTATAACTAGTAACGTAACAAAAACATTATCGCGCGAGCTGGTGTATAACTAGTAACGGAACAAAAACATCATCACGTGAGCTGGTGTTTAACTAGTAACGTAACAAAAACTTTATCGCACGAGCTGGTGTTTAACTAGTAACGTAACAAAAACTTTATCGCACGAACTGGTGTATAACTAGTAACGTAAAACTGAAAACTTATTAATAAGTAAATTATTGTAAATGCAAAACTGGCATGGTTCTCGTTTACTGATTATAAAATATTACAAATAGAAGTATTCCAGGTAATACGGACAGTGAATGTTATAATGTTACATGTTGGAAGGGTAAGAAGGACGCACGCATGTCGATAGTACCGAGTACTGAATATAATCTGATAACAACCAAACATAGCTATTAAAATATTAAGAAAATAAGAAGAGGGAACAAATTTATACGTATATATCCGTGGTATAAAATAAGACCAGAGAAAGTATATAAAGGTAACAAAACATCTAGACATTCAAATTACTAATCTGTAAAACAACAATGGAAAGGACAAAGGGTCAAAAATAGAGAAATAAAACTTAGTTCAAAGTGACAACGGCTTTTGCACAGTAAACGCCTTTCAAACATGTTTTTAATGAAAATATCGCGTTTTGTTCATCCTACCTCTTGCTTTTTATAGTAAAAGATGTTTACCTCTGATAGCAACAACGGTGACTTCATGAGTCAGTCTCCGGGAAAGGTATAACGACCAGTTTCGTGGAGAAAGATAAGGGAGGTGATTTTCCAGCTGTAATTGCTAATGGAGAGGTTTTGGCAACGCTCGCGGCCGCAGCATATGCAAAGGTAACGCACTACGCCGCGCATTGTTTAACTATTGGGCACGGCAATTTGGATCTTTAATAGAGGATTAATAACAATCATTGTGGTCGATTATCGCTTGCGCCGATGCCGATGCCGCTGAGGGACCAGCTGCCGTCAAGGATGTTGGCCTGACACATCTGTGCCAAACACATCATGAGGATAACATATTTAACATACATGTAGGCTGCATTATTAAAAAAATTAAATCAACAATCAATATTTTCACTTCATTTAGGTTTGCTAGAAAATACCATTTGTTTGTTTGTAAGCAATTACGTCTGTTATAGGTTGCCACTCTGCCTGTTTCAGATTATGAGTCTCGCTGAGCTTGTAAATGACCGGTTTGAATCGTTAATTGAATTTATTTTTATTAATACAAATTTGAAGAACAGATACATATTTGAAAAAAACATTGTAAAAGTACCTAGATGTTTGCCTAGAAGACGAGAATTTATTGACACGTAATAAGCGTAAAAATATCTAACAATACAAAGTTACTATTTGATACAGAAATCGGTCGAGTTGATAACACACGGGTCAGCGAAGCGACGTTCACATTGTTATCTGATGGAGTGTTTGATGGGTGGAGTGGAGCGTGACACGGGTTCATTCATCTTGATGGCCGTAGTACTCCACGGAGTGATGAATGGAGAGGAACAATGACGCGACGACAAGAGGTAATTGTCGTGGACCACGGGAGGTACACAACTCTTCCTCTGGCCTCGCTCAGAGGAAACGATCAGTGGATTTCTCATGATCCATACAAGGTCGTGGACTACAGTATAGGTTTACAACTCAACAATATCAACTATATACTAGCCTCGCACAAAGGAAATAATCAGTGACTCATGACAGACATACGGGGTCGTAGACACGGTATACGAGTACGTACACAACAACCTATACCTACCTACTCAAGAACGATCAGCCAGGATAGCCATGTGACTTTCCCTCGCCAGTGGGCCCGTCACATGAGTATAGCAGCATCAGCATAGCCATGTGACTTTCCGCTGGCCAGTGGGCCCGTCCCATGAGTATAACAGCATCAGCATAGCCATGTGACTTTCCGCTGGCCAGTGGGCCCGTCCCATGAGTATAACAGCATCAGCATAGCCATGTGACTTTCCGCTGGCCAGTGGGCCCGTCCCATGAGTATAACAGCATCAGCATAGCCATGTGACTTTCCGCTGGCCAGTGGGCCCGTCCCATGAGTATAACAGCATCAGCATAGCCATGTGACTTTCCGCTGGCCAGTGGGCCCGTCCCATGAGTATAACAGCATCAGCATAGCCATGTGACTTTCCGCTGGCCAGTGGGCCCGTCCCATGAGTGGAAAAGCATCAGCATGGCCTAGTATCCTTCCCTTGCCAGTCGGCCCGTCGAATGGGTGGAACAGCATCAGCATAGCCATGTGACTTTCTCCTGGCCAGTCGGCCGTCCCATGAGTGTAACAGCATCAGCATAGCCATGTGACTTTCCCTCGCCTGGTCGGTCCGTCGCCCAGAACTGGTCAATGAGAGGCCTCGGGCTCCACTATTAGTATAATATTACACATTACGTGATAGTCCTACAATATACGTAATGCGCCGAGAGTCGACCCGTCATAATAACAGCGCGTTCAACTTGATAGCTAAATTAGCTCCGTTGCCACCTGCGACTCTACAATACGAACTGCGTTCTGCCGAAACATTACTCTCTCGATACGCTAAGACAAAGTTATGTCTTATATAACTATAATTCAAGTAATCGTAATGTTGCTATTATTTATGTTGTGGCCTACTTACAAACATTAATATATATTTGTTATCATGAACAACTGCAACCTTTGAAAAATCAACAACAAAACAATAGAGAAACAACACAATAAATCTATGGTGTGTTTTAGCATAGCCATGTGGCTTTCCCTCACCGGCGTTAAATGATCATAATTTTATTTAAAAAAAGTAACCTTGTGAACATCTGAGAATAAAAAATGTTTATATGATAACTAGCCGGTTTTATTAAAACGCATAAAGGATATAAAAACAATACAAATTAAAATTATCTCTTACTTTTGTACGTAAAGTTCAGAAACTATTCAACTGTTTTTAATGCCTTAGTTGATAGTTTTATAGCAGAGTATTATGAAGTTTTGAATTTACTATCATTTTATCCCTAAGGAGTAAGTATTATTTTTGTTTCATATTTTTTTGATATGGGACTTAGCTCTGTTTGCTATTGGCTATCATTTAGACCATGGATGGATGGATGGATTGTGAGGTTTCAGTGGGCTGAAGGCCCACTGCGGCTGTTATAGGACTACGTCCTCTTCAGCCAAGGATAGGTTTTGAGGTTAGGTTTTGGTTGCGGGTTGAGTGAGGTTTTGGTTGCGGGTACTGTGGTTATGGTCAGTGAATGGATGGTTTCGGTTTAGGAACCCATTAAGCTATGGTGGGAGGTTGGCTAGGTGGTGGATGGTGAGGCTCATTTAGACCAGAAATGGAAGTGACATATGGTTATAAGGGCAGCTGTTAGAGGAACTGAAAACATTTCCTTACATATTCATGAACTAAGATACTCTTATTCATACACGGAATTAAATATATTTGTTTAATTCATTGATCAAATTTCTGTTACAGAGGTGTATCGCATATGTGGATATATTTACCGACATACAGCCAACTGTAGAACCTAGAACCCTCTTCAACCGACGAAACCTACTTCACCAAAATTAGTGAGTATTCTTGATGCAAGACTAGACCTATATTGAGTTAATTTTAGAAAATGCCACACATGTAAAACATTATTGTGTGTTATATTAAGGATTATAATAATTATTACCGTGATGTCCAAAGCCATGTCTCTACCCTCCTTCCACTCCGGCACATTTAAAAATGGACATCAGGGTCTTTGTCATAAGAGCTAAATTTGTTACAATTATTCTTGAAGTATAAATCATAATAGAAGAGGGGTCACTTAAGTCTTCGTGGTATATTCTGAAGGTCATTTGTCATCAACTTATTGGACCACATCGTCGAAACATATTTTAGCTAATTAACTGGAAGGTAACAGAATGAAGCCGGGACTTTTCTCTTCAGGGAAATGAAATTATTCTTTTGATGTTGTTGACTTGTTGAATATTTTTTCCACTGTATTGTTATCCCACAGTTGTTATGTTTTTACTTCTTCAATTTAACAACAGTATCATCATCATTGCACCGAGGAACGGTTCAATACTATCGCTTTATCGCCTACATACGGTCAATTTATTGTTAGATCTCAATTAATTAATAGCAGGAGACAATAGGAGGTCTGTAATCAAATGACGGATAAAGAAGTGAGCTCGCGTTTGATGCTATTGTATAATATGGTGGTTCTACTCTAGGCTTACTGCAGGAGGTCAGTAGTCAGTAGTCAGTAGTCAGTAGGACCTCCCAGACCGAGCTAATAGAGCAGGCGTCGCCGCGAACGTGCCCGCCACACTCCAACTGACAAATACGTAACGCTGGCCAATGGAAATTACAGACCTCCTGGAGAAGCTAAACGGAGCTTCCGCCGCGCGTAGTTGAGATAATTCCTGAACATCCGTGTTAGCTCTCCGGCCGCCAATTAATTCATTGAGCACGTTATTTTTTGTTGAAAATTATTAGCGTGGAATTGTCCTGGCCGTTATTACTTAGGATTATGAGGGGCAGCCACTAGAATTATGAGGGTTGCTAACACGAGTCGAGCTTTTAGTCTAATTGTAGACTGTAGTATTATTTCGAACGGTGATCTTTGGTAATGGCTGCGTTCTAGAAGTAGCCCTATGATTATCTTTATACCGAACTAGATCTAAATCATATAAATTTACCAACTGGATCGAGTCATCTTAATCATGAGATTTGTCTTGTTTTTAAACTATTCAGTTAAGTTCTACTCAGTTAAGATTATTCAGTTAAGTAATGTGAAAAATGTTACATGTAATACAGTATAACCAAAATATTAATGCAATAGGTTTTAGATAGTATTTTTTATTACGAAAGTTTGATTGATTTTTATATTGGGAACCGAATTTTTAATTAGGCCTATATAGAATTTTAATGGTCTAAATTAGAGATAATTCTTTTAAATGACTGTGTACAAGTAAGACATATTTTATAAGTATATAAAATACTATGGAAGTATTCTCCTTCACAACAAGGTTAAGGTGAGAAACGCATAGATATAAATGACTGGCGCGATGGTTCAGTCACTGTAGACCTCTTTCATACTCTGAAGATCGCAGGCTCAATCCTTGACAAAATATTGAAACAATTAGTTTTGAAATGAAGCGACGCAGAACTCAATTGCCTTTATTTTATGAGATATGATCTTGACAAATGAATCATTTTGCCTCTGTCAGTGCCAAAGCTACATGTCATCAAAACTAACCAATCAATCGTCTTAACTTTGAAATATCTGTTTAGTGGTTATGTTCCGGCTTTTTAAAAGACAGGATTACACCGTGGACTTGAGACATGGAGATATAGAGGGGCACAATCAGTCGGATAGAAGACGTCAGCAGAGAGAGTGGCGGACTGGGTCGTACTGAACTAGTAGGCCTACTACTAGTAGGCCTACCAAACGATTGTACAAAAAGGAAAAAAAGATAAAAATGAGAAAAAGTGGCTTAAATCAAAAAATTCCCAAAAACCAGATAAATAATGTTGGGGAAGGCCTACGTGATAAAAAATAGTACTGGTAGGACTTAGAGATTTGGGAAAACCGTCCCATTTCAAGGTTTTATTCATTCAGAAACAAGAAGGTACTGCGTTCGTGTAGGTTGCTTAGTTACGTATGTTGCGTTAGTTAAGGTATTGGTTAGATATATTATTTTAAGCAATAAAACAACAACTATGGATTCTGTAGGTAGGTGTTTCTAAAATCGATATTTATTTTGAGATTTTAACTGAGAGGTAAGCTGTAATAAATTAAATAGTTAATAAAGTTTCGACATGAAAATTTCATAGCATTGGTAATCCATAAGACCAAAATTTGAAACGCAAGTGACGTCATATGGTTATAAGGACGGCTGTTTAAAGGAACTGAAAACATTCTCCTAAGTCAACCATGATTTAACCTATTTCCAACAGGAAATTAAATACTGTACATTTTTATCTAAAATTTTGATTTTGATTAAAATATTAAAGACATTAATAACAATCATTGTGGTCGATTATCGCTTGCCGATACCGCTGAGGGACCAGCTGCCGTCAGGATATGTTGGCCCAGCACAACTGTGCCAAACACATCATGAGGATAACAGCATTATTTATTAAATTTGCATGTAGACTGAGAAATGCCATGCAGATTTATATAACTTTGTAAAGTATACATGTCTCTAAAATTGGTTTTGCAAAGAAACATTGCCCGGATAAACCTTTTGATTTTTAACGTTTTTTTATTGAAATAATATTTTGTTTTAACAATGTTTAACATTTAAACGTTTAAAAACTTGAACGCTATATTCACTCATAAATAAGATTTCCCGTATAGTATTTTCCTCTTATAGTTATACTTATTTTCAAGCTATATTGTATTCCCCGAGGAGGAAGTCTAATCCTTCTTACTGTAAGCACAGGTTAAATTATACATTCTTGTAAATACCACTGTTCAAAGTGGAGCAGAATAAACCGTTTGAAGGGTCGCTCTTGAAATTTCATGATATTCTAATTGTGTAAGGGGTATAGCAACGCAATAATGATAAAAATATTAACTACAGATATATATATATACACAGTGTATATATACATACATTTTAACGACTATTGTTTTTGGCCTCTGGTAACCTAAAGATAAAAAAATAACATGGTCTCGGGCTTAAGTCTTGCCATGAGACCTACGGCAATAGCTTCTTCCCTATGGGAAATTCGCTAAAAGTCTAAAAATCCATAACGGTAATACATAAATATACATTTTTAATTAATCATTGTGGATCAATATAAGTACTTAACGTACAAAAATGTATGCATTTTCCCTCTAGTGTAAGAGCGAGGCGCCTGCGTCATCCGGGTTTCCGTTCCTGCTCAGCCTAGAACAATTCAGATGCTAATCGACAGCGATTTATAACAAACTGTGTTTACGACTTGACACTTTAAACTGCTAAACTTACACTTCATAAATTTATATTTATAGGAGGGCAGGCGAGAAATTTACATGAGGCTGTCCGGCATTGTTTAGTGGCTGGTGGCTGGTGGCCGTCGTCCACCTGTCTGATCGGTTCTGCTGGAACCAGATTCATGGAAATTCCGATTCAAATTAAAATCTTAAGGAACTCAAAAATCAGTGGTGCTGCTGGTTTAATGTGTAAGGAGTTATATATATACTTCAGTATTAAAATAAAATGTTTTAGATAAAATACTAGTATTTAAATTTGATCATGAATAACCTATTCTACTGTAATTATTTTGTAATCCAATTCGTTACAAAAGCAATGTGATTGACGAACTACATTTGTTGGTTTAGATCAAGTTACAAGTTAAATACACACCATTAGATCATTCTGGTCATCTTCCTTGTTTTCTTATTTTCAATAGATCCGTAATGTGTGGTACGTGGGTATTTTAATAGTTTTTACTCACCTATCGAAGGGAGAGTCTGGTCTGCTTTTATCCCATATACCAATTGCGAGTCGGATTAGCGAGAACCACGTATTCGCAAATCTGCAAGTAAGAGACTCAATATCAGCCGCAGTGTGGCACGGATGCCAGGGGGGCTAAGGGGCCGAGTGGGGGGGAGGGACAGGCACGCGCTGCCGTGACCTCTGTGATCCCACATCCGGCCGAGGAAAAAATACTAAAATGACTCACTTAAACTCGTATGTCAACATTTTCATAGTTGTATGTTAAAACCACGATTTCAAATAAAACACTTGTTTTCATTCAATATATTTTTAAAGATATAAAACAACTCTCTGTCTTAACCAAAACAATATTTAATTCCACACCAAGAAATCCCGTATCGAATTTCAAATAATTTAACAATGCAAAATAGTGTCTGTCCCAATATAATGGCGAATATATTCTACTAGCGGTAACCCCTCCCTTGTACGGGATGTGAGACTGTAGTATTATACTGTGACAGCTGGTTATTTCTTTCAGTTACATTATTAAGTAAAATTTAAAAGATGTTCCTACCATCGCTAAAACAACTGCCTTATAAGCTTATTATTTTATTTCAATACGACGTGGATCAGTTGAAATGTAGGCTATAGAATAGTGGTAATGAATTTCATCATTGAGGGTGCTCTCGTTTTCACAGAGAAGACAGTCAATCATAAATTGAGATCAATTAAAACAGTCATATGCTAAACCCTTTCATAAATGAACCTTCTAGATTGACTTAATTTAGGTGAACAGTAAAAATTTTGTTTTATCAATAAACATCTATGTCAAATAATTGGTTCAGATTCTTCTATGAAATAAAAATTTTAGTTGATTTGAGACAAGATAAATTTTCTCCCAAATTATTTTCCACTCCATGAAAGGTGCGTAACTCAATTTGTAAGGCGTATTAATTAAATTTGGGAATCAAAAGCCTCACAACCGAGGCGACACTTCTTCCCCCGACAGATGGCAGCACCAGCTGCAGCACCAGCAGCAGGTCGTCAATGGAGCCGGCGTGGTAGTGTGGTAGGGAGTAGGGGCGCCATTCACTGTTTACATCGATTGCCACGAACCTGACCCAGATCTTGGCCTGCCTCAACTTTCTAATCGATGCCGAACTATCAATGAAAACTTCCAACCTTTAGGTACGGAAATGTATGGTGTTAAGTCATCTCCCGTCTGTCTGGCGCTATGGGGTAGTTGACCTATATTCGTCCTTGTGTATCTGTTTAATGGGTATGATCCATTTTATAGCAGAAAACTGTTTTACGACCGTTTCTTTGCTTCCTAAGTTTCTTTTAATTGCTTTTTAAGTTTCATAAACATCTGTCTATAAATAAATGAGTTTGCCATTTCTCTATATGAATAACATGGGAAAAGAGTATGCAGGTTAGCTGCCATGATAAACACATAAACTATGATTTTAATCATTTGAAGCATAAGATCTCAACCACATTAAGGTAAAATAGGTAAATAAGGTAAAAAAGTTTAATCCAAAAATATTGATTCATAAGTGAAATTTTAATTTTTCTTTATCCTCCATAAGATTAATATTTAAGTCCCAAAATACAATGTACTGTGTTTAGAATTTTTCATATCTCGGTAACCGTTGGAGATAGAGAATAAGGAACTAAATTGTGTAATTTTTTAAGCTAATTCTAATTGTGAAAGATTTTAAAACTCTTTTAAATTACATATGAAAAACGCAAAAACCCAATTTTTGAGTACTAAACCCCCCAAACTAACCGTTCCCATTGCAGTAATACTGTAATAATAATTTTTACTACCAAAGTCTCATACTATACTATCAGTGCAGTTCAAACAGTAAACCAATGGTAATAGCTATTATATTTGCGACGAATTGTGTAAGAAATATTAATTAGGTATATGCTATGTCTTATTTGTGTTAAAGCGTGGAACTTCATAATAATTATTATTAGTTTAGATATCAGTATTCTTGCAAACGTAAACTAAAAATCATGTTTTCACCAATAAATATCACCTCAAAATCAAACAAAGGTGAAAACTTTCCTAAAATGGCCTTGCAGTTCTGACGGCGGTTCGATGACTTTAAGTTTCACATCATACTATTGAAATCAAGACAAAATACAGTGATTTGTTGGATGAAGCAACATAATATGATATACAGGAGCGGCGGTCACCTTTACACTCAAGGCCAAAACAATATGTGATGATATAGGCGCGTCAGATAGAGTGAGATAGATGGACGGCCTATCTCGTCACCCTCCAGAAAAACTAGGCAGACTGTGGAGGTCGTCTGGTTTCACTAGGTAATTGACACTGAAATTGTTGAATGTTTCATTTTTAATGAATTTTTAGAATTAAAATGAGCTATTTTACTTTTATTATGTATAAGTTATTGTTTCACCTTTTTCAGTTTTAAACTTTTTAAGTAACAAGAAGGAGAAGTCAAAAAGCATTGAATCAATAAAAAATCCAATTAATTAATTCATAAGAATTAATTACCTCTGAATAGGTTACTTAAAGGACAATGCACATCGTGCTAACGTTATTGATGGTTATCATTTGTATCGAAAACTAAAGGTTGGATTTCAAAAGTCAGACCTAAGTGTCTTTTTCCATCCTAGATCCTAGTACTCTATCATGTGCATGATAATGTGTGTTAAAACCAGCTGCTGGCAACTCCTGTCAGTTCATGAGCGGTCGGTCACCTATGGCTAGTCTTTAATTCACAGCACAGGTCTTAGACGAATGGTGACTATTGATGGCTGTTGAGGGTTAAAAAAATAACAAACACCAAATTTCAATTAAAATACCTCTTATCAGACTTTTCTTATTTGATTTTCTATGATCATAAACCTTAACCCCACGTAAAAATTACGAAAATAATAACTTTTGAAAGAAAGGTTTGAAGGAATTTTATAGACCAACATTTGAAGAAGGGGTCTGGTGAAAAAATAGAGGAGAAACTATTTAGAAGGCAGAAGACCACTAGGTTAACCAAAGTGATGGAAATACTAGATCTAGAGGGACTTGAAAATCCTGGACAGAGACATTTATTTATATATCAAGTTTATGATCGAGAAGAATGAAGACAGTGTGTGAGCATGGCGGTACCGACTACCAACTGGCCACTGCAGTAGGTAAATAAGGCTAAAACTAGCCTAATTAATTTGTAGCATCTGATTTATAATGATTGGTGGTCAATATCGGATTTGGAGTATACGGTTATACAGTACACCGAAGCCGTCTTCAATATAGTGATCAAAATGAATATTACAAGAGGTTCCCGTTTTACTAAGTGTAAGACGAAATCCTAGAATCCCTAGATGTGTAGAATGTAGAATGTCCGGTGGCACGGGAGCGACGCGAGACGCGAGACGCGACGGACCCAGGTGGCTGCGATGACGCTGATAGTCAGTCGCGCCCGAATCAATCACCGTGTCCAGATGTTAGATTCTGGATACCGGTCCTATCAGTTCTGTACGACAGGGCAGGACTGCTCTCACCTCTCGCCTCGAGGATGCTTGGTCAACGGAGATGGCTCTTTACAAGCGTATTGCTACGAATTGGAATGACAGAAAACCAACAGTAGCCTATATTGATTTGCCTCTCTAGCCTGTTCTGCCTCCTCCCTTCAACCTTGGACCTTATTTGCCCCCTCATATTAGTTACTACATCACGTTAGATCAGGTCTCTCTGATGATTTATGACACCCTCTCTGGTATAGAAACTTTAGTGGCTCCTGTTTACTTGTACGCCTTTAGAAAAGAACGATACCAACAATTGGAGCATGAAAATAACTAATTACTTTTCCCCCCGACTTACACATTTGACAATACGCAATCATATAATCTAATAACCCTACACTTCTAAAAGACCTATTCATTATGCACAATTAGGCAATAATTAAAGCGGCATAGAACACCAAACTCCTACAACATCGGGGTCCTGGAGGTGTTGTTGCAGGGTTTTTATATCAGGGAGAAAATCCCAAACATTGACGCCGTCTATAGGAACAATCACAACATATAAATAGATAGTCAACAATTTTCCGCTGATATTGTACGATAATACGTATGTAGCTGTACACGCTAGTTAAAATCTTACTTATTGAGTTGATATATTGTTAATTTTCAAAATGTAGTAATATTTTAACTTTTTACATTAGGTTGACACTGTAATAACAACTGCCAATAGGCGGTACAGACCTTAACAACTTTGGAAGAATAGGCCGGCCGCACACAGAACCGGGCGTGGCGGGACGAGACGGGGCGAGACGTGGCACGACAAAGTACAAAAATTAGCAAATGTTCCTGATTGACCCAGTCACCTCGTGATAAAGTTTTTTTTTTAAGTTTTCAACACGATACACTAACCACCACTATATTGACACTGAGTTTATCACGAGGTGACTAGGGCAGTAAGGAACATGTGCTAAATTTTTGACTAACCTGTGTGTTCAGTGCAAGAGGTGGTGCCCGTTATGTGCGTGTGGTAACACGAAAAGAGGCTTTTCACTCAGAAGATAGTTTTTTTTACCTAACATATGCCAACAATCAACATCTGTCCTAAATGGTTTAGTAACTGATAACATAAAAATAAATCAATGTGATGATAAACACATAAACATATTTTTATATAAATATCCACATGTAAGTAAAAAACAATTTACCAACTAGTAATTTGTGATTTAATTTTTTCACATCACCATAAATAATAGACTACATTACAGTTAGTTTTATTTTAACAGTTGATGAGACTTGGTAATTATTTGTAGTTTTTTAAGCACCAGTGTAAATAAAAAAATTAGTAATTTTTTATGAGGAAAAACTCAAAAAAATTTGGGTACAGAAAAAACTATTCATAGTGATATGTCTTGTTTCATCTATATTTGATAAAATAAGTACAATATTTTCTGATAATTTTTTAAGATATCGTTTTCAATTTATATATACATATATATATATATATACATATTGTATATTATATATATATATATATATTTTAAGAACTATTGTATTTGTTACTTCATAAAAGAAAAAATACTGGTAACGTATAATTACCAGAACTGTAATAGCTATCCTAAAATTTATTAGCAAATGTTTATTGACCCATCCAGTGATAAAGTTTTTTTTAAGTTTTCAACACGATACACTAACCACCACTATATTGACACTGAGTTTATCACGAGGTGACTAGGGCAGTAAGGAACATGTGCTAAATTTTTGACTTTGTCGTGCTGTGTGTGGCAGTGCAAGCCAGGCGTCTCGTGGTGCCCCGTCTCGCCCTGCCTCGCTCGGTTCTGTGTGCGGCCGGCCTAATCGGACACCTACGACCCAAACGAGCAAAACGAGTAAACTATCCGGTGCACTCAGACAGATAGTTTACGGATTTTAATGTATAAAAATCCACAATCCTAAAGTAATTTGGAGTTTATAACTCCACAATATAAAATTAAAGTAAAAGTGTTTTACTCCGAAGCTTTACACACATGAAAGTGCAACTTGGTACTTTCTGGTGGGCAATTTGATCTTCACATTGTAGATCAAAGATTAGAGTCCATATGTGATGAGGACATAGTTAATTTGGGATAATTCCTTATACTCACACTCAGTGATGACTTGTTCTTGTGACAGGTTTCTTTGACCTGTATATGTAGAATATAACTTAATCGTCTTAATTTACTTGAGTAATTTTTCCCCTATAGTAATTTAAGCATAAATCAGTAGCGTAATTCAAAGATTTGATGGAACTGAATATATATATATATATATATATATATATATATATATATATATATATATATATATATAGTGTTCAGATCTTAAGATTTGTTGTTTCACTTAATTTGTATCATACCCATGTTTTATACATATCTTTAAATACTTGGTATTTATATACTTGGAGACGACTAAGTTCACCAAAACAATTCCAGTTAGAGGTATATTTAAAAACTTTGAATTTATTATCGTCGACAGTATATTTACATTTTTATTATTATCTTATCTGTTAAGGACTTTAGTTTCCAAAACATTGGAATATTTTCGAAGACGTGGGCCTCGTCTTCCAATTAAATCTATTCCATTGTAGTTTATTGAGCTAAATAGCAACATGCATCTTGGCTCTCCCGCTGGTCCTATTGTCCCGACCACATAAATCATCCTCATAGCAGACTAATAATGTGAGTGACATTTAAATTTAAATTGTTATTAATGGTCTGTAGACCTATTGTGAATTGATCAGCATATAATTGCCGAGGTTAGGTTTCATCTAAGCAGATTTTACACATTTTACAAACATTTAGGCCGTTTTAGCGAATTTCCCATAGGGAAGAAGCTATTACCGTAGGTCTCATGGTAAGACTTAAGCCGGGGACCATGTTATTTTTTCTTCTTTAGGTGCCTAGAGACCAAAAACAATAGTCGTTAAAATTTATATATATATATATATATATATATATATATATATATGTGTGTGTGTGTGTGTGTGTGTGTGTGTGTGTGTGTGTCTGTGAACACGATAACTCTCGTAAAAATGGTTGGATCGAGACCAAATTTGGTAGAGACGTGTATTTCTACAAATGCTCGGACGAGTTTGTAAACCAGATATCGGTCAATGGGAACGGGTAGTTTGGGGGGGGTTTGGTACACCAAAATGGGGGTTTTTGCGTTTTTCACATGTAATTTTTAAAAGCTTCTAATTTTATATTTCACCATTGGAATCAGCTTAAAAAACTTCACAATTAAGTTTTTTTCTATCTACAACGGTTACCGAGATATTAAAAAATTTAAACACAGTACGTTGTATTGTGGGGCTCCAATGTTAATCTTATGGAGGATAGGGAAAAACTAATATTTCCCATACTAATCAATATTTTTGGATAAAACTTGATATTTAGCTTCATTTGGTTGAGTTCTATTCATTTATGCTTAAAAATCATAGTTTATGTGTTTATCATGGCAGCAAACCTGCATACTCTTTTTCCATGTTAATCATATAGGGAATAGGCAAAGTCCTTTATTTATGGACAGATGTTGATGAAAGTTGGTATAAATGTTAAAAATAAAAATTGTTTATGGTAGAAATGCCTACTTTCAGTGTTCCTCACAGCAGCGAACCTACACACTCTTTCCCATGTTAATCTTATGGAGAATAGGCAAATAATTCTCACGTTTATTGACAGATTTTTATAAAAATTGTCAAATATTATTATTATTATTATATTATTGATTTGGAAATTCGCTGAGTACGCAGGTCTGCTTCGACGGGGGTATTTAAAGTTACACTGAAATATATAAGTAGATGATAGATCGTGTATAAGACAAATTCTATGAAATACACAATACCTAAAATTATCCGAACCCCTACTGGTGGGTATATTAAGATGAACACGAGAAAATCAAACAAGAGAAAACTTGAATAGAAGGTTAATTATGAAATAAATTAAATAACTATTTTGGTAAGAAAGCTGATCCCAACGCTGATATACATTTTTTTAAGATTTGATTACAGTATTATAAAATCTTTAAAAATAATATTTAGTTATTTTTAAAAATTTTATATAAACTACACATACATATAATCTTATACATAAATTTATTATTATTCATGAATATTTAAAGCTATTCAAAACAGAAATTGATACATATATTATTAGAATCCATTCACAGTGTATAGACTGTAGCTTGCTTTGTAGTGTAGACCATGTAAATATGTGTTAAATTTTTTCCAGACTAACCAAGACAAAGTAATATTTGAATGATTTCTCAAATTCAACTTTAAAGGGTGATATATTTACAGTATTTGTCAACATTAGACAACAAACTACTCATCATGTTCAATGCAAAAAAATTAAATACATTTTATAATTTTGCACCAATCCAAAACTACATTTTACATTCGGTCAAGACTTTTCGCACTACCGTAAATTACACTTTCACTCTTTTGTATAGTAAGTTGAGTTAGTAAATGTTATGATGTACTTACTACTCGTATATCGGTCTTTGATGGAATGCACCAGGTCAAATGGCACATTAATTAGAGTTTGAGGTGAAGCCTTTAGAGGGGCCTGGGCCTCGGCCACCCGGGGCACTGGGGGACTGACAAATGGTTTGCTTTGTTGTCCCGTTTTATTAGCCCGATGGATTTTATCACACAGCCAAGCCAAGGCCGGGCCACACGGAGCGACCGGGGATGCTCGTCACCTAGCACCACCTACACCTGATCACTGATCACTGATCACTACACACACTCTCATTGACATTTCATCATCTCGGGCCATTTGGTTTGTTTGGTTGGCTAAGTTGCGGATTCGCTCTTTGGAAAATTACCCGGTTTGTTATGCTTCTGTATACGAGTAGAATAACAAGCTCTATCTTACATTTAATGTGATATTTTCCAGTTTATTTGCACCTGACACTAGACGGTTGTTGGCCTCATCTACGCCTCTCGTCATCCGTCTGGGTCCAGAATGAGATCTGGTTATACGTTTAGGCATTACATATTTACACCTGATCTCTCCACCTCTTGCGAAAGGTTTCCTGCTGTTCTTAGTTCAGCTCCTTTCTAACATGGCCATGGCCAGCCTATCTTAATCTTATACTGTTTGTTAGAAAAGTTATGTCAGGATCTTGATAGAGATTTCCTAGCTCCATATAATTTATTATTTCCCATGTTTCTTGATTACATATTTGCCCCAAAATTGCTCGATAAACTTTGTTTTCAACGACTCAATGACTGTAAGATTATTTTTTTATTTTTTGCTAAGTATTTATTTTGGGTAATCTAACTTAAACCTATCGTCAATTCTTTAACCTGACCACTGTCCAATATGTCGATACCAGTTTAGAAACTTACATTAAACTCAGTTAAACATTTTTAATAAAATTGGTTTTTTTATTAAAATTCGACGACGGTTTCTAGCTCATTCGTTAACAGGGAATATTTATTAAATAAGATCACTTTGGTGAGATATTATCTATTAGTACTGTCATTATTTGTCAGACCCATTTATTGTTTACGAAAAACGGGGTTTCATTTGGTTAAGTAAGCTCAATCAACTAGCTTTTGTACTTGTTACATTTTGGGAACGGTTGGTTTGATGTATATTGGTTGAATATATGTACCATGTCATTTGATCAATTAGTCATTTATAGAATTATAGTTCTGATAAAGAATTAGGAGGACACGCAGTAAACACTGTACTGTTGGCAAATTCCTAACAAAAATTCAGATAACTTATGAAACTCGTTATTTATTGTCTACAACAAAATTTTTATCTGATTTTCAAACATTTACATAACAACCCAAACAGGAAAAGGGGGTTTCTCCAGATTACTGAACGATTGTGTTTTCCTAAAATGGAGGCCTGAAGTTGGTACACCCTGGCATCTTGCCTAACCCTCCGTAGCTAATGCTCAATTCCTATTCTCCGCTAATGATTTAATCAGACGGAGAGGCTGCGCTAATTAACGGCCGGAAGAGGACCTTACACGACCAGCGGCCAGCACGTGACACAGCGCTCATCTGCATACCGGGTCCTGAAAATAAACACTGATTATATTTGACATACTCAATTGATTCTAATCCTGTGACAAATGCCGTCTTGTTTACGAGTCTAAGCCTAATGAACGCGAACTCGTCCTCAAGGTGTGCTTCATCAACTGCGCCTGCGTAATACTGTCCTCTAGCTGTTTCTTCATCCTCTACGACTGCGTTAAAATGTCATCTCCATATAGCTACAACTACTACGCCTACGTAACACTGCCTGTCCTCAAGCTGTTTCTTCATCCTCTACGCGAGCCTGCATAATACTGTCCTCTAGCTGTTTCTTCATTCTCTACGACTGCGTTAAACTGTCATCTCCATATAGCTTCAACTACTACGCCTACGTAACACTGCCTGTCCTCAAGCTGTTTCTTCATCCTCTACGTCATCTCCATATAACTACTGCGCCTGCATAATACTGTCCTCTAGCTGTTTCTTCATTCTCTACGACTGCTTTAAACTGTCATCTCCATATAACTACTGCGCCTGCGTAATACTGTGCTCTAGCTGTTTCTTCATCCTCTACGCCTGCGTTAAACTGTCATCTCCATATAGCTTCAACTACTGCGTCTGCTTAATACTGTCCTCTAGCTGTTTCTTCATCCTCTACGCCTGCGTTAAACTGTCATCTCCATGTAGCTTCAACTACAGCGCCTGCGTAACACTGTCCTCTAGCTGTTTCTTCATCCTCTACGCCTGTGTTAAACTGTCATCTCCATATAGCTTCAACTACTGCGCCTGCGTAATACTGTCCTCTAGCTGTTTCTTCATCCTCTACGCCTGCGTTAAACTGTCATCTCCATATAGCTTCAACTACTGCGTCTGCTTAATACTGTCCTCTAGCTGTTTCTTCATCCTCTACGCCTGCGTTAAACTGTCATCTCCATATAGCTTCAACTACTGCGCCTGCGTAATACTGTCCTCTAGCTGTTTCTTCATCCTCTACGCCTGCGTTAAACTGTCATCTCCATATAGCTTCAACTACTGCGCCTGCGTAATACTGTCCTCTAGCTGTTTCTTCATCCTCTACGCCTGCGTTAAACTGTCATCTCCATATAGCTTCAACTACTGCGTCTGCTTAATACTGTCCTCTAGCTGTTTCTTCATCCTCTACGCCTGCGTTAAACTGTCATCTCCATGTAGCTTCAACTACAGCGCCTGCGTAACACTGTCCTCTAGCTGTTTCTTCATCCTCTACGCCTGTGTTAAACTGTCATCTCCATGTTTAGGGATTCAACTACAGCGCCCTGCTTAACACTGACCTCTAGCTGTTTCTTTCATCCTCTCTACGCCTGCGTTAAAAACTGTCATCCATCCTGTAGTTTCAACTACAGCGCCTGCGTAATACTGTCCTCAAGCTGTTTCTTCATCCTCTACAGCGCCTGCGTAATACTGTCCTCTAGCTGTTTCTTCATCCTCTACGCCTGCGTTAAACTGTCATCTCCATATAGCTTCAACTACTGCGTCTGCTTAATACTGTCCTCTAGCTGTTTCTTCATCCTCTACGCCTGCGTTAAACTGTCATCTCCATATAGCTTCAACTACAGCGCCTGCGTAATACTGTCCTCTAGCTGTTTCTTCATCCTCTACGCCTGCGTTAAACTGTCATCTCCATATAGCTACAACTACTGCGTCTGCTTAATACTGTCCTCTAGCTGTTTCTTCATCCTCTACGACTGCGTTAAAATGTCATCTCCATATAGCTACAACTACTGCGTCTGCTTAATACTGTCCTCTAGCTGTTTCTTCATCCTCTACGCCTGCGTTAAACTGTCATCTCCATGTAGCTTCAACTACAGCGCCTGCGTAACACTGTCCTCTAGCTGTTTCTTCATCCTCTACGCCTGCGTTAAACTGTCATCTCCATGTAGGTTCAACTACAGCGCCTGCGTAACACTGTCCTCTAGCTGTTTCTTCATCCTCTACGCCTGCGTTAAACTGTCATCTCCATGTAGCTTCAACTACAGCGCCTGCGTAACACTGTCCTCTAGCTGTTTCTTCATCCTCTACGCCTGCGTTAAACTGTCATCTCCATGTAGCTTCAACTACTACAGCGCCTGCGTAACACTGTCCTCTAGCTGTTTCTTCATTCTCTACGACTGCGTTAAAATGTCATCTCCATATAGCTACAACTACTGCGTCTGCTTAATACTGTCCTCTAGCTGTTTCTTCATCCTCTACGCCTGCGTTAAACTGTCATCTCCATATAGCTTCAACTACAGCGCCTGCGTAATACTGTCCTCTAGCTGTTTCTTCATCCTCTACGCCTGCGTTAAACTGTCATCTCCATATAACTACTGCGCCTGCGTAACACTGTCGTCTAGCTGTTTCTTCATCCTCTACGCCTGCGTTAAACTGTCATCTCCATATAGCTTCAACTACAGCGCCTGCGTAACACTGTCCTCTAGCTGTTTCTTCATCCTCTACGCCTGCGTTAAACTGTCATCTCCATATAGCTTCAACTACTGCGACTGCGTAATACTGTCCTCTAGCTGTTTCTTCATCCTCTACGCCTGTGTTAAACTGTCCCTCCCATAAAGCTACAACTACTGCGCCTGCTTAGTGCTGTCCTGTAGTTTATATTATATGTAGTGCGTCTGCTTCATACTATAATATAAATATTGCTACAACAACTCCACCTACGTCTCACTATCACTGTCCTCTCTATATAGCTACAACTACTGCGTTTGCTTAGTACTGTCCTGTAGTTTATATTATATCTAGTGCGTCTGCTTCATACTATGATCTAAATCTTGCTACAACAACACCACCTACGTCTCACTATCACTGTCCTCTCTATATAGCTACAACTACTGCGTCTGTTTATTACTGTCCTGTAATTTATATCTATTGCGTCTGCTTCATACTAGGATCTAAATCTTGCTACAACAACACCACCTACGTCTCACTATCACTGTCCTCTCTATATAGCTACAACTACTGCGTCTGTTTAGTACTGTCCTGTAATTTATATTATATCTAGTGCGTCTGCTTCATACTATGATCTAAATCTTGCTACAACAACACCACCTACGTCTCACTATCACTGTCCTCTCTATATAGCTACAACTACTGCGTCTGTTTAGTACTGTCCTGTAATTTATATTATATCTAGTGCGTCTGCTTCATACTATGATCTAAATCTTGCTACAACAACACCACCTACGTCTCACTATCACTGTCCTCTCTATATAGCTACAACTACTGCGTTTGCTTAGTACTGTCCTGTAGTTTATATTATATCTAGTGCGTCTGCTTCATACTATGATCTAAATCTTGCTACAACTCCACCTACGTCTCACTATCACTGTCCTCTCTATATAGCTACAACTACTGCGTCTGTTTAGTACTGTCCTGTAATTTATATTATATCTAGTGCGTCTGCTTCATACTATGATCTAAATCTTGCTACAACTCCACCTACGTCTCACTATCACTGTCCTCTCTATATAGTTACAACTACTGCGCCTATGTAATACTGTTCTCTTCAAGTACTGTAGTTACATTAACTGGGCCATTACATATGGCTACATGGGTTAGGTTCATAATTCTTGGCACAACTACGACCGCGTCTTCTTCTAGTTTCTTCTAGTTTTTCGATGAGACGAATACTTTTAGAAAAATATAAGTAATATTAGATCTAAAACCGTATTTGATGTCGTTGAACTCAACTCTAGAGATGATGAACATAAAAATAACGGAAGTTCTCTAAAGATAACTCGTTTAGACTAAGCTATAAAATTCACCAAAATGTCAAAACTAATTTTGTTACATAAAAACCACCCCCAAAACACCCTAGACGTATATCAAGTATGCAAATCACAATAAAACCGGTAGAAAGGTGACGGACGCCACTCTGTGCGACGGTCGTCGGGGTCACTGATAACGTTGATAAGGAAGGTCACTCATATATCCCGACGCGACGAGCATTGTCCTGCTATCAGCCGTCGCCATCAGCCCCCGCGTTGTTTATGGGCCTCCGCAGGTATGAAGATATCGAGCCGAGATTTGTATTGTATTTGTCCCCCGTTGTATTAATTCTACTCCTGGACGTAGGAGGCCCCCTCATTTACATAAAGACTGGTAGCTTCGCTCACGTTTACATTTTATTGGCCGTTTAAACAATGCTGATGAATGTATGAAGGAATCTGTGTTGTGTCGCGGGTCGCGCATTTTTGTCACTCTCTTGTCCGCGGAGACACCACATTAGTTGCCTAGTGGCTCGCCGGTGGCGCTGCGGTACCTCCGCACGATTTTACATATTCAGAGTCGTGTACTGCGTCTTTTACACTTTGTCTTCGTGAACCGTCAATTACTTTTGTAGCCGACTCATACTTATTTTCAGTTTTATAGTTGCAAGCCGCAAGTCATTCAAGAAGCCGGTTGAAGGAATTGTTCTTTCAGTATTACAAATTTCAACGTGAAAAATATACTTGAAAATCAATTCAGGCCAACCTCTTGAACTCTATTCTTATCAAGTTATTATTCTATTCTTGCATTATCTTAAGGTCTTAAAATGATAATCTTTTTTGAATTATAAAAATGTAAACTTATGGGGTGCAGTATTTTTAAATGAAGCTGTTCATTAAGTTATCCCAGGTCTCAAACCATACCAAAAACATTAAAGTAAGGGTATAAATGAGTTATTGGAGGAATTATAATGATGAAGAAAACACAAAATATAAAATAAACATGTCATTTACGTTTACTTTACGAATGATATTTCAAATTTCTGGTGTAACGAGATAACAACTTTCATTTCAACCCCAAAAACTAAAACGTATCAGGGAACGTAGTGGTAGTGTTATTTCCATTTTTAATTTTGATATTTATTCCCACAAAACATATTTTCTCTTTCATATATTCGTAATTGAATATACTTCAATTAAAAATACTTCATAATTAAAAATACATTTCTCTTTCACATATCAAAAATCTTAAATAAGGCAAAAAGTCACTCGCATCCGCATGCCATTGCTCATGAACATTATCGACGTAGGCCTACATGCTCCCACAGGTCCAAGGTCACACTCGCATCCCATGCCATTGCTCGTGAACATTATCGACGTAGGCCTACTTCTCCCACAGGTCCGAGGTCACACTCGCATCCCATGCCATTGCTCGTGAACATTATCGACGTAGGCCTACTTGCTCCCACAGGTCCAAGGTCACACTCGCATCCCATGCCATTGCTCGTGAACATTATCGACGTAGGCCTACTTCTCCCACAGGTCCGAGGTCACACTCGCATCCCATGCCATTGCTCGTGAACATTATCGACATAGGCCTACTTGCTCCCACAGGTCCGAGGTCACACTCGCATCGATCACCCAAAACAACGATCATCATCACCATGTACTTAGCGCTTATGAGATTGCCGCGACACGACAAAGGCGGCAGTGGTAAAAAGTCCAAAAACGGCGCCGTCGACGAAATATTAATTACCCAGCGCTCGGTTGTAATGGGGCCGAACTGAGCGACGGCGCCGCTAATGTGACGATCAGTCTTGTCCGAGCGAGCATCGATCAGTGGAGACCATCGATCGGTATCCGGCCCTGTTCGATTAGCGTCTCTTGCGGTTGTTTTGCTAGTGGTTAATATCTCACTTCAAAGGGTACTAAGAAAAATTGTTTCCCCCTTCGAACCCGTTAAAATATATTTTAACCGTGTCGTATAGAAGCTGTCACATATGCTACAATGCAATACTTATGTATATCTCATTCAATCGGTTTAAATATAAAATACCCGCCTCCGCAGCAGACCTGCGTACTCAGCGAATTTCCAAATCAATAATATAATAATTATAATATATGACAAGTTTGGTCAAAATCTGTCGATAAACATGGGAATTATTTGCCTATTCTCCATAAGATTAAAATGGGAAAGAGTGTGCAGGTTTGCTGCTGTAAGGAACACTGAGAGTAGGCATTTATACCTTCAAAAACATTTATTTTTAACATTTATACCAACTTTCATCAACATCTGTCCATAAATAAAGGAGTTTGCCTATTCTCCATATGATTAACATGGAAAAAGAGTATGCAGGTTTGCTGCCATGATAAACACATAAACTATGATTTTTAAGCATAAATGGATGAACCTCAACCACATAAAGCTAAATACAAATTTTTATTCAAAAATATTGGTTAATAAGTGAAATATTAATTTTTCCTAATCCTCCATAAGATTAACATTGGAGCCTCAAAATACAACGTACTGTGTTTAGATTTTTTTATATCTCGGTAACCGTTTAAGATAGAGAAAAACTTTAAGGAACTTAATTGTGTAGTTTTTTAAGTTGATTCCAATGGTGAAATATAAAATTAGAAGCTTTTAAAAATTACATGTGAAAAACGCAAAAACCCCCCCAAACTACCCGTTCCCATTGACCGATAT
Organism: Nephotettix cincticeps; assembly: GCA_023375725.1. NCBI lineage: Eukaryota > Metazoa > Arthropoda > Insecta > Hemiptera > Cicadellidae > Nephotettix > Nephotettix cincticeps. Next base: position 54,187,357 of record CM041791.1, read on the forward strand.
GTCTGGTTTACAAACTCGTCCGAGCATTTGTAGAAATACACGTCTCTACCAAATTTGGTCTTTGGTCTTTGGTCTAAAGAAGAAAAAATAACATGGTCTCGGGCTTAACTCTTGCCATGAGACCTAATGTAATAGCTTCTTCCCTATGGGAAATTCGCTAAAACATAAGACATAACAAAACACTACACTGTTTATATATATTCTGCTTTTAAGGTTAAATAAACATTGTGATTATGTAGTGACCCCGAAACACGTGTCAGAATAATAAAAATGGAAAATACCCCCGTCGCAGCAGACCTGCGTACTCAGAGAATTTCGAAAACATTATTATAATAATTTATAACACTAGTATATCTCAAGTTTTATTGATATCAGATGATAAATATATGAGTTATTTATTTACCTATTCTCCATAAGATTAACATGGAAATAGTATGCAGTTTTGCCGCTGTGAGGAACACTGAAAGTAGGTATTTCTAGAATACAAAATTTTCATCAATATTCGTCCATAAATAAACTAGTTTTCCTATTTTCCATATGATTGACATGGGAAAAGAATACGCAGGTAGGCTGCTATGAGTTATCGTGTTCTTAGACACACACACGCACGCACACACACACACACACACACATATAAATAACATGGTCATGGGCTTAAGTCTTGCAATAAGAGTTGTGGAAATAGCTTCTTCCCTATGGGAAATTCGCCAAAAGGGTACTCTGATATTATTTATTTCCTAGCTATTGAATATTTTTTAAATTTTTATAGTAAACCAAAATGTGTTCCAGAGAATCGTTTAATAGCGGGGGTACCAAAAAAAGGTTTTTACAGCCAAAGCACTCAGAGAAGTAAGGTTATTTCATCCTAAATGATTTTGTAAAATTCATACGATTGGTAAGACGTTTAATTAAGTTTAATTAATAATTAATTGCTGAAGTAGTTTTGAAACCCCTCAACTGCCTCAAATAGAATTAAAGGTGTTGTAGCCAAAACAAAGTATCTAATATATTTTCATTATTTTTGACATTACAGTATATAAAACCACTCCCAAGGCTATAATACAAATAGTAAACGCAAAGAAGTAAAAAATATTATAAATGATTATAAAATTTGATTATTTAATGTTGTGAAAAAATCAACTCGTGAATTTATTAAAGTACATAAGGTTAGAATATAATCTGGAAACAAAATGGTGCTCAAAGCTTGCTATGTGTTACCGGTAGTAACTCCGCGAGGAAGTGGTCGCCATTACACTCGTTTTACACGCGATATCGCGCGCTAATATACGAGCCTCAGCGCGTCACTATATATTAGATCGCACTCGAGTTTTATGCGCAGTTGATTTTACTGTGGACGTTTACGGCCGGAATTCCAGCACGGTACCGAGTATGCGACTCGCAACCACTGACTCAGTAGTGGTAGAGTCCTGATATGAAGTCATTTATTGACGTATTCCAGCACCGTACCGAGTATGCGACTCGCAACCACTGACTCAGTAGTGGTAGAGTCCTGATATGAAGTCATTTATTGACGTATTCCAGCACCGTACCGAGTATGCGACTCGCAACCACTGACTCAGTAGTGGTAGAGTCCTGATATGAAGTAATTTATTGACGTATTCCAGCACCGTACCGAGTATGCGACTCGCAACCACTGACTCAGTAGTGGTATAGTCCTGATATGAAGGCATTTATTGACGTATTACAGCACGGTACCGAGTATGCGACTAGAGACCACTGACTCAGTAGTGGTATAGTCCTGATATGAAGGCATTTATTGACGTATTACAGCACGGTACCGAGTATGCGACTCGCAACCACTGACTCAGTAGTGGTATAGTCCTGATATGAAGGCATTTATTGACGTATTACAGCACGGTACCGAGTATGCGACTAGAGACCACTGACTCAGTAGTGGTATAGTCCTGATATAAAGGCATTTTTTGATGTATTCCAGACCGGTACTGAATGCGACTCGCAAACACTGACTCAGTGGCGGTATAGTCCTGATATGAAGGCATTTATTGACGTATTACAGCACGGTACCGAGTATGCGACTAGAGACCACTGACTCAGTAGTGGTATAGTCCTGATATGAAGGCATTTATTGACGTATTACAGCACGGTACCGAGTATGCGACTAGAGACCACTGACTCAGTAGTGGTATAGTCCTGATATGAAGGCATTTATTGACGTATTCCAGCACGGTACTGAGTATGCGACTCGCAAGCACTGACTCAGTGGCGGTATAGTCCTGATATGAAGGCATTTATTGACGTATTACAGCACGGTACCGAGTATGCGACTAGAGACCACTGACTCAGTAGTGGTATAGTCCTGATATGAAGGCATTTATTGACGTATTACAGCACGGTACCGAGTATGCGACTAGAGACCACTGACTCAGTAGTGGTATAGTCCTGATATGAAGGCATTTTTTTATGTATTCCAGCACGGTACTGAGTATGCGACTCGCAAGCACTGACTCAGTGGCGGTATAGTCCTGATATGAAGGCATTTATTGACGTATTACAGCACGGTACCGAGTATATCTCAAATTAATTATAGATTATAGATTATATATATATATAAATATGTAAATATATATATATATGTATATATATATATATATATACATTCAGCAGCACAACAGGAACATGTAAAAATTAACAAACGAAATTAAAAAAAAAAAGCGTCCCCTATCCCCCATCCCATCTCTTACAAGGAACAGGAAGTGTTTTAACATTTCCAGCCAATCATACCTTGGAGGCTTGTTTCATTCTCTCGTTACCCAAAAACCCCGTTAGCACAGTTTAGCTGAGGTTCTTGTAAGGTGCAGCGGTAAGTCGTGCCGGAGCAATTCAAGCAGTTGAAGCGTATTGCCACGACCTCTGGCCCAATTAAGGGAACAAATGCGACAATTCGCATGAACGAGCGAGAGTGGGAGACCCGTGGCCTGGGGTCGGAACCGACGAGTCGCCTCTGGAGTCCCGGAGGACAGTACAGGCTAACAAGCGAGGTCGTGGGAAGTATTCCTGGAAAGATAAATCGCTGAATTGATGGAGATGGAAAGCATCGCGCAGTTGTGGTAACATCACAAAGTAGTTGAATGTGTCAGCTTATACGTTTTTCACCTTTTTGTGATTATCAGCTCCCTCTAAATTCTAAACGTTTTGATAGAGAACAATCCATCCCCTCTTTTGCAGTGGTCAAGTGCTGATTGCGTCGGTAGCTATTCACTTCATTGTTACAGTTCAGTGAGTCGCCCAGACACTCGTTCTCCACTATGGTCACGTGCCGCCATCCACGGTGTCGGTTGGACTTCACTTCATTGTAGCAACTCAGTAAGTAGATCATAAAACTCGCTCTCCAACCGTAGTCACGTACCACCAACTGTGGCGTCTGTAGCTGTTCACTTCATTGTAGCAAATCAGTAAGTAGATCATAACAATCGATCTCCAGCCGTAGTCACGTACCACTAACTGTGGCGTCGGTAGCTGTTCACTCCATTGTTACAGTTCAGTGAGTCGCCCAGACACTCGTTCTCCACTGTGGTCACTTGCCGCCAACTGCGGCGTCGGTTGTACTTCACTTAATTGTAGCAATTCTGTAAGCAGATCATAACACTCGTTCTCCAACCGTAGTCACGTACCACCAACTGTGGCGTCGGTAGCTGTTCACTTCATTGTTACAGTTCAGTGAGTCGCCCAGACACTCGTTCTCCACTGTGGTCACGTGCCGCCAACCGCGGTGTCGGTAGCTACTCCACTTCATTACCACATTCCGACTACTGATTGCTTTCCCCCCGCCCCCTATTAGGACACCGTTTTATTTGTTTGATTTATTTACCGACGCGAACACGAAACAAGATATGCCTCTTTTGAGGTAGTTTGTTCACTGGAATTAACCGCTAAATGCCTAAAGCCCTGGAATTCGATAATGAAGAGATTCGCGATCTCGTCTGCACCTGGCTGGAAGATAGATAAGTGGAACAATTCGTTCTAACGGCTATTCCTTTTTTATTTTAACATGTTTTCCATTTTCTTTTGAACCCAGTTGATTGTGCATTTTATTTTGCTACGAAATAATTTAATTCTATACATTATGATGAAGACGCAAAAACAAATTCAAAGTACTAAGTACAAAATTGAGAGTACCTCGTAGCGCTAAGCCGAGACATTTTACTTATATCATATAAAATCGTGTTACGCTTGGAAAACCCCCTAATTTCCCTAACATGACTATTTTGGTGCGATATTTAAAAAAAATCTTGTAAATCTGTAGCTGGTCATCAAACTTCTTCAAACTGAATTCTATTCACAATTTCGAAGTTTAGTCTTCTTCATTTGATTATCGAAATATCAAACGAGTTTACAATTTTGCTTATTACCGTTCTTTTTGTTGCACACCTAAATTGATCATAGATATATAATATCGTAGATACAGATTTTTAAACCTATAATATATCCACAAGCTAACCTATTGGAACGATACATTCAAAATGTAAAACGTGCAATAAGAACTACCTGACATAACGATCAGAATTGGTTTAACTATATAACATGGGTCAATCAGTGCTTAAATGAAATACACAACACTACAACGGGATGTACTCCTAATGAACTACAACTTGGAATTAGAGATATACGATCCTGGGAAGAATCTCTGGATTTCCCTCCCTATGAAGAGATTCCCATAGTTATCAAGATGAAACAGGCGCGACAGCGAATGGAGAAACGTCAAAAGAAGACAGCGGACAATTTCAACAGCAAGCACAGGATAACAGAGTTCAATGTGGGAGATAAAGTGTTGATAGCGCAGAAACACCAATCGAAAATGATACATGGAACTACTTCCAAACCTTTTTAACTATATACCGGACCTTATTTTTTATGCGAAAAACTAGGTAGAACAGTTTATCCGGTCGCCGATTTGAATGGAAATAATAAACGTGGGCCTTATAACTAGTTTAAAATTATACCGAGATACATATATAACCTAATGAAACGGAGGAAAAATGATTTAAATGTAAAACAAAAAGTGATATGAACATTCTTGTAAGAGCGAAATTATCAGAACTGAACTTGATAATAAATAATTAAATATTATTTGTTTATAGTTAATTTGTCTTAAACATTGACATTTATGTGTTAGATAATTGTTATGTTCTCATTAATTCTAAGCCATCTTGAAAATAATTTTGTTTGTTGAAGAGTTCATGCTTAATTTTTTGTTGGAGTTAATGCGATGTGTTTAAGTAGTTACATTTTTTACTATAGAAAAAATCATATGATAAGAGTTATAAGAGACCATACAACAAACATCAGTCCGTTGCCATCACTTGGTGATTTCAATCCACATTATGTATTCCTTGAGATCAAAGAGGGCTTTATTACCATTCTTTTTGTTGCACACCTAAATTTATTACAGATATCAATAGCTATAAAAAAAGGTATAAGAAATTATGCAAGACGTTTTATTTTGCATTCACGATATATGTATTATAAAAATCAGTAGTATGGAAATATTCATATTATTTCAGATATAATTATTAGAATTCAGATTCATATTTAAACGTGGGAAGTAATATAAAATAAAATTATATAATCAAAAATACAAATCAGATGTTAGCTCAGTGATGCCAAAAATCTATACAAGATAAATAATTGTGACAGCTGCAACATTGTGCATTGTGATAGTAAAATGAATGAATTATGAAGAAAAGACAAAAAAGTGTGTGAAGGAGGAGGAACAGCAAGACTAACCGCCTAGAACAATATTATTTATAAATATATATCTGTCAGTAAAAAAGTAAAATATTCAAGAGGAAATGAAGAAGAATTAAGAATTAATGTTAATTGGATATTGGTAACATTTATTCTCTTCATTTTTGTAACATCAGTTTAATCAATGAACACTACAAGAACATAGTTATTTTTTAAATTTGAAAAAGAATTTAATCATATTTGATATTGTTGAATTTACGAGTAGAAGATCGAATAGAATTGAATATTTTTTTATTTCATTTTTTTATTTTAAATGACCATTATACAAGAGAACATTATTAAGTGAAACCTTTGGCAAAGGACTATGACCGAGTCTAGAATTTCATGTTTTTCTATCGTCTGAGCAGCTAAATTTCTAATTGGGCAAAAACTATAATTTGTAACAATATCAAACCCTAAGAATTGTGATACAATAAAATTAACCTTAGCTATTTTGATTTTCGTTATTTTAGTTAAGACTAATCTATTATATATATATACATATATTAATATATATATATTATGTATACAAAAGAAGGGGTGATAATATGTTCACAACTATGATGAACTTAATCTAAATCATGGTGATAGTGCTTTGTACTTTTTAGTTTTTTCTCTTCAATTAACTTTTGTTTGAAAGAAGTTCATAAATGGTTTTTTAAATTTGACATATCAATGTAATTACCTCCTTAGACTAGCTCAAATTGAACAGTTATATTAACTGAAGGAAACAGAATTTTCCTCCAGATTGTTAAGATAGGATAGATCGAGGTGACAAGATAATCTCTTTGATAGAGTTGTAAGGTAGTCCACAAAACATTGCCTTAAAATGGTCAAATCATACTCAAATCCATCCTTTTCTGAGAAGTGGCCTTCTCGTATATCGACAGGGACGGAGCCTGAGCCGGTCGGAGGTATTTCGTAACCTGTCAGGATTATCTCCCGCCGAGTCATCAGATTCCTCTCACACCTCGAGATCGAGATTAACTTCTAATTAGGCGATTGTTGCGGCCAGATGTACCTGTCGGATCAGTTATCTTAAATGCACGATGGATATTTGAACAAGGCTATAGTTCTAGAGGAACTTCACAAGGGTGTGATTTTGTACTCTTGGGGAAGATAATGATTTTAATGGTATTTGTTGTATGCAGATTTAGCTAGCGGGTGAAGAGGAAAAGTTTAGAAAGGTGTTCAAGCTTAGTTATGTTTGTTTCTCTGATGAATTAATCACATACCCCTTAATGTTTCCCCATAATGAAACCGAGAGAATAGTGGGGTTTTTCTTCCCAGTTTATTTTAAAGGGATCTTTTGTGTAGTTTCAGACTATTTATTATACAATAATTATTATTAAAAGATTAATAAAATGGTACATTAAATGGTATGGTAATACGGATACGTTAGACTATTTTATAGATTTTTACTCATGTTTTCAATAGTTATGAGTGTTTTTACTGTTTTTAAAACGTACCGTACCACAAAAATAACACAACACAAACAAAATTAGCGATATGGTTTTCGTTAAGGTGGTAAGTATATACTTTTAGAGTGAGGTTTAACAGTGATGTTTAGAGTGAGGCAGAATAAATACTTGAATTTTAAATTGGGACAAAGTCTCAAACCCTCTCAATCCCAATTCGGTAGCAACAAGTTCTCTTTCAAAATCACCTCAAGAAACTTATCTCCGATCGAACCAGGCGCCAAAATTCTTCCACCATCAACTTTATATACCCAGAACTCCAATTAGGCGTCACTTATACCATCTCGATATTAATTAATTGACAGGCCATTTGTAAACCGAGGTGGAACACGACAAAATATTAATCGATGGCGGGCGCTGGTGGCAGGTAGGCAGGTAGGTTGGTAATTGGGGATGTGCCGGCCATGGTTTACGAGCCGCGCCAACTACACGAGAGCATGTGTCCGCTAACGAGAGGCGAGATCCTGGTTTTATAATTGATTTTTGGGACCTCATAAACAACCCTGGTTTATACGCTTTGTCAACGACAGTTTTATAGGTTTGTCAACATGTTTTGAGAATGTGAGAGTTTGTTAGGTTCAAAACCAAGGTCTGACAGATACCTAAGGCTATTGATAACCTAACTATTGATGAGAGTTTCGATGTTGAGAATCTTTATTCCTTAGTTCCAGGCCGTGGAATCACAATCAAAACCGAGTGTTGGTTCAGTATATACATATATAGAACCTCACTAGGGATAAAGAAATGTTTATGTTATTATACAACGGCATAGTCATAGTGTTAGTCAACGCTTTGTAGTTTGGTTAAGAATGGATATAGGCCTAATCAACATCGTAACTGGCCACATTTACTTCCAAATTTACTTCTCCAATTCATATTTTACCTATGTTTCATCTACTGTAAATAGAGTTATATATGTTGCAGTTTTACTTGTAGCAGTCTTAAGTAAGCACACTATGCTTTTTTAAATTATTTTTTTCATTTGAATGTTCAATTTTATTGCAAAAAATAACAGCTTGGCACATCCGTTTTTTTCCTTTGAATTCATGTATGCGTAGTGAAGGGACCCCAATCGGGCATAGATAGCCTCGGGGCAACCCAGTTATTCATCATAAATGTTAAGGTCTAAATAATCGCTAGTAGTTTATTTTGTTCTATAGGTATAGTTGGTTTATGTATTTGTTTATCCGTTGAGTGGTTTATAGATATGTGAATTTCATAAGAATACTACTGTAATGTGTTGTATTATATATTTTTTGATGAATAAAGAATTATTATTATTATTATTATATCACTTGCGTAGTAGGCCCACACATGTGTGATCAAGGTGTTGACAATTTATGAATTTATTCATTACAGACTGATCGTATTAACTTTAACCTTTAACAGCTATCGTTGGATCAAATTTGTCCTGACGGATTATATTTTCGCTTTAGTGGTAGTAGGCCTACTACCGCTCGCGGTAAACCATGATACCAAATAATCCTCAAGGGGTTGGGTTGCAAGTCAGTTGACATTGAAAGCTTACCATATGAGCATTCTATTTTGGAAGCTATGAACAGTCCGGCCCTTTTAGACCTGACAATAGTGTTAGTGTCACGTTTTTAGGTATTAGGAAATATCTCTATCGTGATTGTTTTTGTAATTTTTCACCATGGATGACCCTGAAATAGAATAATTATAAACAGCGACTTTGACAGCGATATAATTGACGAGGAAATTATCAATACTAATCATGAACGTGGCACTTCAATGGAGTGTGGCGATTGTGAAGCATCTACGCAGAATCAGGATTCAGGACACAGTGATAATGACAAAATTTCGTACAACGACAACAGTCTATTGTGATGATCGGATTAACGACTAAAAGTAATTGGAAATTCCTGTATTAATAAATAAACTATAAATTCCTGAACTAGTGCACAAGTTGATCAAGTAGTTTTTATAATAAATGAAGATTCAGTTGAGATCCCTGTTTTCCCGATCTATTAACTTTGGTGTATGCAATTTCGATTATAAAATTAGTTAATTCAATTTTAATTAAAACGATTTGATTAAGTTTTCTGTTGAACCCCTTTTTACACCCTTTATATTAATAAAAAATTAATTAATAAAAAGAAATGAAAATTTAATACGTTTTTCAATTTTTGGAAAAAATGTTTTTTAATCTTCCTTTTTCTTAACTCCTATATCTAAATTTCCATAGAGAAGAAGCTATTACCGTAGGTCTCATGGCGAGACTATAGCCCGGGACCATGTTATTTTTTCGTATACATATATGTGTGTGGGTGTGATAGTGTGTGTGCGTGTGTGTCTCCAATGGTTACCGAAATATTAAAAAATCAAAGCACAGTACGTTGTATTTTGGGGCTCCAATGTTAATCTTTTGGAGGGTAAGGAAAAATTTATGTTTCAGCTATAAATCTCTGATTTTTTATAAAACTTTATATTTAGCTTCATGTGGTTGAGACCTATCAATTTATGCTTAAATATTATAGTTTAGTGTGTTTATCATGGCAGCTAACCTGCATACTCTTTTCCCATGTTAATCATATGGAAAATAGAAAAACTCCTTTATTGATGGACAGATGTTGATGAAACTACGTATACATGGTCAAAATAAAAATAGTTTATTGTAACAATTTCTACTATCAGCCTTTCACACAGCAGCAAACCTGCGTACTCTTTCTCATGTTAATCTTATGGAGAATATGCAAACGCTCTTATTTATTATGCATATTGGTCAAACCTCTTATATACTCGTATAATTTTTGATTTGGAAAATTGCTGAGTATACAGGTCTTGCGTAACATTTAAAAACATATTATAATTACTAACGGTTCATAGGAGCATGGCTCACAGCACAATGCTAAAACCTCCAATTTCACTTAAAGATACAAAATAATAACTAAATAAAATTGGGTCAAATGACCTGACAATAGCGTAAACCTTGCCAAAATTCAGGAAAGCCGTTACAGGTTAAAATACTAAATTTTTTTTAACCTGCATCTTAATATATTTACGAACTAAAATAAATTGCTTGATAAGTATCCCGATATATTATGTTTTAAGGGTGTGTTACCAAAATGTATTATTCCTAATCATTTAATAAAAACAAACCAAACTGATATGATGCACTTTATTAGAAATATTTTTGATGAAATGGGATTATTTAGGTAAACGTCAATGCAATGAATTTTTCATCCTCCCTCCTCTTTGAATTTTCAAAAGAGCAAAGTACCCCATGTGAAACAAAACAAATTAACAGGTATAAAAACATAATATTTGATTAATTCAAATTTACTAAATTCGTTATTTGTACTTTAATAATTTATCTTAATATTTTGGCGAATTCCCCAATAGGGAATTAGGGAATAGGGAAGAAGCTATTACTGTAGAGCTCAAAAGGTAACTATAGTATAGGGCTAAAAACAATAGTCGTTAATATATATATATATCTGTGAACACAATAACTCTCGTAAATATGGTCCGATCAAGACCAAAATTGGTAGAGACGTGTATTCCTACATTTGCTCGGACGAGTTCGTAATCCAGACATATCGGTCAATGGGACTGGGTAGTTTGGGGGGGTTTGTACTAAAAAATTTGGGCTTTTTGAATGTTTCATATGTAATTCAAAATATTTTAAATTTTATCTTTCACTACACATTTTAGTTCCTTGTATTTCTCTATCTCCAACGTTTATCGAGGTATTAAAAAAATCTAAACATAGTTCGTTGTATTTTTGGGCTCCAATAATCTTATGGAGGGTAAGGAAAAATTAATACTTCACTTATCAATCAATATTTTTGGATTAAATTTTGTATTTACCTTCAATGTGGTTCAAATCTTATGCTTCAAATGCTTAAAAACCATAGTTTATGTGTTTATCATAGTAGCAACTCTTTCCTATGTTAATCATATAAGAAACCCCTTTATTTATTGACAGATGTTGATGACATTTGGTATAATTGTTAAAAATAAAAATTGAACATGTTAGAAATGCCTACTTTCAGTGTTCCTCACAGTAGCAAACCTGCACACTTTCCCATGTTAATCTTATAGAGAATTTACAAATAATTCTCATGTTTATCGAGAGTTTGATAAAACTTGTCATTTATTATTATTATTACATTATTGATTTGGAAACTCGCTGAGTACGCAGGTCTTCTGTGACGGGGGTATTTGCCTTAACGTATTGATTTCCTAATCATACACTAAAACATTAAATTATTGTCATATACAGTATTATAATTTCCTGTGTTTACTGGTTAAGAAGTTTAATGTTGATTTCATAAGGTAAGGTCGCATTTCTGGGTAGCCCAGGGAAATGAATTTGTTGAAATTGTGATCTTCAAACATTTAGCGAGTTAGTAAACATCCGACTGCTATATGTGGAAGTATACTTAAAACATATTTTACATTTGAATTTTGATACAGGTTCAGGCAAATTAGCCAACAAGTTTATGTTAACTTTTAATGTACAGCATTATTTTTATTTTTGACATGGATATGCCATGGAAAATATGTAACAAGCAGAGCTAATTTATTGAATTTTTAGTATAATAAAATAAGAACAGCTGTTTATATGAACTGAAAACATTCCCTTTAGACATATCTATGATCTAACCTATTTCCCACAGGGAAGTAAATACAAATATATTTTTTTAATTCTCTATCGTTGGAAGTATTTTCAATAATACACATTTATACGTTACCGAGTAACACGCTCAATCACCTTGTCCTTTTTTCTTATATCTTTAGCACTATTAATTTATCACAAAGCCTAAAGCGTTTTACAACAATTTTTCCCATATTTAAAAATACAGTATGGTAACGATTTTATATGGTACACTGTACAGGACAGGGTCTATGGGAGAGCAGCAATTACCCTTTTCTCGCGGTAAGCCGAGCCCGGGCCACGTATGAGATGCGGCAGATGGAACGTCACAGCCACGGACGCGCAGAGCGGCCACCGGCTGATACAGAGATACGACCGGCAGAAGACACAGTAGCAGAAGAGACTTTCCGAAAGTAACAAGGATCGGTGTTATAATAAGGCTACCGGCGGCTCACACGAACACGTAGGAATACCAAGTGGAACTGAGGTCACGTGATATACTGCCACCCCAGCACGACAGTCCCGCGAGTCCGCAGCAAACATTTACACAGTTATTACTTTTATAAATGTTATAACAATCTACTGGGTGAAACGATGTCTATAATGTGTTTGGCACCTATTCCATGATAGATATCTTGTAGTTTCATTGCCTTCACAACCTCAGCCAGTTCGATATAAGGAAGTTCAGACATTTTAAGGAGGTTCAGTTGTTTTTCAATACGACTCGGCGTTTTTTAGTTCTCAGGTCAAATAAATCAGTAAATTAAGTTAAATTAATAATTAATTTTTGTTAAAATCATTGCTCTTAACATTAATATTAAAATACACATTATGTTGCGACGTCCTCTTACAAGTGATAAGAAAAGAAATTTTGATGTTGTGTTTCACATTATGATCCACGAATATTCGCTGAAAACCTTCTGATATTGAGACAGGAATACATCGTGCCTTTTACCGAATATAAATGACTATGAGAGAACAATAGTTAATTGAAGCTACTTGGTTGAGTTTAGTTACTGACGAGAAACTCCGTGTATTTATTTATGTGTTATTATGAAAAATGGCCGAACAGATAATATTCACAAAACCTTTTATAAATCTATCCACCACTATTCTGACTAGAAACCAAAACAATTAATTATTCTGATTGTCATGCATACAATATTTTTCATGGCTGTTTAGGAAGAGCAGTCTATTCCAAGATTGGTGTAATGATAATTACAAAATCACAAATTATTTACTGTCAATTAAGTTGATACAAATCCAGCGGATTTAAAAGGCATAGTGGATTATTGAGGCATGAAATGGGCTATTCACCTTCTAACCTATTGACGTCTGCTACACGAGATCAGCGGTCTCTGGTGGACATTATAAATCGTTTATAAATATATTTCATAGTGTGTTAATGGCATTCATCTTTGCATCTGTGAGTTTAGACTCTACTGTAATCTACACTATTTCAAGTGACCAGGGAATCATTCCTTTTCCTTTAAAGATTTCGTACTAGAAATACTTATTAGACTTATTAGTAAAAATCTATGCACAAAAAATAAATAATCTTCCGGCAATATGCTGTGTGTGCCGTACTTTGTACTACAGATAGACCCGTCCGAGGGGCCTCAGCTTCTGGTCAACTGGTTATATGTGTGTGCCGTACTCTGTACTACAGACAGACCCGTCCGAGGGGCCCCAGCTTCTGTTCAACTGGGAGTATGTGTGTGCCGTACTCTGTACTACAGACAGACCCGTCCGAGGGGCCTCAGCTTCTGGTCAACTGGTTATATGTGTGTGCCGTACTCTGTACTACAGACAGACCCGTCCGAGGGGCCTCAGCTTCTGTTCAACTGGTTATATGTGTGTGCCGTACTCTGTACTACAGACAGACCCGTCCGAGGGGTCCCAGCCTCTGGTCAACTGGTTATATGTGTGTGCCGTACTCTGTACTACAGACAGACCCGTCCGAGGGGTCCCAGCCTCTGGTCAACTGGTTATATGTGTGTGCCGTACTCTGTACTACAGATAGACCCGTCCGAGGGGCTCCAGCCTCTGGTCAACTGGTTATATGTGTGTGCCGTACTCTGTACTACAGATAGACCCGTCCGAGGGGTCCCAGCCTCTGGTCAACTGGTTATATGTGTGTGCCGTACTCTGTACTACAGAGAGACCCGTCCGAGGGGTCCCAGCCTCTGGTCAACTGGGTGTATGCGTGTGCCGTACTCTGTACTATAGAGAGACCCGTCCGAGGGGTCCCAGCCTCTGGTCAACTGGGTGTATGCGTGTGCCGTACTCTGTACTATAGAGAGACCCGTCCGAGGGGCCCCAGCCTCTGTTCAACTGGATATATATGTTTGAATTATTCTGTACTATAGAGAGACCCGTCCGAGGGGTCAACTGGGTGTATGTGTGCGCCGTAGCCTATACTACAGACCTTTCCGAGGGGCGCTAGCATTTTCCTCTGCTGGTTGTACCATACATAATCTGTACTGCAGACCTGTTCGAGGGGCACCAGCATTTTCCTCTGCTGGGTGTACGTGTGTGCCGTACTCTGTACTACAGACAGACCCGTCCGAGGGGTCCCAGCCTCTGGTCAACTAGATATATATGTGTGAATTACTCTGTACTATAGAGAGACCCGTCCGAGGGGTCAACTGGGTGTATGTGTGCGCCGTAGCCTATACTACAGACCTTTCCGAGGGGCGCTAGCATTTTCCTCTGCTGGTTGTACCATACATAATCTGTACTGCAGACCTGTTCGAGGGGCACCAGCATTTTCCTCTGCTGGGTGTACGTGTGTGCTGTACTCTCTGCTACGGACCTTTACGAGGGGCGCAGCACTGCCCATCAAATTAGGAGCATCGCGCGTTTACGAGGTGCGACCGGTCAGCCTTCTCACCTCTAATGAATGAGAGGCAAAACGGATAAAATATCGAGTCGATTTCCTGCGGCTGATGTATGGCTACCGAGTGCACATGTAACGCGCATTATCTTTCAATCTCGCGGCCGGCGTGAAACGCTCCGCCAATCGATTTCTCGCCCATTAATCTCGCCTGATTACGGGAGCTAATGTTGCGGCCTCCTCCGCTAACCCGCCATTGTGACTTCGTAATTAAAAGAATAAATTGTTTTGTTCATCTTCGGTAGGTTGTTGAAGGTTGGAGTTTATGGGAAACGATTTGTGTTTGGGGTTTAGCATACAAAGGCAATTCCAGCTTTAGTAAGGATGTTCCTGATAAGAGTTGTGTTTACTAAATTGCTTCACTGGATAGCTTGAATGCTCACTTAAATAATCTTATGCTCACCTGTTGTTTCATGGACCAAATATGCATTGATTTCTTGATTAATTCATTAGATATGTGAGTCACTCTGATTCCTTTCAATAATCCACTTTTATAGTAGTTAGCAATTTTAGAGTAAAATTCAGAACATAGGTATGACAAATATTTAAATAATTTGACAATTATTGATGAAATTGAAAAAAAAATAATTGAATAATTTTAGCCTGTGTCTATGTGATTGAACTTGAAATAAATATCTTGTGAACGTGATTTATTATTTAATTTACAAATAAAACCGTCGAGCATGAAGGCTTATTTATTATTCAACTATTCCTTACTTGCATACATTCCATACATTTAAATTAGAGCCATCACTTTTAAATAACAAAAGAGTCTGTACGCTGTCGAAGAAAATGTAGCAAGAGTCAGAAACGCCGGCAGGGAGTATGGCTTCATCGCGGAGATGAATGCTAATGAAACACATTGTACTATTAATCCCAGCTGTTCCGGATCTGTCAGAATCAGCTGATTCCAACAATTAGAACATAATAGAGGTCACGTGACCCTTGAGTTCAAGCTATGTTGGTCTAACCTCCAGTCCTCAGGTTCATTACGAAGGTTCCCACCTCTCTGTTTATTATTTCATCTGTTTCGCAAGGTTGAAAGTCTAAAGTGGTCTCTGCGTATGATAAACGTGAGGAGTCAGCCGGCGGTAGCTGTCTAGGTCTAGACGATGCGACTTGTTACTTTCAAATAAAATATGAAAATACTACAAAGCGGCGGCAAAGGACGAACTTCAAAGAAAGTAACTACAACGATTTACAGTAAGTTCAATGCGGTTATAATAATAGTGATTTTGTATTATTGATGGATATTTTAAAATACTTCGTCAATAGCTGGTTACCAGTCATGCACGTCCATACAGATAGATTTGTATAATCAATCATATAGAAACACCCTAATGGTGACGTTCAACCGAGTCTGATATAGACATAAGTAAACTAACACTGTTTTAATTCCTATTCTGAAGTGATATCTGGTTGATATTAATAATCTAATTTTTTTAAATTGAAAATTACAATATACTTTGAGCTCTTACCAATGGAGATACGATTTTATTATTATTTTAAGTTATTATAATATAGAATACAACATTCAAATATTAGTGCATATTTTATATCAGCAAATAGGTTAGATCATTAAAATTATTTTTGTTTCAGATTGGTGATTTGGGATTATAGAATTCAAAATTCCGCTTCAGGTAAGGAAGGCCTAGTTCCAAAATAGAATTATAGTTGATTACAATGTTACAATTTAAAGATTATTAATCTTTGAACCAATGTCTTCTGTTATCATTTCTGTCCTTGTAAAATGTAGATTACACTTTTGTTGGCACGTAAACATCGTTAAAATCTAAAATGGTAAAAATGTATTTAAAATTTCTGGTAAATTAAAACAAACTATGCTAACAGCAATTATACTCCAAAACTTACCCTGTACAATAACTTATCAAAGTTTTTGATATGACAAAAACGCAATTAAATAAATATTCCCAAAATCCTATTTGAGTGGAAACAATAAGGAATTAATTCCAAGATTATTGCCAAAGGCAACTGATTTGGCACCTGCTTGTCATCAGTTTTAATGAGAAATATTAAGTATTTTGGTTTGGTCTAGGCAGGCTGTACGCCAAATTAAAAATACCCTGTCACAGCATACCTGCTTACTCAGCGAATTTTCAAATCAATAATAATAATATATGACAAGTTTTATCAATATCTGTCGATGACTATGAGAGTTATTTTCCTATTCTTCATAAGATTAACTTGGGAAAGAGTATGCAGGTTTGCTGCTGTGAGGAACATTGAAAGTAGGAATTTCTAGCATAAAAAATCTTCTACTTTCACCATTCATAAACACCACCAAAGTTTTATAAACATCTGTCCATAAATAAAGGATTTGCCTCTTCTCTATATAGCATGGAACATGGGAAAAGAGTATGCAGGTTTTCTGCGATGATAAACACATAAAACATGATTTTTAAGCATTTGAAGCATAAGATCTGAACACACATGAAGGAAAATACTAAGTTTAATCCAAAAATATTGATTGATAAGTGAAATATTAATTTTTCTTTATCTTCCATAAGATTAACATTATTGGAGTCCCAAAATACAACGTACTGTGTTTAGATTTTTTTAATATCTCGGGCTCGTTGCAGAAGAGAAATACTTAAAGGAACTACATTGTGTAGTTCTTAAGCTGATTCTAATGTTGAAAGATACAATTTAAATTATTTTAAATTATTATACATGAAAAACGCAAAAAGCCCAATTTTTTAGTTCGAAACCCCCCTCAAACTACCCGTTCCCATTGACCAATAAGCCTGGTTTACGAACCCCTCCGAGCAAATGTAGGGAATATATATATATACATATATATAAATTTAAACGACAATTGTTTTTGGTCCCTGGGCACCTACAGACGAAAAAATAACATGGTCTCGGGCTTAAGCCTTTCCATGAGACCTGCGGTAATAGCTTCTTCCCAAAGGGATATTCGCATAAGGGATAATTAACATAATATTATCATTAAGTGTAAAAATATATAGATGTACAAATCACAAAGCGGGCCTAGTATCCTAAACATTCTGCACTACACCTACACCAATCTTTTCACAACTTTTATCTTCCGCCACTTCACAACTTCACATTGTCTGACGGACACATTTAAGACAGAGTGACCGAAGAAGACCGAGGCGCCCCCAGAAGACGGCCATTTGTAACGTTTGCGCCTAATATATTACTAGTTTGTGGATAGTATAAATAACATTGGGCGCGTATTTAAAAAGCCGGCTTGTCCAAAAAAGGCAGTGGTTAGCTGGGTAGGGCGGCCGCGCCCCGGCCTGCTGGCTACGGGTAACTAATACTAGGCACTTCATATCACCGGTCCTCCTCTCTGACGCTTCCATTCTACAAGGCTGCGGCTGCGGCTGCGGCTGCGGCACGCTTCTGTGTTCGGGCCCTACTCGGCAGATGTTTGTGAGAGGTAGCTACGTTTGGCTATTGCATTTGTTTTCACATACTTTTTCCGGTTCTGGTTATTTATTAAATGTAAAGAGAGACAAGGATTTTTTGTTTACAATTTTTGTACAGAGTATTATTAAAAATAATGAGGGATTAAAATGATACTATTGCATTTTCAGAACGTAAACTACTAAGAAAGCACGGCGGAAGTCCGAGAAATAAAATTTCATAAGGGTTATGGCCATGAATCGAACCCAGGTCTTTTGGGGTGGTGGTCCAGTCCTCCTACTCACTTAATGAATAAACAATACAATATTGATCAGCAAAGTATTGAGTTCTAAGCCTGTTTATCAGCCAAATTGAGCTTATATAGATCTTAATAGTATACACTAATTTTGCCCATTGCGCCTATATTAAAAAGCAATCGAATTCCTGTACTTAAAAAAAGAAAAATATATAGCCCGTAAGTATATTGTTCGTGTATTGTGTATTGTACGGTTAGGTAAATGGAGTGTCCGGAGCTGTTCTACGGCTCTTTGTGGCCCTCTCTCTCAAACTGATAAGTAAATTTAATAATTGTATATATATGGCTCATTAAAATAAGTTCATGAAGAAATAATATGTAAAAATGGGAACCTCTTTTATGAGTTAAATAAATTAAATAGTCTCCTTACTTTTATTCGTTTTTAATTATTGTTAAATTTTTTTAGTGTTCTGTGTAAGGTACTTTTAGCTCATTGATATTAATAATTGCATCTATGACAATCCATAATTTCTTTGATCAAAACTCACTAACTCGTATTGTATCAATCAGTTCCTGTGTTGTTGGAACCAACAGTTTTATCCGCTCCTAGAACGCTTATGCATTGTAGAGAGCCTAGAAACCGGATTATTCTGATGGTATTCTGATACGATTTAAATCACAAACCATCTGGGCAGGTTGACAATAAACTGTAATATTTTCAAATGTTATGTCAGGATGTGTTCTGTGGTGATTTAATCTCTGTGAGACGGTGCCTTGGCTGCGGTGATTTAATTTACAGTCAGGACGTCACCACAGTCACCACAGGCGCCGCGCCGCGCGATCGGAGTAGTGCTACGCGTCTTGCCATTCATGATTCAACGAACAAGAAACGAACCAAGATTTTCTCATCAAGATTATTTATCTTCATTTAATGAAATAATATATAATTTGTGGAATTGTTTATGAGTAATTTCACTGATAGCTTTTATTTTTTGTAGTATCATCCGATGGGAACTTTTAAGACCTAATTTATCAGAGCTTGTACCATGCACATTTTATCTTAGAAATCCTTAGAATCCAGATCAATGGAGCAGACACACAAACTTGGAGAGTAGTTGCAATAGAATCTATGGAAGCATATGGATTTTGATTTGGCGTGAGCAATACGCATAGTATTGGGGAAAAGTCGATTTGTGAACGCATCGGATACGTAATGTTTATTTAGATTTTTCCTAAGCTCTTTAGATTTTTGCTCACAACTTAGGTGTTTATATAGTTGGCCTACCTCAAAACCTAGCAAATATCAGTGACAAGGTCATAAAATATAATTTATAATACCATGTACCCGTTGAGACAATTTTTACATTTAGGTGAAGATAAATAAGTAATAAGCTCGTACTAATCCTTTAAAGTTTTATTTACCTTGGGGTGATGTATTGAATGAATGTGTTGTGTAAGTAAGAATAAATTTCCGATAAAAGAAGTAATTGAAGTTTGTAGTATGACATTCTTCCTTGACCGATCAAGACGTGAGTTATATGGTATGAATACAAACAATCAACCGTCACAGGATAGTATGCTTTAGCATCACTCAATTTCTTTCATAACCTTTATTTGGTCACACTATTAAATTCGATAACAGAATAATAGATTCGTTAAACAGAGGAGAAGGTTCTTGTATCTCCAGCATCGATCAGCTCGTATGTAACAAACAGCCCGCATGAATAGAAGCACAAATCAAGCGATAACGGAAATAAATCATAATCAGAATGTAATGAAGACTCTGTGAGATTTAGAGTTTCTGATGAGGCCGGTGAATATTCATGTGGTGGGCGCGGTGTCGCAGGAAACATTACTTTATACAGGCCCAAGCCCCCTCCAGGTGATTGTCTTTGAATGGGAAATAATGGGGAAAAAGTAAATACGATTAGGTAAATAAAGTGTCGGGAGCTGTTCTCCGGCTCTTCGTGGCCCTCTCTCTATCTATCTCTCTCAAACTGATAAGTAAATATTAATGATTGTATATACATGGTTCATTAAAATAATTGCATGAAGAAATAATATATAGCAAAGGGAAACTCTTTCATTTAGGTTCTCTTGAAAATAACCCACGGCCTCCAAACTGGTGGTAGCAGACTTACATGTGAAAAGTGCCCAGACTTGAACTACTACAAATTTATAGTTCCCTTCAAATGTCCATCTTAATTAAACTATAAACCCTTCGTAACATTTGATTTTTGAAATGAAAAAGTTAATGTGAATAGGTAAATTGAAGGCAAGAAGAATTCCAATCTGAAATCTCTAGGATTACAAAACATTGTTGGAAAATTGTAGTAGCTGACCACAGATCGATTGTTACCGTATTGGTCTACCATTTAGCATAATAGTACCTGGTGACTTGCTAGCTAATTTTCCAAATTTGTATCAAAAACAATATGCCGGCCCGATATTTTTAAACCATCGTTAGTCATCGGCGCTTTCGACAGAACCACGTCGCCCCTAGCACGACTCCCTTAGTCGGTATTGACTGATATCGGCGTATTAAAGCAAAACAATCATTCTCTGTCAAAACACAAAATATTTTAATAGTATAATACTCTGATTTTATCTCAAACACATATTTTAATACATTTCAATCAACTATTCAGTTAACCAATTTCCTTATTTTTGACTGTTTTATTTATTTTATGTCAGAGTCACATTTTAATTGAGGAACACTTTGTATGCCATCTTCAACAGCTGTAACCTCGACTGCCAACATTGTTTATAAACAGTGTTTGGGTTTTGTTAGTTTACATTTGGATCATTACAAGCCCTGTGGATCTTTTCGCTTTTAATCTTATTACCAACATAGAAATTAACCAACGCTTTCAATCCAATGTCACGAGAACTATTCCGAATGTTTCCTGGTACATAAATAGTGAAATTTGATCTATGGATACAAAATTTAGGCAACTTATTTACTTAATTTAGCATTTTGTTAACAGCACAAGTTAGGACAATAGTAATGCTGACTTAAAAGGTACTCTGTTTTAGACCTGTCCCTTGGATTTTAAATTGTTTTTTTGTTTTGGATTTGTTAGCCCTTGTGACTAACTCATATACTGTTTTGTTATTATAATTTACAAATGTTCTTTAACTCATAATATATCGAAAATAAAAATAATAATTTTACAAGAAAACCGGGATTTTGGTGGACATAAGACCTATCTTAAACTTATGTATTACACAAAAATGAGTAATTCCCCAAATTAAAAAAAATCTGTAGAGCTGTTTCCGAGTTCCTCGTGCAAATGTATAATTCAGTTAAATAACCTAAACGGGGTAGTGCTACGAGGTACGTCGACCACATGGTACTGCGGTTTGATCGTTCATACAAATGGACTACTGGAGTTCAAATTTTGGATGAGCTATTTCATCTTGACACAAGTTTAGGCAAATTATTTAATACATTGTTTATACATACTAACTGTTTAATATATAACATTATTTTAATTCTTAATTTAAATAAATAAGTTGATTAAATAATTAAAAAGCTCCTGCATTGGAGTTATTGTATATTTAATACAACTTTACACTAATATGTTTCATCGAGTAACGCTCGGTCGCTAGTTACTTAATTACTAAAACATCCTTGTAATACCTCACAACTTAAAATAAATTAAGAGTACCGACTTTAAAACTAAATTACACATTTACAAATTCAAATTTATTTATATCTGTAAATACTACTGATTTTACACATCCTTCATTTATATTTGACATATACGTGGAAAATTAAAGAACTTACCTCTCTCGCAAACTGTTCGGAACAGTTGGTATACATTTTACGTGCCAAATAAAGAAATAAATTACGGTTGTATAAAAACATGGTAATTTACTAAGGAAAATCGAGACAGAGTCGTAGGGATCGAGGCGCCTTCGTTTACAGTCCAGCCATTTTGTTTTATTGCCCTGCCAAGTCAGCTTTTTGAATTGTTGATTGCCAAGGCCGGGTTATTTATTGGGTTATTCGATTATGGCTTCGGCTCGACAGAGCTGGACAGATTTTATAATCAATCGCATACATGTATTTATTTGTTATTAATCAATGTCGTGGAATTGTTCGTTATTATGTTTAGATGTATATAAAATATGAAAAGGAAATTTTATCGCTCAAAGTATCTAACCTAATTATTACTAATTAAAAAATCGGTTGGTTTAAATTCAAATAGATCCTCAAGCTACTCCCTGTTTTTATATTTTAGGTTGAAGTGATTTATTTTTTAATGTACAAATTAAATTCCACAATAAGTCCCAAATACGTTTGGATTATGTGTTTTGACATAATAGAAAGAGGTTAATTTATTTGTCATTAGCTTGTAGTTTGTGTGTGCAAATTAAACGTGGAAATTTCAATTGCATGACTTCAGGCTTCACTGCACAGTTATTAGCTGATATTTTTATTTAATTTTACTTTTCATAAAAAACCTCAACTGTCCATCACCTTAGAATGGCCTAAGTAGTAAAGTAAAGACAGCGAGGTACCGTAGCGGCATTAGACACATTTTCTGTCCTGAGTTGTCATGGATTGACAGGAGTCGCTGGCCGGTGGTTTCGATCCAGCAACCTTTGACCGACTCTCAACATCAGAAATAAATCAAAAACCGGATTGTAAATTCACACTTTTTATGAACTAAATGATTGTGTACAACATGTTAACAAAATCAACCATCAAACCAATTCTTCCAAATCAAATTTCATTAATTTTCGCCCACGACCCACTGAAATTGAGTGTGGTCCATCGGTCATGTTGGAAGACACTCTATTGGAGGAAGTCTATTCAACAAAGTTCCTTGGAATTTACCTTGATTAAGAGCTGACTTGGAACACCCACGTTGAGGCCGTCTGCGCAAAGCTTTCCTCGGGAATATTTGCCTTGACAAATCTATCCGAATATCGCCAAACTCAGGTACTGAAGACGGCGTATTATGGAATTCATATTTCCACACCTTTCAGATGGAATAGTTTTCTGGGGTGCATACACAATCGCAGACTTCACGATATTATTCAAACTTCAAAAAGGGCTGACAGAATCGTCTCAAAATAAAAAAGAAGAGAGTCGTGTAAGCCAGCGTTGAAAGAGCTGTAACTGTTGACACTCCCCTGCCTCTACATTCTCGAATCAGCTACGCACTATTTTTTAATTGTTTTTTTTGATTCGGGGCAGAGACATTCATAATTACAACACAAGAGGCAGGGGGCATCTCCGAACTGGACAGCACAGAACGGCCGTCTTTGAACACCTACCATCACAAGCAGGTGTACGTTTGGTCAATACATTGCCAGACTCATTCAAAAATACACTTATGCCAATGGCATACAAGTCTGGCCTCAAAAAATTCCTTGCCTCAAAAGCAGTCTAAAGCATAGGCGAGTGAGTGGCTGGGAGACCACCATTTCAGATCAAAATTAACACCTGGCCCTTTAGGGGGATTAATTGGCGAGTGGTTGGTGAATGGTGAAAAATCATTATCAAACAGTGATAGTTATGCCATTTCCAGTTAAGCTATTTGTCAAGCCAGGCTCCTAAGTACTTTACAGCTTGATCATTAGAATCCCAGGGTAAGAATTTTTCTTTAATGTCAATTTCATGAGGGAGGAGTGTTTTTTAGAAAATATTTTTGTTTCGCATTCGCTTAAATTTAGGTTAAATTTAAAAAGTTCAAAACCAACCAATCAAGACATCAATAAAAAACTGTAGAGCTTGACTAACTTAATAAATATCAGAATGTTGACATGTCACGGCAGTATCATCTACGTAATGAGCCAACGAAGCCTCTCACGGAAGAGGAATGTCTGACATGTATAAACTAAAAAGGAGGGAACCTAGAATTAATCCTAATGGCACACCTGCATTTATAGGTCGAATTGATGACTTGGTGAGATTAATTTTAACATAAAAGTTATTTTTTGGATAAACGATATAACTATATTAATCAAATACAAAGGAAAGACAAATTGTATAAGTTTATAAGACCAGACCATCGTGCCACACAGTGTAAAACGCGTGAGCAATGTCTAACAAAGCCGCCGCTGACGTTTACTTCTTTCTTTCAAACCCGTGCTCTATTGTTTCATAAAATGGCAATATTTGATAAACGATTGAATTTTTGCTCGGAATCCAAATTGGTTATGGGGTAATTATGTTTGTAAGATCTGTGGGTCGTAACATTTGTTTCAAAACCATTGCTGACCTGATGCTTATAGTTGTAGGTTTGGAACAAAAGGTGAGACAGGGTGTTACCGCGAGTTGGCCGTAGAGCTATCACTGTTACCATTGTTGATCTGATGCTTATACAGTAGTTGTAGGTTTGGAACAATAGGTGAAGCAAGGCGTTGCCTCAAGATGGCCGTGGAGCTATCACTGTTACCGTTGTTGACCAGATGCTTATAGTTGTAGGTTTGGAACAATAGGTGAGGCAGAAAGTTGCCTCAAGATGACCGTGGAGCTATCACTGTTACCGTTGTTGACCAGATGCTTATAGTTGTAGGTTTGGAACAATAGGTGAGGCAGGGTGTTGCCTCAAGATGGCCGTGGAGCTATCACTGTTACCGTTGTTGACTCGATGCTTATAGTTGTAGGTTTGGAACAATAGGTGAGGCAGAAAGTTGCCTCAAGATGACCGTGGAGCTATCACTGTTACCATTGTTGACCTGATGCTTATAGTTGTAGGTTTGGAACAATTGGTCAGGCAGGGTGTTGCCTCAAGATGGCCGTGGAGCTATCACTGTTACCGACTCGATGCTTATAGTTGTAGGTTAGGAACAATAGGTGAGGCAGGGTGTTGCCTAAAGATGACCGTGGAGCTATCACTGTTACCATTGTTGACCTGATGCTTATAGTTGTAGGTTTGGAACAATTGGTCAGGCAGGGTGTTGCCTCAAGATGGCCGTGGAGCTATCACTGTTACCGTTGTTGACCAGATGCTTATTGTTGTAGGTTTGGAACAATAGGTGAGGCAGCCTGTTGCCTCGAGATGGCCGTGGAGCTATCACTGTTACCGTTGTTGACTTGATGCTTATAGTTGTAGGTTTGGAACAATAGGTGAGGCAGGGTGTTGCCTCAAGATGGCCGTGGAGCTATCACTGTTACCGTTGTTGACTCAATGCTTATAGTTGTAGGTTTGGAACAATAGGTGAGGCAAGGTGTTGCCTCAAGTTGGCCGTGGAGCTATCACTGTTACCGTTGTTGACTCGATGCTTATAGTTGTAGGTTTGGAACAATAGGTGAGGCAGGGTGTTGCCTCAAGATGGCCGTGGAGCTATCACTGTTACCGTTGTTGACCAGATGCTTATTGTTGTAGGTTTGGAACAATAGGTGAGGCAGCCTGTTGCCTCGAGATGGCCGTGGAGCTATCACTGTTACCGTTGTTGGCCTAATGCTTATACAGTAGTTGTAGGTTTGGAACAAAAGGTGAGGCAGGGTGTTGCCTCAAGATGGCCGTGGAGCTATCACTGTTACCGTTGTTGACTCAATGCTTATAGTTGTAGGTTTGGAACAATAGGTGAGGCAAGGTGTTGCCTCAAGTTGGCCGTGGAGCTATCACTGTTACCGTTGTTGACTCGATGCTTATATAGTAGTTGTAGGTTTGGAACAAAAGGTGAGGCAGGGTGTTGCCGCGAGATGGCCGTGGAGCTATCACTGTTACCGTTGTTGGCCTGATGCTTATATAGTAGTTGTAGGTTTGGAACAAAAGGTGAGGCAGGGTGTTGCCGCGAGATGGCCGTGGAGCTATCACTGTTACCGTTGTAAAGGTGAGGCAGGGTGTTGCCGCGAGATGGCCGTGGAGCTATCACTGTTACCGTTGTTGACCAGATGGCCCGCGAGGGAGCGGCCCGCTCGGCTCCCCGGCTCCCCGTTATTTATTGTTATCAGCTAATGGAACCTCCTCAGAGCCTGATGACACGATTGATAGATCTGTTTCATGGCCGTGATTAATAACTTGGTCTTACCAAGCAATCAACCGCCTGATTACATTACGTCTGAATCGGACATTGTCCGAATAGTGTAGACCCTATGATAGTTGGACAAATGCAAGTGAATGTAGAGGAGTTTTTAAGTTTATTTTATGACGAAAAAGATTTATTCACGTAATAAGCTTTATTTAGAGTAACAAGCATGGAACCTGATACCTGCCTATAATCTGTCTGGATGCATAAAACATTTTACTTCATTTGTGAGCGTTTAATGCATATATATATATATATATATATATATATATATATATTTGTTTTGAGTGATTATTTTGATACACTCAGATATATTTCCTAAAGTTTACAAGGATAGTCTATTGTTGCACACAACATTTATTTGGTTACATCTAAATGATCAATAACGAAAAACAAGCATAATGAGGGTTGTTTATTTTTGTTGTGGCCATATGGCAACGCTTGAAAATTACACGGGCTTTACAGAAAGTACACTGACTTTATTTAATAAATCTATTCATATTATATTACATAAAACCCTAAGAAAAATAAAAACATCAAAATTAAAAACAATTATTAGGGATTAATATTATTAGCATAAACTTTAAAAAATATATACATTTTTATATAGAATTAACTCATAAGCAGAAATCCTGTCTTGGCCTTGCTATTTTTAATTAATTGATTATCTAGCTTTTAGACCGAGATTTTGATTTTCCCCATTTTAACGTTAAAAATTAAGGTGTAATAAAAGACAAACACAGAGACACGCCGTCCTCAGCTCGGGATGAATTGTATCATCATTTTTTAACGCCCCAAGCCATTCATTCATTTGAAGCGGTCGTACAGTTACAGCCGACACCGACACAGTGCAACAGTCAGATGGCAGACGGTGATTGACAGTGTGTAATGAACCAGACAATTATCATCTAAATGGCCCTCACGGTCACACCGCTACCGGCTCCTCGGACACCTCAATTAATAAACACGGCTGACACTGCCACCAGGCCGTCGTGACGCGTTCCTATCAATGGTCTGAGAAAGGACTTATTGTAGATCTCTGTATATATTCTCTTTACCTCATATGTGCCCTAGCTATTCAGCAAAATGCGGCTTTCTTACTCGTCATTTGTACGAATACTTATACCTTACACTTCTCACTGAATTGGCAACCTACCCAGACAGGTATTTAGGCCAAGCATGAATGAAAAATGAGTTTAGGATGATTGTGGTGCGATCTTGTAGGCTTGAAACTGATTGACATGTTCCTTAGACAGAACTTTTCATTAATAGCCTAACAGTCAACGGCATATCTATCTATCTAGGGACCTACAGTTTAACGTGGAGTCCGAAATACTGCCTCTGAATTACGAACTGGTATGATTACCAGGATGATCTTTGTGGATTGACACATAGTATTCAATAGTACGGACGTTAATGCACACTAGAAAACACTACACCCACCGACTATTTCTCACAACTATCCACAATTCATGACCTCCAAGTAGCTGGATTACAGGACACGCCACGATCCAGTCAAGAATGTTGCAAGTGTAACATTAAGTGTACATGCACATCCGGTGAGCCGCCTGCGTCTGGACCAGAGGAAGTGGAAGCGCATCTTGTGGCCTGAGACAAAGCGTCGAGAGCTCTCCACCGCCATCTTTGTCTCGACGTCTAATTAGGAAATCAGAAAGTAAAATGAATGTGATTACCGGTGATTCACCACAAGAGGTCAAGAGTCTCTTGGGGGTCTTCCTCCCTCCGTTCTGGGACCGGGCTAAGTTCCAACTGGTCCTGTATACTACGCACTACTCTAGGCGCTGATTAAAAATTTATTTTTATGCGTTTGAGTTAATTACTCTTAATTAACACCCAATATTTATGTTTTGATATCTTAATGATATGGAACAAAAACAAAAACTTTTGATGTTGGTGAGCTAACCTTGTAGTAAAATAACAATGGCGTATCTACAATATTGTATGACTTTTCGACAACGTGTAAACGGCTGTTTTAGAGATATTATGTAGTTTTCAAACCATGCAAGAAACATGAAAAGACACTGTATAGTTATGATATACATTTTAGAACTGTAAAAAATAATTTAACTTAAGCATTCAAGCCGTGTGATATTTCCCAGGGTTTAATATTGCGTGACAATTTTTTGTCGTATTTTAAATCAATCATAACAACTTTACCACAATACCCCCGTCGCAGCAGACCTACGTACTCAGCGAATTTTCAAGTCAATAATATAATAATAGTATATGACAAGTTTTATAAAAATCTGTCCACAAACATGAGAATTATTTGCCTATTCACCATAAAGAGATTAACCAGAAAGAGTGTGCAAAGAAAGAGTTGGAAAGAGTGTGCAGGTTAGCTGCTGTGAGGAACACTGAAAGTAGTCATTTCTACCATAAATAATTTTTATCTTAACATTTATACAAACTTTCATCAACATCTGTCCATAAATAAAGGAGTTTGCCTATTCCCTATATGATTAACATGGGAAAAGAGTATGCAGGTTTGCTGCCATGATAAACACATAAACTATGATTTTTAAGCATATATGGATAGATCTCAACCACATGAAGCTAAATATCAAGTTTTATCCAAAAATATTGATTAATATGGGAAATATTAATTTTTCCCTATCCTCCATAAGATTAACATTGGAGCCCCACAATACAACGTACTGTGTTTAGGTTTTTTAATATATCGGTAACCGTTGGAGATAGAGAAAATCTTTAAGGAACTTAATTGTGTAGTTTTTTAAGCTGATTCCAATGGTGAAATATAAAATTAGAAATTTTAAAAAATTACATGTGAAAAAAGCCAAAAACCCCATTTTGGAGTACAAAATCCCCCCAAACTACCCGTTCCCATTGACCGATATGTCTGGTTTACGAACTCGTCCGAGCATATGTAGGACTACACCTCTCTACCAAATTTGGTCACGATCGGACCATTTTTACGAGAGTTATCGTGTTAACAAACACATATATATACATATGTTTATAACGACTATTGTTACAAATCTTAACGACTATTGTTTTTGGTCTCTGGGCACCTAAAGAAGAAAAAATAACATGGTCCCGGGCTTAACTCTTGCCATGAGACCTACGGTAATAGCTACTTCCCTATGGGAAACTCGCTAAAATCAAATTGTATTTAATCTAGAAGAATTTCAACAACAAATGGTATCTGATTTTCATGGCTAATTTAAAAATTTAGTTATTTTAAGAGTTCCTGTGATATGCTTAGTAAGATATGATTGTAGTAAAATTAAAAGTTTAGTATGATAAATACGTTTTGTTTATATTTCAGAGAAAAAATACCAGCATATCTGTATCATAAAATTTAAATTTAAACAAACGCCTGTAATTTTTCAATGGTGTATCTATAATTTTCTCATGTACAAACAAGTCACACTACTTAACAACCTATCGGAATGATTTAACCACAGCAATTGAGTTGTTGCTACCTACCAGTCAAGTAGACAAACGTTGACATAGTTCCAGCTATGTTATGAACTGCTCAAGTTGGCAGCGCTGTTCAACAGCTGATCCGTGGGAGCCTGAAGGCTGAATCAGCTGATTCTGTGTGGGTCTGCACGTAGGTAGACACAGTTAGATAGACCCACAGACTTTCGGTTGCAGAACCTACCTACATGCCTTTCCGCTTCCGTATAAACAAAGTCGGTTATTCTGGGTTGTGATTGGATGACACGGAACTGAAAGTCCGGCAAAAATGTCGTTAACTAGTCTAAATTAGCACTATAATGTTATATTATTGTGCGTAGTTTCGTTTTCATTTTCTGTACATTTATATTTTATCAACAGTTCATTAATTCAAAACAGAATAATCCGTATTTACATATTTACTTTTTCAAACCAATAAATGTATTATTCAAATTGAAAAAGGACAAGCAGAAGAGATATTTCTTACAGTTATCTCTATGCTATTTAAGAAAATAGTTTAGATGCTAAAAGTTTTAATGCGTTTTTAAGCAACTGGCTGCCTCTTTACTTTATACTTTGCAAAGATGCGTGAGACTAGCTAGCAGATAAAAAGCGAGCCAATATAGTTCAAGCTAGACAGTACTGATTTTTGCCACTGAATGGCAACTCCCTGAGCCATGGCCAACGCTGAGGTTCAGAGGCCGTTACAGTACCGACTTTGCCACCTACTCACCAAACAAATAGGTATATTGTATAACACACACCCCGAGTGGTGACGTATGGCAACTCCAGGATCTGGCCATGGCCATTTCTGAGGTTCAGAGGCCGTTACAGTACCGACTTTGCCACCTACTCACCAAACAAATAGGTATATTGTATAACACACACCCCGAATGGTGACGAATGGCAACTCCAGGATCTGAGCCATGGCCATCGCTGAGGTTCAGAGGCCGTTACAGTACCGACTTTGCCACCTACTCACCAAACAAATAGGTATATTGTATAACACACACCCCGAGTGGTGACGAATGGCAACTCCAGGATCTGGCCATGGCCATTTCTGAGGTTCAGAGGCCGTTACAGTACCGACTTTGCCACCTACTCACCAAACAAATAGGTACATTGTATAACACACACCCCGAGTGGTGACGAATGGCAACTCCAGGATCTGGCCATGGTCATCGCTGAGGTTCAGAGGCCGTTACAGTACCGACTCAGCGTAGGACGAGCGAGTTTTCTCCGGGCCCACTCACTCTAGTTCACCGACCCGGCCTCCAACAGTCGGCAGCTTTTCTTCGCGTTTTCTTTTCCAGTCTCATTTCGTGACCTATAAATCTAATTTACCTAACTTTCACTACAAAGTACTATTCTAAGCACTAAAGTTGGCTATTATGACATTTTTCAATTTTTTTCTTAGGTTAATAGTGTAAAAAAAGATCACAATGAAGTGTATTTTTTACTTGTTTTAAGTGAATTTAAATGATTTATAGGGTCCATTCTACAACAGGTAACTTGTTAAATGAATTGGTACCGTAGTGCTGGTTAGCAATTATTTGTAATATTAGTGATACATCGACCTTTTTTTAATTATTATTATTTACCACATGCATTTTCTTGTAAATTTTTTTTAAAGATTAAAAATACAATATATTAGCGTTTGAGAGATAGGGGGGTATATAACAACACATATCTCTTGAAAAAGCCTAATGGAATAATTGTTGACTCTGAATTCATGCAAACAAATTCTTACACGTTTGTTTTTGAAAAGGTCAGTATTTGATCAGAATAGAAATAATTGGGATTTAATTTTGTTCGGATGAACAATTAACGAGGTACCTTTGTCGCATAATACGTGTGTGCAAGTGAGCAGCGGCGAGTGGCGGCGGCAATTGTGGCGTAAGGGCAGGAAACTGCGGTGGTGGCTACTCCAGGACGCCCACCGCGTCCTCGACCCTCCAAGAGCCAACCCTCGACACCACCTCCTTGCCGACGTTCTTAATCTTGCACCTTATGTATTGGTTTCCCTTCATATTATATTAGTGATAAGTAGTTTAAAGAACTTACAACGTTAAATATATCATATGTACAACTACGTCAAAACGTAAAAAAAACTGATTGATTGAGATTAATCAAAGAACTAGGTCAATGACAATTAATATTGAGCACTGAGGTAATAATTTAAGGTAGTTAAGTAAACCCTAATGGTGGGATGTATAAATCAAAACATTAAATAAGCATAAAGTTCATAACTCGTAATCCTATCAGATCATTAACTTCAATAATACAACATTAAAATTACTAATCTCGGGTCCCACTGACAAGTTTTATAAACTTGGTAGGGTCATAACTATGTTAAGTAGACAGTAGAAATTAATTAATTCAAAATAAATAATATTAATGAAAAATGGTAATATATTCTAGTTAATTCAGTAAGTTATATCTTTATATTTTTCATGAAAATTGTCAAACATTTCGTATGCCATATTACTGAACCGTAGTCGTATACTAACTAAAGTAATGTGGGGTAGTAAAATTGCTTCACTACCCCATTGCGGTATACAATGAATATGCTCCAACCGAACTTACAAACAATTACATGTATTACGTAGAATTAACTAAATTATACTGATTCTACTAATTATAGTACTTTTATGTAAAGAGTTGTAATTATAATTTGACAAGAAAGTACGCTTTTTTGCTTAAAGTTACCAACCACCGAACTTCGTGCTGTGGAGAGACTGGTGAAGAGTTACCGTTGCAGGAACGTGAGGGGGGGTACAGTTACCAACCACCGAACTTCGTGCTGTGGAGAGACTGGTGAAGACTTACCGTTGCAGGAACGTGAGGTGGGGTACAGTTACCAACCACCGAACTTCGTGCTGTGGAGAGACTGGTGAAGACTTACCGTTGCAGGAACGTGAGGTGGGGTACAGTTACCAACCACCGAACTTCGTGCTGTGGAGAGACTGGTGAAGACTTACCGTTGCAGGAACGTGAGGTGGGGTACAGTTACCCACCACCGAACCACGTTCAGTGGGTTGTTGGAGAGACTGGTGAAGACTTACCGTTGCAGGAACGTGAGGTGGAGTACAGTTACCAACCACCGAACTTCGTGCTGTGGAGAGACTGATGAAGACTTACCGTTGCAGGTACATGAGGTGGGGTATAGTTATCAACTTCGTGCTGTGGAGAGACTGGTGAAAATTTACCTTTGCAGGTACGTGAGGTGGGGTCTAGTTACCCACCACCGAACCACTTTCAGTGGGTTGGTGGAGAGACTGGTGAAGACTTACCTTTGCAGGTACGTGAGGTGGGGTCTAGTTACCCACCACCGAACCACTTTCAGTGGGTTGTTGGAGAGACTGGTGAAGACTTACCTTTGCAGGTACGTGAGGTGGGGTCTAGTTACCCACCACCGAACCACTTTCAGTGGGTTGGTGGAGAGACTGGTGAAGACTTACCTTTGCAGGTACGTGAGGTGGGGTCTAGTTACCCACCACCGAACCACTTTCAGTGGGTTGGTGGAGAGACTGGTGAAGACTTACCTTTGCAGGTACGTGAGGTGGAGTCTAGTTACCCACCACCAAACCACGTTCAGTGGGTTGCTGGAGAGACTGGTGAAGACTTACCTTTGCAGGTCGTGATGGGGTCTAGTTACCCACCACCGATACACTTTCAGTGGGTTGGTGGAGAGACTGGTGAAGACTTACCTTGCAGGTACGTGAGTTACCCACCACCGAACCACGTTCAGTGGGTTGTGGAGAGATTTGCGTGAAGACTTATTTGCAGGTACGTGAGTGGGTAGTTACCCACCACCGAACCACTTTCAGTGGTTGGAGAGACTGTGTGAAGACTTACCTTTGCAGGTCTGAGGTGTGTCTAGTTACCCACCACCGAACCACTTCAGTGGGTTTAAGACTGGTGAAGACTTACCTTTGCAGGTACGTGAGGTGGGGTCTAGTTACCCACCACCGAACCACTTTCAGTGGGTTGTGGAGAACTGGTGAAGACTTACCTTTGCAGGTACGTGATTCTAGTTACCCACCACCGAACCACTTGTGGGTTGTTGTAGAAAAACTTACCTTTGCAGGTACGTGAAGTGGGGTCTAGTTACCCACCACCGAACCACTTTCAGTGGGTTGTTGGAGAGACTGGTGAAGACTTACCTTTGCAGGTACGTGAGGTGGGGTCTAGTTACCCACCACCGAACCACGTTCAGTGGGTTGTTGGAGAGACTGGTGAAGACTTACCTTTGCAGGTACGTGAGGTGGGGTCTAGTTACCCACCACCGAACCACTTTCAGTGGGTTGTTGGAGAGACTGGTGAAGACTTACCTTTGCAGGTACGTGAGGTGGGGTCTAGTTACCCACCACCGAACCACGTTCATCAGTGGGTTGCTGGAGAGACTGGTGAAGACTTATCGTTTCAGATACATCAGTGGCGGTAGCGAGAGTTGGGGTAGAGTTACCTACCACCGAATCTTGTAATCATGATTGTAATAGGTTTTAAATATTTGTGGCGCGGGCCAAGGGAAGTGCCTCGATCAGATAGACTAAACACAAGCTATGATTATATACTTAGCGAGGCCCACCATCCATCCGGTGATACAATCTGGGTAAACAATGGCCGACGGCCGCGATACTTAATACCGTCTTATCGCTGTATTCAAATTGATAAAACCCGTCCGGCGAGGCGCCAGCACCGCAACGCGCCTGAGATATCACTGTTAATTTGCGATATCTTATTTATTAGTTTATAATACCTAGTAATTTATGAAAAGTGGCGTCTGTGTGATATCTATGGTGGTGCATGTGTCTGACTTGTACTTCGTGTTTTGCAAGTCAGTTTAAATATTAAGTACATGTTTCAGGCTAGATTCAAGTTAGTAAAAATTTACTAATATTTCATTTCCAAGTTTAAAAAGTGAATAATGGAGAACTTAAAGTGAAGAATGTGTTTCGTATTTTGAAGAAAAAAACTCTTTTACTACTCTACCACAAAACATTACTGACTTGTGGTACTTGTAAAACTACCTATCCGCCTAATTTCATTACCGCTACTTTAGTGTAGTAGTTTTCCCAGAATCAAAACAACTCTTTATTAAGTTTTTTTCTTTAATCATACCAAAGCAATTTATTCCTGAACCCCGAGAAAAGTGAAGTACCATGATGTGGCTTTACTACCCAAACACTTCTATGTGAGCTTGTTAAACTAAAACATTAATTCAACGCCCTTATTTTTCAGTAAGTTTCAACATTGGAGTTATTTTTTCATGATGTGTACTGCCTGATAAAATATTGATCTAAAATTTTTACTATCGGCTTTCTGGATGGATAATAAACACATTAAAACATTCTTAAAAATAAGAACCTCATTAATAATTATAATATAATAACCTAACTTCGCACTGAAATCGTTATTGTAATTATTTAGATATAAAACTCTTTTTAGTTTTCATCATCTTAAAACTCTAGTTTGAGTTGTATGTTTCAGATTGTTTACTATTGTTTAAGTTGGATTAAAATTCCAATATCCAGTACACTGTAAATGTTAACAGAATTTTCTTCGCGGTTGCCAGGTCACTTATTCAAGCTGTGTTCCCTCCGTAGAGCATGTTAATTTTGTTGGGCCAATGGGAAAAAAACAGTTGATTTAGTTTTGGACCAGTCAACAAAGAATCAAATAGCAAAATTAAAGCTTAGTGGAAAGCTGTAATAACTCGTAAACTAAATAGGCTTTCATTTTAAGAATAATTTTTCAAGTCCTTGATGGACAATACATACATGTCTGGGTTAAGTTCTGTCGCAGGAAGAGGCGACCGTAGTAGCGCCTCAAGATTGATCACCTGTTCTGTGTTATTTCATATTCAAATGAACCGACCCAGCCCACTGAAACAAATTTCATTAATCCATTGCACCATTTGTCAATTAACCGCATTTACCACAACATTTTGGTTCTCCGCTGTCGCATTGTGTTGCCATATTTATTGACTATATTTATTCATTAGACAAATAATGTTCCCGGTGACGTGGACGTGCGTTGTGTATCCAGAGGAGCTCGTTGTGACGCAAAGTATTATTAATGTTTCTGATTCCGGTCCATTAGAGACACCCAGATCATCCTTAGGCCGTTTTCTCTACGATGCCGATGCTTTAGCAACCTTCGACGGGCGGTGGTTCAATGCTTTTTTAGAATGGATGCGGTTTAAACATTATAGGTGATCATAAACAAACACTCAGAAAAATATTCTTTGGTTCAAATCAAATCGTTTATTTTCACATATTATTTGTCAACAGAAGTTGTTAAAAATTTAGTAAATCGCCACTAACCAGAGATTCATATACTTACATTAATTTTGTATTATATAGATAATGAAAGTTCTATATACAAAATATTTGTCTAAACAAGGTTATTTCTTGGTGAGAAGAATGATCTTGAGTCTCCATCTAGTCCTGTAGCCCAAGCCACAGAACGTTGTATTCGTGCTCTTACCCTACCCTAATGGGGAATGTCTTGAAGTGCATCTGTAACATTGGTCTTGAATAAAACGAATTGGCAACGGACATGGAATTGTAGCGTTGGAGATTATTTGTTTCAATAACACCACAAATTTTTTTCAAAATTGTTACGGGTTCTATAGGTGAAAATTTTTTAATATTGAGGACATGTTGACTGGAACAAGTAGTATGAAATACTAATATATGGCATAAGGTGGGCCTAAAAGTGTAGATATTGAAAAATTAATAGGCTGTATTAGGGAAACCTAACAGAACGTTTCTTATTTTGCCAGAGTGGCAGCCCTGTTGCTTCTACATAATCTGTCACAGTCTCAACTCACTCATAAACCCTGTTAGTAACTGCATACAACTTTATTATGTTATTTAATGTATATATTTTTTATTTTTGATCAGAGCCACCACGGACATCTTCCATTGTGTAATCAATAAGCTGCTCTAATGTTACAGAGTTGTAAAGTACAGATTTAAATCAATTAACTTTGAGTAGGGACAAAACCTTTTTAACATAGTTAAACTAGCTGAGAACATGGATATTAAGGCCTTAACATCTTAACACCTCAAAATTTTGAATATATTTGTCTTAAGAGGTTTGTGAATTGTTAAAAGCTATAAAAACAAAATATCCAATACAATATCCAAACTTCATGCTATCCAGAACATACTAATCTTCAATGAATGGTTTTACGAGGTTATTAGCTGAATATAGGGAGTTTCCAAATCGACGCTTTTTGGTATTTTTCTTGGAACAACTATTATTATTTTTAAAGATATCCTAAACTTTGAAAGAGGAATATTCAGCATTTGGTGTTGCGAAGTCAAACTACTTATATTTCTTTATTTTTTTAATATTGGTTTATCTACTAAAGTTCAAAATTGACAATCAACTTCGAGAATATAACAAAAACAAACGCGGTTTATATACTTGACAGCGAACCATTTCCGTGCTAACTGTTTTGTGAAAGCAGTCACATTAAAATCAGTACCTGTAAACCTCATTTGCAAGTAGGCCTACTAAGTAGTGACAACCCAGATACATGCGATCGGATTTGCTTTATTTCAGACGGACTGATACAGATCAGTCCAGGAAACCTGTCCTCCAATGACCGAACGATAAGCCCGGCTTTATTTGTTACATAGGCTAAATCTTGTTTGCAAATTTCCAGTTGGACGTGTTGCCTAATACGAGAGTAACCAGGTATTAAATTGTACAACTCTTGATTAAATGGAAGGTGTACGGTATAGTTTTGTACTTAATATTTGGGACAACGTGCAACGGTTCATTTCGTGTTCAGTGTTCAACGGGATAAGGTTGTTTCAATGAAAATATAAACTCTCAGGGTATTTTTAATTTATTTTCTTATAGAGGCAGACGTATAGACACTCAAATAGAGGAAACTTTGCACTATGTTTTATTTTATACTGAAAGCTATAAATTAAAATTACAAAAAAAATTAGTGTTTCACTTATGACATAGATAAATGCGTAGATAAAAACATAGATAAATCTATGTTTTTGGATGAAATTTTATATTTAGCTTCTTGTGGTTAAGATTCATACATTATGCTTAAAACCCCAAGTCAATCACATAGGGAATAGGCAAACTCTTTTATATGGACAGATGTTGATGAAAGTTGGTATAAATGGTCAAAATAACAATTTTTATGCTATAAATGCCTACTTGCAATGCTCCACACTGCAGCAAACCTGCACACTCTTTCCCATGTTAATCTTAAGGGTAATAGGCAAATGACCCTCATATTTTTAAACAGATATTGTTAAAACTTGTCATAAACCATTATTATTATTATTAATTATTGTTTTGGAAATTCGCTGAGTACGCAGGTCTGCTGCGACGGGGGCGTTTTTCTTTACATTCTATTCTATTCAATCTGCGTTTCCCTTAGCAATTTGTCTTAGCTTAAATTGGAAAAATAATTCAGCTTGGTATATTATTGAGTGTCTCGATAAAAAAACAGTTCAACACAATAGGATATGAATATTATACCATGATATGGTTCTATCAACTAAATAACGAGAGAACTATAGGTCCCTATCTTATTTAATTTGCTCTCGTTATTGTTAAATAACGGATTGTTAAATTGTAATTGTTAAATAAAACGAGCACCGAAAATAAATATATTTGCTTCAGCCTTATCAATATCCAAAAGAGAAAGAAAATGGTATAAATATTTGTCGGAGTGTCTCTTTCCACAACACAATACAGATAAATATTTCCTATAGTAAAAACAATTTTTCCATTCATATTTCTTCGCCTTGCTGGAAGTACATATGTGGGTCATATGCTAAGTATTATAAGTGTTTATTTTTATTGACGGTATTTTTATATTATGATATCTGCTCTTGACTAAAGTGCAAAAGGTACCTCTAATAGTTGAACATAGTTCCTTAACATTACTTATCTTGTATCCTGTGTTTACAAATTGGAAACTTATTATGAAACTTTATGATATTGTCCGATAATATAAGTAAATAAAAAGCAAAATCCGGATATATGGTTGACAATTATTTACTTTTAAAATGTGCAACATATCTCGTAAGATAAAGGTTGTACAGTGTAATAGTGATGATGGCGTGATTTTCCCGCGCGAACCGGAAGTGCGGAAGCGGCGTGGCTTTGCTTGGCCAGGTGGCGGAGGGAGTGTGTACGACGCGACGCGGTCGTGTGGGCGACGCCTACGCGCGGTCGGCCTGATGGCGCATCCACGCGCACACCGCGCTCGTCGCCGCGTGCCCCTGACTCTCGTGTGTCTTGTGTGTGGCTACAGAGAGGGTGCAACTCCTCCTGGTTTGACGGTGGTCGTGTTCGAGTGACATCCTACGCGTGCGGGGGTGCGACCTACGACCTACGACCTACGACCTACGACCTACGACCTACGACTACGACCTTGACTCTACGACGACCCTTCACCGCTCAGATCTAGTCACTGCTTTACTGCCGGTACCTTCATTTTCATTACCTATTTGAATTCAAAGGTTTTTTACTAATTAGCCACTTAACTGGTTTGTTATGTAGATTCAATAATATTTATTGATAGACTGAGCTCGATTAATAAGCAACTTTCAACGTGCATTAGAATTTTATGACTCGGGTTTTTATCAGGTATGATAAAAATCATGCTTAGGGACTAGTAATATTGCAGTAGGTATTTTTAAATACAGTAAAACTTTATTTAAGATCACATTTCAACTATTGCTTCTATTTACACCTTTATTAAATCCGCTCACAGTAGTTTATACTATTTTTTGCCATATTATTTGCAAAAACAAAATTTTTAAAGTGAAAGGTAATGAAAACATTGAATTTAAATTTTCGTAAACATATTCTCAAATTCAAAATTTTTTGAGAAGTAGTTCATTTTAAAATAAACATATTAATAACACCTATCATACCCATAATAAAACCGACAGTTATTGGAATCGATTAGCGGAATCTCTAGAACAAGAGTGCAAATTTGTGGGTAATCAAAAGTTAGAGATATTGTTGAATTGGATGCTCGTGTGGTGCGGAGTTGTGAATGAACAGTCCCAGGCGTGGGTCAGGGACGTGTGTAGGCCGACCGGTGGCCACCACGTGAATGGCAAATTAGTCCACACTTTATAGTCACTTTCAATCTCGGTACAAATTATGTCTAAACTATAAACTTAATTATGCACCGTTACATCAGCAGGAAAATTAAAAATATTATTTATAATATTTACCCTGAATGATATGAGTTACTCAGGTAACTCAAACAGGCTTATTTTTGTTTTGACTTCAACCTTTTTACTTAATGCTGAGAGACTTAAAAAAAGATGAACTCATAATTATTATTGTAAGCATCTGTGTGATGTGTGATGTGTGATGCGATGAGAGGATTTACCGGAATGAGGCCAGCATTGTAGACACTTGACGATAAAGATATTAATTAAATTTTATTCTTATATTGCTATGACAGGTCTGTTTCACGTTGAGATACTGATCATACGTTAATCCTCAAAAGGAAGTTATGTAAATTTACATATTCTCTTTAGGATTAACATAAAAAATGTTACATTACATTTTACATACACATTTTATATTTAAATTTACATTTTAAATAGCATTCACACACGTTTTATATATCATATAGACAGTTCCAAACGAATGATGTACGATTACGTACTACCATTAATAAAAACAAAACTTAGGGTTTTTATGTTGTTTTTGAAAAACAACAAATTGTTTTGAAAAACAATGATCCCTAGGTCTTCCCATGACGACCGCAGTTAGAGCTCTACAGGATTGCCGCTAAACTTAGTGAAAATTTATATATCTATTAATCTATATCTATTAAGGTCCACTCCACCCTTATGTATGTCAAATTAATGGTTCAAAAGTTATGGGTCTTTAAATGTCAAAAAACCTTTTTTAATATTCTGGTGAAACTGCACTTTAATCGAATAATTTGGCTATTACCATAAAAAACGTCTTAAAAACTAAACAAATTAGTATTCAATTCATTAGTTTACGACTAACGATTTCAAAGAAAAGTTACATTTTATGTCCATGGTAAACTCAGTATATTATCTTAGAGCGCTCAATGTAAATTTTATGGAGAATATTCAAATAATTAATTTCTTCCTTATTTATTTCTAACTGTTTTTCATGAAACCTGGTATGCAGCGTAAGGTCACACCACCCAACAAAACCCACCCAAAAAGATTTAGATATCACCTTAAGGGAGAGGGGCTAAGCCCCAAAAAGTCTAATAATGAATTTAAAATTTTTTCTCTTTTTGTTAGTTTAAGAAAGTAGATGATCATTTTTGAAATTATAAATTTCAAATTATATTTAGATAAACTTTTAAGAATATGATAGTTTTATTAAAAGTTTTTTACATTTAATTAAGGGATAAGGTATGTGTCAGCCCACTGATAGCATTTATTTAATTAAGGGATAAGGTATGTGTCAGCCCACTGATAGCATTTATTTATTTTTCGTTGGTACTTGGTCGTTTTTCCAACCTCGGCCGCGCGTTGTTTGTGAAACACGATTGCAAACCAAAAAGAGCCATTTTTGTTCCTCATCATGAAAACTAATAATGTTTATTTTTTGGTTACTATGTCGATTATGTAAATTACTGGACATCATTTTATTTAGTATTTGCAAACAATCGACACTTTAAGATTATTAAAACTTCTATGCCTATCATTTAGTTTTAACTATAATTTCACTCAAACTAACCTCCTAGTTTCAAACTTTTGAAAGTTCCAAGATTTTACAAATTATACTTATTTATTTTGTTTTATTTACCAACTGAAATTTATAAATCCAGCATAATCCACAATTGTGAATAATCTATGCTTAATGATATAAGTAGATCTGGATTATTAAATTTTAAACTACTGTCTCAATTGTCCTAGTGATAAATTCAACTTAGATCACTGAACTGCATATAAATGAATGGGTTCACCAAATAAGAAAAATTATTTTTGTCCACTAATTAATTTGATCTTTTTAGCGTCGTGTTTTATAATAAGTGTACGTAGCCTTTGTTATGTTGCTAATTAAAATAATCAAGCTAAATTAAAAATAATAAAAGGTTCTAAAATGAGTTGTGTTATTTTATTCCAACTGAGACAGGGGATACCGCTTAAATAAAACGAACCATATGATAATTTTAATGTTTTTAGATCCATTTGAAAATGCGATAGCAGAGAGTTATGGGCTCTTAAACCAACTATTTATCTGAATTACTCTAGTATTCATTGTTAATTGCTCACAACTGCATTGGTCTAGTAATATAAGACAATAGGAGACCTATTTGTGTGAGAGATAGGTACTATTCACACATTAATATAGCGATATCCCTATGACGCAAACACTAATAAGTAAATAATTTCTGTTTACGTTTTTAGTATGTCTTTAAAAACTGCAATTTTATTACTATGTAGTCTTTTTGTACGCACATGCAAAATATACCACCAATCACTTTCTATACCATATGTGTAGTATGACAGATTTTATTATGGCAGTATTTTATTATTTAGATCGGAACAAATACAAAACTCAAAATGGTGTTTAGAATGTAACATTAGAATACAAATAGGTTTCGGCCATTAGGCTAAATGACAGTACTGGCAGCCACTGTCAGCTGCCGGTAACTATAAAAGCTCAACGTCG
This sequence comes from Nephotettix cincticeps, assembly GCA_023375725.1. Lineage (NCBI taxonomy): Eukaryota > Metazoa > Arthropoda > Insecta > Hemiptera > Cicadellidae > Nephotettix > Nephotettix cincticeps. The sequence continues at coordinate 54,229,884 of CM041791.1, forward strand.
AAGTAGTTGCAAGGCGTAACGATGGATGTCTCTGAGTGCTCCGACTGTGGAGAATCCCTCCCAACCACCCAAAACAACCCCATTCATGCTTTCACCCTTCCACATTGAACTTGGGAACATTCAAACAATCACTGAGTAATATATTGTTACATAATTTCTGTCGCATTTTAGTTGCCACATTTACGATTTCAACAATTTTTATGGATTCTATAGATTGGAGAAAACGTTAATATTTGAACCCAATTATTGATTTTAAAATCATATGTAGTATTTGATTTATATTTTGAAATGTGTTCTTTTAAAGTGGAAGACATAAATTCGGCTGAAAGAATAATTTTCATATGATTACTATAATACTGCTTATATAATTACCTACAGCTTAATCTGTGCAGATATGATCACAGATAAATATTTTATTTCACTGCGGTTTTAAATATAACATTGAATGAAATACAACACATGGTTGCTTTTAAAATAGACATGAAATAATAGTAGTAATTGGTTTGATATAAAAGATATAGACAAAACTTGATATAGTAAAATTTGATGTGTGGTGAAAATTAAATTAAAATTAAAATTAAGGTTTATAAGGTAGATAGGTGCTATAAGTTTACCTTGTTCTAAATTTTGAGTTGGATTAAAAAAAGCTAGTTTTTTCATTTAGCTTATTATGAGTTATGTCTCGTAACACCTTCCAGAGATTGTGTGACCTCTAATGTCAACAAAATAAACAAATAAAAACTAAACATAATTACCGTCAAACTTATAAACCAAACTGACCTCATGATATTTAACTTAAAATTTATTATTAGTTGGATGGATAAACATAACAGCCGGCCCCACGTATTCTCTGGCCAGAAATAATATTTGTAGCGTGAGATTATAAAAAGATTACTGTAAACATCCGGCTATAAAAGCGATTGATGAATTAAACTCAACCAAACTTTGAAGGTGAAGAGAGTAAGGGTACGAACCAGTGACCTGTCAGCCAGGAGCAATAAAATAATGGCTCGTAATCATTCAATTAACGACAATTAGTGACCACTCTATTGGCGAGGCGACGACGACCCTCATGCCACCACTATGGCGCGTATGGCGTAGTGACAACAAAGGTTAAGCAAGAATGATAATATTTAGGTGATAATTGTGGTGAAAGAATTTGACTTGGATTGTCGAATAATTCTTATTCACATTTATTAATTAAGATGTTCAACTGTTCGACTGCAACCAGTGGCACGGCAGAGAGAAATATGGTACAGATTTTTATCTTCCAGATTCTTTTAGAATTTTGATGAGAAATTGAAAACCCCCTTTTTAAAGTTCATATAAAAAATTGTAGTTTACGAACATTTAATATAAACATATAATATAATATAACTACTACGATCATTGTTATTGTTTTAAACTGTAACTTTTATGATAGTTACAGTTTTATAATAGTTATGAGTTTTGAAGAATTGTAGTTTACGAACATTTAATATAAACATATAATATAATATAACTACTGTACTACGATCATTGTTATTGTTTTAAACTGTAACTTTTATTTTTCCTTGTTTAAAACTTATGGATCGTGTTTTGGGATTTCTAAAACTCAATAACTTAGAAAATAATGAAGGAATTAATACAAATATCTTTATCAGTGACGGTTGCTTCGCCAGCCCAAACTGGCCTCGTGATGATGATGACTGTCAGATCATTAGCAATTATAGTTTTGGTAAGCTACTATAAAATTGACCATTGTCATTTTTGAATACTGTAAACCCACTGAAAGGAATGTTTGTAATACAAAAACTCATTTGGACAGTCTACATTATAACTTCGTTTGAGAAAAATCAAAAATAATGTTGCATGCACGGCATCTGCCATTTCTTGCCCAGTAATGCCTTACTGCCTTTGATAGCAAAGAATAGATTGAAGGTTTAGCAGTAGAGTGATTTTTAGCCCATTTCTTGACCCTGAAATTTCCTGTGAAATTTCCACGTAGGTTCAATATTTTGTAACTACTAGTTACAAAATATTGAATTTTGTAACTAGGTTACACAGCTGTTAAAATTACAAATCATGTCACTCAATATTGAAAAAATAGCGTTATCGATAACAGTTTCATTAGATATTCATATCTATTAATGCTTTAATTTATTGCCTAATTCACTGTTTTTTTGTATTAAAATTAACGAAATAGAAACCCTAAAGAAACATTTTATACCATCGATCCTATATTTATGTGCAATATGAACCTTTGTGAAGAAGAAAATTGAGTTCAAAAATTGATTGGAGATATGTGTGTTTAGGGAAGAATTGTTCAAAATGCCATACCGTAAATCAGCAGAGCATCTTTTCACCCACTCAAATGTGCAGTTGACCCCGCTCGGCGGGTTGTCTCACCACGGCACGCGACAGCTGATCGTGACGTCACACGTAATCACGCACTTCCTTATCACACGCCTTCCCGCCACAAAGCCCGGTTCTTCCCGCCAGTAAAATTCGGAACATCGAAACTCGATTAAGTTCGACACGAACGCCTTTAAAATTTACGATTCTTTTTATAATTCAATTTCAAATTTCATGACGAACGAGAAAATTTATTTGAAGGCCGATCGTAACAGTCAGCGACACGCGAGATTTATACGGGTGTAAAAACCTAATCAAAACTCGGCTTGGAAACACAAATAACACAATTTGCCCTATCGCGATAAAGTCATTACCGACTCGGTCGATAATCGATTATTTATAAGTCGGGAGATAGTCTCCATCGACCGTTACAGACTGAAATACAGTCACATTAACAGGCAGGAATGCGATCGCAAAAAGAAAGAACAACGAATGTAAGTAATATGTAAAGTAAACAAGCGAGAAAACCGGTCGCGCGGAAGAATCTGCCTGCGATGTCTTCATTATGCAGTATAGAACGGCAGAGCGCGGCGTTTGGCAGTAGGAGAGGCGTGGAAACGCTGGAAAAGCGGGTACACAGGCAGCTGCAGCATACGAGCTGGAACATCACTTAGCCTTCACTTAACAGTTATGTGACAACTCGGCAAGGCGTGTGGTGGGTGGAAGGACGTGGAAACGCTGGAAAAGCGGGTACACAGGCAGCTGCAGCATACGAGCTGGAACATCACTTAGCCTTCACTTAACAGTTATGTGACAACTCGGCAAGGCGTGTGGTGGGTGGAAGGACGTGGAAACGCTGGAAAAGCGGGTACACAGGCAGCTGCAGCATACGAGCTGGAACTTCTTATGCTTTTACTATGGTATAGAACAGCTCGGCTTGGGACATAGCGGTAGGTTGGACGAGGAAACGCTGGAGAAGCGGGCTGGATTATATGGTATAGAATGACAGGTGCAAGATACTAGCTGGAACATCTTATGATTTAACTATGGTATAGAACAGCTCGGCGTGGGATATAGCGGTAGGATGGGCGACGAAACACTGGAAAAGCGGATACTGCGTCCACTTAGAACAAATTTATTTTTTTTAGTAGAGCTAATGTAGTTAAAGCTGTAATTAAATATAATGTTAATGATGAGAAGGGCTTGGAACCAATATAAAAATGTTTTAAAAATTTCAAGTTTACCTTTAAATTTTAAATTGATTGTATAATCAATTCATAAGTATAACCCAATTACCAATGCAACAACACGAGTTATTTCATGTGTAGATGTAGCACAAGCGAGTCGCAGAAACGACAAGACGGATGCCAACCTTGTATCGACATTTACTCTGCGTTTACTGGCCGTAAGTCATAGAAATACGTTATTGTTCAGACCCCGGACAACCCCTCATCGCAATTATCCCCCAATCAACCTTTGTAAGGGTCGCCCGTTATTTACAGCCGTATAAATATGTGACAGTGAACATTGCGTTCCTTTATTTGTTCAGAAGCGTGTCGTAAATAAGGTTTTCTCATGACCGGGTGTTTCATAACTCAACGCGGTGCCTCGGTGCCTCGGAGCCATCGTCAGGCTGAAAAGCTGGCGAGGCCACCGTCACCGGCCACCGGTCAGTGCGGCTAATATTGTACGAGCGAATATTCCGAGGACTGCTGGACGACCCGGACCCGGACCAGCTTGAGGAAGCCAATATCCACCTTGTAGCCTACGTCCACCCGAAACACCTTTCACTGGTAGTTAGGTAGTGAAACTGTAAGTTAATACAGTCAAACCTCGTAATTTGAAAGATAATATTTAAGAAGCCTCTACAATTAGTAAATTTTGTCTGTGGCCTTGAGAAAACCTCTAATATTTAAAAAGAAAAATCGATGATTTGAAGTATTTTCGACGCATAACTTTGCCCCAAATCCGACTTTGTTTGTACTTGAGCCTCTAGAATTCTAGTTATGACCCTTTAATTCAATATTCTACATCTATAATTCGAAGTAAACCTCTACAATTTAAAGTAGGTTCCAAAAAGCCTGTGAAATTCGAAGTAATTTTAGTGAAACAAAGGAACTAGTAAGAACTTAGAAACGTGAATTAATACATTTCCGCAATTCCTCCAGGTTCAGATCATCATTGGCACTGTTTTCCTTGCTTCGTTACAGAAATCTATGTAAATAAAATTAGAGTTTTGTCTGTACATTGCTCAGAGTTATTCATTTTTTAGTTATTTTTACTTTTCGTGCGTTAGAGAAGCCGAAACCGGTCTTATCTCAATTTTTGTCTGTTTGTCTGTGACGCTCCAGGAGACATTTTACGCCGTCTTCTCCGAAAAAACGGGAGAAATAATTACAATGAAACTTATTTCATGTATGCTCTACATTCCAGAAAAGGTTTATAAATGCTTGAAATTGCCCGCCGCCCCTTGAAAATTAAATAACAAGCATTTAAAACCCCACTTTTACGCGATATTACTCGCATTTTGATCCAGTATTTAGAATAACCTACTGGTAATAATCAGCTGTCTTTATAGTTTAAAGATTTAATATAAATAAAAATAAACAGCTGTCTAATCTATATTAGTTAGTTTATATTGGTCATTGATTTTAAACCTATTTCGAAATCATACTATATTAAAAAGTTATTTTAACATATAACTAATTATAATAGTTGTATAAATGTTCTAATTTATTTAATTGTAAAGTAATGCTAAATAATAAAGCTGGGTATTGATTTTTTTCTTTGTATTGTTTTGTTTAGGATTTCACATTTTGGTATGATAATATTTATTCATTAAACTGAATCCTACAACCCGTACAAAGGACGGGCTTACTGCTAGTAATAATATAAATATCACTGGTTACAGTAGTTATCGTATTGTTGTTCGATTTTTGCTGTGCTGTCGTATTTTTATTTTACTCTCTAGTGGCGTTGTTTGAGAATTAGTTCAAAGAAGTACAAATATAATTCGAATTAAAGGATCGCTAATTTACAATTATATTAACCCAATACAGAAATGAATGTATCAATGAGCCTTTTATTTGTCATTAAATCTGTTCAGTTTTAATTTATTTTTACTTATAGACTAATTGCATTATATTTTGATAGAATCCAAGTGAAGCTTTCAAACTAATTAAAATATGACTTAATCGGATGTAAAAACAAAAGAAGAAAGTAGAAGAAGAAATAAAATAAATAAATCAACAGAATAATATATCAAAAACAATGTTCTCTTGTGGACTCTTACAGAATACAAATAAACTCTTTCTCTCTTAAATGTTTAATGCTCTTAGACGAGGGCAAGCATTTAAAGTTAGGAAACACGTTAAAATATCTAATATGTTTAAAATAATTAAGTGATATCGCTGAATCCGACACGGAACACTGTACGTGTACGTGCACGTGGACGACGAACAAATGCCCCATAAGTTAGCGTGCCCAGTTGTCCGAATAGCGCGAGACAGACAATGTCGCCCCCCTCCATTCCCTCTTTCTCTCTTTAATATGCACTGAGCCTGGCATTCAAGCCATCTTGAATCCTTTCCAATATTTCACTGCAATATTATTTCAATGTATTCAAAGATTTGACCTAAAATTAATAATTAGTCTCTGGCTAGACGTTATAATTTGATGTAATCCTTTAATGTACATATGCAATAAATGCGCTGGTTTCTATGCGCGATTTGGTCTGGTATGATATATATCAGAGAATTTACTTAGCATTTGGGCAGGATATAATTTTTAGATCAGGATATTATGGAAATATACCCCCGTCACAGCAGACTTGCGTACACAGTGAATTTCCATAATAATAATATCGATAAATATAATACTATCGATAAATATTACACTTATTTGCCTACTCTCCATAATATTAACATGAAAAATAGCTAAAACTATTGTATAGTTTTTTCAAATAAAGTATAAAAAAGTTTTAAGGTAATAATTTTTTAGCTTAAATTTTGATTAATCAAAAAAATAAAGTGAACTCTACTACTGTACCCAATAACCATGAAAAATTCAGGGATTTTGGACGGATAGCTTAAAATATAAATGTACTTAAAATCTAATTATCTTTGCTGAAACAAAGTGTTTTGTTCCATGTAAGTAAAAGTACTTAAGTGTTCCCCATGTTATTCTTATAGTGGAAAAGCAAATTGACATAAATTGCTTATTAAGCTATAGTGGGATAAAACTTAGTTCACTGCTTCATATAATTAATGTATACTACTATTTGGTTTTTCGTAGCAGCAAACCTACTTACTCTTTCCCCATTTTATTCTTACGCAGAATAAGTCGATTGATATAACTTCCATATTTAACCTATGATTAAGCTTAGTTTAAATCGTCACAATTATTTCCTTTGTCAATGAAAATTCGCTTAGCTCCTGTGGGGGTACTTCGGGTAGACATGAACCGTAGTGGAGTGAGTCACATTGGCTATCCAGAGGTGACAGGTGTCGCCAACCACTGATTTCTATCCAGCAACCTTTGATTTATTTTCTGGACCAGCTCGTCATCTCTGTGCTACCGTGTCGGTAAATTATTAATTATTAATTTGTTTACATTCATCACCAATGTCCACTTTCTCCATGGTCTTTAATCAAGATTTCCCTCATAAGTTACGAGTTTTCTGTATGATATCGGCGTAGCAACTTCTTTTTGAGAGTAACAAACATTGTATTCAGTATTTAGCACTTACTGGCAAGAAAGTCAATAAAAAAACATCAGAAGATCTTCTACTTAATAAGTTATAATACATAGACGATCATTTGTCGTTTACAGTTGCAATAACAAGATGGAAGCAGCTCTTTGATCTGCAAAATCGTAGACTTTTACAGTCGTAAGTTCAATGTTTTATGCAGCCCGACGAATAATATAGCCTAGTAACATAATATAATGATATAATATATATATATATATAATATAGTTAATACATGGAGCGAACATTCTTTCCGTTACTCTAAGTGCTCATATAACAACTGAGCCACTTTGACCTCGTACGAAAAGCACCACTTAACCCCTTCTAATGAAATATACTTCTACATTACCTTTCAATCAAGTGCCAATCGTTTACAATGACTTCATTATACTTATAGAATTGCAATAGGTAATATTTTTAATCCGCCTTTATTGATACTAGATCTCAAAGTCACTAAATCAGTTATTAACTTTTTTATCCAGGTTGAAGATTCCAGATCAACTGACATCACACCTTAAGTTAAAAAATTATTTTTTTAAAGCTAGTATTAAATAACTTCGTCACAGGTATTTTTGAGCTGAGAATTTTTGTTCTTTTTATTTACTTAATTAAAATTTCAGGTAAATTTTTAATCATAGTACTGTAATAAGTAAAAAGTAAGTATCTTTATTACGTGATTGCAACACTATATTTACGCAACTGATCTCAGTTTTTATTTCTGTCGATTCTTTCAATTGCTAGCTTATGTTTTGTCATAATAACAAGAGCATTAGTTCTTCTCTAAAACATCAGAAATTAGACCTTAACATTAATATTATCACATCCTCGTCTCCCACCGTTAGCCCTGCATGGTTATTCTTTGGCTATCTAATACTATCACAAACCCATATTAATATACGGCTTTGGGATGATGTTAAAAAGTCATCAAAACATACAAAAGACAGTTCAATTCAACTAAAGTGTTTGTTTGTACTGAAAAATCCCTCTGAGCTTTTAGTAATACTTTAACATTCCACTGGGGGAAAAATCATAGATTTTATAAGTTTCACAATAAACCATCACTGATACATTCAACAGTAAACACCGTAATAGGTACACGAAGCTTTCTTCACACATTGAGTGGAATAACCGTGATAGTGTGTGGTAGAAAGAAAGGTCCGTAAAATCAAAAGGTGTGGAAATCGTGGCGAGATGGGGAAGTAATCAGTGTTATTTAGAGGCGAATGTGTCATGATAACACGTCGATGGCACAGCTGGCTCGACGACTAGAGGCTAATGGGGTGGCTCTAGCTGCGAACACAGCGCAATCTATGTGAATCGTGGTGAAACTTCCTTCGAGGAATATAAACTTTACTATCGAATTGTATCCATTTTTGTATCCATCGGATTCCAAAACGTCATGATTTTGGCATTGATACAGGAAAAAATTTTTAAGACTTCGTTCACACCTCACACATAAAATTTAAGCGTACTCATAGTTTTGGGTATGATGGTGATCACAATCAGAGTGTTAATCATGGTACTTTAACATTCCAAACTATTATCTGACCGAGACTAGTATTACATAATCTAATGTAATAGATTTTGCTATAGGAGCAGCGGGATGCAATATATAGCATCTGAAGCTCGCTCAGTTAGGCTCAAACGCGCTCGATTCACGTCATAAAGTCATAGTTTGATACATCATCAGGTCCTGCTAGTGCTAGGACCATCAGAAGGCAGTATAGCACCTGCAGCTTACTCAGGTCACACAGGGCCAGGCCGGGTCCAATTGCAGTTCATTAGGCTCAGGACGCGCTTGATTCACGTCATAACGTCATAGCTTGATACATCATCAGGTCCTGCTAGTGCCAGGACCATCAGAAGGCAGTATAGCACCTGCAGCTTACTCAGGTCACACAGGGCCAGGCCGGGTCCAATTGCAGTTCATTAGGCTCAGGACGCGCTTGATTCACGGCCTAGTTTGATGCCGCATTGTATGCAAAGCGGGGCCATCTTTCCTCCTCCCACCTATATATTATTTCATACTCGCCAATATAAGAATTATAATGCGATAGCTGTAAGCCAGAGGAACTAGACCGTTTAGCGGGCACAATAGGTTACCATTACAAGTCTTGATATATTGCGTATTGTGGCCATTTTTGATCGCCTCGAGCGACCTGAAGAATGGCACTCATTTGCTCGATTGAAACTTGAGTTAAATTGCTGTTAGTGGTTTAATAGGATTAGCCACTTGGACCGACAGCCCGCATAGAGGGATTGGGTGATGCGATGGAATTTCTTACATCACCTTTGTTATAACTTACTTTAAAGATCATTTAAGTTGGATTATGCTAATCCTTAACAATCTTTCAAGATTAGTACAAAAGAGACCAAAATAATAATTCAATTTTTCCCAAAAAAACTTACGATTTTATTTCACATAGTAAAATATTTTAAATTTAAATCTTAAAATTTCAGACATAGGCGCGATGGTTGTTAGTCACTTAAAACGAAAATCACCGATGCCATTCTCGTGAAGGCGATTCAGTTTTACATGTGTAGTTTAAGAAAAATGATACCGTTTGAGTATAACAATAATAAACGTAGTTTCCTTCTTGTTGTAATCTTACAGAGAATAGTGACTGAACTATCGGCTGTCTGACATCAATTAGTTTGACCTAGTTGCAGCTGATAGGGTTTAATTGTTCTTTTATTGACACACCGAGGTACAAGTCAGCACTCGAAAACCACAAGCAGCGCCTGTACTCGTATTGGTTAACGATTACGGAACAAACTATAAGTTTAATCTCAACAATCACATCTTTGAATGGCACTATACGACATTTAACTCTCTATATGAATTAAATTAAATTAGTTTTGTCTGCGAATTGTTTGGAATTATGATGCGTTTGGTTTTTTGTACGTTCTATGTCCTAGAGAAGCTGAATGGGACTAATCTCAATTTTTGTCTATCTGTCTGTTTTTCATACAGATTCTTTGTAAAAACGAGAGCCCCCATAATGGTGAAAATTATTTTTACTATTCTATACCTTTTGAAAATCGAGTATAACCAGATCATAACTGGCCCACGCCTTATAAAGAAATAAGCCCTCAAAAACCCAATATTGAACGATATTAGCAACATTTTCTACGTTTTACTGAACCTGTGATCTTTAAAAGTGATTTACAGAAAGAAGTAACTAGCATTCAACTTTAAATCAACATTAGTTTTTTTGCAATTGTAATTAAATCTATTCCAAAATTAATTTTATTATTTTGAAATGTTATATTAATGTAATTAACATTGTTATCTCAATGTAATGTAAACCAATTTAACTAATGAAACAATGCGTCTAACTTAATGTAATTTATTTATTAATAAATAATTGAGCTATGAATTTGTTGTTTCTTTCTATTTATTTGTTTATAGTTTCAGGTTAATACTATTTTTATCACATATTTGGCATGATATTTTTGTAATATTTAGCTTGCTTCACAACACTGTATCATATAACCCGTTCAAAAGACGGGCTTACTTCTAGTGTAGTAAAAATTTAACAGAACAAAATTTGTTTATTTGATATGTCATTAAATTTTTCATTTAAATAGCATTAGAAAGTATCTTTACATACAACTGTAAATCGTTTTTACTTCTGCTGACAATAATTTATCAGTTAAGAACATTGATCAATCAATCTGACCAAATTACTAATTTAGCGTGATCAAATAAACAAACTCAGCTGAATCAAGAATCAAAATTGTCACAACATTTAAAGTAGTATGCTAGGCTAAAACGCTAAAACGATTGCCTCCAACACCACACGGCTTCCCTAGAATCCCTAGAATGAAGGGACATTGGATATGGACGTCCAGCCAATTAATTGTCCTCTCAGAACCTAGCCCCCAAGATCTTTCGAGTGGATTTTCACACTCAAGTAGACAAGCCTCATCCACACTTCCCTTTGCCTATGTACATAGCTAGACAAAGGTAAAGAGAGACTCGTACTCGTCATGTAAGACGGCTGACCGGTAACCTCTACGTCACGACTTAGAGGTTCACATCAATGTCCTACGTTGTACTCTGATGTACCTGATGTTATTCAGGTTGTATACACAATTAAGGCCGGTGGATTAAGGAGTCTAAGGGCTGGACAGTAATATTGATGGGAACGAAGGCGGGGCGCTAACTTAGCATACAATGGGACATCAGCATCTACCTGTGGACTGAGGCCTCGGAAATGGCCTGAGGCCGACCTGCCCGTCCTCATCAAGGCCAATAGACTGACACCGGGTCACTCGAACCTCTGCACTGGACGAGGACGAGGATCTCTTAAACCACCCAAATATTAGTCAGAGTAACGGCCTGTTTAAAAGTAGAAATAGTTTCTTGTCAGTCGAAATGTCACATTTTGTTTATTGTCTCTGCAAAATGTTTTGATTTTTTTTACTATGAAAACTTCCAGGCAAACTTGAATGCACCTTAGCTTTTAGAGGACGTAGGGTCTAGTAAACTCTCTTCATATAAGCTGGATGCAATTATTTCGACTAATCTTTAACATTTTTTTAATAATCTTAGAAATAAAATATACAGATTTTTTAAAATTTTTATACTGAACATCTATATACATAGGCCTAGTTGTATTACATCTTTTCATAATCGTACTTCATGTTTTGACCAGACTTTGGGAGAGATAAAAGAATGAAACTAACGTGGTCCATGTAGAGGGATCTTTGCGGGGTAAAACTTTAAAAATAATCCCAGATTTTTCTATCTATCGTTTAAACGACTATGACGTTTATCAATAATTGTCTTTTCCTTAATACCGATCGTTATTATTTTTGGTCAAATGTATTGCGAATATGAAATCCTAATAATATATACGTATACGTATACACACGTACGTCATCGAAACGATAATTTGGGGGGGTTCGTACAAAAAAAAATGGGTTTTGTGCGTTTTTCATACGTAATTTAAAAATGTATCTCTCACCATTAGAATTAGCTTCAAAACTACACAACTTAATTCCTTAAAGTTTTTCTCTATCTCCAACGGTTACCGAGACATAAAAAGTTTAATTACAGTACCTTGTATTTTTGTGGATCCAATGTTAATCTTATGGAGGATAATGAAAAACTAATATTTCACTTATCAATGTATATTTTTGGATGAAACTTATTTAGCTTCATGTGTTTGAGATTCATCCATTTATGCATATAAGATTTTATGCATTTATGCATGAGAGATTAAAAATTAGTTAAGAGATAAAATCATAGTTTAAATGTTTATCATGGCAGCTAACCTGCATACTCTTTTCCCATGTTATAAAGAAGAGGTAAACTCTTTTACAGACAGATTTTGATGAGACTTGGTCAATATAAAATGTGTCAAATAAAAAACGAAAATAATAATTATTAAAATAAATAATTAACTAAATAAATAAATAAAAATATTGTTTATGCCAGAAACGCCTACTTTCAGTGTTCCTCACAGCATCAAACCTGCATACTCGTTCCTATGTCAATTTTATTAAGAATAGGCAAATAACTCTCATATTTATCTACAGATATTGGATCAAACTTGTCATATATTATTATCATATTACTGATTTAGAAATTTGCTCACACAGGGGGTATTTGTGATTTTTTATCATAATTTAATGGATCCGTTGCAATATTTTACCCTATTCCTGATAATGTATCATGTAAAATAATTTACAATATTTCTTCCAAAACATTTAAAAATCATAGATATTTCGTTACCTAATTTACATGTCATTTTTAAAATAATTTTAGCCACTTTAACCATGGAGTGGTAGCTAAATGTAAATGAGTCTTGTAAGCTTTTGGAAAATATTAAATTATATTCTGTGAAATATAAAATTTCTGTAAAGAGGCTATAAACTGTCTTTATCGTGATAGAAGGAATCATACAAAAATCAGAATAGACTACTTATGTAAAAGGTCCTCTTGTGTTGCCGGTAAGTGTTGTGAGTTTTACTGTAGTTAACATATCGATTTTGCACGTACAAGGGTGATGAAGCAGAATCCTCAATATTCTGTGTAGACAAGATATACAATGCATTTCTGGCCATTCAGATTGTTTATTAGAGTTAGGCCCTATAATGGACGAGACCGCCTGTGTTTGTTATAGCGCCAACATCAAAGGCCTGTGGACCTGTTGCTATAGTGGACATATCAGCTAGCTATAGTAACACTAACACACCTCAAATGGGTAACGAGCACAGACCAGTAGCCTTCGTCCGCAACACCCCATTGTTCCTTACTTTCTATGCTCTTATATGGTATCACTTACTTATATAACTTTAACAATTAATTGAGATTATTCAATCCTATAGAATCTTTCGTTATAAAATCAGAAAAGGTAAAGTCCCTGAGGCCGTATTTTTCCAAAATCCTAATCTAAGATTTATTAATCGGAGGACTTCATGTACGAGATATAACAATAGTGCGATAGTATTTTTCTCGTTAATGCTCCTTGTTTAGCCACCAATAAAAATAATCCTAAGTATATTTCATTTATTTTCTCCACCTTCTTGATTTCTATAGGTGAGCAACGATCTATTTTCAGAGAGGAAACATATCGCACGATTGTCAAATCGCGCGATTGCATCGATCCCTATTAATCTTAGATTAGAACTGACTGTTGATTGAATCCACCGTTAAGGAAATACGATTTCACCAACGAAAACTAAAGCTATATTCTTAATCGAGAAATTAAAGTCAATCCAGATGGTTGTGAACCACAGAACATAACCCAAAAATAGTATCCGTTTCCGGTGTTTCCATATCTTTGTTATAGTAAATTCCAATTAGGTACAAATAATTATTTCTATCCTATAATAATATTCATAATATTATTATATAATTTTAAGCTTAGTTATGTTACATTAATTCTTGCGGAGGAGATGAAGTCAGAGTTTTTTCAGTTAGCAAATAAAATTTCTTCACGCCGGCGACAAAGTTATTGAACGATCTCTTTGGTTGGTTTGGCCCCTTAGACCAACAGTGCTTCACTTTGCCGCCTGAGCAGTGAGCTACCCGGCCTAGCGTCAAGTGTAGGAATAAACTTAAGTGTAGATTATAATGTAAACAGATTTTAAGGAGAAAATTATGTTTTAGTTTAATGATGCCTCTTTTATTAATTTTCTGCTGGAGCATCAAACTCAAGAATTTAATTGTTTTTAACTATAGAAAAAATAAGTTTTCTGTTTATAAAATATTATTTTATAAAATGTTATTAGCTTATACTTGTCTGTTGGGAACTCAAGTCCATCTTCAATAGTTCCCAAAACTGATAGACCAGTGTGTTTTGGTAATCTATATCCAGTAATCACATCAATATCGTCAAAATTATTGAAATCGTCAACTCTTTCTCTAATCCATCTAGGTCGACATTTCATCACTATCACTTTCAAATGCTAATCCGTACGCCCTTCTTCTACAATTTGTCCTTTCCATAATAACATGAAATTTAATATAATCTCTATATATAAACTTGAATGTGTGTATGTATGTGTATGTCCTTTAACCGATGCCAAACTACTCATCCGATCGTCATGAAATTTTAGGAAGCTGCTCTATATGTGTCCGGGAAGGTTTTAGTGAAAAAATATTTCCAAAAACCCCATAAGCTTCCATTTTATGGCGTTTTAAATTTCTAATGTTAACCTTATGCAGAGTAAGTTTGTTTACAATTTTTCTACAATGAAAACATTTGATTTCTTAGCTACACCTGATTGGGTTACTTTCCATTAGCAATATGCTTTACTATCCAATGCCATCTGAATCATTCATTAATGTAAAACTATGAAGTAATTATGTTCTGTACAAAATGAATAGCTTTATTCACCACGTTAATTGTTTACGGTTTTGGGGGATTATGTATTTATATTTTTATTTTTTGTCTGATTAAAAGCCACATGATTATTTGTTGGCCAAATAAAAAATAATTACAATGTTTTTTTATATATTACTTTTATTATAATAATCATCTGTTGAATATCTTTCCTATAAAAGCAGTACCACAGTTAGGTTAGGTTTGGGTTTGGATTGGATTTGAAAATTGCGAATTAATCCAGATTTATTTGTTTTATGGGAATGTTATTAATATGTCTTATTGTTTTAGTATTGTTATTAACTATGCCGCCACCCAGAATATATAACCTTTCACAATGAAGCCGTAATGGTATTCGACTTCAGAATATGGCCAATCTTAAAGTTAACATGTATTTACTGTCAGGCGTTACGAAGTTCGCCGGGTCAGCTAGTATTATATAAAAATCTCTATGTAGGAAAATGTATGTATGTATGAATGTATGTCTTTTATGCGTTGCCAAACTAATCATCCGATCGCCATTAAATTCTAGGAAGTTGCTCTACATGTGTCCGGGAAGGTTTTAGCAAAAAGATTTTTCAAAAACTCCATAAATTTCCATTTTATGGCGTTTTAAATGTCTAATGTTAACCTTATGGGGAGTAGGTTTGTTTACAAATCTTCTACAATCAAAACATTTGATTTCTTAAGCTACAGCTGTTTGGTTTACTTTCCATTAGCAATCCAATGTCATCTGAATTATTCATTAATGTAAATCTATGAAGCAAATATAAACGGTAAAAAATTAACAGCTTTAATCACCACGTTAATAGTTCACGACTTTTGGGGATTATGTATTAATATTTTCCATTTTCTATCTGATTAAAAGTCACGTGATTATATGTTGGCCAAATAAAAAAATAATTACAATGTCTATACATATAACGTTTATAATAATAATAAGCTGTATTATAATACAAGCCGTATTACAGTTAGGTTCTATTTGGGTTTAGATTGGATTAGAAAATTGTGAATCAATCCACTCAGATTTATTTGTTTTGTGATAATGTTATTAATATGTCTTATCGTTTAAGTATCGTTATTAACTACCCCGCGGCTCAGAATATCTAATCTTTCACAACGAATCTGTAATTCTATTTGACTTCAGAACATGGCCAATCTTAAAGTTAAAACGTATTCACTGTTAGGCGTTACGAAGTTCGCCGGTTCAGCTAGTAGAAATATAATATAAACAAAATATTAAATTTTGATCTAATAAAATAATATACAATTTAAAATACTAAAGCCCCAAATCAATAATTTGTATTAACGTACGACAGACGACTTCCGACTTAACGGGAAATAAAATGCTGCCAAATATTCTTTTTCTTACCATAATCTAAGATTAAGCTTCTAACCGGTCAAATTTTGGCAGTTGGTATTTAACGGCAGATTCTACTCTAACGGCGAGTGTTGAAATCCGAGTTCGTCAGTCAAGTGGTAACTGCAGTTAGAGATTAGTTGTCTCGGATTTCGTTTTTGGTCAAATCAGGCCTTATTGTTTACAATTTGTCATGAGCTCTTGTTTATAACCTTTGAGCTTAACTAAACGACCGATACCGACATTTTATTAGCTGATCCCAACTTTCATCACGTGACCCCTGATTATCAATAATGACCCTTAATGTATGATATTATGCGGGTAAAGTGGGGCGTGATTCCCTTGTATCGTTCGCCTGCCGCTTTACCCCAAGGGTATATCGATATATTACACTTCCTGTAATCTTTAAATAAATATTGGCATGTGTTATATTTTTACTTACTTTATCTGTAGTGATTTCAAGGAAAAGTTAAATGGTTAAGTCAGAGCGATTGGACGACTGTTTTCGGGCTAACCTTTTTTAGCGATTTTCTTTAGCGAATCCTATAGGAAATAAAGCTATTACTATGGTCGTCATGACAAGACCTAGACCCTGGACTAATTTCTTTCGTTTTGAGGTCTTCAGATGCCAAGAACACCGGTCGTTCGAGACTCTTCATATATACAATGATACTTCCTACATAATATGCAAATGTGTGTGTCCGTAAACACGTAAAAACTTGAATCTCAATTAAATTTGGTTCACACTTTTAAATGTGCAAATGATCCAGCCAATCTGAAAATTCGACCTAGGTAAAAATAAATACCTTCACTCATACTTGACTCATGCCCAACCCACAACTTGAAGCTGTAAAATTTCAATATCGCATTATAGACAAATTGATCGATTGCTAGTACGTTTCTTGGTACCGTCCTGTATTTTATCGAGTTCGATCTCCAGCCAAATCGGTGATAGCCAAACACTGCTATCAGTTAAAAGCAATTTAGTATTTTGAATCTTTGTTCTATGCCAACCGGTTACTACAGTCGGATATCTTACATAAAAAACTTTCTCAGGCCATATGTTTAATCAAATGAAATAATGAAAACGTCACTATGATATTTTAGGACTTAAAGCACAAAAATATTATTTTGTTAAAAAAATTAAGATTATCTTTAAATAGTAATCCTATTTGCATATAGTAATATGGGAAAGTAATATATTTTTAATTAGTGTTTCAAACGAAAGATATTTAAAATACACACATTCAGCTCTATCTATATTGTTAGGAACTTCAAGCTTTGAGTCTTTATAAAATACTGCGGCAAATTCTTGCTGTATATGACATTTGCAGTACGTACATCTTGTGATAGTTATTTCAAAGCGAGTGGAGTGGTGTGATCCTTGGAGGGCCGCACGGACACCCGGGCGCGCCACGCCGTTTGTACTGGGCCCCAGCCATCCCTAACCGGTTTCGGCATATTGTCCGTAACGGCGTGTTAGCGTTTACGGACGTAAATCTTTGTCCCGTCTGAGACATCATTGTAACGATAAAGTCATTTTTCAGAAACTATGTGACGGAAATGTTTCTACATTTTAGTTTTTTTTTCACCGTTGTTTAGTTTTTTAAAATTATAAAAAAAACATCAAATAATGTTTTGATGACAGAAGTATTAATATATATGAATATTATCAATCTCGCATTATAAATCGTACTTGATATATAAATTTGTCAAAATCATGCCACGTAACTATTTATTTAGGTAAAGCACAAAAATATTATTTTGTTAAAAAAATTAAGATTATCTTTAAATAGTAATCCTATTTGCATATAGTAATATGGGAAAGTAATATATTTTTAAACTGTTTTGGTTTTGTTTCAAACGAAAGATATTTCACCAAATACACCCCATTACACATTACAGCTCTATTCATCTTGTTAGGAACTTCAAGCTTTGAGTCTTTATAAAATACTGCGGCAAATTCTTGCTGTATATGACATTTGCAGTACGTACATCTTGTGATAGTTATTTCAAAGCGAGTGGAGTGGTGTGATCCGGCGTGGAGGGCCGCGGCGGGCCACGGACCACGGGCGCGCCACGCCGTGCTGTACTGGGCCCCAGCCCATCCCTAACCGGTTTCGGCCTCATTGTCCGTAACGGCCGTGTTAGCGTTTACGGGACGTCCCCATAGTCTTGTCCCGTCTGAGACGCTGCATTGTAACGATAAAGGTCATTTGCGTGCGATGTTGAACTATGTTGACGGAAATGGCTTTAACATCTACAGTGGTGATGGAGTGTTTGGTTTTGCACCGTGATGATAATTATTAATAATGAAACACTTGTTTAGTTTTGAACAGATTTAAATAAAACATAAAACTCATTAAACACAAAGTAACATTAAACATGATATACACAGTATAGATTAATGTAATGATTAAGCTCAATATATATGTCCTACAATCTCGCATTTTAAAAAAACGTAAACTTGTGATCTTAATCCTGTCAGCCACGCTCCTGATACACAGTTGATAATATTATCATCACTAGCAGTGTGTGTTGTAAGGTATGAGCTGCCACTTGACCTTACTGAGGTCAATGTGGAGTCAACTGTGACCTTAGTACATTCGGCCACGCTCCTGATACACAGTTTACAATGCTATAGTCACTAGCAGTGTGTGTTGTAAGGTATGAGATGCCACTTGACCTTACTGAGGTCAATGTGGAGTCAACTGCATCAACTGTGACCTTAGTACATTCAACCACGCTCCTGATACACCGTTGATATTATTATCATCACTAGCAGTGTGTGTTGTAAGGTATGAGTTGCCACTTGACCTTACTGAGGTCAATGTGGAGTCAAACGCATCAAACGTGACCTCAGTCCAGTCAGCCACGCTCCTGATACACCGTTGACAATACTATAGTTACTGACAGTGTGTGTTGTAAGGTATGAGCTGCCACTTGACCACACTGAGGTCAATGTGGAGTCAACTGCATCAGCTGTGACCTCAGTCCAGTCAGCCACGCTCCTGATACACCGTTGACAATACTATAGTTACTGACAGTGAGTATTGTAAGGTATGAGCTTCCACTTGACCACACTGAGGTCAATGTGGAGTCAACTGCATCAGCTGTGACCTCAGTCTAGTCAGCCACGCTCCTGATACACCATTGAAAATACTATAGTTACTTGGCAGTGTGTGTTGTAAGGTATGAGCTGCCACTTGACCACACTGAGGTCAATGTGGAGTCAACTGCATCAGCTGTGACCTCAGTCTAGTCAGCCACGCTCCTGATACACCATTGAAAATACTATAGTTACTTGGCAGTGTGTGTTGTAAGGTATGAGCTGCCACTTGACCACACTGAGGTCAATGTGGAGTCAACTGCATCAACTGTGACCTCAGTCCAGTCAGCCACGCTCCTGATACACCGTTGACAATACTATAGTTACTGACAGTGTGTGTTGTAAGGTATGAGCTGCCACTTGACCACACTGAGGTCAATGTGGAGTCAACTGCATCAGCTGTGACCTCAGTCCAGTCAGCCACGCTCCTGATACACCGTTGACAATACTATAGTCACTAGCAGTGTGTGTTGTAAGGTATGAGCTGCCACTTGACCACACTGAGGTCAATGTGGAGTCAACTGCATCAACTGTGACCCTAGTCTCGTTAGCCACGCTCCTGATACACCGTTGATATTATACTTTGCAGTGTGTGTTGTAAGGTATGAGCTGCCACTTGACCACACTGAGGTCAATGTGGAGTCAACTGCATCAGCTGTGACCTCAGTCCAGTCAGCCACGCTCCTGATACACCGTTGACAATACTATAGTTGCTGACAGTGAGTATTGTAAGGTATGAGCTGCCACTTGACCACACTGAGGTCAATGTGGAGTCAACTGCATCAACTGTGACCTCAGTCTCGTTAGCCACGCTCCTGATACACCGGTGACAATAATATAGCTACTGACAGTGTGTGTTGTAAGGTATGAGCTGCCACTTGACCACACTGAGGTCAATGTGGAGTCAACTGCATCAGCTGTGACCTCAGTCCAGTCAGCCACGCTCCTGATACACCGTTGACAATACTATAGTTACTGACAGTGAGTATTGTAAGGTATGAGCTGCCACTTGACCACACTGAGGTCAATGTGGAGTCAACTGCATCAGCTGTGACCTCAGTCCAGTCAGCCACGCTCCTGATACACCGTTGACAATACTATAGTTACTTGGCAGTGTGTGTTGTAAGGTATGAGCTGCCACTTGACCACACTGAGGTCAATGTGGAGTCAACTGCATCAGCTGTGACCTCAGTCCAGTCAGCCACGCTCCTGATACACCGTTGACAATACTATAGTTACTGACAGTGAGTATTGTAAGGTATGAGCTGCCACTTGACCACACTGAGGTCAATGTGGAGTCAACTGCATCAGCTGTGACCTCAGTCCAGTCAGCCACGCTCCTGATACACTGTTGATAATACTATCGTCACTGTCAGTATATTAAATTTTTTCGTGAATGCTATCTTTGGTTTTTTACCCATGAATTAGGCGTTGAATATACCGGTAATAAGCCTTGAGTGTGTTGAGTATACCTTTGGATCCGAGTGGGAAGTTATACAATACTTGTCTTTTGTTTATTTGGATAACCACTAAAAATAATTAGATTTTTGCCTTAAAAGAGTAGTCTAATTCGATAAATATAGTTATGTGAATTTGCTAATTGGTTTGATATGTCTTCATGTAATTCTGTTTGCATGGTAACCTAGATTACTCACATAAGGAGATACATATTAATAAGGATCAATTATGTTTCAGGGAGAGGAGACTTGATTTAAAAGAAGTGATCAAATATCTTTGACTGCCTCTGAATCCTGATGCATAAGGTATTGTTCGACTTAAGAGTGTGTACACCTCTGCTTCGTAGTACCAATTGTTATAATTAAGGGATCTAGGTAACATCCTCTTAGTTATATCGATGTTCTTTTATCGTATATCGTATATTTCATGGTTCAATTTGATAATTTCAAAATACTTTGCATGTCAATCGCAAAAATCAATATTAGTACATCCGGAAAGAAGGAAATCTTGACGAATATAGATTTACTGCTCAATAATGTGCAATAATAGTCTGTTTTGTGTTATGTTTTACTCTCTTGAAATAATTATGTCCCCCTATTAAAAATAATATTATTTTTATTCTGTATTCACAACAAAATTTTGATTGGAAGTCTTGTAACGTGACATTTTGTTATTGCTGTCTGGTGAAGTAATTGTTTCGTCAAACCTTGGTTTTCTGGACATCTGTCCTGGGTGTTGTCCGGATTCCACAGCGCTCTCTAAACCGCGGTCCTTTATTGGCCACTCCAGATAGAGTTACAAAGGTCCATAAGCCAGTTTTGGTTCCCCGAGCACGTCCGCTATAACAGCTATCGCTAGGAAATAAAACAATCATTAGATGGGGGAACAAGTTCTGCCGCGCGTGCGCGATTTCTAGTTCAGGAGTCGTCGTTTCGTCCCCTCTCACCGGCCAGGTTTCCATTTCTAGTTCCGAAGTTATCGTTGTGTCTCCTCCTCTCTCCGGCCAGGTTTCCATTTCTAGTTTAGCCATCGTTTTGTCTCCACTCGATGGCCAGGTTTCTATTTATAGTTTATGTGTCGTTTTGTTCCCGTCTCACCAGATAGGTTTCCATTTCCAGTTAGGGAATCGTCATTGTGTGCTCTTTTGCACACAATGACGCGCAATACAAACATGTGTAGTTTGGAGGGCGTCATTTTTCCATAAGTAATGCAAACTTCTATTATTTTTTCCTAGCGAAATTGTCTATTCTCTAAGTAGTAATTTATATGTTATTAGTTTGATTGCGTAATAATATATCTATATTATTTTAATATTTTGTGTGTTTGTACTTTTAAATTTAAACTACATTTACGATAGTATATAGAAGTATTGTTTTCGTCCAAGTTTACGGATTTGAGTTGAGAGTGGACATAGAATCCTTCAAAGAATGATATGTTTTTATGTAAAACGTAATTGTTTATTTTCATTTTTTATAATTAGGGTCTGGTTTTCATGATTTGTTAGTGGATGTGCAATGTGTTTTTAGGCAATGTGCTTTACCAATATGGAAAAATTCAATGTGAATGCTTTTATTACTTATCATTATAACTAAAGTTTGATAAAATTTTATTGAGAGTGTACAAGAAAACTCTACTAAAAATGAGTAGAAAGTGAGGAAAGATGACCATCCTAGTTGGATGATAGACCCTAGACATAGTTGACATTGGAAAAGACTAAGTACCATTTTTGGATAAGAGCCACTTTACTACACAGTTATGCTTGGTGATTTTTCATTTCGGTAATTACTTGTAGAAGCACTTTTTATCTTCTAAATATTTCATTGCTAAAAAGTATGTCGGTAGCCAATAAATATGATACATATGAACACATTATATAAAAAGTGACAGGATGGTTATTGATTTTATATTTCGTTTAGAATCTATGAACCTTTGTAAACAGAATAAACTAGGCTATGTTGGTATATTCCATGAAGGTTATGAGACCTTCTGGCAGCTATGATACTTTAACTCACGAACCGGTTCACATTCTGAATCTGTGACTCTGAAAACTATTTCAACGTCTGTCTCATAATGTCTTCATTTTATATGGTTTTCTTTAAAAAGGGAAACTGTTGATAAAACAGAATAAGGTATGGTATGGTTTGGTATGTACATACAAATTATTCATAAATTAAAGCAGTACACTATAAAAATATTATGCAACACAAAAAGGTAAAATACAGTACAAATTAAAACATCAACGAGTAAGTATTACTTTAACATAGTAAAACAACTCTATTAATATTCAAAGTAAAAAACTTTT
Organism: Nephotettix cincticeps; assembly: GCA_023375725.1. Classification (NCBI taxonomy): domain Eukaryota; kingdom Metazoa; phylum Arthropoda; class Insecta; order Hemiptera; family Cicadellidae; genus Nephotettix; species Nephotettix cincticeps. The sequence continues at coordinate 54,253,032 of CM041791.1, forward strand.
CCACAATTATTACTAGTTACATGAATATCGTCCATGATCGTTTTATTGTAGTTGGGGATTCAATTAGAGCGTTGCACAGATCGCCGGGCGGGGCGGGGGCGTCGATACAAGGCATTAATAAGGCGAGAGATGCGCGAGATATATATCTGGACCGGTAGCGTGATGCGGCACGCAAATTGTCTGCCAAGATGTTGTAGATAGATGACTGAGCTGCGGGCACACCCTGCGTCTCCCGACATGCGCACTGCACCACTACAAACTGCACGCTGCGCATGCGCACTGTACCACTACAAACTGCACACTGCACATGCGCACTGCACCACTACAAACTGCACGCCGCGCATGCGCACTGAACCATTACAAATTGCGCGCTGCGCACGTACACTGCACCACTACAAACTAGAAAAATGCATAAAATACAACTAGTCAAATATCTGCTTGACAACAACGTACTTTCCCACAATCGATTTCGTTTCAGATCTGATAAAAATATAAATGATGATTTTCTTATCCTGCAAACGAGGCGCGTTTCCGCGTTTCTAGCATGCAGAGGATTCTTAAAATATTTGAAGAATGTGCTAAACCGAAGAACATGTGACGAGACAACGGCACTGATACCGGAAATGTACATTGAAGAATTTGGAAATCTCAAAGTCTTATTTGTAAAGATAGAGCAATTAGCATTTATAATAATTCATTTTTGTATACAATTTCAATATTCCTTTATAGAATTAAGAAAACATACTAGTTTAACCCTCCAACGGTTCACTATTTGACCCCTTGAGGTTCAACTCTTTTTGGCACTTTTGCAGGCTTTTACTAAAAAATTCACATAAAATAGTAAAAATATAGTAACTATGACATATTATACACCATTTTATGCTACATTGAATTATCTATAAGATAATAGTAATATGTTTTATTTTTATCTTGGTTTTGAAGGATGTATCCAATTGAAATTGATAAAAAATCTTTTTTCAAAAGATTTTCTCAAAGTTTGCTCCCCCACAAAACACAGCAAATAAATACCAGTCAAAAATTGAAGATAGCCAAGTTTTTCAAAATTTAAAAAGTAAAGTAAAAATATATAGTTTTATACACTTAAGTCACTGCTATCAATTTTAAAATTGTGAAATTGGCATCAGAACACCATACAAACGCGACGAGAACGTGTAACGCCACCATTGTAAACAAAGCGACATAACCGCGCAACAGAAGACCGATGTTTTAACTAACAAAGAACTCTGACGCATAGAGTAAGCAAAATGAAACATACCTCGGCGGAAAGCATATAATCTGTAGAAGACAACGATACTATATTCAATGTAGTTTTAACCAAAAATGTATTCACACCATTGCTTTTTGTAAAAGCTTACCTACCGTCGATTAATCGACGGTGAACCTTCGACGACTGGGCGGTGGCGTCGATTAATCGACGGTAAAACCGTTCGAGGGTTTAATGCTGTTAAATCAATAACTATAATAATTTATGCAAATGATTTTTATCTTTGAATAAAAATCTAAAGCTCTTATGAACGGATTAATCTTTATCTCCGAATCTTTAAATTCAGCATGAAATAATGAAGTGGCGGGAATTTGAGGTGACAGTAAAGTGCACGTCATGGAGTGGCACAGTCTGACCTGTGTAAACGACACCGTCGTGACGGTTCCCAGGGCTACCACCTGCGCCGCCACAGCCAGTGTTTGACCAGAATATTTATGCGGGAGGATGATTCAACAGATGCAAATGATGTGTGGATTGGCAGCCCTGCCTGAGCCTCCTCACGCGACCAGCTGACTGTTCGGGACATCAGCTGAACCGACTGGGCTCAGGGCTGTTTGACTGTTAGACTTTGTGTATCCTCGATCAGAGGATGTTCATTATTTTAGAAAGACTACAATATACACTTTACCTCAAGATAAAGATTAGAACTAATTTTGAGTACCAGTATTGATAGAAATCCAAACCAATTTACAATACCCTACACGTCCATGCAGAAACCTAGTGAGACAACCTCAATCCTTGCATTGCGCCAAATGAATTGTGGAATTTATTGAGCCATGATAAAATTTAGTGAAAAGTTTTAAATGTTAGATCAATAGAGGTAAATTATAAACTGTGATTCACTAAAGCTCCTTCGCAGAACTATAGACAAATTTGAACATGTTTTCTAAACCCATTTAACATTAGTCACTGACCTACTACATAGATTCAGTAATATTTATGAAATGGTTTTTGTTACTATACAGATGCATTATGATGGCTTACTTTAGGCTAAATATTAATTCATAACACCATAAAAATACGAATTTAAGACTGTATCAAAATGTTTTAACTGTCGAATAAAAAAACTTCAAAAGTCTAAGACTTTCTTACGATATATGTAAGATTTGTTTTAGTGGTAGTTAAAAATAGCTTTATTACGAAATGATAAAAGCTAAGTTTACTAACTGTATTCACTCTTTCACAATGAATGGACGTGTAACCTATTACTGTTCACACCATTGTGACATCATAGCGAAATGTCCTTATTCAATTTTCCAAAATTTAAGAATTCACGATTGTGCCTATTACTTTAAAAAGTTTAAGTCTTAAAAGTAATTTATTTTAACTAATTCTGTTTAAAACGCCTCTAGCTACAAAGACCTAAACATCATTACTTTAGTCTATAAAATATTTGTGGATATTAAGTTAATTTTCCTTATAAATAATGAATGCCTTATTGTGATATGTTCGGAATTGTATAAATTAATTTGAATTAATTGCCTCAAAAAGATTTCTCTTTAGTGAAATACAGTATGTAGAACGATTTCTCAGTTTTATAAGCCAATCAGGCAAGTGGTAAGAGAAAGCTAGAGTATTGTGTGCTGGATGTAGGTTGTAGTATGAGTCAGGTGGTAGTGGTGAGCCTGCCAGGACGGAGATGGTCCCTACAAGTGGTGAGAGAAAGCTAGAGTATTGTGTGCTGGATGTAGGTTGTAGTATGAGTCAGGTGGTAGTGGTAAGCCTGCCAGGTCGGAGATGGTCCCTACAAGTGGTGAGAGAAAGCTAGAGTATTGTGTGCTGGATGTAGGTTGTAGTATGAGTCAGGTGGTAGTGGTAAGCCTGCCAGGTCGGAGATGGTCCCTACAAGTGGTGAGAGAAAGCTAGAGTATTTGTGTGTGGATGTAGGTTGTAGTATGAGTCAGGTGGTAGTGGTAAGCCTGCCAGGTCGGAGATGGTCCCTACAAGTGGTGAGAGAAAGCTAGAGTATTGTGTGCTGGATGTAGGTTGTAGTATGAGTCAGGGTGATAGTGGTAAGCCTGCCAGGTCGGAGATGGTCCCTACAAGTGGTGAGAGAAAGCTAGAGTATTGTGTGCTGGATGTAGGTTGTAGTATGAGTCAGGTGGTAGTGGTAAGCCTGCCAGGTCGGAGATGGTCCCTACAAGTGGTGAGAGAAAGCTAGAGTATTGTGTGCTGGATGTAGGTTGTAGTATGAGTCAGGTGGTAGTGGTAAGCCTGCCAGGTCGGAGATGGTCCCTACAAGTGGTGAGAGAAAGCTAGAGTATTGTGTGCTGGATGTAGGTTGTAGTATGAGTCAGGTGGTAGTGGTAAGCCTGCCAGGTCGGAGATGGTCCCTACAAGTGGTGAGAGAAAGCTAGAGTATTGTGTGCTGGATGTAGGTTGTAGTATGAGTCAGGTGGTAGTGGTAAGCCTGCCAGGTCGGAGATGGTCCCTACAAGTGGTGAGAGAAAGCTAGAGTATTGTGTGCTGGATGTAGGTTGTAGTATGAGTCAGGTGGTAGTGGTAAGCCTGCCAGGTCGGAGATGGTCCCTACAAGTGGTGAGAGAAAGCTAGAGTATTGTGTGCTGGATGTAGGTTGTAGTATGAGTCAGGTGGTAGTGGTAAGCCTGCCAGGTCGGAGATGGTCCCTACAAGTGGTGAGAGAAAGCTAGAGTATTGTGTGCTGGATGTAGGTTGTAGTATGAGTCAGGTGGTAGTGGTAAGCCTGCCAGGTCGGAGATGGTCCCTACAAGTGGTGAGAGAAAGCTAGAGTATTGTGTGCTGGATGTAGGTTGTAGTATGAGTCAGGTGGTAGTGGTAAGCCTGCCAGGTCGGAGATGGTCCCTACAAGTGGTGAGAGAAAGCTAGAGTATTGTGTGCTGGATGTAGGTTGTAGTATGAGTCAGGTGGTAGTGGTAAGCCTGCCAGGTCGGAGATGGTCCCTACAAGTGGTGAGAGAAAGCTAGAGTATTGTGTGCTGGATGTAGGTTGTAGTATGAGTCAGGTGGTAGTGGTAAGCCTGCCAGGTCGGAGATGGTCCCTACAAGTGGTGAGAGAAAGCTAGAGTATTGTGTGCTGGATGTGGGTAGTAGTATGAGTCAGGTGGTAGTGGTAAGCCTGCCAGGTCGGAGATGGTCCCTACAAGTGGTGAGAGAAAGCTAGAGTATTGTGTGCTGGATGTAGGTTGTAGTATGAGTCAGGTGGTAGTGGTAAGCCTGCCAGGTCGGAGATGGTCCCTACAAGTGGTGAGAGAAAGCTAGAGTATTGTGTGCTGGATGTGGGTTTTAGTATGAGTCAGGTGGTAGTGGTAAGCCTGCCAGGTCGGAGATGGTCCCTACAAGAGGTGAGAGAAAGCTAGAGTATTGTGTGCTGGATGTGGGTTGTAGTATGAGTCAGGTGGTAGTGGTAAGCCTGCCAGGTCGGAGATGGTCCCTACAAGTGGTGAGAGAAAGCTAGAGTATTGTGTGGTGGATGTAGGTTGTAGTATGAGTCAGGTGGTAGTGGTAAGCCTGCCAGGTCGGAGATGGTCCCTACAAGTGGTGAGAGAAAGCTAGAGTATTGTGTGGTGGATGTAGGTTGTAGTATGAGTCAGGTGGTAGTGGTAAGCCTGCCAGGTCGGAGATGGTCCCTACAAGTGGTGAGAGAAAGCTAGAGTATTGTGTGCTGGATGTGGGTAGTAGTATGAGTCAGGTGGTAGTGGTAAGCCTGCCAGGTCGGAGATGGTCCCTACAAGTGGTGAGAGAAAGCTAGAGTATTGTGTGCTGGATGTGGGTAGTAGTATGAGTCAGGTGGTAGTGGTAAGCCTGCCAGGTCGGAGATGGTCCCTACAAGTGGTGAGAGAAAGCTAGAGTATTGTGTGGTGGATGTGGGTAGTAGTATGAGTCAGGTGGTAGTGGTAAGCCTGCCAGGTCGGAGATGGTCCCTACAAGTGGTGAGAGAAAGCTAGAGTATTGTTTAAGTTTATCTTATCAGGACTATCTTGCAGGTTATTAAGGTGAGTTTTTAAATTCGACTATATATTTACATGATTAGTTGACCTGTCAAATATAGCATAAAGTGAAAATATGTTTTAATTTATTAATCAGTTATAAATTTGAGTCAATAATTTTTAAGTATTTTTTCAGAAATCATTTTAATTCACCAGACTACTTAAATATAATATGATCTGTTTAAAAAGTAATCAAGCAACATATTGCTCGTAACCTAACGTAACTATGGTGCCGTCATCCTGTAATCCAGCTACTTCCACGAATTGTGGATAGTTGTGAGCGATGATCGGTGGGTGTTCTTTTTGTGGATTAACGTCCGTACTATTGAATACTACTTTAATCAGCAAAGATCATCCTTATAATTAGACCAATTCGTAATTCAGAGGCCGTATTTCGGATTCCACGTTAAACTGTAGGTCCCTTAGTTGTCATCGGCTGTTGGGCTATTAATTAACAGTCCTATCTAAGGAACATGTCAGCCCTAGCTAGTAACAAGACTACAAGATCACCACAATCATCTTACACTCAATCCTCATTCATACTTGGCTTAAAATAGCAACCTTGTAGTATGATCGCCATTTAAATAAACTAATCTAATCTAATCTACTTTATAACTGGCTAAAACTTAGAAAAATCAAATATCACATAGCCTGATAAAATTAGGTGCAAGTCATAAGAAAGTTAGTTTTTCTACTGAAATAAAATTATAGGACATTTATGAGAGAGAATATTCAAATAGAGTAGCTAATATGTTGTTCATAGCATACTCTTTATTTTTAACCAGTTGTTATGTATTGGTTCTTTTTGACTAGTCACTATGCATCGGTTTTTTAGACTGGACACTACATCAAGAAGATTACTTAATACTTCGGCTCTATAAAACCCATAAAACTCCATGCAAGCAGGTCAAACACATGTCTCTAGGTAGCATATTAGGCCTCATTAACTCACCTGATAATTGTCAGACTCTTATTTTAATTGCCTTAATTAACACACTAACCAACACAAATTACACCATCTCCGTGGTTGCTAACTGTCAATGATTATATGTGACTATGGTTTACGATATTTTAACTCTAGCATTAGTCAGATAATGGCTCTATTTTGGGGAACCGGTCACTATTCATACAATATTCGTAAACGTGAATGTTGTGTTACGTCATAGCCAATTTAAGATTGATTTAAAAACATTTTTTGAACCGATTCATTTATTATGTCAAATGTAAAAATGGCAAAGTTATTATTTGTTTCCTTCATAAATGTGAAGGATCATAAATGTGCAAGTTCAATGGCATCCAACAATTGATAATAAACTAAAATGGGGAACCGGGATTTGAATCGAAGACTTCTTAACACTGACGTCAGAGATACTATAAACACTATACAGGCAAGACAACAAAGTAAAATCAAATCATTTTTTTAAAGTATTATAATATAGAATAATTTAACAATGTCTGACAATAGAAAAATGAAAGACGTGCATACCACAAATGTTCCGAACGAGAAGCGAGTTCTTATTAAAGTACATACCAAATTATTAATATTACCAACATATATGCAAATTAAATATATTAAAATAGAAAATATTATCATTTAAAGCAGCCACATTCATTTTTAACAAATTTCTCATAGGAAAAAAGCTATTACCTTAGGTTCCATGGCAAGACTTAAGCACGGGACCGATGTTATTTTTTTTGTTTTGAGGTACCCAGAGGCCAAAAACAAAAGTGGTTGAAAATTGTATATATATCGGAACGGGTAGTTTGGGGGTTTGGTACCAAAAAATTGGGGGTTTCGCGTTGCTCATATGTAAATTAAATTTTTTTTATTTTTATCTTTTGCCATTAGAATCAGTTTAAAATCTACACAATTTTGTACTTAAAAGTTTTACTTTATCTTCAACGGTTACCAAGATCTAAACATAGAATGTTAATCTTATGGAGGATAAGGAAAAATTAATATCAATCTAAAAATCATATAGTTTATTTGTTTATCATGGCATCTGACCTGCATTCCCTTTTACCATGTTAGTCATAAAATAGAATAGGCAATGGAAAATAGAAAAAACTCATTTATTTATGGACAGATTCTGATGAAACTTGTTATAAATGGTCGAAATACAAATTATTTATGCTAGAAATGCCTGCCTACTTTCAGTGGTCCTTACAGCGGCATCCCTGCATACTCTTAACAACTTTTGTACGATAAATGATGGTGCTAATAAAATGCTATTAGCTCATCTCTAAACTAGAATTCCATGTTGAAGTTTGGATTGTGCAAAGTGGACTGTTGATTTTTAATTTTAATTGTAGGTTAGTTTATGTTATTTTTTCTTCTTTAGGACAAACCAAAAACAATAGTCGTTAAATTTATATATATCATTAATATATATAAAATGTATAATATATTATTATATAAAATATATATATATATAAATATAGGGTGTGGTTTGAACATACTCTGTAAAAAATGGTCCGATCGCTATGTAGAGCTTTTTTCATGCTGACAGTCTCCAAATATCGGTCAATCTATTTTTTTTTCCCCAAAATGGTTTTTTGTGTTTTTAAGAATAAAATTTAATTTAATCTTTTAACCATTAAAATCATTAAAATATCACAATTGTTCCTTAAAGTTTTTCTTATACGGTTCCTTAAAAGATCTCAGTACGTGTTTTTGATAATTTAATCATGGAGTGATAAGAAAAATTAATATCACTTATTACAATATGGATAACTTATATTTAGTTTATGTGTTAAAACTTATCTTAAAAATCATAATATGTGTTTAAAAGGCAAAAGAATACTTTTATGTTAACAAATAAAACAAACCCTTTATTTATGGACATATTTATAATTGTATAAAAGAAAATATGTTGAAAAAAAGCTACTTATATACAGCAGCAAAGAATTTTATGTTAATTATGTAGAAAACAAAAAATTCTCATTAATACTTTGAATTATTATATTATTATAAATATTGATTTAAAAAGCTATACATCTGCTTCAAGAATTTAATAGGTAGTATTTTTCTCTTCTTTGTCAAAAAACAAAAACAAAATATTAAGTTCGGTTTTTAGGTCATTCATATGTTGCACCTCATTAAACAGCTGTCAATAGTCCGTATCGAGTAGCGATAATCCACGGTAAATTAGCGGTTCCAAAATAAGTAGCTTAGTTACTGTAGAAGATGAGTTTGATCGCTCATGGAAGCTTTCTGCTCTGGGGGTCGTTGGTAACATTTGCGAACACCCGGCAGGTTCTGGTCCCACACGCGCTATCTTTAGTTCCTTCACCAGTTTCCTAGCGCTTCCAAGAATTACAATAACTAATTGTTAGGAGTCAAAAGATCATTGAAACATTACCTCAACGGCTCTTTACGAACACTCAAAATACAAACCAATAGTGTATCAGATAACAGGAGATTAGCGTATCAAATATCACCAAGCCAATATTCCGGAAGCAGATTCACATTACCAGAAACATAAAAATAAATTACAAAATATAGTAGGATAAAAATTAAATTTGTCATTTAGAAATAATTTTGTATCACAACACTTAATCTCATAGATAAAAAACGTTGTCGACATTAACTATTATACAGTACTGAGAACTAACATTTCATAAATTACCTAGTGTATCAACGTGCAGGAATGAAAATATCTGACATTACCAATAATGTTATTTACTATTAGAATAAAGAACACTATTAGTGCACAAAATAATAAATCACAACAAAACCCGTTGAAATTCTACTTATAATTAGTATTTTAAAAGAAAATTATGTTTTGAAAATTAATATATAGCAAATTAATTTATTACTAATTATACATTAACAAGTAATGGATATATTTGAATGTAGTGTATACATTATAAATACTTAATAAAATCTACTTATACCAGGAAGTTTTACTGGGAGAACAAGAAAACTGCTTAAAGAACCTAATAGGTGTATTTGTCATTCAGTTAATTTATATGAATTAATTATACATTTATCATATCGAAATGAACATTTCAGGGGAAATCGCCTAGTAAGGAAGACGAATTAAGATTTCAATTTATTCATATTGGCTGATTGCAGATTCACTACAATCTCCTTGGAACATCATGCAATGCATATTAAAATCATATAATTTATCTTGTTCAGAGTGTATTTCATTAAAACTATGAAAACACACTACATTTGATTTGTGTATTTAACTGTTGCTAATGTGTTACTCAAATTTTCTGTGACTTTCGACTTATATTGTTATACAGTATTTAAATTTTGCGATTCAATATTTGATGATAAAGACGATATGCATAAAGAGGCACTTTCGACTTCAAAACACCACAAAACCACAAAACCGCATTTGCCGGCGGAAACGGATGACGTGAAGATAACGGAGGAGATAGCCTGTTCCTCCCCCGCTGAAGATCAGGATCTTATCACATCCTTTGGACCTCCCGAAAGTCCTTGGGTCACCCGTGTCACTTGAGCTGCTTCATCGAACATCGAACGATTACCGGAGTAGCTCGCTCTCGCTCAGATCAGCCAGGCAGAAAATACAAATAAATCCTAATAAAAGAAGAATAACTAGTTACTTGCTTGTTAAGTTCAATAAACTTGTTTTACAAGTAATCTTGTCCAAAAAACGTTCAACAAAATTAAAATTCCATAAAATTATTTTTAAAATACAACATTATTGTAATCTTGGAGATGAGAGTATAAAATGCACATACCTGCAATGGGAATTTTACAATTTGGATATGGCGAAGAGGAAGAGAAAATGTGACAAAATCGAATCATATGGCGGAATAATGTACGTCCAGGAAAAGATCATATACTCTGGACAGCTTGTTCATTATCATTGATGGTTCTGGTTAATGAATCAGTTGTTATTTGTCAGTAACAATGGTACAGTTAACTTAATTTCAGAATTTCAAAAACTTATTTCACTTATCGTCCTCACCCTTTATTCATATTCATCAACTATAGTTAGGGTCGTTGTCTCACAAATATGAAAACGAACGTGAATATCTTTTGGAGTGAATATCCACGCCTTACTCACACTAAACAACGGTATTGCCCAAGTCAGACATCCCAAAGATTGACGTAAAAACTTTATTTATCTCCCAAAGATTCGCCAAACATCGCAGGAATACATTTTTTATAAACAAGTAGACGCAGAGATAAAACACTAGTATATTATTTGTATATATGCGATGAACAGTAACCGTAAGTTACAATTCCAGAGATGTTATGGCGTGTAAATTAGAAGTAGAGGTATGCAGGTTAATGAAGCCGCGCGTCCGCAACTGGCATTTACTATCCATGTATTATCCATAAGAAAATAATATGTCTTACTTACGTTTTTGTCTTGTCTTCATATAAGTATTTTAGTGCAGTTCCCTACAAGAGAATAATCTCTATCCTTTAATGGTTTTCGGACTGGTTATGTTTAATTTACAACCTTTACATAGTATGTATTTTAAAACTGTTTCTTAACTAGGTTTGCTGCCATGAGGAAAAAAATATTTTAGATTTTCATAATGCATTATTAGACCTCAACTATATGAAGCTGAATCAAAGTATTGCCATAAAATTTCAAATGATATCAATTTTACCCAAAAGAAAACGTACTATGTTTGTGGGTTTCTATATCTCAGAAACCAATTGAAAAAGAGTGAAGGTTCAAAATGGTAAATTATTTTTTCAAGCCGATTCCAATACAATACAACAACTAATACAATTTATTTTAATAATTCAATTTTATTTATTTTATAATTTCGCACCACAATCATCCTACACTCGTTTTTCCTTCGTACTTGGCTTAAAATACCTACCTTTTTGTACGGTCACCATTTCAATAATCCAAAATTTAATTTTATAAAATAATCCCCGAAACCCCCATATTAGGTATTTAACCGCCATCATGAACCCCACTAAACATTTTTATTCAAAGATATTATTAGGTTAAATGTAAGGCTCCTGCATTCAATGACAACCCCCCAAATACCATGATAAATTCCATGATCAATTCAGAACATTGTCTGAAAGCACCCAATGTTATTTTTATGGAAAATATTAAAAAATCAATTTCATCCTTAGTTTCCAACTGTTTTCCATGAAACTTGGTATGAAGCGTGAAGTAAAATTACCCAAAAAAACAACTCAAAAAGCTTGGTATTCCCAGGGATGCAGCCCCCTCCAATAAAATTCTAACCGTTAATTTTACTTTGTTTCTCTTGTTGTTATTTTTTTGAAATTGGATGATTATTTTTGAAACAATAAATCATTAAATGGTATTTATAAAAACTTTGAAGACTATGATTGAAGTTTAAGTTATACTCGAAGTTTTATTAAAAATTGTCTTTTTTAAATTTACTTACGGGAGAAAATATGTGCCAGTCCATTGACACCGCTTATTAATTAATTAATCATACAAATATGTTAGCGCGAATAGCATCATAATTTGTATTTAAGCATTTAAAAATTTTCCGGTACAGTATATCGTGAATAAAAATATGTGAGTTCTGTTGTATCTGCTATGTGATAGTAGTGTGGGTAGGTGGTAGCAGGTTCATATTATCTGGTAGCGTGAGGGTAGCAGGTATCTGCAGTTAGCGGGAAGCTGGAACCTGGTCAGATCGAGGACGACGCGGCGCGGCGGAGTGAAGAGCGTATCACGGAGTCCCAGGATCCCATCAGATAACATATCCAATTAAGGATCTGCGAATCAGATCATTAAGATTTAAGGATAACGCAGCATCACACGTCATTAGGTTAATTACGTCTAATTAGGTTGGTTCTCTCAGGTGGCCCTCCACTTGTTGGGAGTATAAATCGCAAAGACTTGAATCTGGTCCTAATGTCGCCTTCTATAACATATTGTGGTGTCTTCGTGGAATATGCTCGTGAAAACTAAAAATTCTTTAACAGATTGACCAAACTTTTACTTACTTTTAGCGAATTCCCCATAGGGAAGAACCTATTACCATAGGTCTCATGGCTAGACTTAAGCCCGGAATCTTTTTTTCGTTTTTAGGAATCCAGTGACCAAAAACAATAGTCATTAAAACGTATATATAATATATATATGTGTGTATGTGTGTGTGTGTGTATGTGTGTTTGTGTGTGTGTGTGTGTGTGTTTGAACACGGGTAACTCTCTTAAAAATTGTCCGATCGAGACCAAATTTGGTATAGACGTGTATTCCTACATTTTCTTGAACCAATTCAAAATCCATACATATCGGTCAATCGGAACGGTAGTTTGGAAGGGGGTTTTACTCAAAAATTGAGGTTTTTGCGTTTATTTCATATGTATTTAAAATGTTTAAATTGTATCTTTCACCATTGGAATCATCTTAAAAAACTGCACAATTTAATTCCTCCTAAGCTTTGCTATATCTCTAACGGTTATTGAGATATAAAAAATCTAAACACAGTACGTTGTATTTTGGGGCTCCGATGTTAATCTTATGGAGGATAATGAAAAATTAATATTTCATTTATCAATCTGTATTTTGGATGAAACTTCATGTGGTTGAGATTCATCCATTTATGCTTAAAAATCATTGTTTATGTGTTTATCATGGCAGCTAACCTGCATACTGTTAATCATATAGAGAATATGCAAAACTCCTTTATTTATGTACAGATATTGATGAAACTCGGTATAAATGGTCAAAATAACAATTGTTCAAGCTAGAAACGCCTCCTTTCAGTGTTCCTCACAGCAGCAAATCTGCATACTTTGTCCCATAATAATCTTATGAAGAATAAGCAAATAACTCTCATTTTTATTGACAGATATTGATAAAACTTGTCATATATTATTATATAGTTGGTTTGGAAATTCGCTGAGTACGCAGGTCCGCTGCAACAGGGTATTCCTTTTCACCAGAATATGCTACGTAAAGTACTCGTATTTTATTTAAATATTAAGTTACAATAATTAAGCTTATTTAAACTGTCTTTATATTCAAAATCAAGAATGAGTTGAAATCGAGTTTAAAATAATTCAAAATGCTTAAAGAATGGTCTAATGAGACAGTATAAGTAAAAACAACAGTCAGTGGGGATCAATGCTGTAACAAAGGGAGAAGGGTAAAAATAGTTTTGTTTAAAATATATTATGAATTCTTTAAGATCTGATGTAATTAATAACATCTATTTCAGTATTTCACAGTATTTCTCTAGAAATGTAATAAAGATATCAATTTGTAAATGTTGACCCAAAACCCTGAAAAATATGTTTTCACCTTTAATTCAACTTGTAAAAGGGGAAAATTCTAATTCATTTCACTGATAGTGGACCTGTTGCCTGTACAGTAACACCATAGCTCGTGCGTGACTGTCGAGTCTGGGGGGGGTTAGGTCTGCTGTGACGGAGGTGTTTTAGTAAATTAGCGGGACAAAGCAATATTCGAATAGGAATGCAAGCTTTTGGTTGAATGTCCTCTGAAGGTAATTTGTAATTGAGTCACTGATTTGGGAATTGCACTTTTCTGCTGTTCAGAGAAACGCTAAAAACTCTGAATAACCAAGACTCACTTTATTTAGTAATCAAACTATTCGTACAATCACTCAAAGAAATGTAAACAACTTAATTTAAAAAAATCTAAATCATAATAGATGATAATAAACGTTGCCCCGTCTGATTAATTTTGCTATATTTGCCAACTTTCTTCTGAACGCTTAAAGTACGACATTACCTAGCCAATATGTGAATTTCTATGGTTTAAAATTTGTACAACGCGTTAATTTAATATGAGTGTAGTGATAATGCAAATTAAAACGAAAACGATCAAACGAAAAAAACGAAAAAGAAACCAAAACGACAGCGTTGCCTTGGATAGTCAGTTTAAGATGATGTAGTTTTCTATTAAAAACTGCTCTGTGTATTGATGTACTCCACACAACTACAGAGCTGGTTGTGTCTCGATCTCAGTAGAGATTATATTACATTCACAACATTTTAGGTATCCATTATACTGGCTCGGTGGTATACGTATTACAGTGGTGTTGTTTTGTTCCAAGTGTAAATTTTGTGTATTATTAAATCCTACCTTAAAGAAAGAAAAAAATAGTACAAAGTAACTTCTTAATGGTGCTATTTTTCATATTTATTATAAAGATTTAGTTTGTTTGGAAACAGTTGTAACTAGATTAGTTTTCAAATTAGTGTGGTATAAACATATTTTTAAATAAATAAAAGGGTATTTGACTGTGTCCGTAGTTTTCTTATTTTATTTGATGTTTAAAATAGTTACAGCTGATTAAGGAACGGCTTATTACTGTTTAATAATTGAGGTATTAAAAGTACCAATATTTTTACCCAATTTTATCGGTGTTTAATTTAAATATCATTAATGCTAAATGCATGCCCTTTAGTATCAATGATATTACAAATACATATTCCGCCCCCTAGCCAGGGGCAGAGCGCGCATTCTGTGAGCTTTGGACGGTTGGAGTCAAAGCCGACGTCAAGTGGTCCGCAGGTACAGGGTCAGATGGATCTAGTACCGTACTGGATACACCCACCGCCAACGCTCCTCGTGGTTATGGTCCAGCTGCATTAATAGTAATCTTCCACCCCTCTCCTGGGGTAGAGCGCGCATTCTGTGAGCTTTGGACGGTTGGAGTCAAAGCCGACGTCAAGTGGTCCGCAGGTACAGGGTCAGATGGATCTAGTACCGTACTGGATACACCCACCGCCAACGCTCCTCGTGGTTATGGTCCAGCTGCATTAATAGTAATCTTCCACCCCTCTCCTGGGGTAGAGCGCGCATTCTGTGAGCTTTGGACGGTTGGAAGTCAAAGCCGACGCTCTCGGTTGAGTCTGAAAGGTCAAGTGGTCCACTGGAACAGGGTCAAAGAGATCAAGTAGCGTACCGGGTAAGCCACCGCCGCTGCTTCTTGTGGTTATGGACAAGCTGATAGGATATGGTCAAGAATTGCACAATCACATTGGGTCTCTTGTTCACGATTATGACTGTATTGCTAACGGTTAGGGTTCCGTGTTTTATATATTAGGTAATACAATATCAGATTTTGTTAACTTGTAGCTTTATTTGAGAGTGTTGTTAGTGAGGAATGAGATATTACTAACAATTTAATTTTGGCCAGTTAATGAAAATAATATATAAATGGAGAGGTTATTTGGTTCCATAGAAAGCAATTATGATGTCGTGTTAGTTCGATACCGTACTGCCGTACTCAGTACCGTTCAGTGTATCGTTCATTTTCACTCGTATTCAACATTATAAACACATCTACTTTATCTTTCTAAGACGCCGACGCGTAGCCGCAATCCACGTATTTTCAGACGAAATAAGAGAGGGTGATGCTAGTGTCTTACGGACAACCAGATATCTCGATTAAAAAGAAACACTGGGTCCAGAATTGAACTCACAAATATTTTAAGGATTCCATTTAGGATTGAACCAGCAACACTCCCATAGTAAAGAGGCCACAACTGTTGAACCTCAGCTACTCTGCAGAGACACCATCAGAGCCCAATGACCTACTGCCCGTAATAGTGGAAGCGGCAACCCTCACACAGAAAAGAGACCACAACGGTTGAACCTCAGCTACTCTGCAGAGACACCATCAGAGCCCAATGACCTACTGCCCGTAATAGTGGAAGCGGCAACCCTCACACAGAAAAGAGACGACAACTGTTGAACCCGACTACTCTGCAGAGACACCATCAGAGCCCAATAAGCTACTGCCCGTAATAGTGGAAGCAGCCACCCTCACACAGAAAAGAGACCACAACGGTTGAACCTCAGCTACTCTGCAGAGACACCACCAGAGCCCAATAACCTACTGCCCGTAATAGTGGAAGCAGCCACCCTCACACAGAAAAGAGACGACAACTGTTGATTCTCTGCTACTCTGCAGAGACACCATCAGAGCCCAATGACCTACTGCCCGTAATAGTGGAAGCGGCAACCCTCACACAGAAAAGAGACCACTACTGTTGAACCTCGACTACTCTGCAGAGACACCATCAGAGCCCAATGACCTACTGCCCGTAATAGTGGAAGCAGCCACCCTCACACAGAAAAGAGACCACTACTGTTGAACCTCGACTACTCTGCAGAGACACCACCAGAGCCCAATGACCTACTGCCCGTAATAGTGGAAGCAGCCACCCTCACACAGAAAAGAGACCACTACTGTTGAACCTCGACTACTCTGCAGAGACACCATCAGAGCCCAATAACCTACTGCCCGTAATAGTGGAAGCAGCCACCCTCACACAGAAAAGAGACCACTACTGTTGAACCTCGACTACTCTGCAGAGACACCATCAGAGCCCAATAACCTACTGCCCGTAATAGTGGAAGCAGCCACCCTCACACAGAAAAGAGACCACTACTGTTGAACCTCGACTACTCTGCAGAGACACCATCAGAGCCCAATAACCTACTGCCCGTAATAGTGGAAGCAGCCACCCTCACACAGAAAAGAGACCACTACTGTTGAACCTCGACTACTCTGCAGAGACACCATCAGAGCCCAATGACCTACTGCCCGTAATAGTGGAAGCAGCCACCCTCACACAGAAAAGAGACCACTACTGTTGAACCTCGACTACTCTGCAGAGACACCACCAGAGCCCAATGACCTACTGCCCGTAGTAGTGTAAGCGCACCTGTGAACTAATTTGTGACGACCTTGGCGTACGTAGCGCACCTCATATTTTTAACCTGGATAAAATTTGCACCGTGATCTCACTTGTTTTCTAGATTATTTTTGTGGCCGCGACGTCACAAGTATGCGGTCCCAGAAGCGTCTCGCGGTTTAATTATAGCCGCTGACTCGGCCTGGCTCGAGGGGGTTTTGGGCCGTGAGTAAGCGGTAGTTAGGTGACGTCGCCAGTGGTGCCACACTTACTCCGTTGTTACAATAATAACACCGCTGCGACTGGCTCTGGTAGATCTCGCCGGTCCGCGGAGGCAGAGGGCTGTGGTAATTAGTGCCTTTCCCAGTTAGTTGGAGGCTGTGAACTTGATGTATTAGTCTTTTAATCGCCCCGCACCTTCTTGAAATCCCGGGATGGTAGTTTCAACATTTAGTGCTGTCAAGGAAGTGAAATGATATTATTTCATTCTTGTAATTATATGTACAGATATACTTATGTAAATAGTGCTCCGTAATCAACAAAATTCTCTTATTCGATTTTGCACACAGTCTTTATTTTTTATTGACTGTGTTAAAAGACCCATGGGTATTTAGACATAATTTTTTGATATGGCATGCCATATCTAAATATCATTTAATTCACAATCCTTTAAAACACGTATCCGATACTGGGTCTAGTCTTAAAGTAAATGAGTAGTTTAAGCGTGAATATCAAATAAAAATACGTATGAAATTTAATAAAAATGTAAAGCCTTGGATTTTACGATTGCAATTCTGTTCTAATCTTGAATAAGTTGTTTAAGGTTTAGAATATAAATAGGTATGTAAAAATGTGTAGGTAATTGTAAGAGCCAACAAGAAATTTCCTCATTATACCTAGTGCAGTATGGAGAAATCTATGCCGGAAGTCTCATTTTACACATTATTATCCTGAATATACTCACTATTCATCATATATATGACTCGAGATCATTTCAAAATAAACAGCTGAAATTATTTCGAATGTTTACATCTAATGTAAAAAGAGGAAATCTAATGTAATATATGTTATGTGTGAGGGCTTTTTAAATTTAAAACCGCTCTAAATGTGATTCAGATTACACTACTTCACTTAGTTAAACACTTTGGAAATGTATCAAAACTCTGGCCAGTGATTAAACACTTTCTAATGAAAATTCCAAAAATGTTACCGTCATAGAGTACATAAAACAATGAATACCAACTAGGTAGTAAATAAACGAAAGACTTTGAAATTTGTATTTTAAATTTGCGCTTAAATAGAGTGAAGGATGTATACAGTAGTAATATGGGGCCGTACAAGGGCAGTGGCGGGAGGTGTGCTGGGGACTCCGTGACGTCACGCCGTCTGCTGCCTGTTTTGGTGCGGCCGTCCTCCGCGTGGGTCGAGCGTGAGCGTCCCAGCCGGTTCCCGTGACGTGCCGGTGACGTCGCACACCCCACGTCGCCTCAGCCCCATTCATACAGTGATCGCCGCGCCATCACGTCGAGTGGAGTGTGTCGTGTCTAGTGTCATGGGGGATGGGGAGATGTGGGGAGATGCTGGTAGCGATGAAGAGGGAGGACGTCGACACTGAGCCGACGGAAGAGGAGTTCGTGGATATCGTCCAGGTCCAGAGGCTGCTGAGGGAGAGAACTCCCCTCCCGCACCATGCCCGCCCCCACCCACCGGACGACTGGTTCACGCTGTGGTTCAACAACAACAACAATCAAGGTAGATAACATCAACTGCCGAGGAAAATAAAATTAACGAACAAAATAGTTAACTAGAAACGTCTAAGGTTTATCTGTAGCTACAAATGAAAACCACTCGGAAATTGCGTTAATCTGGTTCAAAATACTGTACTTATCATGACAAGTGTAGTTGTGAATGATAGCCAAGGGAGATAAGACCATCAAGTACTTAGTACGTAGTACAGGTAGCAACTATTTCTTAACAAACAATAAGATGAGCTTATCATACACCATTTATAGCGGATACGCATACGGATACAGAGGGTTATATATGATTAATGTACGGTTTTACTATCACTCAACGATAGTGAAATCTTAACCAAGGACTGTAACTTTCGATGTGATTTTCAAATTTGTGAACAAAATTGATATTATTGATTATGTTCACCCTTGTGAATAAAAATTAGATATTTTTCGTCACTTAAAGACGTTGCAAATCAGTCTAAGCATGCTACGATATTAATTTACTGTACGAGTATTAGTTGACACGATCCCTGTGTGTGGCATCAGGAAGAAGCGCAGGGGTTCTCGGTATCACTTTTGCCTACCCATACTTCCTTCAGGCGCGACCCGTTGCGCTGTGGCTATGAGAAAATGCGATCAAAAACTATCTCCAATGAATACAGAAAGATGAATTTCACAAGAATGAATCCATCACGAATTTTCTTTAAGGAAAACATCATAACGATGTGTTTGTGTTATTTGGTCTGGTTGTTATATTTCAGAGATTATTCCTGGAATAACGTATTTCTGTGTATAAGTCCTAAAGGAATATATCAAGACTGTACTCATTTACTTTTTTTTCTTGTGATTACTTTTCTCAGAAAAGGTTTGTATCATATCGATAGCACCAGAGATTGGAAACACTACGCAGTTTGATAAAAATACGGCGATTTAAATTGAATTAATATTGTGTTATAACTGTGTAAATAATGGGAGTATGATCAGAAACCATCCAACTATCGAGCTTTTCCGTTATTTGTAGTTTTATTCAGACTAAAACTTGAAATTAAAGTTGCATTTTTTTAAATCTAATTACAACGTCAATACCATACGTCGGTAAGCATTCTGAAGCAAGCGAGTTTTCAACGACTATTAATGTAAGTTTCAAGGAAATAACGCACCTTCCAAGACGGTGTTACCTTTAGACCTTGTAGAAACTGTGTTAATGCAACACCGGATATCACTGTTATCAAAAACAGGTGTACCAACCACAGGCGCGAATGCGCTGCTGCGCCACCGCTTCCGGGAACATTTATCAGTGCTGATCTTGTTTATACGTTCATCTGGTCGACCCAACTCAGCGTCTAGCATGGATCAACATCTTCACTGATTCAACAGACTAATCTCTAACTGTACTGAAAAACGTGTATGTAACTCAATTGGGAGGTGATTGCAATTGTTTTCCTGTTGTGTTTCAGGGTGTCTTGTACGAATATTATAAACCATTTTTAATATAATTTTTTTTGGAATGAAATAAATTATAGAACTTTTTAACGGGTGAACTAATCATTCAACTTGTCTGTTTTGCCATTGTTAGAGCGCGCAAGCTGTAGTCGTTGTACGTGTGCATTTGTTGTTTGACTACATAGTACTGCAACTGTACAAAGTACCGTGAACTGCTAATTAGGTACAGTATAGCTTTGAATAATGTGGACGAAGTTTGAGCGATTTAGGACTGCATTTTTAAACTGAAAAATATCAGCTAATTCATTTCCAGGAATATAAAGCTTAAGTATGACTAACCTAGATATTTTAACTGAGGTTACCACTATTAGCTTTATCACGTGTGATATGAAAAATAGTATAAATAAAAATTTTAGTATATTGCTTTAAAGTTTGAAAAAATATATTTTCAAATATTTATATTACAGTACTTAAATCTGAAGAATGTGTGTATCAAAAGTACAGAGGGAGGTTAAGTATATTTCGAATTAGTATAACAAAAAAATCGTAAACGATTGTAGGTTTACTTCAATCACTAACATAAAATGTATTGTTACAAATGTACAATTAACTCGGTAAATCAAATCTTTAACGATAAAATCATTGACGTATATTCATAAAACTATGACATCACAAAGCCAGTCGTCCTCACGTCATTTCAACTATTCCTAGCCACCTTTATAACGTACATAATCAGTGACGTATATTCATAAAACTATGACACTCCGTTGTCAGTCACCCAAACGTCATTTAATCCATTCAGAAACACCTTTATAACATTTATAATCAGTAGCATGCGTTCATTAAAGTATAAATCATTCGCTGTTTAGATTGTGAATTGCCCGAACAGTTCACACATTCAGAACCACCTTTACGACCGAATCAGTGACACAAGGTCATTAAATTGGTGACACTCTCCAAAACGCCATAGAGGATGTCAGTGGCCTAACGTCATAGAGTAAGAAGTACAATAAGCAATAACAATAAATGACACATCCGCAGACAAGTGACTGTGAAAGCTTTAACTGTCACATTTCTCGGTTCGCTACTTGAAGGTGATTTATTGAAAGGTGACATCAGCATATGTGTTTGCCTGCGTGCGAGTAGGCCTACACGCACTGGTTGACGGTGCGGAATCTGTGTTAAATAATTAATTTAAAGTGAATAAATCCTGAGTAGCGAGGTTTGACAAATCTCATTATATACTCGTAAATTAAACATCTCCATGATATTTTAACCGACTTAAACATTGGAGGTGTAAACAAAATTGTCTTAGTTGTCAAAAGTTTTAGTTTTTCATAATTATTTTTTCTACTAAGTATAAGTTGCGCTCGAAATTAAGTTTTCTTCGTAAAACTTTTCACTATGAATGGAGTAAATACAACGACAAAAAGCTATGAAAATAAGTTCGTACAAGGTTTTATGAATTGAAAGCTCTATTGAATATATTTGTTATATTATAATTGGATAGCGAATTGTGTTTGAGTGGGATGGTTAAATTTTTTATAGAAAACAGTGGCTGTTTTTATAGAATTATGACAGTTTTTTTATAGAAAAAAGATGACAATGAACTGATTCTTACAAATTTGTATCAGAAGTATCAATCAGGTGTATTTATGTTAGATACTTCATTATTAAAATGGCTAACTTCACAGGTTTCCAGGTTTGAATGAGAAATGAGTGTATAATATGATCGTGGCATGATCTTGTATTCTTGTTACTGACTAAGGCTGACACGTTCCCTACACAGGACTGTTAATTAATAGCTCAACATCCTAATGTTTAACTTCAAGCTACCTAAAACATTAATAAACGTATAAACTTAACCATGTTTTACTTAATAATAACGACTAGAGCCCTTTCATTGATTTCTTTGAAATAAAAACATTATTGGGACCGAAACCTAAATGTTTTATTTTATCAATCTTAGAACACTCACATTATGTAGTCTTATAGTTATAGTTCAAGTTATATATAAGATCTAATATTATAAAAAAAATTACTTTGTATACACTTTATTTATTCCTTGCATCATTTTCATTTCACCCAATTTTTTTCCAATGATTTATGAAACTTTATTTTAAATTTCTCCGTTTATCCGTTTTTGCAGTGTATGAATAACCGTAAAACTCTAAACACAATCTTGCTATCTAAGACAATATTACGACGGATTAGAAATATCTTCAACATGTTTCTGTACTAAGCCTATGATTGAATCATGAGTGTTTATTGAAATACTGTGTACTAACCTAAAATCTACCATTCCACTATTTCAAATAATTCACTAATTTCGATCCAGCAGTTTATCTGAAAAATCAACTTTATTTCTTCTTCTTTCCGAACTGTCAAAATATAGTGCAAACGGATGTTTTCATTAGAAAATGTAAACATTGAAACTTAGGACGGTCACGGCAGCTCTTTCTTCTTCTTCTTCTTCCCGAACTGTCAAATTTTAGTGTTCACAGCTGTTGACATTAAAGTAATTTTATGTTTTCATTCTCTAAAAATGTAAACATTGAAACTTAGGACGTTCACAGGGCGTAGCCCGAGAGGATTTTAAGGAAATGAGTATGCCTATGTGTTGCATGAGTTTAAGATCTACCTTTGTGTAAAATTTCAAACTGTTTGGTTCAGTATTTTTTGCGTTTACTTGCCACAACAAACCCACAAACAAACATACATACAAACATACAGAAACCACCTCTTCTTTATAATATTATAGATGACACGATTATCTTATTGACATCTCCAGACCAGCGTGTTCATAATGAACGTAGATAGTAAATCCAATTCCTTTCTCAGATTGCAGTGGAACTTCGCATTTTAGAATTAAAACATACATATTTGAAAGTGTGAAAGTTGTTGAACAGCTGTTTAACAGCACGCGTATCATCAGCTGCACTATCAGCTGTTTGACACGGCGATATCCGTGCTGACAACTGTGGCTCTTCCAATTTGTGAGTTCTGGCATTTCCAAGGTCGGTCTAATGGCTTGATAGTACCCCGAGTGATAGCGTTCCTTAGCTAACGGTTCTTGACATTAAACTGAAAGTTTAAAAATACATTATATTAATATTTGGCATTTGGTTAAAACGTTAACAAATTATAAGGAAATAATCCCTTAATACTTATAGGTGTCAGAGGAAATACGTACTAAGTAATGTATAGCACTGTACTTCCCAGTAGTAGAGTCATAATTATTTGATGACAACATTAGAACGAGACCACTTCCAATACATTATATTAGGGGTTCTGATGCTTGTCTCATATTAAGACACGGGATGCTATGAACATTTTTGAACTATCCTCACTTTTTGGTGTGCAACTTGAATTGTTAACGCAGGGAGGTCTACTCGGGCTTGGTCGAATGAGCTGATCTGACGGGTACAAAGACTGGTCAAGTGAGTCAAGGAGGGAGTAGAGGGAGATAGAGCGACGGAGCAATGCTAACAAGATCTGAAGAAGTGATTGACCATTGACACGGGGTCAGGTCTTAGTCATTTCCTTCGTTACTACCAGATGTCAACGTGTCTAGTCTAGCGTGGACGTCGTCACTTGAACAGATCATCACTCGTCCTTATTGTATATATTGCATTGACATTACACTTATAAATATATGAAATAATCGTTTATCCGTTGTAAATCTTTAGACCATTTTTACTTTCTCCGCTTATACGTAGTATATGGAGAAAGTATTGTTTTCGTCAAAATTTTCGAATTTGAGTTGAGGGTGGATATATCCGTTTTGGGGTCCCCTGAATCCAAAAAAGTGGGTTTGGACGTGATGTCTGTCCGTCCGTGTGTCTGTCTGTGTGTGTGTCTGGATGTGTACAGTGCCACAGCCTACCCCGTTGGTCCGATTTAGATGAAATTTGGCATGTATATATATAGTCACCGTATCTCCAGGCGTTTTTTTTCATTTTTTTGAATTTTTGATTTTTAAGGGTAGTTCACCCCTAAAAACCCTTAAAAAACGTGAAAAATCCAATTTTCTCAAAAACGGCTCTAACGATTTTGATTAAAATTTGATAGTTTATAGTGCACAGAGCACTAAATAATTTGACACCACCCGCATGTCTGTAAAAATGACGGTTCAAAAGTTATGGGCTTTTAAATGTCAAAAAAATCAAATTTTTAAATTTTCAGCGAAAACAATAAAAGTAAAGTATAACTTGACTGGTACCATTGAAACCAGCTTAAAAAACTAAACAAATTAGTATTTTGAATTATTTGTCTACGACTAACGGTTCCAGAGAAAAGTTAAATTTACTGTCCACGATAAACGCAGTACGTTGTCTGAAAGCGCCCAATGTTATTCTTATGGAAATATAAAAAAATCAATTTCTTCCTTACTTTCCACCCGTTTTCCATGAAACTTGGTATGAAGTGTAAGGTCAAATCACCGAACAAAACCAGCTCAAAAAAGCTTGGTATTACCGAGGGGGGTTCCCCCATACCATTTGAACAATAAATTATTAAATGATATTTAGAATTACTTTGTAGAACATGATAGTTTTATTACAGATTGTCTTTTTTAAATTTACTTAAGGGAGAAAGTATGTGTCAGTCCACTGGTACCGTTTATTTACTATAGAAAAAAATCATATGATAAGAGTTATAAGAGACCATACAACAAACATCAGTCGTTGATCACTTGGTGATTTCAATCCACATTATGTATTCCTTGAGATCAAAGAGGGCTTTATTACCATTCGTGTTGCACACCTAAATTTATTACAGAGACAATAGCTATAAAAAGGTATAAGAATTATGCAAGACGTTTTATTTGCATTCACGATATATGTATTATAAATCAGTAGTATGGAAATATTCATATTATTTCAGATATAATTATTAGAATTCGGATCAATATTTAAACGTGGGAAGTAATATCAAATAAAATTATTTAAACCAAAATACAAATCAGATTTTATTTTTCGGCAGTGATGCCAAAAACCTATACAAGAGAAATAATTGTGACAACTGCAATTGTGCATTGTGATAGTAAAATGAATGAATTATGAAGAAAAGACAAAAAAGTGTGTGAAGGAGGAGGAACAGCAAGATTAACCGCCTAGAACAATATTATTTATAAATATATATCTGTCAGTAAAAAAGTAAAATATTCAAGAGGAAATGAAGAAGAATTAAGAATTAATGTTGATTTGATATTGGTAACATTTATTCTCTTCATTTTTGTAACATCAGTTTAATCAATGAACACTACAAGAACATACAGTAGTTATTTTTTAAATTTGAAAAATAATTTAATCATATTTGATATTGTTGAATTTACGAGTAGAAGATCGAATAGAATTGAATATTTTTTTATTTCATTTTTTATTTTAAATGACCATTTTTTATTACAAATTGTCTTTTTTAAATTTACTTAAGGGAGAAAGTATGTGTCAGTCCACTGGTACCGTTTATTTAAGTTTTAAGGATGGTATAAATTCTGAATAGGTTTTCCCTTAGTTTGACAGGTCTTAGGAATCTAGCAGAGAGCAGGCAATCTTAAGATTATGAGCTTTGGCTTTTCCTACCATTCATACAATATATATAAATAATGGTTCAACATTTGACACTGTCACCTTAAATATTTCCAAGATAATGCTGTGTAAATATTTTAAGTAATCTGTTACCAAACTAAACCCGTTCGGGTCCGATTTTTTTAATCTAGTGTTTTGTGAAATCAACAAGTTCTCGAAAACTATTATGGTGTTACAGTTCGTCGAGCCCGACAGCTCGGTGGTTTTGTTTCGTAGCATTAACATGGTTATAGACATGGTGTAATAGGGAAACGAAGTGGTTCCCATTCGTGAAAACGTCTACCAAATGGGTTTGTAACTGCTCTCATCCAACCTAGTCATTAACATATTTAAGAGACAAATCCTGCATTTGATAAAAGACTCGTTTGCAGAAGAGGAGTGACGCCGAGTAAGGGAGTGATGAGTTCACCGCTGGATTTGCAGGGTCAGTGACAGTGACGCTGGGCGGACGGGGTGCCTACTCGCGGACCTTGTACGGGCCAAGCGGGTCGCCGGCTCTCACCCCCCCCCCTTAAAAAGTGGAAATGTGTCGAGAAATTTCGACAAATGGTAATTTTGCAAGACCATTGATATTGCAAGCATTACATCTGCGATACTCATTTTTCCAGATGAGAAAATAAGTTAAATAAATTATTTCATTTTTTTACTTTTCCCTCTGCGTCGTGTTTAACTACACTACGTTTCGGGAGGTAAGGAAACTCCTGCCGTTACATTAATTTTACATTTTTGGGGATTGAATTTTTATTATTATTTTATTAAACATCATCCTCCATTCATACATTCATACACATGAAACACCCGTACAAAAAATCACACCGTTACATATACTTATTACGAATCTAAAAAACATAGTAGTAAATCACTCAGGATAAGAAACGAAACAATACTAACTAAACCCATATTTTAGCGAATTTCCCATTGAGAAGAGCTATTACCGTAAGTCTTCATGTATTCTTACATTTCCTCGGACGAGTTCGTAAACCAGACTTATCGGTCAATGGGAATGGGTAGTTTGGGGGGCAGGTTTGTACTCAAAAATTGGTTTTTTGCGTTTTTCATATGTACGGGCGTAATTTAAAAAAAAAATTAATTTTTTCTTTCACCATTAGAAACAGCTTAAAAACCGCTGCTCCGCGTTCTTCTGAGAAACTAAACTACCCCTTGGCATAACCCTCTCAATACACAAATATTTACTAATAAGATATTTTTATCTGAGCAGTGCGAAAATGAAACCATACTCTTCAGGTTATAAATTATGATTTTAAAATAAAAAAAACAGTAAATACTTTTACCCAAAATTACTTGGTTTTTAAAACATGTATAATACAACTGTTGACATTTATAAATTTGATTAAAATTACTTTCATAATTTGATTGAAACTGTAATGGTCCCAAGATATAATTTGAATGTAAGTATTTACATAAACTTAGACAAAATTTTATAAAACCAATTAGTACAGCGTAACTACAGGCTTTTTTCGTTTGTAAGCTATTGATCTTTAAGGGGTGGACACCCCTAAAAATCTTTAAAAACAAAAAAATGATAAAATCAAAACAGAGCAATAATCCTTAAAACAGAAATTATTAGATTTAGACATATTTAATACAACGTAGTTAAACTTTATTGTTGAAAGATAAATTTACAAAATAATTTTATAATCTCCATTAAATTGGTCCAACAACAAAACGAATTAGTACTTTCAGTATAATAGTCCACAACTAACGCTTCCAGAGAAAGGTAAAATTTACAGGCCTTTGTAAAAGTAGTACGTTTTCTTAGAGTACCCAATATTAGTCTAAAGAGAATATTTTATAAGATCATGTTTTTTTTTATTTCTCAACCGTTTTCTATGAAACTTGTAGCTAACAGTCACAATACCTAAAAACCTACCAAAAATATTCACCAAAAATATTATTGAATATTCAAAAATATTCAAGTAAATCGTTACACTTTGATTAAGAAAGTATGTGATATGTGATAAGTATTTTTGAAACTATACATTTTTGTGTTGAAAATCGTTTATGAATATAACACTAATTTGAAATTTAAGTAATTTTTCATTTTACGTTAGGAGGGAATAAGTATGTGTCAGTTCACTATTACCGTTTATTTTGTATAAATCTGCTTAGAAAGGAATCATCGGTACGGAGTTTATAAATATTTATTTACATTAATAAATCCGTAAATATCTTGTCTGGTATCGTTATTTATATCTTACCCTCAAAGGAAAGGAAATTGACTTATATTGTATCTCATATTTTAATTGAAGAATATTTGGTCATGTTAATAACCTGAAGGAACCCCTAATAAATCTTGTGCCTCGAAAAAGGACCACAGTAGGTTTAAATGGAGAAGAAAAATGTTAAAAGGAAGAATAAATGAGGCTTAAAGCTGCAAGGGGGTTTTAACTCTTAGGAAACGTCGTTTTCATCTTTGAGGTTAACAAAACATACTTGTTAATACAAAAGTTTAACACATCACAGGTTTCTGAGATTTTTGAGACAAAAACTTGTTTAGGGTATTCCAAAAAAAGAAAACTCTCTCATTCGGAACGTTCTGAGCTTAGACCGCCCTGAGGGCACTCCCATGTGAGTGTCGGAGGACCGTCGTCTGTCCTCAAGGGTCGGAGTACACGACCTCCATTAGCATAGTCCCGCCTCTTGTCGATGGACTATAATTATTATTGTATTCGCCGTAGAGCGTGTCTCCAAAAACGTCAAAACTTAATTTCCATAATGCCCTGTGAACGTGCGCGCGAGTTATGCTTGCCCGCGGCGCGACGCGTTGTTAGAGCCGCTAAGTGATTTCTGGTCCTTACGTGCCGGTTATTTATACCTCTGGTGCATACGCGACCATATGGCCAAACTATGTTGTTTCATTTCGTCTTGTGAAGATAGTGGAGTGCGATGTTGTAAACCCATCGTTGCCAATAGCGATCGTATTTTGTTTTCAACGTTGTCATAACTTTAAAAAAAGAGTGTCTTTTAAAAGACTTTTAAGTAGGCCTGCAGCTATGCCTAGTTCGCGTTCCATTGTGATGACTGATTTAGATAAATATTATACGGCATTTGCCCACTCTGGCTTTTCTATAATATGCATCGATTTGGTTGTCACAAATAACAATAACAATTATCCATATAAAACATTTATAAATGTATAGATTGTTTCTATCCAAATCTTAATGTGCATAACATTTATTAATCATATAAAAAGTACAACGCGGTTTTAAACACGTCCGATATATTTTTACGTTCTAGCAGTTACCGTCCTTGGACGGGGCGGGACTCAGCAGCGTTAGGGTGGAAGATACTTATTATTATTACTGGACGGGGCGGGACTCAGCAGCGTTAGGGTGGAAGATACTTATTATTATTACTGGACGGGGCGGGACTCAGCAGCGTTAGGGTGGAAGATACTTATTATTATTACTGGACGGGGCGGGACTCAGCAGCGTTAGGGTGGAAGATACTTATTATTATTACTGGACGGGGCGGGACTCAGCAGCGTTAGGGTGGAAGATACTTATTATTATTACTGGACGGGGCGGGACTCAGCAGCGTTAGGGTGGAAGATACTTGTTATTATTACTAGTTTTTAGTCCAAATCAAAATACAGTAAATATAAAAACCCAAACAAATGAATAAAAAGTAAAAGAACATATGCTTAGCTAAATTATTTAGTATTGATTTTTAATCGGATTTCATAAGAAAATTTGTGAAGTTTGTTTTACGTTAAAATAACGTTTAATACGTTTAATTTAACGGTTAATTTAAAATAGATTTTATATCCTTCAATGACCCTTTTTTCAATGATCAATGCAAACGAAATAATATTGATTATTATTTGACAGCTGATTATTTCTTTCTGTTGTATAAGTGTATTTAATCGCATTTTCAGTAACACTCTGAAAATATTTGTTTAGTATCACACAAAACATTGATTTTTAGAGCTTATCACTTAACTTCAAGTACCTGGTGACCGAGCTTTGCTCGGATAGAATAAGATATGTATTATATAAGTTAATTAGCAAAATTTAAATAAAATGTTACTCAATGTAAACACAGTTTATATGGTTTAATAAAACCGATTTTATAAACCTGTATTTATACTGCATAAACACTTTTTTACTAACTTGCATAAACTCTGAACAAAAATATAGCCTTTCTTTTTTAAAGTTTTCTATCAAAACAGGAAAGATTTTGTAGATTTGTAGAAAACCTCTATTCACATATTGTTCACCACCTTCTACAATCAACAACTGTCAAACGGTTATAAACAAATGTTTTGATTTGTATTGTTTCCATTTGATTCTCTATTAGGTTAATGTTAATTTGTTGGATTTTAAACTTAATATTACAACAAAACAACAATATTTGTCGGCATTATACCTATCTAGAACTTATTTTCTACTCGAAAATTAGTTATTTCCAAAATGCAAATAAGTTTCATCATAGTGGTTACCCTAGTTTTCACTTAGGAGCCATATCAAAACACATTGTTTAGCGTTACAAACAGACAACAGACAAACAGGCAGACAGATGTTAAAATGTTGGCATTGATTGTGTATCAAAAATCAAAAATAGCCTCAAACATTATAGTTTTTTTTAAAGCAATGTATTGACAAAATTCTAGTCTATTTATATGTGTAGAAGATTGGCACGTGGACGTATTAATTTAACACAACTTTCAGTCTAGACTGTCTCAAAGGAAATTTAGCCTATAATTTTCAAATTTTAATCTTCTCCGAATCCGTTATGAACTTACCCATCAGCTAAAAAAGAGTTATTCTAAAATTGAATAATTTTAGAATAAGTTAATAAGAGTTAATAGGAATTACATTTTATTATTATGAACTAAAGAAATAAAAATTAAATAAAAACAACTGTACATTTGAAATTGAAGTGGCCGAAGTTAAGCTCCATTGATGAGAGAACAGCCTACCTCTTCCGTGATTCGAACGTAACGCTCATTATTTTTACTATATACTTTATAAATTTTTCAACACTGTCCATTACATTTGAAGAATACTGAATCATTTTATGTAAATGCCCTCACAAAGTGACCAGTGTTTTCCATCGGTATCTCTGTTCAGGATTGAGACATAGAACTCCGTCTCCCGCTCTGGCGGCCTGTCTCTAAGAAGCTTATTACAGGGTTATATACCGTCTCGGGGCGCCATCAATCAAAATTTGGATTACGCGGAACGAACCAGTTTGGCTACCAAACGAGATCAGGGGCAATCACCCCCTCACCACTCCCCGCTACTCTACGAACGACCTTGATTTATTTCTATCAATTATCTCGTCGTTTATTATAATATTTTCTGGAAGCAGAAAACAAGCTCGTATTTTCCGACAAAGTAGCCCTCTTCACCACCCTTCGCCATTATACAGGTCCGTTCCTCTCGCCGGTCTATTAGTATTCATCAACGTTTTCGTGGTGTTTACAAGCCAGGTTGGCTGCTCAATCAAATTATATAATAAATCAAACCAGGTTGGCCGTGCGCTATTTAGGGCGATACCATTACTTAGTTAAGTACTGACATTTAAAAGTGGTTTGAAGAAAAAATACTCTTAATCGGAATATATACATATAAATTAAACTTACTTGTTTGTAAGGAAAATAATATAAGATAAATTTATGAACAATATATCAGATAGATATTTTAAAACATGTTCTTGCACGTAAGTACTTAATAAATAATGCTGTCCTTCGACTGTACAGTATAGAGGTTGACAAGGAGATTAAAAACGCTATTAAAATTACCAGTACAGTGTTTTGGACAATCCAGAGTGCCTGGTTCCTTCACCTCGGTCGTACTCCTTTTAAATCGCTTGATACACGACTCAAACCACAGAAATAGTTAATTGTGCAAAAAGGGGTTAAAGTGAAATTGATCTGCCTCCGAAAGTTGTCGACCTCGGCTACGCCTGGGGTGACAATAGTTGCCTTCCTGGACAAAAAGTACTTCAATCTCTTGTTGCTTGCAACATTTTTCATTAACCTACACAAGAAATAGTTGAAAGTTAATTGTATATAAGTACCGCTTTGTTGTCTAAGAATTATAGAACAAAATAATCGTTGTTCATTGAAAAAATAAAATAAACACTTTTTACTGACTTGTAACGACACTGAACAGAAACTTATCCTCCCCAAACGAAGATCGATCTCATTATCTTCCTCCACGTGTGATTCCTCTACGCTATACTGAGCCTGTGTGTCTGTGCTGTTGCGATGTCGTTGTTTGCCATCAACTTCAATCAACAACTGTCGATTGGTTACAAACAGATGTTTTGATTTGTATTGTTTACATTTGAATTTCCATAAAACAATGTTAATTTTTTTTAATTTTATACTTTTTAAACGGGATTTTAATGGACATTAGACCTATTTACAATTTATTTTTCACTCATAAATTAGTTGTTTCCGAAATTTAAAGAAACAAACAATATGGCTGGCGCTCAGGAAACACTTCGGACGCAACAGGCAGTGTGACCGCCATAACTAACTGTATATTGCTCAATTTCCACTATATCTATTATTGGTGTACGGGGTGTTTACGGATCCTTCTTTTGTTATTCTTATGGGATTACTTTTCCTCCAATGGTACTAAACGTGTCAGAGAGTCTCCGTCGGATGAAATGTAGTACTTTAATACTCTATGCCAGAGAGTAATGTACGACTTTGCATATGTTCATTATTTATTCCAATTCAACGTTACTACTATAAGTAACTTTTTACTCTAACATAGTTTTGTATTATTGTTATTAATATTCTCCTAAATGTATGCTGAGAAGACAACCTACTAGTATCCCACATCCAGGTGATATCGTTCCCTAACCTGTAGCAGTTTACGTGATACTCCAGTATCACGGGATCAGTCGCGACAAGGCCAACCTGGAGATTTACTGCCGAACTGATGAGCTCAAAATAAAGTCGACGCATTACGATTGGGGCGTTTCACATTGGGCTTGTTCCAGCGGCCAAGGTGTCAAGTTTCGCAACTCGCGCGTGACGGGGGTCGCAAGTGACAAGTGACAAGTGACAGGTGGCCGCGGTCGCGACGACACCCTCTCATCTGATAACGCCGCCGTACTGACCGTCATACCGGCCAGTTTATGGCCTTGTTTACTACCGCTTTTTCATATCAGCTTCTGAGCGCGCTATTGCACTGACCGACAAGCACATTATATGTCAAGCTCACTGTGAAGTGTGAAATGTGCGATCGTTAGCTCAATGTGATGTTCAAATCTTACTGGTGATAACATTTGTTGTATTTTTATACACTGTTAAATGAGTTTATGAATCTGCCTAAACAATTGCTCATTATTTCAGTATTCATATTTTTATTTTAAGGTAAAATAAAAATGGTTTAATGGAAACAATCTTAACAGTTAATTTTTCCATGTTCTGGATCCAACGGCATGTCCAAGAATCAACGGCAAATGAATCAAAGATAAACGACGATTCCTCACTAAGTGTTCGTCGCAGTTATATATGTCATTTGGGATCCAACAAAAATGTATGTACGAAGAAATGAGTAATTTCTTCGGTTTATGAGTAATTTTCATACGGAATAAGAAGGTAAGAGAATGTAAACGAATAATTAACTGTCGGAACTCTTTGTGATGTTAAAGCTGAAGGTTTGAATTTGAAGTGGGTTCCGGACTCCAAGGAACGAGCGGTTGAAACTGAGGTAAACTTGAAAACACAAATAGGAGACAGAGGAGACACTTTCTCACTAAATCCTAGCTGAGACACCATAGAGTGGCTTACAAATGCCCCCATAAAACCAAAGACATACATAGACCTAGGTAAGATAACAAGGAGAAGGGGTAGGAATAGATTTCGCCACCTAGGAGAAACACGGACAGATCTGCAAAAACAGCAACGATAGAAAGAGACATTGGTCCAGACTAAGACACTGAGAGAGACACTAAGCCTAGGTGACGGACAGGTGGCCAGTTCTCCTCGGTCGCCGGATGTGATTAGCATGTGAATGCCCCGGAAACCAACGCGCTGATATCTCAACACCTCTTTCAAACAACTAAATAATACACAAATCGTGTTGCGTCAGTAATAATATGTTGGGACGCGACGGACAGCTACGTTCGTGCCCAATTACCACGACCGAGGCGCTCGGATTGCCCTGATACGGGATAGTTACGGCCCGCCGTGCTGAACATTTCAGGATAAGGCTTCGTCAACAACTTTATCCTACTCATCACTGATGTTTGCATCACTGTATTTTTTATTCACATTTAAAAAAATATTATATTATAAATTTACACCCACTTTGAACAACGTCCGAAAGGGGGCATAATGATTTTTTAATTACACGTTTTGTAAAAAAATGTGGGAATAAAAGTATCTTGTTCCTCGTAGCAGCAAACCTATTTACTCTTTTCCAATGTTATATTTATGCATAATACGCATAATAAGTACATTTATAAGACTTTTATCCTACAAGTGAGCTTATATTGAATCACCACTTATAATTTCTTATTCAATGGAAGCTCGCTTAGTGCGTTGTAAGTCAGCTGATACGGAGATATTTAAAAAGCACACATTTTTGATTGGTTCAGTAAAATACAAATGAACATAACGCAGTTCGAGGACCTCAAATGAATATTATTTATCCTTCAAAATTAATTACGTTATATTTTTTCGCTCAAACAGCGAAACATCCACAATTAATCAAACAACAAAAACTGCTTTAGTGTTAAGTTTCATTCTGTCCACTAATATTTTATAATTTCTCGCTTGGTGACAATGTAATGGATTAATTGGCCGAGTAAGCCATTAAACTCGGCTGTGATTTATGAAGACTCCCACACAGCTATATTAATTGACCCCCAACCCCCCTCCCGGTGTTGCTGCAGTGACAGGGGTGGGGTGTTATCAATGACTGCGCGTTATCTCTTCCTGGAAGCGACCTTGTCGCGGCGATCGATGAACATGAATGAATGACGTCACGGGCGCATGCGCGGTCCCGCTCTACCACACCCGACCATCCTTTAGGGGTGCTTTCAGAATTTCTATTCGGAGTTGGAACGCTCAAAAACATTTTTGTGATGAGGTTAAAAGGGTTTTTTTTAATATATAACAAGTTAATAATAGAGTTTTAGTAGTCTAGTATTTGAGTAATTCTATGTCTAATATTGGTATTAGACACTATTCCTTGTATTTAACTTTTTCAACATATTTGCTCAGAACAGGATAATCCTATTATATGGTTAGACGAATGTTTTGTGATATGACTTTAACCTTTAATTTTAAATTTCGGTGGTCACCTTCACACGTTGGGGACCCGGTCTCTCCCAACGGTAAACGGATGTAGGGGTCCATTGGAGGTTTATACCCCGAAGCCCTAGGGCCTCGCTCAGGGGGCGAGGTCTTGTTAATTTTAACCATTAATTAACAATTGTTAATTTTAATTATTAATTATTCCTTGACCTCGGGATGGCGGTAGGCATGACCTCCAAACTGAAGAGATTCGTTCTCGGCCACACCATTCCGGTAAAAAAGTGATGGTACTACGGGCTGGAGGGGCCTTCACTCGCTCCTGGGTTTGGATTTGTGGTTGCAGTGGTTGCAGTGATTGGTGCTAAAATGTACTAATTGAGCTCCTGTTCCCTTCCAGAGTGAGGTTCGCCTATGGAAAGGTGTCTCTCATCTCTGGGCCGCCCTCGGGTGAACTGGAGATGCATAAGGCCTCTTTCGATATCCACGATGCTCTAGTGTACAGTGTTTACATGTGATTACGAGTAGCCTACACTGCAGGATATTTTATTAATGGGGTCTTAAGAAATGAGTTATTTATTAAATCCGTATTTTCCCTGAACCCCAAAACCTGTTTTACTGGCAAGTCTGTCCTCAAAACATATTTATTTAAATTATTAATCATTTGACTAATGATTAATAGTTCTGATAAGGTAAACTGCAATCCAACATTGATAAACCGATTTTCATGATACTGTATTTTGTAAATGAGGAGGATTTGTTTAAATTTGTCCTATGCTAAGGCTTAGAGGGGATCTTACAGGATAGGACTAGGATCGGTTAGGTCTTGTGAGCTAGGGCATTTTTTGGTATCCGCATTATAGTGCCTGTTGCAGGTGTGGTATCAACAGGTAAGCGGCAATAGCAGGTAGCGTGTTGCATCGGCACGTTGCTTCATCGTGTCGCGGCATTGCACTTGTATATGTATCGGTGTAAGGCCAAATAAAATATTAACATACATCGATTTATCCGATTAAAAAACACAATAGTATATTAAGAGAAACATTAATAAAAAGTAACGAATTCATGAATATATTGCATTTATAATAGTAAAACATGAATTAAAAAGTAAAGCGTTATTAAGGGTGAATGCAGTACAATAAATAGTTTTGAAGGAAACAAAAACAACCTCAGCTATATTCAATGAAATCGAAAGCTCGACACAAAGTGTTGGTAAGAGTGTAAACAGTAAGCCGAGAGAAGCGTATCGATGTCCTACGTTTACAGTGAACCCCAACATTTACATGGCAAGGATACAGCTAATATTTGAACGTAGGAAAGTGGAGTTGCGCGCATGCGCGAGAGTGGTGACACACCCTTGTCGACCCCAACGTATTCAACATGCAACAACTGTATGTTGTGCAACAATGTTACGTCACGTTTATTATACGATGTTTCAATAATCAGTTGAGTATTTTTTCCCTTTTATATATTGTTTACTATGTTTCTTTGCTTAGTCATTAATCTGTACGGTTACTATTTAACATTTGAGGATAATAGATTTACACAAAATACAAATTCAGTTTGTATTCAAAACAATCTAGTTAAAATTAAATTTTATTCTACTGCATATGCTACAAGACAGATCTGTATAAAGGTTTTTATTCGTATAATATCCCCATTCTAAATATTTAGATGTTATATTACAACCTATATCTAGAAACATTACAATTTTTTATTAAATGGTTTAATTTTCTTAAATTAAGAACATCTTATTGATTCAGTTACAATAAAATGTACTACTGTATTACATTGCCACAGACATTACTCGCTGATTACATAACATCGCACTACATTTATTACATTGCTACAGTCTTATTTCTCATTACCTAATTTCCTTGATAGTCTTTCTATGAATATCACTATTAACGTTGTTCATGAAAACTATTTATGTTTATGAATTGAACAATTTCCTTTATTTTATGTAAACATTTTTGTTTATTTTATTCCTAAATTATTGAAAATTGTTGTATTGGTTCATGTTTAGGGGTAATTACAATTTAAACTCACGAGGTCTAATGATGTCCAGTGCTGGGGAAGCTTACGTGTTTATATGGCTCCAGCCAAATTGAAAATCTAAATAAAATTTTATACAATTTTACATTATTTTCCATTTCAGCTGAAATGTATGTTTCAATGAAAACAGATTTTTTTTAACCATAAATAAAATTTTTGAATTTTAACTATTACTGATGGAATAAATTAGTTTTTCTGCTTCAGAGATATTATTATATTCATGTAGTACAATAGAGGAGTGGATTATAGTTAGATAAAAGCTTACTATTTAAGCAGAATATTGGCACAGTTAAACCTTCAGTTGACTATTTACCGATAAAATTGTTTGATTCACTTTATTATTATTAAATACTATTTCCAACTGTATCAGCATGTGTGAGCACCTTTTAATACTTCTGTGGTTATAAATTAAGGTTGAACACGAATAAAATATATTTTTAGATTTTATCTTAGTTTGGTACACGAGCCGTGGTATAAGACTTGAAATAACCAGAGACTGAAATAATCATGTATACTTTATTTACATTTCGTGGTTATGTTTAACAAACATTGAGTTTAGTTTAATTGGAGCCAAATAATACGAGCTACGAAAAAATAGTAAGTAAGTCCAATTACCACATAGTATTTTCCTAGAATTTTCAATAAATTATCTAATCATTTAAAATATATCCCTCCGTAAATGTTTTAAAATATTTGTTAACAATATAAACTGTCCGAAAAAGAGCCTAATAAAAACGAAAAAAGTATATATATATATATATAAGAAACAAACTGAGAGAAATAAAGTTCCAACTTAATATATAAGAGTTATAGAACTTATTCGATTTAAACTAGGGATAATCACCTTCCTTGGTTGCTCGCAAAAATATAAAAAATAAAACAGCTGGTGGAAGATAAGGCGTTCGTGGTGGAAATTGTGATGTCAGGGTTCATTCATGGTTTGCTATCGACCTAACCTCCCCCTCCTCCCCCCCAAGACTCGACAAAGTCACGAGCTCTGGTGATGCAGGCAACAGGTCACTATCAGTGACATGAATTGGAATTTGCCCCGTTTACTTGTTGAATTAAAGTTCATTTCTATAAATTATTGTAATCCCTGTATTTGAGCATATTTTTCTGGGTTTTGGGTCAACATTTACAAATTATTGATATTTTTATTTCACTACTAGAGAAATATAATTATTAATCACAGTAGATCTTAAAGAATTAATTCATAATACTTTTTAAACAAAACGAACTTTACCCTTCTCCCTTTGTTGCAGAATTGATCCCCACTGACTTGTTTTTTATACTGTCTCATTAGACCATTCTTTTAGCATTTTCAATCAATTTTAAACTCAATTTAAAGTCATTTTGTGGTTTTAATATAAAGATAGCTTAAATACGCTTACTTACTGTAACGTAATGTTTGAATAATAATAACTAAACACGAGTACATACTTAGCATATTCTGTTAAAAAAAGAATACCCTCGTCGCAGCAGACCGGCGTACTTAGCGAATTTAATAAACAACAATATAATAAAATAATGCATGGCAAATTTTATTAATATCTGTCGATAAATGTTATAATTATTTGCCTATTCTCGATAAAAAATTATAAAAATTTGTTTTTAATTACATATAAAAAACGCAAAAACCCAATTTTTTATTACAAACCCACCCCCAAAATTGATTGACCGATATGTCTGGTTTACGGACGAGTCCGAGCAAATGTTGGAATGCACGTCTTTACCAAATTTGGTCTTCGTCGGACCATTTTTACGAGAGTTATCATGTTCACAAACACACACGCACACACGCACACACCACACACACACACACACACACACACACACACACACACACACAAATATATGGTTTTTACTGGGCTTTGAGAGTCTGAAAGACGCTGTTGCGGGCTAGCATTCTCTCATATGATAATTACAGGCAAGCCATACACTCACCTACTCTATGGTTTCCTCAAGAAATATGACTGATGCAACATCATTGCTCTGTTCTTTGTCCCACGCAAACCACAACGACCTTAATTGTCTTCTTTACCTACTTGTACTTATACTGCAAATAGTTGTGTTATCTTCATTTTGAATGGTTGAAAAAGTTCAATGAATAATACTCGACAAATTTCTTTTTGGAAAAAATCTTACTAAAGGAGACAAATAAATTTTCAATATTCCATTTCTATACAACGTAATATTTTCTTCAAGTAGATCTACCTATCTAACAATTATCAAACAAACTATTGTTAGTCTACTTATGGTGGTAATATATGAAAATGTATTATTGGCACTACCAAGGAACAATGTTCGGTGTTCTGCCCATACAAGTGGATAACTAGTACGTGACATTTTACGTACTGTTCATTATTTTGTTTGTTATTGAATAAGATATACTTTTGTAAACCCCGATTTTTCAATAAACCTATGTGACAGGCTAAATCCTTTCTGGACTAAATCTCATGTCGTCTAGATGAAATTCTAAAAGAGTATTTGTACGTCTTCTCTTAAAGTATAACGTGTTTTGCCAAATAATTATATATATTATCTATAATATTATAAAGAAGAGGTGGTTTCTGTATGTTTGTTTGTGGGTTTGTTGTGGCAAGTAAATGCGAAAAATACTGAACCGACCGGTTTGAAATTTTACTCAAAGGTAGATCTTAAACTCATGCAACACATAGGCATACTCATTTCCTTAAAATCCTCTCGGGCTACGCCCTGTGAACGTCCTAAAAGTTTCAATTTTTACATTTTTAGAGAATGAAAACATAAAATAACTTGAATTTCAACAGCTGTGAATACTAAAATTTGAGAGTTCGAGAAGAAGGAGAAGAAGAAGAAAGAGCTGCCGTGACCGTCCTAGGTTTCAATGTTTAATTTTCTAATGACAACATCCGTTTGCACTATATTTTGACAGTTCGGGAAGAAGAAGAAATAAAGTTGATTTTTCAGATAAACTGCTGGAACGAAATTAGTGAATTATTTGAAATAGCGGAATGGTAGATTTTGAGTTTTTTCCGACGACTGTCTCTATTACATTAATCCTTATCCTCTCCCAATATTTGACATATGTTACTTTGAAATGTTGTAGACATTCCTGTTTTGTCATTTTGTAAACAATGAAGAATTAATTAACAATACCTTAAATGTATCAGTAGAGCCTACACCTTTCAGCCTTTTTAGCCCGTGCGAAGAACGGGTACTTTGGCTAGTACAGTATAAAGCATATCTGTATTATACTAATCATTCGTTCTATATGCGCTACAAAAATAATTTACCAAACTAACTTGTTACACTAAAAAGGTTTAAATCACCTTTACTGTCAGGTGATCATTGTAATTGTACGCAACCACGGTTCCTCCAACACAGGGAGATTATTTCTACGACTCTTCGATGTTTTGCTGCTTTAAAATGAACTCATAATAAAGTTTACAACCATAGATCTATATAAATTGTTTATTATATACATCAATTTGTAAGAAACATTTCATTCGGTAAGGCTAATCTTACCGTGTTGTCAGTAGATGTATCGTTCAACTTGAGTCAAGCTATCGCTGCTCTCCCCAACCTATATAAGCTATATAAAGGATTTTCGAGTTTCGTAATTTAAAAAAATTATATAATGTTGCGTAAAGTAAGTTCATACTTTAATATTTTTATAGAAACAACATACATAAGTAAATAGTAACAATCTTAATTGTTCATTTATTACTTAAGTAAATAATGAGTGAAACGTATTAGCAGTTATTGCTTTCGTGATTTATAATGTAAAGGTAGGCAATCTGGAGTTCCGATGTAAGGACAACAAGTGTCGGCTATATTGGCCCAGCTGATAATCCCTCACCGGGTGACGATAGGTCCAATGACGTCAGCACCTACCTCCCCCCGCGACACGCACAACACTGTCTGAGTTCACTCTTACCTTTACTAGTCTGGTTCATTTGAATAAAACACTCTTATGATTCTCATTAATAGTTCATTTAATTGGTTCAAATTAAAAGTACATAGCTATATTGTTTATGACCTCATGAAACAGTTTTGACATGGATATGTCTTAGCTATGAAGGTATGGCAATCCGTTTGACCAAAATTTGAAACGGAATTATGTTATTGATCACTTTGACATTAAGATGTCAAGCTCTGGGGGGCATCATATGGTTCCGTGAACAGCTGTTTAGAGGAACTTAAAACAGTGAAAACATTCCCTTCATGCATATCCATGATCTAACCTATTCCCCAAAGAGAAGTAAATACTGTAAATCTTAACACATACAACTTACATAAACACAAGAGATACCTAAACAATGCAAAATTTATATCACTGCAACATAAAATATCTCATGTCAACATTTCTGTAACATAGACTTTTAATTTTTTCATTCAACATTCCTATAATATGATACGCCTAGCATGCATTCTATAAAATAGGTACAACATCTTTGAAATAAAACTTTCCTCGGAGTAATCTGTCTTCGTTGTCTTCATAGCAGATTACATAAATACATTCAATACAAATTATTATATATAGTAAAAGTTTTTTTTAATCTTTACTAACACAACTGCGACTCACAAACTCAAACCACAAAGGTTAGATTTTATAATAATCAGGTCAGTAGTGACAGTCATAAAGAATTTTTTTGAAATTTCTAAAAAAATTCATTAAGAACGTGTATTTATTTTATTTCCGTTTTGTTAGATTACCTCGGTCTTTATCTTTTAGACGTATGTTCAGTAGATCAGAAATGCATGAGGATGTTGACGGTCAAAGTTCCGAGTATTGGGGGGTCTACTTCCCCACTTCGCTTTTAGCGCCCGGATTCCAAAATCTCGCACCTGCCACCGCACTTACGCGCCATCAAATTATTAGCTAATTCGTCCTAAAAGGCTGGGGAATGTTCCACTTTTTTACTCCATGAGAGTTTTACCACACCTAGCTGAATCTTATCCAAACCAAACATTACAATGAATATCTAATTTACGCTATTCACCGGGATTGGGTTTGGGAAACGAAATGGTTTGGATTAAAAAATTTTGAGCTGAAATGACCATGTGTTTGTGTTGAGCTTTGATTTTTTAACAGTTTAGATAACTGACATGTTTTCTTGATATTCCATTTTTCTTACTTCGCGGAGCTAGTTTGATTTCATTTTAAATTAGATAGTAGCCGAATAGTATCAAAATGCTAAAGCTTAAGATGATTGCATAAAACCGATCCCGAAGTCTGGGGCAGACCTGTTAACATCTTGAAAACATTGATGCCCATTCCATACCAGATAGAGTCAACGGATAGATGCCTTTGGTCATAATCAATTGCAATCATTATAGGCCAGTTTTTATAAGAGTGACTCAATATGCGAGACACACACACACAAACAAACAAATATATATTATATATATATATATATATATATAAATATATATATATATAATGTAAATTAAAACTATATTTGGAAACAGTATTTAGTGCAAAGTACATCAACCTAGGAATTACATTATTTATTTTTAATTCCCCCTTGAACTTTATCAGCGTACGCAAAAAGGAAAACTAACGAACAAACGATGTCGTCAATAAAATAGCAAGCGGAACTAAAACAATCAGACACAAGTAATTGGATACAGTAATTAATTGTGGCGAGTGTGGAGGTTATCTCGGCCGATAACGAGCACATGCAACTATTACGAGTAGGTCAACGTCACTGCTCCCTACTCGCTGTTCACGGCGTCATCAACACGCTCATACTCATCGTGTCGCGACGTGAGCACATGCGAGTATCACGGTAGGTTGGTATACGTCACTGCGTCATCAACACGCTCATACTCATCGTGTCGCGACGTGAGCACATGCGAGTATCACGGTAGGTTGGTATACGTCACTGCGTCATCAACACGCTCATACTCATCGTGTCGCGACGTGAGCACATGCGAGTATCACGGTAGGTTGGTATACGTCACTGCGTCATCAACACGCTCATACTCATCGTGTCGCGACGTGAGCACATGCGAGTATCACGGTAGGTTGGTATACGTCACTGCGTCATCAACACGCTCATACTCATCGCATCGCGACGTGAGCACATGCGAGTATCACGGTAGGTTGGTATACGTCACTGCGTCATCAACACGCTCATACTCATCGTGTCGCGACGTGAGCACATGCGAGTATCACGGTAGGTTGGTATACGTCACTGCGTCATCAACACGCTCATACTCATCGTGTCGCGACGTGAGCACATGCGAGTATCACGGTAGGTTGGTATACGCCACTGCGTCATCAACACGCTCATACTCATCGTGTCGCGACGTGAGCACATGCGAGTATCACGGTAGGTTGGTATACGTCACTGCGTCATCAACACGCTCATACTCATCGCATCGCGACGTGAGCACATGCGAGTATCACGGTAGGTTGGTATACGTCACTGCGTCATCAACACGCTCATACTCATCGTGTCGCGACGTGAGCACATGCGAGTATCACGGTAGGTTGGTATACGTCACTGCGTCATCAACACGCTCATACTCATCGTGTCGCGACGTGAGCACATGCGAGTATCACGGTAGGTTGGTATACGTCACTGCGTCATCAACACGCTCATACTCATCGTGTCGCGACGTGAGCACATGCGAGTATCACGGTAGGTTGGTATACGTCACTGCGTCATCAACACGCTCATACTCATCGTGTCGCGACGTGAGCACATGCGAGTATCACGGTAGGTTGGTATACGTCACTGCGTCATCAACACGCTCATACTCATCGTGTCGCGACGTGAGCACATGCGAGTATCACGGTAGGTTGGTATACGTCACTGCGTCATCAACACGCTCATACTCATCGCGTCGCGACGTGAGCACATGCGAGTATCACGGTAGGTTGGTATACGCCACTGCGTCATCAACACGCTCATACTCATCGCGTCGCGACGTGAGCACATGCGAGTATCACGGTAGGTTGGTATACGTCACTGCGTCATCAACACGCTCATACTCATCGCGTCGCGACGTGAGCACATGCGAGTATCACGGTAGGTTGGTATACGCCACTGCGTCATCAACACGCTCATACTCATCGCGTCGCGACGTGAGCACATG
Source organism: Nephotettix cincticeps (assembly GCA_023375725.1). Lineage (NCBI taxonomy): Eukaryota > Metazoa > Arthropoda > Insecta > Hemiptera > Cicadellidae > Nephotettix > Nephotettix cincticeps. The sequence goes on from CM041791.1 coordinate 54,297,053, forward strand.
CGAGTATCACGGTAGGTTGGTATACGTCACTGCGTCATCAACACGCTCATTCACATCAGATGAGATTAGATTACCATTTGAAATGGTGACCTACAAAGGTTATTTAAGCCAAAAGTTAAGTTATTTTAAGCCAAGTATCAATGGGAAATGAATGTGAGATAATTTGTGGCACGATCTTTTAGTCATGTTACTGACTAATGCTGAATTGTTCCTTAGACAGAACTGTTAATTAATAGCGTATCAGTCAATGGCATATTTAAGGGACATACAGTTTAACGTGGAGTCTGAATCACTGCCTCTGAATTACGAACTGATCTAAGAATGATGATGGTCTTTGTGGATTAAGGTAGTATTCAATTGTCCGAACGTTAATTCAAACAATATAACAATACAACCACCGTACATCGCTCATAACTATCCACAATTCGTAACCTCCAAGTAGCTGGATTACAGGAAACGCCACGGTCCCAGTCAGTCCATCACGTCGTCACTGCTCGCTGCTCGCAGCTCACGCACGACGTCATCAACACGTCAACACACTTCAAAAATTTTTAGTCGTCACATTTTAAAACTGCATTACGTATATGTTATTGTAGAGAGGTTTAAATTTTGTAACTGTATTGCTTCCTAATTTATGAAAATGATGATACTTTCTAAAAGCACAGGGGTACAGAAAACAAAATGGGTAATAACTGGATATTTGTACGGAGTTTGTAATACACAATCAATACACCATTTCACAATTAAACACCAATACACCCAAAATACCATCAATACACCAAAACATCATCAATATATCAATACACAATACACCACTACACTCAAAACACCATCAATGCACCAATACACCCAAAACAGCATTAATACACCAATACACCATCAATACACCAATACATCATTAATACACAATACACCCAAAACACCATCAATGCACCAAAAACACCATCAATGTACCAATAAACCGTAGGTATGCACGCATGTTGCATCCAGATCCCTCGACGATACGCTCTGCCTCAACTGCAACTTTAAGGTTAGGTATTAGGTCAAGGCTATAGTTAGGCTCCCCAATTGTGTGTTGTTTACTGTACTTAGCCGCTTGGTCGATTGTCGAGCTTTGCCCACTACGTCGTGTAGATATCAGCTGATCGCGTCACGTTTGTTGACGTCGCGTTACAGTTTATCGCCGTGCAATGTTCATTGATTGATCACGTAGCCGACGATACGGAGCGTGACGCTTACGACTGGTCACGTCACTCGCAGATCGTCAACTTACTCTGTGTCTATAGCCAGTCTAGTTGTGTACTCTGTGGGCGTGGGATGGTGGAACACTTCTTCACTAGTGGGCTTGTAAAGGAGTTGCTCAACGACTTAGGTGAGTTGTATTGTTGATTATTCATAAATTATCACCGTTATTTATTCATTCATAAATAATAGTTTAAAAGGTTATCACCTTTTCTGATTTGTTAATATTTTAAATTAATTAATATTAGGGTATATTTTCTAATTTAATAGTTTTTTTTTAATCAGTTTTTATATTTGATCTTCGTGTCACCCACGTTTTTTTCATTAGTATTTCCCAAGTAATGCATCAAATGATATGGAAAAATAAAAAATAGCCCTTTAGATTGTTAGCATTTATAAACCTTCTCTAGAATGTAGAGAATTTATGAAATAAGTTTCATTGTTATCAGTTCTCCCGTTTTTTTTCGGAGAAGACGGCGTAAAATGCCTCCTGGAGCGTCACAGACACAAATTGAGATAAGACTTGTTTAGGCTTCTCTAACGCACGAAACGTAAAAATAAGTAAAAAATGTATAATTCTGAGCAATGTACAAACAAAACTATAATTTTATTTATATAGATAAAACATTTTTATATTACTTTTATTCATATATAAACCAATATAGTCTCGAGTGTATTATTAGGGATGTTTTCCTTACATTCCAAAGACTATTAGAAAATCCTCGCATTACATATCCTTTACGGCATTTGTGCTGTGCTCATTGAGAGTATAATAAATCCTCTTATTTGTTGAGCAGAATGAAATATTTAATATTTGTTACTGTTGGTTCCAAATGAAAAATGTATCCCTCTAGATTGAATCAGCCTAGACATTTTTCCCAAACGTATCCCTCTAGATTGAATCAGCCTAGACATCGTTCCCAAACGTATCCCTCTAGGTTGAATCAGCCTAGATATCGTTCCCAAACGTGTCCCTCTAGGTTGAATCAGCCTAGATATCGTTCCCAAACGTATCCCTCTAGATTGAATCAGCCTAGACATCGTTCCCAAACGTATCCCTCTAGATTGAATCAGCCTGGATATCGTTCCCAAACGTATCCCCCTAGATTGAATCAGCCTAGACATAGTTCCCAAACGTACCCCTCTAGATTGAATCAGCCTAGACAACGTTCCCAAACGTATCCCTCTAGATTGAATCAGCCTAGACATTGTTCCCAAACGTATCCCTCTAGATTGAATCAGCCTAGACATCGTTCCCAAACGTATCCCTCTAGGTTGAATCAGCCTAGATATCGTTCCCAAACGTATCCCTCTAGATTGAATCAGCCTAGACATCGTTCCCAAACGTATCCCTCTAGATTGAATCAGCCTAGACAACGTTCCCAAACGTATCCCTCTAGATTGAATCAGTCTAGACATTGTTCCCAAACGTATCCCCCTAGATTGAATCAGCCTAGACATAGTTCCCAAACGTACCCCTCTAGATTGAATCAGCCTAGACATTGTTCCCAAACGTACCCCTCTAGATTGAATCAGCCTAGACAACGTTCCCAAACGTATCCCTTTAGATTGAATCAGCCTAGACATAGTTCCCAAACGTACCCCTCTAGATTGAATCAGCCTAGACATTTTTCCCAAACGTATCCCTCTAGATTGAATCAGCCTAGACATCGTTCCCAAACGTATCCCTCTAGGTTGAATCAGCCTAGATATCGTTCCCAAACGCAGTCATATAGACCATAGAGAGGTATGGATATTAACTATATAATATATAGTTAATAGTTAAACTATATAATATATATATATAGAAAAATATATATATATAATATATAGTTTTGAATATTATTCAAAACGTTTAGTACTTAGATTGTTTTATTTGATAAGATTAATATTAATATTAACTTTTAAATGTTTAGGAGTAGAGAGATGGAGTTTAAATTGTAAACAAATATTTAACTTCTATAGAAATCCAAGAATTGTGACTACTTCTATTCCAATACCAGCCTCACTCCCCTGCCCATGTACCACCCATGATAATTGTCTAATTTGCCTAGCCGAATATTTCAGACTATTACACACACATATTTGAAGTAAATGGGTAGGAGAGTGAGGTATTGGAATTGAAGTAGTCACAGTTCTTGGATTTCTAAAGAAATTAAAAATTTGTTTACAGTTTAATCTCTCTACTCCTAAAGATTTAAAAATAGCCTACATCAAATTTATAGTTATATTAGATATTTAGTTTCTATTTTCTGTCAGAATGTCGCCGGTCCTTGTCCTACCGGTCGAGAATGTTTACGCTGCTGTGTTTGTTTGGACCGCCTCCTATGGTGCTGCCCACGGGATCTCGTAGCTATAAATACGCGTCTATTCGCGTCCGGCTCGATATAGCGTCACGGCGTCACAGCGCCGGAATGCTCCGTCGCGGCCCTTACGTAACACGTCACCCATCCTATTTTTGCCCAACTAGTAAGTTTTTTAATTAGCGGCCCACTAAGCCACCAGCTGGCTGTATTTCGGGCGCGGGCCGCAGTCGCAGCGGGCACAGCGAAGATACCGCGCGCCGGCCAGCGGCTGCTTCCCTTCTCGGACACGTCATGTTTTGCGTTTGTCAAGTTGTAAAGATGAGTAATGCTGATAGAAGAAATTTTCGGAATGCATACAATTTATTAAAAGAATCAACCGATTTGTATTTTCAGTAATAAATTAGATTTTATTCTTTCGGTGAATACTACATTCCTCGCTGTAAAATTTTAAATGAAGGTTTTTTATATTTATGAAGAATTATCCGAGGATTTTACTTTTACTTTTCTGCATTCGAACAAAATATTTGTTTTTTTATTAAGACAGGTAGATTAAAAGTTAACAAAAATTATGTTGCGGATAATATTTTAAAAGTTGTAGGGAACAGCCGGGTCATATAAGGCAGGCTCGGGGGGCGGGCGGGCGCCGCGGCGCGGTCGATACTACGTCACGACGACGTCACAGTGACGTGGCGAGAGAGGGGGGAGGGCAGCCGCGCGCTCATTGGCTACAGCCTCACTTCCAAATATGGGACAGACGCTTCATTCATAAACTAGTGGTGTGGCGCGGCGCGCTCAGTATAGAGGCGGTCACCGAGCTGTAGGTGTCAGGTGTCTGTGAGAGTGCGTGAGTGACGTTTTCGTCCTCGTCTACTGGACCGCGTCTCACCCGCGTCCGTTGTGTCCTCAGGCCCAGGCGCGCCAGACTCGCCGGCTACCATGATCATGGACGGCCTAGAGACCCTCGCGCCGCACACCTCTGGCCACAACTTCCTGCTGACGGAGTCCGCCGCCGCGGCAGCGCACCACTTCAACGTCCTCAGCTTCGACACCTGCCTCTACCCTAGGGTCGGAGGGTACTCCGTGGGCACTGACCACGGTGGAAGTCCCACTCCCGCCTCCGGACATCCAGGAGACCTCGACGAGCCCGAGGGCCAGGAAGCGCCCCCTGGTGACCTCAACACCCCCGTCACTACCAGCGGCGACGGACCGAGCTTCTTCCCCCCGTCCACCGTCGTAGAACCCCCTCCCATCACTGGTACGTAGCCTACATCAATTTATGTCATTCAGTCTAAGTAAATAAACATCTAGATATTTAGAAGTGACCTAAGCTGTACGATTCCTTGGTTGTGACAGGGTGTTAGATACCGCTCTTGCATGTAACCTCTTATCCTCACTGGCCCTGCTTACTACCACCCTATACCAACACTGACATGAAACACCTCTCTTAACATTCACTCAACACCGAATGATCTTGCAATTATATTTCAATCGATACAAATCAGAGGTGTTCATTCATGCCGGCGCATCAATGGTGGGTGGCGGCGTCATGCGCGGCAAGCCCCGTCGGAGAACCAAATGTCATTCCCATAGCAACCTGCTGCCACTGCCGGCCCTACACCAATCGATCTCGCCTTGCTCAGTCGGGCCATGGGTAGGCCTATGGTTGCGGGCAACACGATCAGAATGGACAAATTAATCGGTCGGTAACAAAAATTTGAAAATTGGCTTTTCATGTTTACTGTTTACACTCTTCTTACAAAATTTTGCCTTTCTTCGATGTTTTGAAATATTTCATAAATTTTATTTTATTATTTGTTTACGTCTCTACATATTTTAGGAATTCAAAATTATGGAGAACACGCTAAATGTAGTATTTTAACGCGGGTAATGGGCTAGTTACACTTTTACAGTGTAGTCCCACGTGGTAAGGGGGTGGCGTGATTGGCTCCGGAACCAATAAAAACATTTACAGTACTTTATACAGTTAAACAGTGTTCTACCAGATTAATAACTGAATATAGGCTACACACTGCATGCCCACCATATGGTGCACGAATAGTTCGAATAAAGCTGCATGTTCTTTTTTTTATTTGATGTACAGTACTTTATATATAGGCCTGAAAAGGTTTGAAACCATAAAAAACTAATACTGTTTTAAAATATTTTACGGCCCTTACTACGAGATAATATTCTGAAAAAAACTTGACTTTAATCACATTGCAAAAAATTTCATTTCGCTAACTTGAGAAGTAAAAAAATCAGATATATATAAAACTTTCAATTGTTATTTGAGACCTCTTACCTAAATCGAAATCAACTTGTACGCACCTACGTCAAAACTACTTAATAACGTTATATTTTAAACTTATAATAAAATTCTTCCATAAATAATTATTATTAATTCTATATTGTTATAAGTGGCATGATTACCGTAATTAAACAATGAACTTTTTACGTTAGGCCTATCTGTATTTTACAAATATATATCTAATATTTACATCGCATCAGCACTTCACTAATTACTCTTTATTTCAAAGGAATTTTTAAGTAAGCTTCAAAATGAAACAAAAGATTTCATTTCCTTTTCTCAGTGAATGAAGAGGAAATTTACAAAATATTTCTGATTATTTAAAGTTTTAAAATATTCAATCATAACAATGAACCTATTTATCATTTAATTTATATAAATTATTGTACTAATTTTAGTTGAGGAAAACGATTTTAAAGCGTTCTGAAACTATCTAATTACATTCCTGTTCTTTTTAGTTTTTAAATTTTGGTATTGGAATATTTATTATTAGGGAAATGTTATTAATAAAAGTAATAGTTTAATCGATGATGAAGTAATCAATTTATAATTAACTGTTCAGTGTTTTATAGTATAATAATTCTTGCCAAACTGTAGAAGGTATCCGTTCCACTGGAGCGGTCCACTTTACTCCACCCTCTAAAAATTTACTTTATCTTTCCTTTTTCATGTTTTCCTATCACTTATTGTTTTTATTGTGTAGCTCTGATTTTCAACTAAAATTACCTCTAAACTCCACAGTTAACCAGATGACGAACTTTTCAAATACAACTTTTACTTTCCTTTAGTTTACTCCCCTCATTTTGAACTAGGCCAATGAACTTTACGACGATTCGACTGTATAACGCATCCATTATATTTCTTTACAGTTTTTTTTCAAACAACTGTCTTGTTTATTTTAAATGTCTTTCCTAAATAGATGTTACAACAATTTAAATTAATTTTGAATTACTTTCAATACATATGTATATTAGTTAATATAAAATTCAAACATAGTACAGTATTTTCAAATACATTAATTTCATTGATATTTCCATAAAACTATGAATGAAACCATCAGTGCGGTCATGAATGAACGTAGTCTACCACCCCATAACGTTTGACCTTTCACCCCCACACCACTGCACTCTCACTGCATTTTGACACACCCTTCATACTGTGACACCCCCACCCTCCACCAGCACCCCCTCCTCCCATCCCTTGGTCACCTGTTACCGTGATAAGTCCTACAAACTAACAAATTGTGAATTATGTCGCTACAATCACTAAATACTAGTCGCATGGTTAATATTAATTTGTCATAGCCCCATTAAGGAATTTTAAAACATTTAATTGTTTTTTCTATTGAAATAAATCTAAACTTAAATTTCATTTTCAATATTTCTAATTATTTACGAAAAATCATGTTTATCGTGCCAAAATTCATCTTTGATATTACATATAACCTCGTGAATTTAAAATAGCTGAATATTACTTTAATGCAATAAATTGATTTAAATAATGAAAAAATAGCCTACATCATTGTTAAATTACTTCAACAAATACAGTTTAAATTATTGGGTTTAAAAAAGTAGGAGTAAAGTTGGAGTACTACTAATTTGTGTTGATATTCTGTGTTTTACACAGCAGAAAATAAACATAACAGACCAGATATTACTCTAATAATTTTGTTAGTATTATAGTTTTGTATTATTCATAAATACTGTATATTAAACGAGCTAGTTAGATATTTAGGTTATACATTTATGATTTATTGCGAAAAAATGGTTGTACATATTTTTCCTTAGTAAAATAACATTTATGATTATTAATGTCTAAATTTAGTATTAATGTGATTTCTGCAGTATATTTTCAACTAGATACATGATTATTCCAAGTTTATGTCATACAACAATATATGTTTGATTTTTCGACTAAATAGGTTACAGTAGTCGCATAAGCAATTTAAGACAAATGTTAAGATTATTTATCGCCCTATAAACTCCAGACAGGAAAATATTACATAGAGTGGTAAATTATCGATTACATTTTTTTATTTATTCTAAATATATTAACCTTACTTGAGTCAGGACTACGTATACCAGCCATAAATTACGTGAGCTACATTATATATAAGAAACTTGTCCCGGTACTTAATTTATTGTGTGTCACGTGTATGATTGAAATTTTTCAAAAAAAGTTCTTTTAAATACTTTCATAACATATTCTTATATTAGGCTATAAAATAAATTGGCACAGTTATCTATCACTCACCACGCCTCTATAAACACATCTTATAATATCGTACAAGAGATTTAAAAAATCTTAGCATAATTTATAAAGGTTTGGCTAAATTGCTTAAGTATTTTTATTTAAATCCAAAACAAGCTTTAAGACTTTTTAATTTTACCCAAGGTATAGTACAAACCATATTTATGATAATACGTTAACGAGTATCAGCTCATTTCGTATCTCGTATGTATTAGGATAGGAAGAACAAATGAAGTATCTGTGAGGTAAAGGAGTACTAGGAGGCCTAATTACCGCAGTGAAGGTGTGTGTGTGTGTGTGTGTGCGTGTGTGTGTGTGTGCGTGTGCGTGGTTACGCAAGGTGGCGCCCGCGGCTCTGTCAGGCAGGAGCGACGACGCGGCCTTGTCAAGATAACCAGGCTGACAAAGGACATCATTTTTGACGTAATTTCAAGTGAAACTCGCTTTCATTTGTCAGATAAATAAAGGAATTATGTTACTCAGACTTTTATTATTAGAAGTCAGATTGTTATACACAAGTAAAATTTAAACAAATCAATCATGGGTGTAATACAATGTTTTAAGAGATTCATACCTATATTCGGGGCATGATATTTCTATCAAAGTGAACAGATTATTTATTTTGCTCCAACAAATAAATATGACTGAGATTTAAACAATAAAAGAGTATATAAACTTTTTAGACTTAAAACTTACTTTCAATTACTAATTTCTGTGGCGGGTTTTCTCTGTAATTTAAGCAAATAATTATTTCTTTCATTAAATTAAAAATCAATAAAAAAATCATTTCATAAAAAATTAGATTAACAGGCAGATGTAGGAATATTATTTCGTGTGACCATTCCCTGATTGAATGTTGTTGATAATTATCAATTTTAAGTGTATTCAAATCAGCAATCACAATGACACGGGCTGAGTGTTGATGGGCTTTGTAAACGCAAACTAGGCGTCGCTTGTATTCAAATCGGGAGCAACGGCCCGGCTCAACACACCCACAAGTTTTATGTTCCTGAGTGTAATGCGAAACGAGGAATTAGCATCTCGCAACGCCCAGCACCTCGAAGTAATGTTTGTGTGTGTCACTGACGTGGGCGTGTCTTGTTTACAGGGAGTCTCGACCCCGAGGAGCTGAGCGAGCCCGGCAGCCCGACCAAAGGAGAGGACAGTTCCTTGCAGCTAGAGCCAAAGCTAGAGATCTTGTCCAGCCCCGTATTGGAGCCCGAGGAGGAGGAGGCCAGCAGTACTAGCAGCATCAGCATGTTCCCGTCAGCAGGCAACCCCCCACCCAGCAGCAAGATCAGCTACCGAGGAGTGTTCACCACGTCGGCGTCCAGTCCGGTGCAAGGTAATTCGGGTCTGGGGCAGCACTCCCCCAACTCTTCGGGGAATATCAACCACTGGCTGCTGCCCAGTCCTGACAAGAACCTTTTCCCTCCCATCTTCGGATTCCTGCAGCAGGGGCAGGGGTCGCAAGGCTCGCCTCATCAGCAGTATCCGTCGGCATCGGCAAGTCCTGCCAACACCCCGCACTACGATGACCGGTCTGGGTCGCAGCAGCCCCACATGGAGCTCGTCGGACTGACCATAGAGTGTGGTGCCCTCAAGCAACCCCCTACCTACCCCTCGTGTGGCAGCGATCAGGACCTTATGTACCCCCGCGTAAGCCAACCGCTGATGCAGAGTTCCCCCGGTGGCAAGTACCAGTGGTTAGACTCTCCCGATTACGGGAACTCCTCAATAGTTGTGCCGGGACCTTCGGGGCTAATACCGAAGCAAGAGCCAGCGTACCAGAGTGTAGGATGTAGTGGTGTGGGGGACGTACAGTCCCCCGGTGGACAGCAGTACAACACGGTGCAGTTAGCTGAGTACAACCCCTCCACGAGTAAAGGACACGAAATCCTCTCCCAGGTGTACCAACAATCCCCCTTACCTTTAAAACTAGTGCCAGTTAAACCTCGTAAGTATCCCAACAGGCCAAGCAAGACACCCGTCCACGAGCGGCCGTACGCCTGTCCAGTCGAGAACTGCGACAGGAGGTTCTCCAGGTCCGACGAGCTGACGCGGCACATCAGGATACACACGGGCCAGAAGCCGTTCCAGTGCAGGATATGCATGAGGTCGTTCTCCAGGTCGGACCATCTGACGACGCACATTCGAACGCACACGGGCGAAAAGCCGTTCTCCTGCGACGTGTGCGGGAGGAAGTTTGCCCGCAGCGACGAGAAGAAGAGGCACGCCAAGGTCCACCTGAAGCAGCGGAGCAAGAAGGATGGCAAGATGGGGGGTATGATGAGCAGTGGACAGGGGCAGAGCTCGCAGCATCCCCATCACCTTCACCACCACCCACACCTGCAGCACACAGTGACGTCGGACGACGGCATCAGCATGCCTGTGGTGACCACCTCCCTGTAGTCTGTGATACGACCTCCTCCAGGAGGACCCCCTCTGTGATCGTAGTCCGGCTAGACGCCCCGTCCCGTCCCCGCACACGTCTGTGGCCTTGTCGCTCGTCGCTTCTATCCGCTGAGGCCCTAACGTTCAAGTAACAAATTGCTTTAATTAATGTTAAGAGGTCTAGTGAAGTTAGTGTGCAATGTCGACCGGATAGAGCTACCTTTACCGGTCGCTAATGTTAGTACCGAGTACATTCCGGAATTTAGAGTTAAATTAAGACTTTTAAGTTATTTTTATACGACTAATATTTATTGGATACTGTTGTAAATGAATTATTTATTGTATGTATCGTCGTTGTTGCGGTGTTAACCATTGTTGAGGCGCGGTCGACTCCCACATTCCCGGACCTCGCGGGTCTCGCCTTACCCTGATCTCCGCCAGTCTTCCTCTAGTCCCCGTGCGTGCCATAGGTCCTCGGTCCTCGGCCCCAGACGTTCCTACGTACCCACCCCTGGTGTAGGCGCGTCTGCGGCTGCGGACCGTTGAACTCGCTCCGCCGCCAGCCTCATGTTCAGGGTGGGAGTGAACCACTATAAAAAGAATCGTACAAAGTATTATAGGCCTAAGTACCCACAATCATACTAATTAAATTAAGTGTAAAGTCTGTATATAGAATTTATCTTTATTCCGAATTTGTTGACTTTGTGAAAGATGTAGATATTTAACAGAATACTAATTCTAATCGACTAATTATTACTATTAATATTACGATTACGATACGTATACAACAGCATGAGCTGTCTAAAAGTGTGACTTTCTTATTTTCCTCAAACACTGCACATGTCATGTTACGATTCGATGTGTTCCTAGACTGTCAATGTCAATGTGGATGTGGATGTGGATGCTCAGCCCGTGGAAGGGCGTTGTTGGCGCTCTCGCTCTCCTTCTCTCTTTCTCTCTTTGTAAATATTTATACTTCATCCGTACTATAGCTGTGACTGAATTGTTGTGTGACTGTATTATTGTTTTGTTAAATTCAGACGATTTAAATTAACACAAGACAAAGACAATTTTTAATAAATATGTACAAATTATTTCACTGTGTTTACTTTAACCCTGATGAACGTATAACTTTAAGGAAGAATAAAAACATTCATTATTACTTCAAAATTTAAAACTACAATACATGATTATATGATGAACTAATTCCTCCATTAGCTGTGAACAATGAAATAAGTTGGATTACATGATAAACTCTAAATTCAAACATAAGTTATAGACTATTTCTGAAGAACATTTTATCAAATAATTGAATAGTAAACTTTAATTTTTAAACCAACATAAGCTAGATGTTAATCTAATCTATACTAGATCGCTGCCTCCCAGCTGCAGCAGAGTAGCAGTTCAGAGGAACAGCTGTGAAACCTATCGTGATTCATCCATTTTAGTGGAAACATTGAGATGATAACAAACTAATTGGTCTCATGTCATTTTTACAAAAAAACATTCTAAAACAAGATCGATTAAATTTTTAAAGTTTAACTTAGAAATAGTTATATGTTCAATCCCTCGATGTATATTAACCTATTAATCTAAATATATATATATAATTATATCTGTTGCCATTTTCAAATAGACATTTCAATATCTATCATTGAGGATATTTTAATAAATATTTATTTATTATTTACTAAACAAAATTATCATACAACAATTAGTGTTAAAAAAGTACAGACATGTGTGCCACTGGTTTTGATGTTCATCCATCAAGAGGTTACGATTATTTGAGGCTGTTACGGAAGCTTATGGAGGTTGATGGTAAAGGCCAACCAATAACAACGGGGGAAAAACTTGAAGGTACGTATAAAATTCTCGAAAATAGCAAAACTACTTTTCCGGAGCACCAGCCCTCCTTTCGCTAGGAAAATGTTTCTCCTCAAATAAATTTGATCTTTTTTAACTTGGTTATGGAGTTGGAAAAGATTACAATTTCAAACAATCAACTTCTCTGTTGATCTCAGCTGTCTATTTTGTTCGTTAATTTCTCATATACCTTAGCAAACAATGCCAACTTAATATTAGCTTATAATTACAGTACAGTAGCTTTGAACCCCTTTATATGAGACATACTGGAAAAATATCTGCTTGGAAACTTAGGGTAATGATAAACAGAAAAACAATAACATAATGGCTAGAAGAGATGTTGAATTTACCTTATCAGCTCTTGGAAGATTACTAGTTTTTAACAATTTCTGTAAACAGTTTTTTTGTAAACACTAGACTACAATATGTAATTACGAGGAAGAGCTCACCCGATGTGAAACATTTATTCAATTAATTAGTTACTATTACCATAAAGAATCCTGAGTTAACCTCATTGAATATTGCATAGTTTATTAAACAACACACAGCTTATTATTTTTTTTTGAAACTATGACTAACTAAATGATTATTTACTATGAAATGAAATTAACTAAATGATTTTTTATAATAATCATTGACTTGAATTAGTTTTAAGACTTGACATAGGCCTCACATAGGCAGCAATGATACTATCATGCCATACTGTATAAACATTGTGCCTGTGGTCAAGAAATCAATACTGCATATAGGTCGAAGGATTTGTCAATATAATATACAAGTTTACACTCTTCAGTGTAAAAAAAACTGAAAAACCGTCAAACCAACTCATTAGTAATTTACTAATGTTTAATTAATATTGAGAGTTTGTACAAGCATTATTAATTGTAATTTTATTGAATAGTCTACAATAGGCATACATTATTAATTTCGTTTTATATTATAATATTAAATTAACTTAATAATCTTAAAGGAATAAATGAATAAAGTTGATGATGTTAAACAGCAATTACTTTTATTTAAATACACTATACTGTAGTATTGAAGTGAAAATCTTATACTCTAAAACAAGCACTGTCCAGACTAATTATTTTCCAGTTCATGGATTTATATTTGTTTGTTTAATACCGCACTGGGTATTTGGCTACGAGAAATCGTTTGGAGCAGGTCTCAAGACTAGGGAAAAGCCGGGGTTTATCTTACAGCTCTTCAAAGTGTCTTCTAAAGGTGCGTTTACATTAATTCGAGCTCGCATTCGATCCGTTGGAATGCTAGCGACTGCGAGAAAATACGCGTTAACATCAGCTCGAGCTCGGATTAATGTATCTCGCCTTAAGGACCTTTTTGTAGCTGCAGTAGCCAAAACAGATATGTTTAATGTTAAAAGTCTTCAAGAATAATATTTGTTAGGATTACAAATGAAACAGATCCGATCTTTGAAACGGAAATATAAACAGAATCTGCAAGAAGAGGAGGCGATCAACATGAAACTTTTTTAGTTGAAATGTAAAATACATTTAAGTTGTGTTAAACCGTTTTTATTCAAACCATATAAACTGTGTTTAAATTTAGTTGGTAAAATGTGTTTTAATCAATCTAATAACTTAAAAATACGTGTTCTACTCTATCCGAACAGTTTGGTCTCCCGGTACTTTATTTTAAAATCAGTAGATATCAAAATAAAAACTTCAACCAAATACCTCACATATTACAACAAAACTGCTTCACTTGAAATACCTCTTTTCAAAATGTAACAAACTATAATTTAGTGCTTGCCCTGATTATTGAGATTTCCTCTCTATTCGTAATTGTCATATATAATTATTAATCAACTACGTCGATGTAATTTTAGACTCTTTTTGCTTTATTCTCTACCTATTAGGGAGGAGCTTTACTAACAAAACTTAGAGCCTAATTCTGAAAACTACAAAATTCGATGTTAAAAATCAAGGCAATATGGGCTACTTCTTGAGATGAGACTAGGAAAGAAAATTAAAATTGAACACCTACCGTATTTAATTTTAAAAGAATTAATTTCAAAGATGTGTTGTGTTCTCATAATGATAATTGTTTTAAAAATTCAAATCTTTTTGATTATAAAGAAAATTAATTTTAAAATATTCATCACTTTCTTGACAAGTAAATATTTTTATGTGCAACCTTATTCTACTTTGATGTGATTGCATTTTAGTAGAGTTGCCATTTTATCAAACGTTGGACGTGAAATGGTATGTAACTAGCGGTAATATAATATACAAATGTTTCAATAAATGTAGTGGGAGGTTCTGAACGACTGTGTGGGCAAGCAAAGGGCAAGTTCGGGCTGCTCACAGGAAATACAGTACGTAACTACCATGAATTAATGTGAGTTATGGTACATCAACTCAAAGTCGATAGTTATTAAACTTAACCAAAATGTAACGATCTTACTTTGACACAACAACCTGGCTTAAGTTACGAATTACGATGAAAAATATTTAAAAATTATTTATTTAAATGCATATGCATTTTATCGTTCATGTTCAATTTAGCTTCTTAAGTCCATGTTATGAAAACTAATATATCTTTATGACCAAATAAAAATTCTATTTGAATTGTTTGCCAAGGTTGTTTGGGTAAATATTGTTGCGCATATTACTATTTTAAATTATGACATTTATCATCAACCGTTTATGAACTTTTTTTAACCATATAAATTTAACTTTATAAGAGACAAACTCCAGAAGAAAATTTGTAAAGTTTCTGCAATTTTCAAAGGTCAAAATGAAATTTGCTTGAGTAATTTATTTCAACCTACATATGTTACATAAGTTTATTCAAATGTTACTCTTTTACTGTTAAATATTGCCTCCTTTGCTGCTTATTCGCATCTCACAAAATTTAAGTATTATGAATGCATTGTTTTTTAACTACTTCATATTTTTAATAGACATCATCAATGTTGTACATTTGTATTTTTAATCCAAATTTCACATTCATTAACATTACATAAAAAAATACGCTAAAAGTTTCCTTAGATTGCACATAGATCCTTACATAAACCATTCTCATTTATAATCTTTTTATCTTTAATTTTTATTAACTCAAATATTGGCAGACTTTTAACAGTGTATAATTAATTCAAACCCTAAACCAAATTTTGAAGGCTGTCTTGATCTAGAAGCTTTTCAAAAAATTAAATCACATCCTGTATGGCCTGTATAAAAAGTAACCAACTGATCTTGAAAAAATGACAATTGGCACCAGTTGGTTCTAAAATTTAAGGTTCCATCTGCTTTAAACCTAAGATAATAAGAAAAGAAGCAATTCAACGCAAATGGAAATAAAAATGACATATATATTTATTCTTATTATTGAGGCATATAAGGATACTACTAGGATACTATAAGGTGAATATGAGCTATGTATTATAAGTGGAATATGAGTAACGTAGTATAAGGTGAAAATGAGTAATGTATTATAAGGTCAATATGAGTTATGTATTATAAGGTGAATATGAGTAACGTAGTATAAGGTAAAAATGAGTAATGTATTATAAGGTCAATATGAGTTATGTATTATAAGGTGAATATGAGTTATGTATTATAAGGTGAATATGAGGTGTATTCACTGTATTATTAGGTGAATATGAGTACTGTATTATAAGGTGAATATGAGTAATGTATTATAAGGTCAATATGAGTAATGTATTATAAGGTGAATATGAGTAATGTATTATTAGGTGAATATGAGTACTGTATTATAAGGTGAATATGAGTAATGTATTATAAGGTCAATATGAGTAATGTATTATTAGGTGAATATGAGTACTGTATTATTAGGTGGGTGAGATCAATGGATAATGAATATTATGGAACTTAGCTTTGTTACTGACCTGACTAAGATCAGTTAGTTAATCATATGCCAGGATCTTAATGAACAAAGCCCAGTAAGCAAAGATAACTGTGTCCAGTATAACTACAGTAACTATTAATGAATTCTATCGAGATTTTCCCACAATCACACCAGCGACCTCAAGACTATGAAGCGGGAACTACTACCATAAGACCACACAACCAACATAACATTTTAAATATATTTAGTTTGAATTTATTGTATTTTAATAGATTATACATACATATCAAAAACTATTGGCGAAAAAAACGAAACACCTTCTGTACGTTTTATTTGACTTTCTATCAAATAACTATATAATGCACATAATACGTGTATTTTCTTTATAGTTTTTACAATAATTTATCTTTACCGTTATTGTTTTAATTTTACTTTACTCTCTGTATAAATCTTTACTGCTAGTTTTTTCATTATTTATGCAAATACACTGCACTGCTTTCCTTTAGTGCTTGGCTATAGAATTGAGTTATTTTATTACTATTTAAGTATGCATGCAGGAAAATCATTTTTAGGTGTAATTTGTGAAGAGAAATTTTACTCGAAAATATATTTTGTCCACTAAAATTTCACTTAATAATGTGTCACCAATTACATCTTCAAAAACCTACCGTACCTTAGTCATTTAACTGTTACATTGTACAATTTTAAAACCCACAAAGTTGCGAAGGACTATAAAAATTAGTATATGGCATTTAACTCGGTGGTGGATTATTTCAATCTTAAAACCCTGAAGTTCTCGACAGGAAATGAACATTACAAATCACTCAAGAGGTATAAAAAATAACAAATCCGCCATTTAGCGGACAGCGTATTTTTGTCCCGAGTCGAAGGCGTACCTAACCTGTTATTAAGCCCGAAGCCCGTTTAACCTTGGTCCCTGGTCGCTCTCGCTGGTCCGCCGCCGCCGCGCCGCGCCACGACGAGTTACGCGCGTCTAGCCCCCTACATAGGCCATAGGCCCTATCACTCGGTTACCGTACAGAACTATTCTTAGTAATGAGTGAAAACTCATATATGAATATTAATCCAACCGAATGAACTAAGGTATTAGAAATACTATGGCCACTTCTGAGAAAAAACAATAGCAAAACTCAAGGAAAACATATTTAACTGAAAAGCAAAACCAGATTTATTTTATTTCATCTCATTTTAAAATGTCAGCTCGTAAGAAAATAGCGGACTCGATTTCATTAAGAAAGATTATCCCCCAAAATTAAAGTGGGAAGTTATGTAAACAGACAATTTAATACGTTACTTTTAGGAAAATAACTATTCGTATTCAGTAGGAAGTGTTCAAATAAAACTCTCCGTAATACACTGTTATACTGGAACCATCTACATCTACAGTTAAAATGGAATCTTGACAGTTACCACGACCACTGTAATGGCGTAACCATCTACATCTACAGTTATAAGGGAATCTTCGCAGTTACCACGACCACTGTAATTCCGGAATCATCTAAATCTACAGTTAACTATATCTACGGTTATAATGGGATCTCCACAATGACTGCGACCACTGTTATACTGGGTCCTTCACGTTAACTATATCTACGGTTATAATGGGATCTCCACAATGACTGCGACCACTGTTATACTGGGTCCTTCACGTTAACTATATCTACGGTTATAATGGGATCTCCACAATGACTGCGACCACTGTTATACTGGGTCCTTCACGTTAACTATATCTACGGTTATAATGGGATCTCCACAATGACTGCGACCACTGTTATACTGGGTCCTTCACTTTAACTATATCTACGGTTATAATGGGATCTCCACAATGACTGCGACCACTGTTATACTGGGTCCTTCACGTTAACTATATCTACGGTTATAATGGGATCTCCACAATGACTGCGACCACTGTTATACTGGGTCCTTCACGTTAACTATATCTACGGTTATAATGGGATCTCCACAATGACTGCGACCACTGTTATACTGGGTCCTTCACGTTAACTATATCTACGGTTATAATGGGATCTCCACAATGACTGCGACCACTGTTATACTGGGTCCTTCACGTTAACTATATCTACGGTTATAATGGGATCTCCACAATGACTGCGACCACTGTTATACTGGGTCCTTCACGTTAACTATATCTACGGTTATAATGGGATCTCCACAATGACTGCGACCACTGTTATACTGGGTCCTTCACGTAACTATATCTACGGTTATAATGGGATCTCCACAATGACTGCGACCACTGTTATACTGGGTCCTTCTAACTACATCTACAGTTATAATGGGATCTCCACAATGACTGCGACCACTGTTATACTGGGTCCTTCACTTTAACTATATCTACGGTTATAATGGGATCTCCACAATGACTGCGACCACTGTTATACTGGAACCTTCACATTAACTACATCTACAGTTATAGTGGGATCTTCACAGTGGCTGCGACCATTGTTATACTGGAACCTTCACATTAACTACATCTACAGTTATAGTGGGATCTTCACAGTGGCTGCGACCATTGTTATACTGGAACCTTCACATTAACTACATCTACAGTTATAGTGGGATCTTCACAGTGGCTGCGACCATTGTTATACTGGAACCTTCACATTAACTACATCTACAGTTATAGTGGGATCTTCACAGTGGCTGCGACCATTGTTATACTGGGAACCTTCACATTAACTACATCTACAGTTATAGTGGGATCTCACATGCCCTTGAGATCTTTTGTATTATGATATATCTCAGTGACTGTGAGTTATATGTCCTTCTTAGTAACAGACACACAGTAGTGTTATTCACATCTATGCTCTATGATAGGCTCAATACAAATGTTTAAGACGAGTCTTTGGTTCCAATTTCGTAGACGTAGTTGGGCAGGCCTACTGCCTTTCCGCTGCCCATCATCGTAGATAGGTTTAATCCCACCTGTTTATGAGCAGTACTTTGATCAGTAAAACGATTTCCATTGGTAGAATCATCCCATCCAAGTGGTTTAACTAATTCCCAAATTAATTAATAATGTAATGTATTTTATTTATTTATTGTACTACTATCGCAAAACGGGCATTTTGAAGAAAGACATCACCAGCGTTTGAGCTTAAATATCCTTACTCTTTCAAAGTGATTTTATTGACTTGCTAAAGTTTTTATTATTAAGGTATCATTTGTTATTTGAGTGGAGTTAATATTTGTGGAGAATTCAATTCCCAACGTAAATTCACCTGTGTTTATAATTAGTTTTTTTATGTACCGTAGTATGTTTCTTTCCTTTACCTTCATCGCCATAATGTCTAAGTAAGAATAAGTGGCTGATGACTTTGATACACCATAGTACCGGCTCGGTCCCTGTAGGTGATGGTAACGTGCGGAACCTCGCCGAGCGGGAACCTCTGCGTCATGCTGTTGGAGCCTCGGAGCCTCGGAGCCCCGGCGCCTCGGAGAGCCCGGACAGGACATGGTCGAGGCAAGAATGCGGTGGGTGAGTCCTCGACCTTTGATACACCATAGTACCGCCTCGGTCCCTGTAGGTGATGGTAACGTGCGGAACCTCGCCGAGCGGGAACCTCTGCGTCATGCTGTTGGAGCCTCGGAGTCTCGGAGCCCCGGCGCCTCGGAGAGCCCGGACAGGACATGGTCGAGGCAAGAATGCGGGGGGTGAGTCCTCGACCTTTGATACACCATAGTACCGCCTCGGTCCCTGTAGGTGATGGTAACGTGCGGAACCTCGCCGAGCGGGAACCTCTGCGTCATGCTGTTGGAGCCTCGGAGCCCCGGCGCCTCGGAGAGCCCGGACAGGACATGGTCGAGGCAAGAATGCGGGGGGTGAGTCCTCGACCTTTGATACACCATAGTACCGCCTCGGTCCCTGTAGGTGATGGTAACGTGCGGAACCTCGCCGAGCGGGAACCTCTGCGTCATGCTGTTGGAGTCTCGGAGCCTCGGAGCCCCGGCGCCTCGGAGAGCCCGGACAGGACATGGTCGAGGCAAGAATGCGGTGGGTGAGTCCTCGACCTTTGATACACCATAGTACCGCCTCGGTCCCTGTAGGTGATGGTAACGTGCGGAACCTCGCCGAGCGGGAACCTCTGCGTCATGCTGTTGGAGTCTCGGAGCCTCGGAGCCCCGGCGCCTCGGAGAGCCCGGACAGGACATGGTCGAGGCAAGAATGCGGGGGGTGAGTCCTCGACCTTTGATACACCATAGTACCGCCTCGGTCCCTGTAGGTGATGGTAACGTGCGGAACCTCGCCGAGCGGGAACCTCTGCGTCATGCTGTTGGAGCCTCGGAGCCCCGGCGCCTCGGAGAGCCCGGACAGGACATGGTCGAGGCAAGAATGCGGTGGGTGAGTCCTCGACCTTTGATACACCATAGTACCGCCTCGGTCCCTGTAGGTGATGGTAACGTGCGGAACCTCGCCGAGCGGGAACCTCTGCGTCATGCTGTTGGAGCCTCGGAGTCTCGGAGCCCCGGCGCCTCGGAGAGCCCGGACAGGACATGGTCGAGGCAAGAATGCGGGGGGTGAGTCCTCGACCTTTGATACACCATAGTACCGCCTCGGTCCCTGTAGGTGATGGTAACGTGCGGAACCTCGCCGAGCGGGAACCTCTGCGTCATGCTGTTGGAGCCTCGGAGCCCCGGCGCCTCGGAGAGCCCGGACAGGACATGGTCGAGGCAAGAATGCGGGGGGTGAGTCCTCGACCTTTGATACACCATAGTACCGGCTCGGTCCCTGTAGGTGATGGTAACGTGCGGAACCTCGCCGAGCGGGAACCTCTGCGTCATGCTGTTGGAGCCTCGGAGCCTCGGAGAGCCCGGACAGGACATGGTCGAGGCAAGAATGCGGGGGGTGAGTCCTCGAATGTAATAAAATTAGGTAATCCAATTACTGTGACACCAACTGTACGTCCTATTGTGTTTGTCGTAGCATTCATAAACTCTAGTGCTCTCTATAAGAGGCAGCATGTTTACCAATTACATGCTCCCTAATGTTACATTTTTAATTTCATAAACGTTATAAATGTTATGAGGATTGTTTACGGTTTGAAGGATGTTTGTGTTCAATAGTTTAAAAGGATAAAACCACTACCCAATATTTGTATCCAGATGAAATAGCACTTTTTACTGTACGGATTCCGTTTATTTTTAAGGTTTAATTACTTATTAAAACTTGTTTATGTATATTGTTTATTGTTCCGGCCAGCGGACATGGATGTGCAATGTTTTTATATTATGATTAGTTTTCATAGCGTAAATTATTATTTACAGTTTCAACTATATTATAAAAAAACTAATAATGTCCGTATTGTGACTAATCTGTTATAATTCATATATCTTCACAAAATATCTGATAAATAAAAAATAGTTTTAATATCTAAAATGTAAGTTGAAAAACTATCAAGCTACATATTTCACTCGCGATAAAAGTAGGCCTAAACAGTATCAGTTAAGTGACACATTCTTTCTCCCTTTGAAGGTAAAATAAATAATACATGAATTATAACATTATAAACGCTTATTTATGATATTTAACGAATTTCATGTTTCAAAATAGAAATCAAATTTCTTTCACACACCCGTCATACGAAAAGCTGAGAAATTGTGGGGGAATTATCAAAATGCCCACGCGAGGAAATACTCAACCTATTGCGTGGATTTTATTGGTTAATGTGACCCTCCGCTGCATAAGGGTTCATAGTATACGGTTGGGAAATAGGAGGATATTGATGTTTTAGAATTCTGCATAAGAATAACATTGGAGGCTCTCAGACAACGTACTGTGTTTACCGCGGATAGTAAATTTAACATTTTCTCTAGAACTATTATTGTTAGACTAAATTATTTTATCAACTTATTACATTTAACAGGAAAATAAAAAATATATTTTGACGTTTAGAAGCCCATTACTCTGGAACCATAATTGCTACAGACATAAGAGTGATGTGATTTTAATTGAGATCCTAATTACTATCAACCATAAAGTCCTATCAAAATCACTGAAGCTAAATTTTCAGTAAATTTTAATTTGAAACTTTTTTAAGAGGTTTTAGGAGTAAATACCCTCAAAAATAATAAAACGTTTCATAAAACTACGTTTCATAAAAATCGGACTATCGTTGTGGCCTAAGACCGACAGAGATATCAGTCCGAAATTTTTTACCACTTTTTAAAATACAGGGAGCCTCAAAAAGTATATTTCCACTCTTAACACAAAGTCTAATATTTTGATAAAAACAACACATTCTCTATATACTATGTATAGGTGGAGAAAGTAAATTGGGAAATATTTTACTGGTATTTTTATTTAATTGTAAACATTGTGAAGTAGAATTAATCTACTTACTGAAAAAATCTAATTTATCTAAAAATCTAATAATCTACTTGGACTGAAAAATTCAGTCCGCAACAGCAGAAATGTCTATTTGCATCTATTATGGAATGTAATAGCCTTTATATAAACTATGATTGGACATATTTTTTATTACTGTAGGACGTAAGTGGCTATCAGACAAAAATGAAACTAAATACCCCCGTCGCAGCAGACCTGCGTACTCAGCGAATTTCCAAATCAATAATATAAAAATAATATATGACAAGTTTTAAAAAAAATCTGTCCATAAACATGAGAATTATTTGCCTATTCTCCATAAGATTAACAAGGCAAAAAGTGTGCAGGTTTGCTGCTGTGAGGAACACTGAAATTAGGCATTTCTACCATAAATAATTTTTATCTTAACATTTATACCAACTTTCATTAACATCTGTCCATAAATAAAGGAGTTTGCCTATTCCCTATATAATTATTATGGGAAAAGAGTATGCAGGTTTGCTGCCATGATGAACACATAAACTATGATTTTTAAGCGTAAATGGATAGATCTTAACCACATGAAGCTAAATATCAAGTTTTATCCAAAAATATTCATTAATATGGGAAATATTAATTTTTCCCTATCCTCCATAAGATTAACATTGGAGCCCCACAATACAATGTACTGTGTTTAGATTTTTTAATATCTCGGTAACCATTGGAGATAGAGAAAAACTTTAAGGAACTTAATTGTGTAGTTTTTTAAGCTGATTCTAATGGTGACATATAAAATTAGAAATTTTTAAAAATTACATGTGAAAAACGCAAAAAAACCCATTTTGGGGTACAAAACCCCCCAAACTACCCGTTCCCATTGACCGATATGTCTGGTTTACGAACTCGTCCGAGCATTTGTAGGAATACACGTCTCTACCAAATTTGGTCTCGATCGGACCATTTTTACGAGAGTTATCGTGCTAACAGACACATATATATACATACATATATACATATATACATATATATATATATATATATATATAATTTAACGACTATTGTTTTTGGACTCTGGGCACCTAAAGAAGAAAAAATAACATGGTCCCGGGCTTAAGTCTCACCATGAGACCTACGGTAATAGCTTCTTCCCTATGGGAAATTCGCTAAAAAAGAATATAAACGAAATTCTAAGGGATACGTATGCCTAAATAGAATCTGTATTTTTACTTTCTCCTCTTATACGACATAGTATATGGAGAAAGTATTGGTTTTGTAAAAATTTCAAAATCAAAATTTTGGGGTCCCCTGAATCCAAAAAAGTGGTTTTCGACATGATTTCTGTCCGTCCGTGTGTGTGTGCGTGTGTGGTTGTGTCTGGATGTTTTCAGAGCCACAGCCACGTTGGTCGATATAGATGAAATATGGCATGTATGTATATATTCACCGTATCTCCAGGCATTTATTTTTTATTTTTTAAGGGTAGTTCACTTCTAAAAACCTTTAAAAACGTGAAAAATCCAAATTTCTCAAAAATAGTTATAAATATTTTAGTTAAAATGTATATTTTTTGTAATGTTCATATTATATTATTTGATATTTTATAGTGTATAGTGTACTAATTAATATGTCACCAACCACATGTCTGTAAAAATTACGGTTCAAAAGTTATTGGCTAATAAATGTAAAAAACCATTTTTATTTTTCAGCTAAAACAATTATGGTAAAGTATCACCATTTATCACCATTTAAATCAGCTTAAATAAACTAAAGAAATTAGTATTTGAATGATTTGTTTACGACTTGACAGTTCCAGAAAAAAGATAAACGCAGTACATTATGTTGTCTGAGAGCGCCTAATGGTATTCTTATGGAGAATTAAAAAATAAATTTCTTCCTTATTTTCCAACCTTTTTCCATGAAACTTGGTATGAAGAGTAATGTCAAATTACACAACAAAACCCACTCAAAAAAGCTTGTTATTACCGGGGGGCCCATAAAATTTCCTAAATTGGATGATTATTTTTGAAACGATAAATTATTAAATCATATTTAAATAGCTTATGGATTATGATCGTATTATGAAGTATTGTCGTTTTTTAATTGACTCAAGGGAGAAAGCATGTGTCAGTCCACTGATATCGTTTATTGAAAAGTGTTAAGTGTGAAGTCCTTATCGAAGAGCCCTGAATAATCGAGCTCCCCAGGCAAACCCACAAAGCAGGGTCCAAGCCTTCCAGCGTGCGACACGAATTCCTACTCAATGTCTCAATAAATAAAATACCTGCGAGGAGGACGACGCGAGGCAGAGGCAGGCGAGCGGGAACGAGTTCTCATCTGGCCGGCGGTAAACAGTCGACACAGCACCGGGGCACCGAGCATCGGCAGATGTGAGCATCTACCATCTCCTACGGCTTTAGTAGTATTTTAATTTGTATTCAATAATTTAAATACTAAGGCAAATATAAATTTAATAAAATCCAGAAATTTTGTATTTATTTGAAAAACGTTACACTAACCCCAATTTGGCTCAAATAGAGTTTTCTTTAGTTAAATTAATTGAAACTAAATTAACACATTATAACTCCCTAATATTTTGTGAAAAATCAAAGAAGACAAAAACACAACCCCAACGTATAAATCACTATGTAAGTGGCAATGTAACATATTTTACTAAAAATAAATTTTACCTTACGCAGTTCAGGACAGGGAAATTTTTACTAGATTTTCCTTTTCTCTACAGCAGTGAACGTCTAAGAAGGAAGAGAATAATTGTTTTAACGTAGTTTTTCACAAGTACTGAAATACTTGTTCTTGATTATATTAGAAACAGGCCTAGGCTATGCCTTATCATCACTGTCCAGGATAAATTTAAGGCTAATTTTGTTTCAAATCTTAAACGGATTATGATGGATGAGACTAAAATTATTGTTTTATATTCGTCTACTTTCATTCATTCGCTGTGTTTACTGCTGATTATTAATATATCTTAATTTTCAAGTATGACGATAATGATTCTCAATTTACTATTAAGGAAAATCAACCGTGTAGTGGCCTATGGATGAGATCTTTGAACAAAGACATGATTTCTCAGTGAAAGTACGTAGTAATTCTTCTTCTAAGAAATGAAGGACGCAAAGCTTCCTGCCAATACTATGGTGACAAATTATGCATGAAGTTATTAGTCCGATAGTAGTTTGATAGACAAGTTTTTCACTCTTTCCATGTAGGGCTCTGCTCATATAACTGTAACTAGATTACGACACTTGATTAAGTCTAAAAGTAATAAGTGTTACTGGTCTATTAAATTTGTGTTTATTACACCTCAAATGTACTGCTTGATGTAATCAAAGTATCCATTTAACTTGACTATATTTTAAATGATTTGCGGGTTGTGACGCAATCGGGTTCAACTGCCAATAGGATTTACCTATAGCTGCACACATAACAAAAATATTGTATAGTGTGTTGCTTTTTAATGCAATCTTAAATATAATGGATATCTAATATTGATATTCTGTTTTTAAGTTGTTTAATTGTTTTAATAAATATGTTAAGTTATGTGAAAGACACAAATCAATAATTTTATTCTGAGATTCTGAGAAAATCTCCTTGATTTAGTAGCTATATAGAAAAAAGCAAAACATGTTTTGTTTCAGAACCATGTTGCAGATTAAACTCAGTGGCACATGAAAAACAAAAAAAACTTTCAAAATATACAATGTATCATCTGAAGGACAAAGATTTATTCTGGAATTTCAGACCATGCCAGAAATTTGTGATTTAAGTACCTAATTTAATTTCCAATTTTTTGACCCTAATTTCAAGTGAAAATAAATAATTTGTAGAGTACTAGATATATTTAGAAAGAGAATATAATCGAATGTTGGAGGTTGGATGTTGGATGTTGGATAGGGAGTGATTTGTCTGGACGGACGGACGGATGACAATGGTCCGAGGTGAGGCTGCGGACCGGACTGTTAGCATATATTAACCGGAGGAGGGGGAGAGAGTGAGAGAGAGTGTGGAGGGGGAACTTGTAGACTTAAAGTTGGTGCATACAATTATAAACCGAATGACGGTTGGGTCGTGGGCACTCCCAGTTGCCAGCTGTCACCAAAAACCGCAATTACTCAGTCATTACGCTAGTTACTCACTCCGCAGTGGCGCCATCTCGTAGAGGCTGTGCTAACTGTGAGCTGGACCTGCGAAAACCTCCGTAGACCCAATAAATCAAGCCCTGGGGAGCGATTTCCAAAAACGCCCGAACACAAAGAGCGGACCCGCGCATTTGTCAAATATTCTACTGGAATATGTCCAAAACCTAATGAGAACGGGTTCTCTGAATGTATCGATGAGGATGAGGACGGTTGGGCGCGTTCGTCGCGTGATCTCTGGTCGTTGCATTACGCCTGGCGGGTTGTAATTCTAAACTCTACATTTTGTAAACCCATCCTTAATTATTGAGGCGGCTGTAAATTATTTACGGCCTTCACATACGTTTTTGTATGTGTGTGTTTGTGTATGGCATTTTTCTGTTGGAAGTTAAGAATCTGGTTATAACGTCTATAACAATATTTCAGTTACAGTAAACATTTATACTAATTGTTAACATAAAAATACACCTATTAGAGATAAAAACTGGTAATAATGCAGCAATTTTTAAAACTGTATAGATTATTCCTATACAGGTTCAACTCACGGTATAACTAATTCATTGTAAGCTTGTTACATTAAAAACATCAGTCTTAAAATAACTAACTCAAACTTATTTTAAATTGTTTATATCCTTGTGATATATTACACAGGAATATCAATTTTGTAAACATCTCTCTATCGAGATAAGACGTCAGTTGTAGTAGCATCGTGGTCTTTGTAGCAGTGTTCAAGTTCAAGTAGAAGTTTATTGTCACCTCCTGCTTGAATGCTGCTTGTATGCTAGACACAACCTACTCGTTAAAACCCAAATTCTGTTTTAGGTAGTCTACTCCAATCCAACCCCGTTTTTCTATCTCATCCTAAACAGACAATATTATGTTTCTATAATTTTGTAAAGTTCTAAAGTCTAAAGTTTCTACTGTATATTGAACAATCGTTACCAAAAATTCCAAATTAGCTACCCACACTTTATCACTCTTTACCGTATTTTTAAACATTTCATTCTTGGTTAAACTAGCAATAAAAGTATAACTTTCCCCCAAAAACCTGACGAAGGTTACCTGAGAATGATTTCCTAAGGTTTTATAAGATGGAGATAATCTATTTACCTGTACCGGTTAATTAAACATTGAAGGGTGACGAAAACAATCAAAAATAGTCTACCGATAAGCCAGTACTGAAAAACCTCTCTAACCTCAGTTGAATGTATGAATACGCGCAACATGTGTATTGTGTAGGCCTTACTGTACTGTATTTAAGCATATTTGTGTGCGCGCCACAAACACGCCTATCTTCCAACCGTTACACCTCCTGATTACATCTGGGGCCATGATCATATACCGGTCAAGTTTGTAACTCATTACGAATGCTGGTGTTTCGGATGCGCTTTAATGATATGCATTACAAACCTAATGGGAAGGAATCAAGGAGTCTCCCGTCGCGCTGCGAGACGCTACCGTCCGCCCTCTCGCGCTCACTTGTTAAAGCATTTATAAAATATACGATTATAAACATTCAGCAACAAGTCATTTTATAAACAAAGGTTGACCGATTTCATTTTAATAAGCTCTCGAATGGCGGCAGTCTTCTAGGACGACGTTACCTCGCATCGATGGTAACGGATTATTTACTATGGGTTTTGAATCCAATACTATAATACGAGCAAGGTTTGTATGTATATATATTTGCACACAGATGTCGAAAACGAGGAATTTCCTTAAATTTTGGAAATAACTAATTTCCGAGTAGAAAATAAGTTCTAGATAGGTCTAATGTCAAGGAAAATTCGTGTTTTCTTGTAATATTAAGTTTAAAATCTAAAAACTTAACATTACGCTTATGGAGAATCAAATGTAAACAATACAAACCAAAACATCTGTTTATAACCGCTTGACAGTTCTTGATTGAAGACGGCGGGGAACAATATGTGAATAGAGGTTTTTCATACATATTTATTTTATGTATGTAATAAATGAAAAATTATCTGGTTACTAAACAATACAACAAAAACTAAAGGGTGACATAACTGTGTGAAATAAAAGCAGAAAAAAGTATTTACAAAATATTCCGTGTTTTGATCAAAAACGTATTCGTTGTATTGCTTGAAGCCACTGTAACAAACCAATTAATTGGTGTAAGTTAAATTTCTCTTTTCCTTTTCTATCCTCATTCCGTTTCTAACTAAATCAGTTGATCACAGGCTAATAATAACTGTATGGATAATTCAACAGTAAATGATCGGCTTAAACAATTGAGGTTGGCTAAAAGACGTTAAACGGCGTCGCTTATTCGACAGACGCCGTAGCTGAGTGGTAGCGTGTCGGCCTAAAGTACTGGAGGTCGCGAGTTCCATCCCCAACAGATGAGCTACTTTTTGTTCAGTGCTATATTAATTATGGTGTATTAAATCGGTTTTATTTACACCATTTACATAAATGTTTTCATTGAGTAATAAATGTGTTTTAATTTTTCTAATTAATTTTTATAATACATGTCTTATTCTATACGAGCAAAGCTCGGTCACCAGGTACTATAGACTAATGAAGTGTAATATTCGGTTTTTGTGAATGCTTACATCATTGACTCGGTTATGGAGAAAACAGCGTTTATTGTATATACAGTAAAATGATCGTTTATTGAGTAGTTAAGAGAGAAACCTGGCTTGTTGTTTTGAGTGATTATTTTCAAAGCTTACTTGTTATCGTTATTCTCTACTCCATTATTATGGCCTCCCATGTTCGAAACAACGCATAGTGTTTATTAATGAGGCTATATTATTTACATAAATTTAAAATCTTCTTTTGAAACCTAGTTATGTGGTTTCATTGGTCACTAAACTAGTGCTAACCTCCTTTAGTTACTTTAGATTAATACAGCTAAGACATATAAAATGTCCATGGCAAAAACTCAGCTCAAGTATTCAATGATAACTTTTAACTATATAATTTGTATTTGATCAAGATTATTATCATGGGCAACAATTATATATATACATATAGTAAATTTCATTTGATTATTATAACGATTTATTATAAAAAATATTAAACATGTTTGAAATAAACAAAATAAAACAAACAAAATATCAATGTAAAGAATTCATGAATTTTTAAAAGTGACATAGCATATTAACATATATTTCTTCTTTCTGTTGCATAACTTATGATATGATATGTTATGATGTGATATATTTATATCACATCTTTAGTAAAACTTTAAAAAAATGTGTCTAATAACGTTAAATATTAGACGTATTATATTTTGAAACATATAACTTAAAAACTCATTATTATTCTTGTTAAATTTTTAACAAGAATAATTTGTTTATGGAACGTTTATTTAAAGCTGTATTTTCGGGAGAGTTGCAAAAATTATAATACCCTATTTTAAGTATTATATTATAACAAAAATAACTACATTAATATATCTATGAAAAAGTTTAGAATCACGTGGGTAATGTCATACAATTAGGATTTTATAAATGGATACATACCCCCGTTGCAGCAAAATTGCATAAGTTACTAGGCGAATTTCTATTCATCTGGAAATTAACGGTTTAACTAAAATTAACTAAATTTAACAAAAATAACTTTTTCGTCATACTGCTTCGAAACCCGATGTTTTAGGTACGTGTGTCGAAGGGCTAAAGATGTTCTTTTTCTTCCTAGGACTAAACCTATTATTATGATGATTTTTTTAGTCATAAGCCGCATTCGAGGCCGGCATTCGCATAACCTAAACAACCAATCAGGAATCAAGAAAGAGCTCATTAGTATAAAGGGGCAGAAATTGTCGATGTCTATTGATACTAAATCAGGTTATAATTTATGAGCTACGAGATGTTTCATTTTATTTGCAGTATGAAGAAAATATAGTTCATCACATGGACCAAAATAGTTTTTTGGTATACGCACATTTTACAGCCTCGACAAGCCTCGGCTGTTTAATTTTGTGCTCGTATCAAAACGCCTGTTTTTCCTCCTAGTGATGAAGTATACTATTTCGACATACTGCTTCAATAACAGTTGTTTTAGATACATGTGTTGAAGAGCAAAAGTTGTTCTTTTTCTGCCTAGGACTAAACCCATTATTATGATGAATTTTTGAGTCCTAGGCCGCAAAATATCATTGTTGATGATACTTTTAATTCGAGATTAGCATTCAATTGTAAATAATCAAAAAAATAACCGCAACAATCACTATCGGTTTTTGTGTATTTCGAACGTTCCGGATATCGATAGAGACCGGAAATCACTTCTTCACATCTACGCACAGTTACGTTAAGTCGAAGGTTCTCAACATAGTTATTTTAATAATTTAGTATGTGTATATTCACTTCTCTATTTTAAGTTTTTGCCCTCTTTTCTGTTCTTTACCACCAAAGCAATCACGTCATCTTGTCGGTGAGTGGACATCATTCACCCAGCCGGTAGCGTGTGTGAGCTCTCGCCTATACAGGTATACGGAGATGTATAGTCTACCTGTACGCCGGTAAACCTCTCCGGTATACCAGAACGTGTATGGCCGGCCTTGAACGTAAGCAAAGCAATCACGTCATCTTGTCGGTGAGTGGACATCATTCACCCAGCCGGTAGCGTGTGTGAGCTCTCGCCTATACAGGTATACGGAGATGTATAGTCTACCTGTACGCCGGTAAACCTCTCCGATATACCAGAACGTGTATGGCCGGCCTTGAACGTAAGCAAAGCAATCACGTCATCTTGTCGGTGAGTGGACATCATTCACCCAGCCGGTAGCGTGTGTGAGCTCTCGCCTATACAGGTATACGGAGATGTATAGTCTACCTGTACGCCGGTAAACCTCTCCGATATACCAGAACGTGTATGGCCGGCCTTGAACGTACGGTAGCGTGTGTGAGCTCTCGCCTATACAGGTATACGGAGATGTATAGTCTACCTGTACGCCGGTAAACCTCTCCGGTATACCAGAACGTGTATGGCCGGCCTTGAACGTAAGCAAAGCAATCACGTCATCTTGTCGGTGAGTGGACATCATTCACCCAGCCGGTAGCGTGTGTGAGCTCTCGCCTATACAGGTATACGGAGATGTATAGTCTACCTGTACGCCGGTAAACCTCTCCGGTATACCAGAACGTGTATGGCCGGCCTTGAACGTACGGTAGCGTGTGTGAGCTCTCGCCTATACAGGTATACGGAGATGTATAGTCTACCTGTACGCCGGTAAACCTCTCCGGTATACCAGAACGTGTATGGCCGGCCTTGAACGTACGGTAGCGTGTGTGAGCTCTCGCCTATACAGGTATACGGAGATGTATAGTCTACCTGTACGCCGGTAAACCTCTCCGATATACCAGAACGTGTATGGCCGGCCTTGAACGTACGGTAGCGTGTGTGAGCTCTCGCCTATACAGGTATACGGAGATGTATAGTCTACCTGTACGCCGGTAAACCTCTCCGGTATACCAGAACGTGTATGGCCGGCCTTGAACGTAAGCAAAGCCATAGAGGGGACTGCTAATATGATCATATTAATATTGCGTGAGAAGGTCGCTGACTGGTCCGTATGTTGAGTAAATTTAGTTTTCGAATTTCTCTGAATATTTAAAGTTATAAATAAGGTTGGACACGGAAGTTTTATTTAAATATTTTCTATTTGAGAATAAAGTAAAATAGTTTCATCCTCATATTATTTTGTTCATAGTTAATTTACATCGAATTCCATTTTCCATATCTTTTAAAACATTATATTTACTTCCCTGTGGGAAATGATTGATCATGTGGCATTAAATAAAACACTAAAAAACATCATTCTTTAATATTAAAAGTTCAATACAATAGCTCTATTGGTTTCTGTGTAAACCTGTTACATATTTTCCATCTTTAAAATCGCCAACACCCCACCCCCAGAGCTAAGACATCTACATGTCAAAAAATTATAACCTATTTTTATCTATCAACACATAAAACAAAAAACATAACACGATAAAAAACAGAATAAAGTCTGAGATCCAAATTATTTTAGCTTTTTATTTGATTTAATAAATTTTAATGGCCTTAATATGATTCAAATTAGTTGATAAGTGATTGAACTTAGGTGGCACTTTAATTCATGAAAGATCGAAGTTAAACCCTGTTTAGTAAGATTAAAAATGTGGATTTTCAAACGCTGATTGTGAAATAGTTAATATTAATTTAACGGGATCATCCAAGTTCATTAGATAATTTTAAAAATATCATTCTTCCCTAACTACAAAAACAATTCTTCAATTCTTTGAGGTAGGTTTTGTTCTCTCATTAAATTGTATGACGAATCGTTTAAAATGGAAATTATGATTTTGGTATGGTTTATTTTATGACCACCATATTTCATACTAGTATTTTTATGTTTTACATTTCAACCCTGTTTCCGGATCGGATGAGGGTTGTTCAGCCCTGTTGCTGCACCACATCACAATATAACCGACACAGCTGAGACATTTATCAACAGTTTTAAGTCAATATTTTCACTGTATATGTGTTGTAGATTTTAAGTTTCATTTTCCCATTCATTACTTGTTTGTCATTAATAAGAATAATGGAAGATAAAATAAATGTAATAAATATAAAATAAATATTAAAAACGTTACAGCAGTTTCATATACACTTTGTTATACATCATTAAGCAATAAATGCTCGCGATCTAGGCAAAGTTGCCCAAAACATTAAAGTGTCCAGTCATTATTAATAATATGTGATCTTTTACTCAAAAATCTCATCATATTCTCGTATTCTCATAAATCGGTTAACTAGAGGTAGTTACGGAGAAGTTATTACCTTGTCCTAGATTAGATATGGCTTTGTCTTTCCGATATAAATAGTCCTCGGAATCAATATCGATCATTAAAGAAGCAAGAAGCAGCTCATTAATATAAAGCACCGCTGAATATAAATAGTTACCGCGGCTCTGCGGCGTGCTCGCAGCTTGCAATGCTACTGGTACTGTAGGTGCAACATCCCCTCTCACCCTCCTTTGCGCCTTAAATAAGACGTCCTTGTTAAAATGTGCTATTTTCAGGCCACAATTTTTATTATAAATGCTCATAGCACAAAAATAAATAATTTTATTCGTACTTGCATGTTACTTAATTTCATTTATACATTTTATGAGCTTAGTTTGTTCGTTTTCATAACTATTATGACATGATATGAATAATGATAATATAATAAGTAAGATTTGTTCTTACATTGTTTATATGGTAAAATTAATTGATCTTAAAATATAGCATTATAAACTATTGTATAATTCGAATCTTATTCTTTCAAAATCCATTTCAAAATAATACAATTTTATAATTAAATTATATAAAAGTATCGAAACCCTTACCAAATTCACAAACAAAGGGATTCCTTAAGAAATAAATCTAAAAGTAATCATGGTTAGTGATGGATGATTTGACAAAATTTGTGTATCCTTGCAGTACTAAATGTACTTTGAGAACACTATCATAACTAAAATATAGTGCAATGAAACTATCAAATCTACTGGATATTATGACAAAAGTATTTATAAGGTTTTCATATGTATTTTAAAATTTCAATTATTTCGTTAGAAATCTTTTCCTGGTTCATGAGGAAACTTATATGAATGGGAAGCTTTAAAAGGAAGGAAACCTTAAGTGTTACACTTTCCTTGTTGTAACAAATTATTGAGAATGAACGTTTTATTTATAAATAATCTTTTATATATATACACCGGTTGATTGTGTATTTATGTAAAGAATAAACTGGCAAGAAAAATGTGATAGATGAAGGTAACATTTTGTTTTTTAACCTTTCTTACTTTATCCTAAATGTATGTTAGTATAATGAGAAGATATTGTTTTCTTCAAAACTTTAGAATTTTTTAAATCCATTTTGGGGTCCCCTGAATCCCAAGAGGTTGATTTCAATGTGACGTGTGCGTGTACACCGTTAGTGTGGTTTAGATTAATGGTGGTTAGATCAATTTGGTATTATTGGTATTATTAGGAGTTATTGATTTTTAGGGGGTAGTGTACCCCAAAAATTCTTAAACCCTAAACACACAACTTCATCATAAATGGCTTTGATTAAAATTGCCTGGTTTATTGTATTTAGGGTTCCAAACAACATGAAACCACGTGTTTATCTTTTTAAATTACGTTTTAACAATTAATTATAGGTTCTTGAGTGTCAAAAAATATATGTTTCTACTTTTCTGGTAAATTAATTATTTGAAATGATAATACTGTAACTAATATTTTTTCAATCAATATAATTTGGCTGTTACAATTTAGCAGTAAATGCAAATAAAATTTACTTTTTAAAAGTACTCATAACATTTCTACTATAATTATTTTGAATAAATACTATTGTATCTTCCACAATACCAAAAGTCTAAACAATATGGTGATGATCTAAGTTTGTAGAACCCTGACTTACATGATTATTAAGTGATTATCAAGAAATACCTTTTATGATTAAATACAATTAAAACCAAGTTAATTAACTATCTACATTTATTAACAATAAAACCGAACCATACGAAGATAAATGATACAGACAAATAAAAATAATAGAACAAAACTAAATTTAAAATTATGTCCTATTAGTTTTGATTTTATTTTCTAAAAAAGTTTAGTAAATTTTTGTTTAATATAACAGTGTATACGAGATTGTATCTATCTGTTAATAATCTTTTATTCGTCGTAAAATAGAGCGTAAATGAGTACAGGTATTGAAAGTTTTCGAAGTATTATGCAACTATTAAAGTAAGAAAATGGTTTGTTTTCAATTTAAATTATTTATCAAAAGCATGCAAATAAAATTCCTCAATTCATCTTATAAAATACTTGGTTAGTGACATCCAACGCGTTTACTCGTGTTGGCTGGGAGGTTTTCACGCACAGGCGGGCTCTACAGACTGAGAGGTGCTCGTCTCAAGCTCCCACTCAACAACTGTAAACCTCTTTCTCCTCTTCTAAACTATTTTTTTACTAAATATTTTTATATCCAATACTATAATACGAGCAAGGTTTCTATATTTGCACACGGATCTCGATAACGGATCTAACGAATTTCTTTAAATTTTGGAAATAACTAATTTCCGAGTAGAAAATAAGTTCTAGATAGGTCTAATGTCTAGGAAAATTACGGGTTTCTTGTAATATTAAGTTTAAAATCTAAAAAATTAACATTACGCTTATGGAGAATTAAATGTAAACAATACAAATCAAAACAGCTATTTATAACCGTTTGACAGTTGTTGATTGAAGATCGTGGTAAACAATATGTGAATAAAGGTTTTGCATAGATATTTATTTTATGTAAAATGCAAAATAAATGCAGATAAATGCAAAAATATCAAATTACTAAACAATTTGTGAAATCTTAAGGGCAAAATAACTAAACGAAATAAAAGCAGAGAAAAGTATTTTGCTTTAACAAACCAATTAATTGGTGTAAATTAAATTTTTCTTTTGCTTTTCAATCCTCATTCCGTTTCTAACAAAATCACTTGATCCAAGGCTACTAATGACTGAATGGAAAATTAAATTAATCATTTAATTTAAATTTTTAGCTGTTCATATAATTTATGAACAGCTAAAACAATTGAGGTTGGCTAAAAAAACTTAAATGACATTGTCCATTTGGCCGACGCCCTAGCTCAGTGCTAACGTGTAGGTTTCATGTTTCGAAGGTTAAGTGATCAATCCGCATCCGGGGACATAAATTTTTGTTCAGTGTTTATGCTATATTAATTAAGGTGTATTAAGTAGGTTTTATTTAAACCAGATAAATGTTTTCATTGAGCAATAAATGTGTTTTAATTTTCTTCTTTTACATTTCTTATTCTATCCGAGCAAAGCTCGGTCACCAGGTACTGTATTATAATTCACCCTAATACACATCTACCCTTGTGCCCTACATACTAACAGGTCCTCGCTTCAACATCTCTATATCATCTCAACAACATATTTTCTTTTGCAACAACACCAATTCACTTTGTGTGACTTTAGATCCAATGTACTGCTGACAAGTTTTTAAATAAGTCAAGGTTTTGATAGGAGGATAGTATTTTTTAAATCAAAAGTTTCACGAATAGAAAGTTTAAATAATGTGCAGATCTCAGGAATACAGTTACTGAATTTTATGCAATCCAACAAAAACAAGAAAAGCACTGTAATAAAGTATACAATTTTGTTACGCTCAAATATGTTATAAATGGGGATACACTACTGGAAGTACCTACTATCACTCCTATTGGTAAATCGTTCACTAATTTCTTAGTTGTAAGCTTATGAGGAAAAATGCAATTAAATTTGGCACGTACTTTTTTAATAATTCTAAATTTTGTGCATCATTTGTTAATGTTGAATAAACACGTTACAATTTTTTTCGTAAGATTATGTATCCAAATAGATTACAATCAATGTTCACTGCATACATATTTTAATTGTTCTACAACATAAGAACAACAATTTTGGATTTTATGTTGGTTTTAAGTGCATCATTATCTCTATATATAAAATTGAATGTATGTCTGTATGTATGTATGTCCTTTATGCGTTGCCAAACTACTCATCCGATCGCCATGGCATTTTAGGAAGTTGCTCTATATGTGTCCGGGAAGGTTTTAGTGAAAAAATATTTTCGAAAACCCCATAAGTTTCCATTTTATGGCGTTTTAAATTTCTAACGTTAACCTTATGGAGAGTAAGTTTGTTTACAAATTGGCTACAATGAAAACATTTGATTTCTTAGCTACAGCTGATTGGTTTACTTTCCATTAGCAATACCGTATGCTTTACTATCCAATGCCATCTGAATCATTCATTAATGTTAAACTATGAAGTAAATGTGTACTGTAAAAAATGAACAGCTTTATTCACCACGTTAATAGTTAACGGTTTTGGGGGATTATGTATTTATATTTTTATTTTCTATCTGATTAAAGTCACGTGTTTATATGATAATTACAATGTTTATATTATTACGTTTATTATAATAATCAGCTGTTGTATATCTTTCCTATAAAAGCCGTATTACAGTTAGGTTTTGTTTGGGTTTGGTTTGGATTTGAAAGTTGTGAATGAATCCACTCAGATTTATTTGTTTTATGGGAATGATATTAATATGTTTTATCGTTTCACTATTGTTATTCACTATGCAGCGACACAGAATATATAACCTTTTACAATGAAGCCGTATTGCTATTCGACTTCAGAACATGGCCAATCTTAAAGTTAACATGTGTTTACTGTGAGGCGTTACGAAGTTCGCCGGGTCAGCTAGTATAACATAATAGGTAAAGTACCCGTTCATCACGTGAGTAAAACTGTTGAAATGTAATGTAAACAGATGTTGAGATTAGAAAATGCAAATATTGAAACTGAGGACGTTCACTGCAGTAGCTCTTACTCCACAAGCTCACATCCACAGCTGTTAACCCTCACTCAAGTAGTTTTATGTTGATATCTTTTGAAAATTTATACATTGAAACCGAGAACGTTCCCGGGGCGTGGCTCGAGGGAATTTTAAGGTAATGAACATGCATATGAGTAGCATGCGTTTAAGATTTACATTTGTGTAACATTTCAAACCGGTTCGTTCAGTATTTTCCGCATTTAGTTTCCACAACAGACATACAAATAAGCATTCAGAAACTAAGTATTTTCCTCGGTAGGTTTCAATACCTTAGACATCATATAGAATAAAAATAATTGTCTTTAAATTGATATAAATTCCTTAAAAATACTACTTTATATTTCCTTAAACTCTTTATTTACTTTTAAATATATTCTGTAAAATAAATACAGGGATGGATTTATCATCAAAAGTATAAGAATACTTCATGTTCGCCAATAACCAGAAGGCTCCTCCTACTCTCAAACAACAACACACCCATTTATTAATTGTATTTATTAATTTGTATTATTAATTGTAATTACTTTAAAGGCATTAGTACTAATTTATAATTTGTAAACGCCTACTCGTTAAACAACTGAGTGTCCTAGAAAAACGTTTAGCTAAAGAGCCTGCGTAGTTATGCCTTTCGAGGCTCGCGATCATTACATACATATTTTCCGAACTCTGAGGAGATCAAATAGTATATTTCATCACTATAGGACAAAAAACGGGCCTTTTGATACGAGCACAAGTTTAAGCCAACAAATGTATTTAAACATGTTAGTTTTAATATTTCTTATGGTAGAATACCTACTTGCTCATTTGCCTATGTTATTTTTAACGAGTTTACGCAAATTTATATAACTTTCGCATTTATAAACATACTGCGATAAGGTTTGGATTGTAGTTTAACCTCTGATTGACCTTAGCTACTTAGTTTCTCAAAAAAATCATTGACGAATGGAATTTCGCTGGAATATACAGATCCACTGCTATGGGGATATTTTATGAAGATAATGTTGTTATACTTACATTGTGGAATAAAATGTTATCTAATTATACCGACACTGTAGCCACCATTGCCTTCCTCAGGGTTAAATATGTTATCTTGGGGAGTTCTATACCGTTAGGATAGGTCAGGTTTTAGTAAATTAAGGTCTAGAAGTGACCTAATATCACGAAGAGGGTGTATCCGAGTTAGTATAAAGGAAATAATTGAGAATAATTAAAGCTGGGAAGTAGGGAGAGTTTACGGAGAGTTGTACATTTATAGTAACACGATTCTGCTCCGTGAGTAATTTCGTTTAATTGGAAGATGTAAGAGTAATTAACTGGCTGATTGAACGTTATTAGAAATTAAAGCCTCGTTCCTTCCGCGTCGCGTCGTCACCAATTAGCGATATTAATGGATGGGTGCATTCGACTAAATCAGGGGACATCGGTTGTAAATGGAACCAGTTGGTTTACATTTGCATCGCAATAGGCGTCAATCTTACTTACCTCCAGTTGCTTCCTCTCTTCATCTAGATCTCAATATTATTTTATTTTTTTTAATTACATAAAAAATACATTTTTTCTACTATTTGTTGTTGTTAGAATCTACACACATTTTTTTGACAGTTTCTAGGTTTTTTAATTGTATGCTATTTGTGCGCAAGCCCAAAGCAGTATATCTAATAACTAGTGAGTTTCTGACTCATTTATAACATCTAGCAATCCTGAATGTCCTCTTCCGGTTGTCACCAATCAATACCGATCACCGGTAACCGATAAGCGAAAGTGATGTCGAAGTAGGCCTTCAAGGGTCTGGAAGACACTGTAGCAGCTTACCCGCACTTTAAAATTAAAGTAATGTCTCATATTGCATTTAAAATTATAATGCAAATAGATATAAACTATAAATAAGCCATCCATTGAAGTACTGTAACTAAAAGACTCGTAATTACAGAAAAGCACTGTGTTCTAAAATCACCCCGTCAACTTTGAAAGATAAATAATCACATTTCAAATTTTAAGATAGTTTTAAAATTCATTCCATAACCTAGATAGCTTAATTCAAATAATGGCTTATACTATTATACAATTGTAACTAAAATGTATCCCTAATAAGATACTTTTTAAGTGCCAAAGTTAACATAATAAAATGTTCGATGCGATGACATTTTAAAATAACCAGTTTAGATAAATACCACTAAGGAATTAAAATATTTGTTTACTTGAGTGAATGGTGTTTTCTCAGTGTCCAAAGGATTTATCCATTATTAAAGAATTATTTTTATTACTTCGGTTTTGGATGGTTTTTTTGACACGGTGGGCTAATAACATTACAAAAACACCTTTAGAAAACAATCAGTACCTTTGTTTACAACTGTTAAACTATGTTGCAGATTCATATTTTTAACCAAATTATTACCCTACGTTTCCAAAAAATGTACAGTGAGAAAAATTCATCGTGCCATATACAGTTTCTGATTTTAAAAAAGATTGAAGTTTCTTAATTGCGAAGGGCAGTGTGTAGGTGCATTGTGGGGGCATTTCCCTACCCCGGCTACCTTTATACGTAAAAGCAGGTGTTATGAGGTTGGAATATTTTATAAGGAGGTCTCATTTCATACTAATTAATAGGGTAGAGGCAACGGTGATGAGGAAGTGTTGGTGTCAATGTCAGGAGCGGAGGCGTCAGGCCAGCGTCGGGCCGATATCCACCACTGTCACCCACGCGACCGCGACCTTGAACCTCACGTTCATAACGTTCATACTGTACATTGGATATATAGTATACTGTAACTCCTATTTACTTTTACTGAGCTGTAACAGGAGACGGAGGAAACTTTTTATAAACCCTTAGAATAGATCATAAGTATATTCATTAATGATCCTGGCAAATTAATCAGCTGATATTTTTGTCAGTAACAAAGCTCCTTGTCATAAAATCCATTACATTCACCACATTCGCCCGTCATCATCTCCTTCATCTTCATCTCCTTCGTGTAGAATTGGTCGGTGTATCAAATATGAATCTTTAAGAATCCAAACAGTAATTTTAAGAAGATACTAGTTTAAATTAGCATATTAAAAATATTTTTTGTCATACTGCATTAAAAACAGCTGTTTTAGATACATGCGTTGAAGGGCAGAAGTTGTTCTTTTTATCCTAAGACTAAACCTATTATTATGATATTTTTGAGTCATAGGCCACA
The DNA here is from genome assembly GCA_023375725.1 of Nephotettix cincticeps. Lineage (NCBI taxonomy): Eukaryota > Metazoa > Arthropoda > Insecta > Hemiptera > Cicadellidae > Nephotettix > Nephotettix cincticeps. Next base: position 54,338,332 of record CM041791.1, read on the forward strand.
AAATATCATCGTTGATAATTCTTTTGATTCGAGTTCAGCATTCGCATAACCCAAATAACCAATCAGGAAACAAGAAAGAACTCATACAACGTAAGTAACATAACAGCTGATTAGTCTAAAGTGACAAAACTGAGAACAAAACATTGTTCTTTCGATACTGTATATATATAATATATATATATATATATATATATACGGTATCAAAAGACAAATGTTTTGCATCATGGGCTCTCAAAACGACAAAATTTGGTACTGGGTCTCTAGATCTTGTTATGACGACCCCGGTAATAGCTTTTTCCCAGAAATCCGCTAAAAACGAGATGAGAAAAGAAAAAGAGACAAGATTGAGATATTATAAGGAGTCGGTTGTTTTGTTCTTGTCACTACTCTTGCTACATAAGTGTACAATGATTAAACCCAAAACATCAACAAGTCAACTTATATTTTCGTTCCCACAACAGATTACAAAAGAAGGGAGAATTATCCTGTTGAAAGTTTCACTTTCAAGAATAGTGAAATAAACATCATTTTAGATATACCTTTAATTACTGTATTCACTTTAAAGTTAACACTACTACACTCAAAATAGATTAGATTACCATTTGAAATGGCGACCTACCCAGGTAGGTATTTTAAGCCAAGTATGAATGAGAAATGATTGTGGCGCGATCTTGTAGTCTTGTTACTGACTAAGGCTGACATGTTCCTTAGACAGGACTGATAATTAATAGCCCAAAAACCGATGGCAACTAAGGGACCTACAGTTTAACGTGGAATCCAAATATAGGGCTATACATTAATTTTTCAAAGATATTTTGATTTTTATAAAAATCTGTTTATATATCATAAGATTCGATTAGGAATTTTCCTCATATTATGTAAAATGAGTCTTTTTGTAGTCTAAATCAAACTGAACACACTATTTACTCATATACGAGTAGTTTGCATTCGTATTTCATTACAGTTCAATGGTCGGTTTGAATCCAGCTTCAACGAACTGTCGGAGTTTAGTCAGGGTTCGAACAGGTGTCCTCCAATCTGGACCCTATAATTACTCAGCTTAACATTCAACTGCACGTGTGTTCCCTCTAGGGCATCTTTTGCCCCCTCCCAATCCCCTACTCATGTCCCCCTCCACTCCTAATTGACCCCTTGACTCCCTTGGACTCAATTTACAACATTTTTGTTTTTGACAGGGTCTCTTTAGTTCGTTTAGAAGACCTGCATTGTATGATCACATCGTATATAATGGCACACAATTCGGATAATAAACTGCAGTAAAACATTTAATATTTACTTGTCAAATATGTGAAATGACCAATATTATAATATAATATTTGTTTTGGTTCTTGTCTATTCTAGGTCAAAGTTAGGTTGTAACAGGCCCAGAGTTTGGGCCATTCCCTATTATAACGTTTTAAAAATATCATTCTTCACAAGCTATATTGTTATCATGGTGTATTTTTAATTAATTGTAAATAAGCTATTATCTTAACAGTCTTTGCGTTTCTAAAATCCACAATCTTCAGTAAAATACCCCTAACTATGTCCTAACTAGGTACTCATGTTAATAATTTACAGACGAGTAAAACGAGGAATGTAAACATATTACAAGATTCCATCCATAAAAATACATCTGTTTAAAATTACATTTGATTAGCGTTGAACCATATTTCTAATTTCTATTCGTCACTGTATTTTAATTATTTTTGAATAAGTAAGAATATTATATTTTTGTTCTGACTGAAAAAAATTAAATTATTTATTAACATGTTTTTCCAGTTTTAAATTACCAAGACCAATTCAAAACATAACATGAATTTCTACTATTCATAACCATACCCGAAAATTAGTACCATTTATTTACCACATACGTACCATGAGTTGAACAGAGCGAGAAATAGCTAAGTAAATCATGTAATATCTTCCTGGTGTTGACGAATAACTCTCTCCATGGAGACGTCTCCATGATAATCTTTAAATGCGATACTGATGATTTATTGTTATATTTGAAAAATCAGAATGATAAAACTAATTAAAAATACTACATTGCAAGATAAAGAACAGAACAAAACTGTTTATCGTTATTTTTCAATCTTTAGAAAACTACATGACAAGTCGTACCACGTGTTAAACCCTCCCTAAATCTAAAAATAATCTCCCTAGAACTTAAATAATAATAGCAATTTGTATACAAACCTGTGAAAATAAGATACGAGAAATTATATTTATATTTCTAAAAGTGCGCTTTCGGCTAGCTTTCTAGCAGTAACTTATGACTTTACATGCCGCATTGCATGACAACATGAGTACGAAAACAGACCTCTGCGTTCAAGATATTGAATATTCAAATTTTTCTGTCCATTTTAGTTTTGAAGTCAATATCAATATTTTTAGACAAGTAATTTTACTTTGCGATCCCATATAATTAAGTGATTTATTTTTACTTGGCCCATAATTCAATAATTTATGTTATTTCAGTAAACGCCAATAGAGTGCGGTATCGAGGTGTGCCAGTATCAGTATCCAGTATCAGCGGGTGAGTGTGTCAGGTGTCAGGTGTCAGGCGATACTCTAGGTTTTGTTGATGGCTCTCATTTCTGGCCTTCCCCTTAGCCACCCACTCATACACGCCACTATCGCACCAAGAAAGGCTGTTCAAAGTTACTGTTTATTACTGTTTATTTCAAAACTATTACTGTAATGAGAGGACAAAAGATGAAAAAATAAGGGACATTTCTGGTAAAACATTACTATACATATATATGAAAATCCGTCTAAATATTATATAGCATTCAATTTATTATGTAATATCAAGGAATGAACATGTAAAAAGCTAACCAAACTTTAAGACGCCAACCAGAAAATGATTGTCACAAAATCGTCTCATGTTTTTCTTCTTTTCTCTTTTTATGCCTTATAAATACCAAATTAAAGCCAATGTAGGCCTGAAAATGCAATTATGTTGATGTTGGTATAAGAAAGCAAAATTGATTATAGGTTTTAATTAAAATAGGGAATTAAATATCGAACTTAATTATGTCCACTTAGCACTTAGTTAAATTTGTGAATAAATGTCATACTAGGCATTTATTAAATATAAAACTTTTACATCATCCGACACTAATTCACATTACAATTACTATGAACGTAATTTGAATGTCCCCTTTCAAAGTGAGGTAGTTTTATTCGACTAACATTGAGATTTAAGCCGAACAGGAAATTTCTGTTTCTTATGGTTGATGTTGGTAAAAAAGTCATTGAATACCAAGTAATACCAAGCTAATAATGTTTTCAGATCATACAACTGCACTTATAAATGACAAAACAGTAGAAAATATGAAGTTCAAAACAGAAACCACAGTGCATGAATGAATAGAGTATTGGTTCCATATAAATGGGTTTCATTTAAATGCATTTCAAACGACTATAGTTCACTCTATAAACAGGTAATATAAAGCGATGAAAATAGGTCAAACATATGTTGTTTGGCACAAATCAATTTATTTCTTAGGTGTGATATGTGATTATATTTTAAGATGGGATGAATATTTATGTAGAAGATTGAACAGCATTTGTTTCAATACGAACTGCTTAACCCATTGTACCAAGATGGAAACCAAATTAAAATTATATTACGCCTATTTCTATTCAATAATGAAATATGGGATATTACTATGGGATGCTACTGAGCTGGTAAAAGACATGCTCAAAGTGCAGAAAAACAAGATGCTGAAGTTAATGACATCCACACCACATGGATAGTCGTGCAAATGGTGTTTTACTGGTTTGGGCATTTTTACAGCACCTAGCCTCTATATCTTTGAAGTGTTCTGTCATGTGAAAGATAATTTAAGTTGGTATTCTCATGCAAAATGTGGCTATCACCAGAAACAAGAACCTCCTAATATATCCATACCATTCAATATCTGCTTTAAAAAAAGGATTCACTATAAGGGGATAAAGCTATACAAGAAAATGCCTGATAACATGAAGGACTCAGCATTTTCTCAAAAGAGGTCTAGAGAAGAGATTAGGCCTATTATGGAGCTAGCAATTATTTAAAATATATATATATATATATATATATACACATATGGAAATGGAAATGTAAAAAAGAATAAAAAATCACGTGTGATTAACGCTAAAGAAAAATATTTATATGTATGCATATTTAGTACTATTTATGTTATATATTGAGTTATTATGTTATATGTATTATTTTTTATAAACTAAGGTTTTTTTATGATCCTTCCATAGTTTAGTGGTTGTTTTATCAGAGATTTTAAATATATATTTAAGTTATAATAATTTATATTTAGTATTCTATATATTGTTATTTTTATTTGTTATTTGTTTGATTTTTTAAATTTGAAACTTGTTAAAATTCGTTATTATTATGTAGTGTTAGAGTCAGACTTAGGCTTACTTTATCACAGTACTATGACGACACTCCTGTCGTTGTATGCTGTACAAGTACAATATACTATATGTTTTGAGTAAATAAAGGATTTTATTAAATTTCAATCAAAACTTATTTATATCGTGCTATAAAAATTTCCTTCGTAAATTTCCTTTTTTTCCAATTTTTAAAAATACGAGAGCTGTACATGTGCTTGATTAAAAGCGTGATGCCTCTAAAAATAAGTAACATAAAAGATTTCTAAATATTTCATTGTGATAGTACTGTATTATTAAAGAAATTAGATAAGAGTAGATTAGATACTTTTTGAAATGTTTTTAGATACACCTTAATTAACTTCACAAAGTATTTAGATGAATTATAACGTTAAACTGCATTTTAATAACCCAATTTATGGAAACGCAACAGTTATGACAAAAGTTGTAGGAGCTGCCTTTTGGACAGCTCATACTGCTGTGGTAAACAAACGCCTCCCACAAACGCAACAAATATGACCAGAGTTGCGGGAGCCGCCTGATGGACAGCTGATACTGCTGTGGTGGACGAAAACCTTCTACAAACGCATCAAAAATGGCCATTGTTGTGGAAGCTGCCTGATGGACAGCTGATACTGCTGTGGTGGACGAAAACCTTCTACAAACGCATCAAATATGACCATTGTTGTGGAAGCTGCCTGATGGACAGCTGATACTGCTGTGGTGGACGAAAACCTTCTACAAACGCATCAAATATGACCAGAGTTGAGGGAGCTGCCTGATGGACAGCTGATGCTACTGTGGCGGACGAACGTCATAAACGTTTCCTGCAGCGTTCACAAATCACGCAATTCCAGATCCCATTGCTCTCGTAATGATGTTACTATTTTTACGTAAACCGGATTAAAATTGGTAACATTGAATCATTTTAATGGTTTAAACTCTAGATTTATTTAGCCTACTGTAAAAATACAAAACAAATTTATTTCATTTGCATCATAAATAGGCTATTTATGACGCAGTAATATTCCTAAGATGTGCCACAAAACAGTTAATACGATAACACATGCTGTTGAAACTATTATTCTCCGATCAAGACTTGGCCATGTATAGGCTTGTATAGGTTACATAAATAAATCTGGTACACATAACGGCCATCAACATAAAGCTACACATGTGGTAAATAAGTACAGCTACTAGTAGCAATACACAGGCTGCTATGTAGTCTGCAATTACAGTTATTTTAGGTAACACCAAGATAATATGCGATCAATATTTACAGATACACGTAACAACTCTAAGCTACATTGTGTTTGGTTTTTACAGCTACTTGAGGTAACACCAAGATAATATGCGATCAATATTTACAGATACACGTAACAACTGTAAGCTACATTGTGTTTGGTTTTTACAGCTACTTGAGGTAACACCAAGATAATATGCGATCAATATTTACAGATACACGTAACAACTCTAAGCTACATTGTGTTTGGTTTTTACAGCTACTTGAGGTAACACCAAGATAATATGCGATCAATATTTACAGATACACGTAACAACTGTAAGCTACATTGTGTTTGGTTTTTACAGCTACTTGAGGTAACACCAAGATAATATGCGATCAATATTTACAGATACACGTAACAACTGTAAGCTACATTGTGTTTGGTTTTTACAGCTACTTGAGGTAACACCAAGATAATATGCGATCAATATTTACAGATACACGTAACAACTGTAAGCTACATTGTGTTTGGTTTTTACAGCTACTTGAAGTAACACCAAGATAATATGCGATCAATATTTACAGATACACGTAACAACTGTAAGCTACATTGTGTTTGGTTCTTACAGCTAATCGTAGCAACACACAAGTTACTTTACAAAGGTTAATTTACATAGTAACTTTAGGTGGTCAGAATTTACTCGAAGTTACTCGTAGCAAGACACACTTGTATGAATCCATTCACTTGACACCACACTACAAATGTTGTAGGTCTACACAGGCACCGGGGTAGTCCAGCAGGCCAATGCTACGGATCCGGGCTGCAGGTGCGAAGTCGCGTGAATTATTGTGATATTGTCACCGGCCCCACCATAAACCGAAGAAGAGTGGATACAAAATGTGGCCCTAACTCACGATTGCGATCGCCTCCAATCAGCACTGTATTTATTAGGCATACGGTTGCCAAAACGGACGTTGCGAATTTTAAATCAATTTCACCCGTAGAAGGTGGCGGCGGTAAGACATTGTGAAGCAGCACGTGCGACCGACGCGGCACTGCGGCGGCGCGGCGCGGATCCCGACCCAACATACTTCTCATCTCAGTAAGTATTTTAAAGCGATTTTAACCTTGATTGTAAAATTTTAATCTTGATGAATATTTAGACATTTCAAACCATAAAATGAAGATGAAAAATAATTACAAGTGGTCATACAAATTTGAATAATTTTGACAACTTTTCAAATTTACGCGCTCGCTCTAGCGGGGGAGAGTGAGACGGGAATGTTTACCAACTAAACACCACCTTCTTTTCTCCACTTACATGAGCTTAGGTGAGTATATGAGCTGAAGTAGTCTTGCTGCTGGATGAAATCTGTGAATATCTAGAATAATGTGATTATCATTATTGATGAGGTATCTTAATAAATACCGTACTTTTATTTTTTATCCACTGTGAATGATATAACCATCTTTGGATTATAATTGAAACATCCAAAAACAGGTCAACTTGAATCCCTTGGAGACCTTATTCTCCCACAGACAATTAAAATATTTTTGTTTTAAAAGTAGAAAAGTTATAGAAACTTTATTAAGGACAGTCTACGTTGTCCCCATATGGTGGGTAATTCAAGATGGTAATCAACCTAGTCTCTAGTCTTCTATGATGCTTCAACATCACTCTATTACAAACTCATTTTACATCATTCATGGAGAAATCTTTTGTCATTTGAAATGCGTGGTTTTTATTATGGTTAAAGGTCAAAATCCACATTCGTACTTCGCAGTAGGGCCTATAGTTAAATAGCATGAAACAAAACCTAAACTGGAAATTGTTTTCCGGTTTGGATCTAATCCATCAGCTCCCATTACGTGTTTTGCGATTTAAATACCCCCGTCGCAGCAGACCTGCGTACTCAGCGAATTTCCAAATCAATAATATATGACAAGTTTTATAAAAATCTGTCCATAAACATAAGAATTATTTGTCTATTCTCCATAAGATTTACGTGGGAACGAGTGTGCAGGTTAGCTGCTGTGAGGAACACTGAAAGTAGTCATTTCTACCATAAATAATTTTTATTTTAACCAATTATACCGAGTTTCATCAAAATCTGTCCATAAATAAAGGAGTTTGCCTATTCCCTATATGATTAATATGGGAAAAGAGTATGCAGGTTTGCTAACACATAAACTATGATTTTTAAGCATAAAAGGATAGATCTCAACCACATGAAGCTAAATATCAAGTTTCATAAAAAAATATTGATTAATATGGGAAATATTAATTTTTCCCTATCCTCCTTAAGATTAACATTGGAGCCCCACAATACAACGTACTGTGTTTAGTTTTTTTAATATTTGAAATTTTTAAAAATTACATGGGAAAAACACAAAAAGCCCCATTTTGGGGTACAAACCCCCCCAAACTATCCGTTCCTATTGACCAATATGTCTGGTTTACGAACTCGTCCGAGCATTTGTAAAGCCCCATTTTGGGGTACAAACCCCCCCAAACTATCCGTTCCTATTGACCAATATGTCTGGTTTACGAACTCGTCCGAGCATTTGTAGGAATACACGTCTCTACCAAATTTGGTCTCGATCGGACGGACCATTTTTACGAGAGTTATCGTGTTCACAGACACACACACATATATACACATATACATTGATATACATATATACATATACATATATTTGAGTTGGTAAATGAGGGCTACTATTAATATTAAGTAATTATTCATAACGTAGTATAAAAAATTCACTGATTTTTTAAATAAAATAATGTATCACACAAAAAAGGGTACTACGTTATGAATAATTATTTAATATACATATATATATATATAAATTTTAACGACTATTGTTTTTGGTCTCTAGGCACCTAAAGAAAAAAAATAATATGGTCCCGGCCTTAAGTTTTACCATGAGACCTACTGTAATAGCTTCTTCACTATGGGAAATTCGCTAAAAGATGAATTGATCAGTTTTTAATCTACGAAAACTGCTTTCATGGGTAATAAATCTGAATAAGCCTGTAAAAACTTTATTCAGGGCAATTTCTATCAGACTTTTGACTTAATTTATCTTATTATTTGGTTTTATTAAAAAATGTGATATCCTAAAAATACTCAAGAGATATATTCTAAACTTTCATTTTATAAAACATAAGTCATTAGTCAAACTACAGTTAAAACGCTTAAGTCATAATATTATTTTATTCGGAATCCATAAGATTCATAGATTTTCAACGTCCAAATTATAAATAACTTCAACAACAGAAGCAATTTTCCTCTGTGAACTGATTCACGCATTCAAACGGATGTACAGTACTGTATAGTTTTTACTCACCCTTGAATCTACTCGTTTTGTAGTACTGCCTGGATGACCTCCTTGCCGGTCTCTTAACTATACATAGAATACCAAATAGGGAAGGTGAAACATCACTGCTGAACACAGAGCAAGCAGTAATGATCGGCCATCAAGGAGATAACCTATATGTAATGGCACGTCATGCTAATGTAGGCGCGCACCTGGACAGATGACGACACCGGCGCTTCCCGCCAATAGTGACCAAGTGCTGCCAACCTAATTCTAAGCAGGTATTTTTAATAAAGATCGTATGCTCATATTTAAGCTATTGAGCGTTTCATAGCACATAGGAACATAATTCCAATTTATTTCATTTCATTAATTAGTTATGTTCAACGTAGAAAAAGACATCAGGACAGGTTAGGTTAGGTAAGGTAGACATCAGGTTAGGTTAGAATATTTGATTACGGTAAGATTCAGTCGAAGGAATATGTTTTAATGGAACAAGTCTAATTATTTCAAGATATACTCATATCTGCTGACGTAAAAAGTAAACTATTTGTTGACTAAATCTTTGAATAATTTAAGCTATTGTTAGTGATTTGGTTTTATTAAGTAGTTTTCCCTAATTTATATTTATTCATAAAATAACTGATTATTGGAAAGTCGAATTAATCCAATACTATTACAGATCTCGAAAAAGGCCTAAGGAATTTCTTTCAATTTTGTGAACAAAACCTATTTCCATTATCTAGAAAATAAGACTAAATGTTTCCAGGGTCTAATGTCCAGGAAAGTTCGTGCTTTCTTGTACTATAAAGTTTATAAATCTATATAAACTTATAATATACATTACGCTTATATATATATAAATATATAATATATACAAACCAAAAACTGTTTATAATTTTGACATTGTTGATTGAAGATGGTGGCAAACAATATGTGAATAGAGGTTTTGCATTAATATTTATTTTATGTATGTAATAAATGAAAAATTATCAAATTACTAAACAATTTGTAAAAACTAAAGGGTAAAATAACTGCGAAATAAAACCTGAGAAAATTATTTATAAGATTAGCTAAAGCAATTGAAGTTGGCCAAAAACTCTTAAACGACGACGCGAACTTGGCCGACACCGTAGCTCAGTTAGTAGCGGTCAGATCTCACGTACTCAAGGTCGCGTGATCGATCCCCACCCGAGGGCTATATTTTTGTTCAGTATTTATGCCATATTAATCAAGGGGTATGAAAACGGGTTTATTTAAACCATAAAAATGTTTTCATTGAGCAGTAAATTTGTTTTAATTTTGCTAATTAACTTGTAAAATACATGTCTTATTCTATCCGAGCAAAGCTCGGTCACCAGGTACTAAAATGTTATGTTAGATATAGACTTTGAACTAAATTTATAATCAAAGAGTAGATTGAAAATAACTTATAGATTTACACCAATGATATGTCCAGAGATTGATTAGAAAAAAGTTTTTTTTCAAACTGGACCCAAAATCTTATTTGATACATCCAGCAGCTATGAACGGTTTACTATCTAATACAGTAATTAGGTTTGTAACATGTTGTAACCCATTAAATACAAAACACTGACGCGATACGGTCCGTATTTCCAGAGTGACAATAGGACTAGATTATTGTAATGAATTTTATGAGATGATGTTTTGTTTCAGCACAGGTTTGTTCGCACAGACAGCTGGCGTGCGACACTTTCTCGTCACCCCCATTATGCAAAGCGCCACGCCGTGCGACACGGCCATTGCTCGCGAGATGCTGCGCGCATTTGCATCCTCCATTTGTTTCTCGGCGCGTATGCATAATTGACCGGTGATTCCCGTTAATGTCTGAGCCTCACTGATCGACATAACTAGCAGCGTTTCCACCATGTCTACATCGCAGGCTTCTCTCGCAGAGTCAGGACTAATGAAACGTGCACCGCCGCTACTGTTCGTCTCTGGAACCCAGGCAATTGACAAATGCGGAGACTAAATATTCAGCTAAAATTATATTCTGTGGTACCTAATGAATTTATATAATAATTTCACAGTTCCTGGATAGATTACTGTACAGCCCCCTCTATAAACAATGGGCTCGTGACAGTGCTGCAAGAAGGACCAGACACCCGCTTGGTCGGTCCAAGTCTTAGGACTAAGATCTTTATATGTCTTAGGACGACTTTATAACTTTAAAACCAAAAGATATCACATCCAAATGAGGAATATCATTACTGGAAATAGTAAGCTACTTGCTTGTGTACATGGTGATCGTATGTCACCTATGGGGAACAGCCCATGTGGAGTAAGTTGAAATGCTTAAATGTAAGCATAGGTTGATATGTAAATGAAATTAAAGGTCTTGTCAAACTGAAAACAATGCCGCAAACTTGACCTTGAAAGGTTGATGCAAATCAAAATGATGGCGATTTGAAAATGAAAAGTCATTTACTTAAAACACTTAAAACATCACCATAAAAAACTAATAATAAACTTTTTGAGATCTGGTTTCAGACGTCCTATTCCAAATAAAAATATTTACAACCTACAATCCAAATTTGACTTTTGCTGCAACTAAAGAATTGCATCTATTTTCTAATATGACCTATAATGAGTAACAGAATACTATATTTTCCAATGTGTGCCCAAGTTAAACAACTTTTCCTATCTAGAATCTCAAAAATGGGTGGGCTTAGAAAAGCAGATTCATTTTTCTACAGCAAAGTCCTTAGACAAATAATTTAAAAGAAATAAAAATAATAATTATTCATCATTTAAAATTATTAATAATTAAAATCTTAAAGCTATGTATAATCAATGCATGTACAAATTAAGTAGTATATTTTAAATTTATTGCTAAATAGATTCACTTCAACGAAATAAAGACGAACTAGCCTCGATATTTTTTAACATCTTGAGATTGCCAAGGTTCTCCAATTACATAAGCAAATATATACTTCAAAATACTATGATGTATAATAGAAATGTTGTTTTAACAACAATGAATTGAATTCATGATAATGTTAGATGGTTCTCTTTTTCAACTGATTTGGTTGTAAATATTTCACATAAATAACGCTTGTTAAATAACCTAAATTCTTCGTCAAATAGAAGGACTTCAGTTATCAAACTTATTCAATGCTTCAATATCTTATTATTTGTCTTCTAATCAATTTTTACTTTTTTATATCTTTTATGATTAATATGTAATAATATCAATAATAAAACTCTTGGTTTTTATAAAAAATATAATATTTATTGAAATAGACAGGGTGCCGCTAGCCTATTGAATCAAGAAGGCGACAATGCCTCTATTAAAAAAAATAAAAATAGCTTTGCCTATCATGAAAATACTTTAATATAGTCTTTTTAATATATGAATAATTTATTAATAACATGGATTCTTATCTCAGGGTCAGAGATATCGTGCTGCCTTGAAAAGCGTTTGATTACAATCAAAAGAGTCCAAATTTTGACTAATTCATTGATTCAGTTCAACTTCTAATAATGATATGGATTTTGAAGTTCATTTATTGTATTGCAATTTACTTACATTAGACACACACACACACACACACACACACACACACACACACACACACACACACACACACACACACACACATATATATATATATATATATATATATATATATATATATATATACACACACACACACACATATATATATATATATATATATGTGTGTGTGTGTGTGTGTGTGTGTGTGTGTATGTATATGTTGATAAATGGTGTATTTATTTGTATTAATTTTATTTCTGATTAGGCTAAATATGACTTTTGTAATTTATTGAATTAAAAATATTTTGGTGGCAATTTTGTAGATAAATAAATATTATATCATACGACAATAATTATTTCCTGGGGATGAGTGATTAAATTGTTATTTTGAATACGAATATAATATGAATTAATTATTTAAAGACATAAGGAATAATATTATGTATTTTAACAAACTTAATATTAAATTATGAATGGTTACATAAAATACTACAATCTAATACACCATTATTTAAGAGTCATTTTTACCATTATTCATTATTTTTCTATTTTAATCGAACAAAATACAAACATGATCAATCCCCTAGAGAGAAATTAGATTTTCACATTGAACAGAGAGAGATCTAAATCTAAAGATCTAAATTAGATTGCCTTTACAGGAAACGAAGTCTCGCCAGTAAAAATGTTATCGCGATATTCAATTTAAGAGCCGGCGAGATTTAACACTTGTCCAAGGAATGGCGCTTGAATTCTCTATGCACAAGTAACTAAGAGTGTAAATAAGGTGATAAAGGTGGTTTACTGGCCTATATAACAGGCCTAACAAACTAGCAACGACAAGCCAAGGCCCGTGGCTTATATAAGACCAGCCCAGTCCCACACTGTAAACTGCACTTTCAATAAAGGATTACCTTACACCATAAAACTATTCGCTCAACATCGGTTGTGTTGCAACTGTTTCACACTCATCTGTGTTTTACAATCATACAATCATTTACAATCATAAAATTTAAGAAAAACATCCCAAGATTCATTTCAATTATAAAAATATTAATTATATAAAAATATTAAAATAGTGTTATTCAGTTTGAATAGTTCCAATATTTTTCAAATATTTGAACTATTCATAAACTGAAACTAATGTTAACATGTTTATATTATTTGAATAGTTCATAAAATTAAACTAATGTTAATTTGTTTATACTGACTTAGGAACTAGCTCTGTACCAACTTAGGCACAATATTTTTACCAACATAGGTACAAGCTTTATACCGACTTAGGCACAAACTTCATACCGACTTTGGCACAAGCTTCATACCGACCTGGCACAAGCTTTATATCGGCTTAGGCACAAGCTTTATACCGACTTAGGCACAAGCTTCATACCGACCTAGGCACAAGCTTCATACCGACTTAGGCACAAGCTTCATACCGACTTAGGCACAAGCTTTATACCGACTTAGGCACAAGCTTTATACCGAATTTGGCACAAGCTTTATACCGACTTTGGCACAAGCTTTATACCGACTTTGGCACAAGCTTTATACTGACTTTGGCACAAGCTTTATACCTACTTAGGCACAAGCTTTATACTGACTTTGGCACAAGCTTTATACCACACATGCTTTAAACGTTGATCTCTAGTTTATATTTATTGTTTCGCATTCATTGCGAACCATTGCATTGGATTAAAATTAATATGCATTTCAACTAGAACCATTTTTTTAGTAATTTGGTTGATATCGTTCTATTAATAAGACAAATGGCCCTGGAATGAGGTAATCGATTGCTAATCTATATTTGAAGGCGTTGTTGGTTCTTCTGGACCAAAAATGATTAATTTTATATATCATGTATTAAGTATTAGTTGAAAGTATGTCCACCCCAATAATATGAGAAACTAATCTGAATTATAATGACACCTAATGTTCGTAAACATTAAATAAACAGTTAATATAACTATTATAGCGCCTTCAAAAACGTACACACATTGTGCACTTCATTTACAAATGGTATTAGTATTAACTCAGTTGAAGGAGCTTTCTCAATGAGCTAGTATTCGGCTGTTCTGATTTAGAAGCCTAAAAAACGTTTAACATCAAAACTGTAAACAAACATGTTTAAATTTACAGCAACTGTGTTACTTATAAGTGCAAAATGTTAAAATTTGCTTTAACTGTACGGTGTAGGAGAGTTGAGTATATGCTAGAAATTCAGTTGAGGAATAGTTTTATACATGAATTTTATACATTCTACTTTATGTAAGTGGCAGATGTTTGATGACAAAAGTAAATTTGGAGTATTGACTCTGTACTCTTGATGTGGTGAATATCGTTAATGTGTTTTTTTGCCCTAAAACAATATTATAAGTGAAAACAATAAATTTGGACAACTGTTGGCTATATGTCTGGATGTGTGTTAATGTCCGATTACCCGTTTATCTTTGGATCCCTCGTAGATATATCCTATGGCATGAGACTAATTTCATGATTCCTTCGATATGATTGAGCCTACCGGTACATTAGGGTGTATAAGTGATAACGTAATCCGATGGTTGGCTGTTAGATTCGAGGCCCAGCCATCTGTGACTAATTGTAAAATGGTACTTGGAGTTGAACTAGACAAATGTACGGTTGAATCGTTGACCGATACTGCATAGACTCGTAATCTTTGTAAACCTAAAAAGAATTTAACAAAAACATATGATAATCTTCAATGAAAGAGTCGGTGGTTGATCAGGCTGGAAGCGCTTATCGTGACGGCCTCGGGTCCCTTTTTTGAGCGTTTTGCTGAATAATTAATTGTGTTTGTGGTGTTCCTATCGGATTGATACGGTGCTTAGTTGTATAATTCACCCTCTTCCCTCTAACTGTTCCATTGAGGCGTTGAGCATGAATGGAGCACTAGGGGAGAATGTCGAGTGTCCTTGACTGCGAGGGCGGCGGAAACATCCCCCAGTCAGCGTCTTTGTCGCGTGTAGAGAGCCGTGGAGTGGTAGAACCGGGGAAATTAGGGTCGACACGTGTGCGTGCGGTCATGACCCAGACCCAGGTTAATATAACGAAAGAGAAAAAAGTGACGTTCATCTAGATGCTCATTGTTTGAATGTCATAATATTTATATCCGTTTCTAGGCACTTCATGAAAACCCATTGATTATGAGTGCGTTTGGAACTGTCTTATTGACCTGAAGACAGGCTGCAGTATCTGCAGTTTTAACTTTCTCCACTTATACATAGTATGGAGAAAGTATTGTTTTCGTCAAAATTTTCAAACTTGTGAAGAGAGTAGATATTATCTGTTTTGAGATTCCTGAATCTAAAAAAGTGATTTTCGGACTGATGTCTGTACGTCTACAATCCCCGAGACCACACTGATTTTTATGGAACTTGGTACATATGTGCACTTTGACCTTATCTCTAGAACGTTATTTTCTTTTTTAAGTTTTTTATTTTTAGTGTAATTTATCAATAAAATGTCAAAAATGGCTTTTAAATGCCAAAAGATAATATTTTTTAAATTTGTTGGCAAAATAAATATTTTCGCAAATTCCCCATAGGGAAGAAGCTATTACCGTGGGTCTCATGGCAAGACTTAAACCCGGGACCATGTTACTTTTTCGTTTTTAGATGTTTAGAGGCCAAATACAATGGTCTTTAAAAGTTTTCAATATATCAGTTATGAAAGATTATTTGATGTATGTACATACACACACACACACACACACACAATTTTCATGCTAGAAATTCCTACTTTCAGTGTTCCTCACAGCAGCAAACCTGCATACTCTATCCCATGATAATCTTACTGAAAATAGGCAAATAATTCTCATATTTATCGACAGATATAGATAAAAACATGCCATATATTATTGTTGTTATTATTATATTATTTCTTTGAAATTTCGCTGAGTACGCAGTTCTGCTGTGACGGGGTATTTTAAAATAATATGACTGCTACCTTAAAACCAGCTTTAAAACGAACTAATGAGTATTTTCAATCATTATTCTACGACTAATTGTCGTGTTGCACGTAGTAGTGTCTTTTCATAAATAGAGATAGATATTTTATGGAGAATATTTGATAAACCATTGTCTTTTGTATGAAACAAAGTATGCAGTATAGGGTCACTTTGCCCAAAAAAACCCATTAAAAAAGTTGGCAATTATCTTGGCGGGATAGGTTATGTCCCTAATAATTTGTAACAAATGATTTATTTTTTCTATAGTTTGGTTTAAGTAACTGGCTGGTAATGTTGATAGTAATAAATTTTTAAATCATATTCAAACAAACGTTAAAGAATTTGATGGCTTTATTAAATATTGAAGTTTTTTTTAAATGTATTTAAGAGAAACAGGATGTGTCGGTCTACTGATACCGTTTGATTACTTATTTTCCATACGAACAATGATCAATACAAACAATTTCTACGGCGTTATTTTGTACTATAAAATATTATACTTGGTGTTATATGAAAGAGCAATATAATGTCCACTAGATATTACAGATCACCATCTGTCTGATTATAATTACAGTTTTTTACAGACTTGATGTGATACATGTTCATGGTCAGCTCTTCATGTATTGCTAAAATTACACGCGCAGCAGGACGCGTGAATCCTCAGTGAATTTCCATGCCATCAGTAATAATCTATCTAAAACATTCAAGGGCTATATTTTTAATATTAAAAAAAATAAAAATCTCTTTTGTAAAATGCGAATATCCCATGACATTTTGAAAATACCACCTTGGTACAGGTGGCATTTTAAGTACTGAGGTCAGATAAATATACCCCCGTCGCAGCAGACCTGCGTACTCAGCGAATTTCCAAATCAACAATATAATAATAATAATATTTGACAAGTTTTATAAAAATCTGTCCATAAACATGAGGATTATTTGCCTATTCTCCATAAGATTAACATGGGAAAGAGTGTGCAGGTTTGCTGCTGTGAGGAACACTGAGAGTAGGCATTTATACCATCAAAAATTTTTATTTTTAACATTTATACAAACTTTCATCAACATCTGTTCATAAATAAAGGGGTTTCCCTATTCTCCATATGATTAACATGGGAAAAGAGTATGCAGGTTTGCTGCCATGATAAACACATAAACTATGATTTTTAAGCATAAATGGATGAACATCAACCACATGAAGCTAAATTTTATATTTAGCTAAATAATAATACTTTTGGATAAAACTTTATGTTTTATCCAAAAGTATTGGTTAATAAGTGAAATATTAATTTTTCCTTTTCCTCCATAAGATTAACATTGGAGCCCCAAAATACAACGTACTGTGTTTAGATTTTTTAATATCTCGGTAACCGTTGGAGATAGAGAAAATCTTTAAGGAACTTAATTGTGCAGTTTTTTAAGCTGATTCTAATGGTGAAAGATAAAATTTGAAATTTTTAAAAATTACGTGTGAAAAACGCAAAAAAAACCCATTTTGGGGTACAAAACCCACCCAAACTACCCGTTTCCATTGACCGATATGTCTGGTTTACGAACTCGTCCGAGCATTTGTAGGAATACACGTCTCTACCAAATTTGGTCTTGATCGGACCATTTTTACGAGAGTTATCGTGTTCACAGACACACACACACACACACACACACATATATATATATATATATATATATATATATATATATATATATATATAAATTTTAACGACTATTGTTTTTGGTCTCTGGGCACCTAAAGAAGAAAAAATAACATGGTCCCGGGCTTAAGTCTCGCCATGAGACCTACGGTAATAGCTTCTTCCCTATGGGAAATTCGCTAAAAACTGTAGTTTCCGTGAGTCGTTTTAATTTTAAAAATTCTTTAAAACAAAGTACCACCCAATGGGGTTTGCATTTTAAAATTTCAATTTGCTACAAAAATCTCCTATTTTTGGAAAAAAGTTTGAAAAAAGTAAAAACACCAAAAAGTCCGTTTTCATTCCTTAGCAGGTGTACGATGTTTAGTCAGCTTCGTCAGCTTCACTCGGCCCAAGAAGGGGTATACTACACACTACACTTTTGATTAGCCCTGAATATTACAGTAACGATTTGACATAAAGTAAAATTAAAATTACTAAATTGTTTGTTTTTGAACTGGTTCTAATGATGTAAAAAGACCCATATTTAAAAAAAGTTCTATAAAAATCCATAAAGCCCAATTACAGGGTGCAGGGCATGCAGGTTGGATAGATTCATGCGCCTGGTTTTCGAAAGTAATGCTACAAATTATCCTTTACAAATATGAGCAAATTTCATAAAGATTTGACCATTTTTCCTAGATTTATCGGAGCATACGGGCACATGCATATTAGCATATTAAACAGGATGGCTTTAAAAGTCCCTCCTTCTCCTCTACGTTTTTCTACAACTTACATTTAAAGTGATTTTCAATTATGGGATTCATTCAATATGCAAAAACCATAAATCATTTAGTCCTGTAATTTAAAATACCCCCGTCACAGCAGACCTGCGTACTCAGTGAATTTTCAAACCAATAATATGACAAAAGTAAAATATGACAATTTTGATCAATAGCTGTCAATAAATAAGAGAGTTTCCATAAAATAAACACGGGAAAGAGTATGTAGGTTTGCTGCTGTAAGGAAGATTGAAAGTAAGTTATTTCCCAAAAATGTTATTTTGGCCTTATACTAAGTTTGATCTACATCTGTCCCATAATAAAGGAGTTTGTTTATTCTCTATATAATTAACAGGGAAAAGGAGTATGCAGGTTAAACTGTCATGATACCATTATAAACCCATAAAATATGATTTATCAATTATGATAAACATAAATGGATGAATTTCAACAACATGAAACTAAATACTTAAGCTCAACTAAAAATATAAGCTAATAAGTGAGGCGTTCATTTTAATTTCACCTTTTATATACAGTAATGTAAAAAAGTATTCTTTGTCAAAATTTTCGAATTTGATTTGAGAGTGGATGTATCCGTTTTGGGGGGCCCCTGAATCCAAAAAGTGGGTTTAGACGTGATGTATGTCTGTCCGTGTGTGGTTGTATTAGGATGTGTATAGAGCCAGAGCCTACCCCGTTGATCCGATTTAGATTAAATATTGTATGTATGTATGTATGCATATATACCGTATCTCCATGCATTTTATTTTATTATTTTTAAGGGTAGTTCACCCCTGAAAACCTTTAAAAATCGCGAAAAAATCCAAATTTCTCAAAAATAGCTAAAACGATTTTGATTAAATTTTGATAGTCAATAGTGCATTGAGCACTAACTAAAATGACACCACCAGCATGTCTGTAAAATGATGATTCAAAAGATATCCAATACTATAATACGAGCAAGGTTTGTAAAATATATATTATATATATATATGTAAAATCGGTTTTATTTCAAAATTTGAAAATTTTCGAGATTTGTTTAATTTATATATAATAACTTTTAAAAAACATGTCTTATATATAGAGCATATATATATATATATATATTTGCACACGGATCTCGAAAACGGCACCGAGGAATTTCTTTAAATTTTGAAAATAACTAATTTCCGAGTAGAAAATAAGTTCTAGATAGGTCTAATGTCCAGGAAAATTCGTGTTTTCTTGTAATATTAAGTTTAAAATCTAAAAATTTAACATTACGCTTATGGAGAATAAAATGTAAACAATACAAACCAAAACAGCTGTTTATAACCGTTTGACAGTTCTTAATTGAAGACTGCGGGGAACAATATAGAGGTTATGCATTAATATTTATTTTATGAATTAAATAAATGCAAAATTATCAGGTTACTAAACAATTTGTAAAAACTTAAGGATAACATAGCTGTGCGAAATAAAAGCAGAAAAAAGTATTTACAAAATATTCCGTGTTTTGATAAAAAAAAAATATATATATATATTTGCAAACGGATCTCGAAAACGACTTTAAGGAATTTCTTTATATTTTGGAAATAACTAATTTCCGAGTAGAAAATAAGTTCTAGATAGGTCTAATCTCCAGGAAAATTCTTGTTTTCTTGTAATACTAAGTTTAAAATCTAAAAATTTAACATTACGCTGATGGAGAATCAAATGTCAACAATACAAATCAAAACATCTGTTTATAACCGTTTGACAGTTCTTGGGGAACAATATGTACATAGTGTTTTACTTTCTCCCCTTATACGTAGTATATGGAGAAAGTATTGTTTTCGTCAAAATTTTCGAATTTGAGTTGAGGGTGGATATATCCGTTTTGGGGTCCCCTGAATCCAAAAAAGTGGGTTTGGAGGTGATGTCTGTCCGTCCGTGTGTCTGTGTGTGTGTGTGTGTGTGTGTGTGTGTGTGTGTCCCCGTTGGTCCGATTTAGATGAAATTTGGCATGTATATATATAGTCACCGTATCTCCA
This sequence comes from Nephotettix cincticeps, assembly GCA_023375725.1. Classification (NCBI taxonomy): domain Eukaryota; kingdom Metazoa; phylum Arthropoda; class Insecta; order Hemiptera; family Cicadellidae; genus Nephotettix; species Nephotettix cincticeps. The sequence goes on from CM041791.1 coordinate 54,359,183, forward strand.
GGCGTTTTTTTCATTTTTTTTTTAATTTTTGATTTTTAAGGGTAGTTCACCCCTAAAAACTCTTAAAAAACGTGAAAAATCCAAATTTCTCAAAAACGGCTCTAACGATTTGTATTTTTTAGAGTTTATAGTGCACAGAGTACTAAATAATTTGACACCACCCGCATGTCTGTAAAAATGACTTCAAAGTTTTTTTAAATGTTAGAAAAATCAAATTTTTAAATTTTCAGCGAAAACAATAAAAGTAAAGTATAATTTGACTGTCAGCATTAAAACCAGCTTAAAAAACTAAACAAATTAGTATTTTGAATTATTTGTCTACGACTAACGGTTCGAGAAAAGTTAAATTTACTGTCCATGATAAACACAGTACGTTGTCTGAAAGCGTCCAATGATATTCTTATGGAGAATATAAAAAAATCAATTTCTTCCTTACTTTCCAACCGTTTTCCATGAAACTTGGTATGAAGTGTAAGGTCAAATCACCCAAAAGAACCAACTCAAAAAAGCTTGGTATTACCGGGGGGGGGGGGTGTTTCCCCCCATACAGTTCGAACAATTAATTTAACTTTGCCTCTCTTGTTTTTATTTTCAATCCTCATTCCGTTTCTAACAAAATCAGTTGATCACAGGCTAATAATAACTGTATCGATAATTAAACAGTAAATGATCGGCTAAAACAATTGAAGTTGGCTAAAAGACTTTAAACGGCGACTCTCATTTGGAAAAATATAAAATACTATACCACTTTGACATTTATGTCAAAATCTGTTACTAGCCCATAACTGCAAATTGTTCACTATTGTGTTTGAACAAGTATTGGTCGCCGTCAAACAAAGCTCTGCGGAGTTAAGTTAGGTTGGTTATTGAAATTTTTATTTTGTTAATAACATTTTAACCTATTAATGACCAACCTAACTTAATTCCGCAGAACGCTGTTTGTCAACGAAGAGGAAAATGAATTTGTGGGCACCAAACGGATTTTACCATAGTATTTTATAATTTTTGGAATATTTTATAAAATGATATAACCAACACTTACTATTATTCTTAAGCAAAACAATTGAAATGACCCATTTTTAGTTGCTCTCAGTTACAAAATGTATTAATATTTATTGAATGATTTCCATATGAGCGACGGATGTGTTCGTATATCAATTAGTACTAATATAACGTATTCCATCTAGAGTTTTGGTGTCGCTCCAACAAAGCCTCGCCCGCTGTAAAGTTCTCTGGATTGATCCAGCATTATAACCTGGCATAAACGAATAATACCCCCGTCGCAGCAGACCTGCGTACTCAGCGAATTTCCAAATCAATAATAATAATATATTACAAGTTTTATAAAAATCTGTCCATAAACATGAGAATTATTTATTTGCCTATTCTCCTTAAGATTAACATGGGAAAGAGTATGGAGGTTTGCAGCTGTGTGGAACGATAAAGGTAGGCATTTTTACAATAAGCTATTTTTATTTTTAACATTTATACCAACTTTCATTAACATCTGTCCATAAATAAAGGAATTTGCCTATTCACTATATGATTAACATGGTAAAAAGAGTATGCATATTAGTTGCCATTATAAACACAAACTATGATTTTTAAGCATAAATGGATGTATCTTAATCACATAAAGCTAAGTATTTAGTTTCAACCAAAAATGTAGGTTGATAAATGAAATATTATTTTTACTTATCCTCAATAGGATTAAATAAGATTATTTTGGAAGCCCCAAAATATAACGTACTGTGTTTAGATTTTTGATATCTTGGTAACCGTTAGAGATAGCGTTAACGTTATGGAATTTATTCGTGTAGTTTTTTAGCTGTTTCTAATGGTGTAAGATAGCATTAAAAAAATTAAATTACATATGAAAAAAGCCCCATTTTTGAGTACTAAATCGCCCCATACTAATCGTTCCCATTGACCGAAATGACTGGTTTACGAACTCGTCCGAGCGAATGTAGGACGTCTCTACCAAATTTGGTCTCGATCGCAATATTTACACACAGACACGCACGCACGCACGCACACACATACACACATACACACATACACACACACACACACACACTATATATATATATATATATATATATATATATATATTAATAGTAGCCCTCATTTATCAACTCAAATATATATATATAAAGGTTATTGTTTTTGGCCTCTGGGTACCTAAAGACGATAAAAACATGGTACCGGGCTTAAGTCTTTCCATGAGACCTACGGTAATACCTTCTTTCCTGTTGGAAATTCGGTAATACATCACAAAAATGATCAATATCATATGACCGATTATGAAAAAAGGTTAAAGTTTACTGTCATATTTAATATTATAAAGAGAAATTGACCTCAAGGTGTCACAGAGGTTAGACTGTTGCAACTGCTGAATCTGTTCATTTTCTCTATTAATGATACAATCAACTTAATAAGGCTATACAATCGTTTAGTAATGATTGTCAAATAAAAAAATCAAATTTAAAAAAAATTAAAAAACTCTTGAAAAACAATATTGTTGATCCGCTGTTCTATATAGTCTTTCACAAAATTTCCTAATTGTATGAAAATAGTTCTAGAATTTGAGATTCAATTACAGCAAATAACAGAATCATGAATCAGGCCACAATGGTAGGGGCCCACGCGCGCGGAACACTGTACATCACATTACAGCTCCACGCCGCGCCGTGTAGGGGGACTTGTGGCTGAGTTACGACCATTTCCTGGAAATGCGCTTCGTTCCGCGAACCACCCCTAACTACACCTCCACATTCCCCCACCCCCTTCTGTAAAACATTTCTGCTTTGTCTTTCACATAGTAAAATGAATCCCCACCCCTACCAGCCCTTCAACTTGACTCGCAACCCTTGGCCAAAGAGAACTTATTATTTGGCAGTACTCCCGTTTGGCTTGAGATACCGTTTTCATTTTATGATATCGAATTTTATGCAAAGCTTTTATCGTTTTTGTGAAAAATTCAAAACCTCGTATCTTTGGTTAGCCATCAATTTACTTTGTACAAAGTTCTGCTTCGTAGTCCGCATTACGCTGTCTTGTAAAAAGGTTTACTATGTAGGTGTTTATGTCTAAAGTTTATACCTTTTAGTCAGTAGTTTTTGGCATAATGACAAATATAATCTATTTAAAAAAAATTATAAAATGACAGTAAATACATGTTAACTTTAATTTATCTTATTAATAGCAATATTTATTGTAAGGTTATTTATTTTCGCTGCATATAATAACAATTATAAACGATAAAACATATTAATATCATTCCCATAAAACAAATAAATCTGAGTGGATAATTCACAACTTTCAAATCTAGTCCAAACACAAACGAAACCTAACTGTAATACGGCTTTTATAGAGATATACAACAGTTGTTTATTATAATAAACGTAATAATATGAACATTGTAATTATCATATAAACACGTGACTTTAATGAGACAGAAAATAAAAATATAAATACATAATCTCCCAAAACCGTTAACTATTAACGTGGTGAATAAAAATTTCATTTTTTACAGTACATATTTACTTCATAGTTTAACATTAATGAATGATTCAGATGGCATTGGATAGTAAAGCATACGGTATTGCTAATGGAAAGTAAACCAATCAGCTGTAGCTAAGAAATCAAATGTTTTCATTGTAGACAATTTGTAAACAAACTTACTATCCATAAGGTTAACATTAGAAATTTAAAACGCCATAAAATGGAAACTTATGGGGTTTTCGAAAATATTTTTTCACTAAAACTTCCCGGACACATTAGAGCTTCCTAAATTTCATGGCGATCGGATAAGTAGTTTGGCAAGCATAAAGGACAGACAGACATACATTAATTTATATATATTTTTAAAAAAATTATAAAATAAGACAAAACATAAATATAAAAAATTTCTATTAAAATTATTATTATATTATTTTAATTAGTTAATTAATTAATTATAATTAAATTATAATTACTATTAAATTAAAATATCTAATAAAACTCAATTTTATCCCCATTTAAGTTAAATTATCTCTAATTTAGCTCAATGTGAATAAAAGCGTACCTATTTTAATTAGTGGTACAAAAATTGTAATTGTAATTTGGACAAATTTAGTCCGATGTATATCTATCTGTGATTTTCTTAGTGGTTAACTTATACGTCTACCCCACCGCACAAAATCACATAACAAAGCTTAGATCTCACTTGAACTTGAAATAGATTACCATGCTTTAGAACTTTAGTGGACATAGAGATCACTTAAAAATAAAACTTCTGAACAGTTTTATACATCTCCCGATTTAGTTGATATAAATTTTCCACGAGCGATTTGATTCCACTGTAACCCTTAAATACTTGATTAACCTTCTCTATTTCTATACAACCTGTACAAGTAGTATTGCCCTAACAAATTATCATTATAGTAAACTATTTTTTTATTTATTTATACTGTATTTCCTTTTAGCGAATTTCCCATAGGGAAGAAGCTATTACCGTAGGTCTCATGGTAAGACTTAAGCCCGAGACCATGTTATTTTTCGTCTTTAGGTGCCCAGAGTCCAAAAACAATAGTCGTTAAAATTTATATATATATATATATATATATATATGTATGTATATCAATGTATATGTGTATATGTATATATATATATATATATGTGTGTGTGTGTGTGTGTGTGTGTGTGTCTGTTAGCATGATAACTCTCGTAAAACTGGTCCGATCGAGACCAAATTTGGTAGAGAGGTGTATTCCTACAACTGCTCGGAGGAGTTCAAACAGTCCAAAAACAATAGTCGTTAAAATTTATATATATATATATATATATAGTATATATGTATATATGTATATATGTATATATATATATATAAATGTCTGTTAACACGATAACTCTCGTATAAATGGTCCGATCAAGACCAAATTTGGTAGAGACGTGTATTCCTATAAATACTCGGACGAGTTCGTAAACCAGACATATCGGTCAATGGGAACGGGTAATTTGGGGGAGGGGGTTTTGTACCCCAAAATCAGGTTTTTTGCGTTTTCACATGTAATTTTTAAAAATTTCTAATTTTATATTTCACCATTGGAATCAGCTTAAAAAACTACACAATAATTGTGTAGTTTTAATTTTTTTAATTGTGTTTTTTAATTGTGTAGAGAAAAAAACTTTAAGGAACATAATTATTATGTTCCTTAAAGTTTTTTTCTATCTTCAACGGTTACCGAGATATTAAAAAATCTAAACACAGTACGTTGTATTGTGGAGCTCCAATGTTAATCTTAAGGATGATAGGGAAAACTTAATATTTCCCACATTAATCAATATTTTTCGATAAAACTTGATATTTAGCTTTATGTGGTTGAGATCTATCCATTTATGCTTAAAAATCATAGTCTATGTGTTTATCATGGCAGCAAACCTTCATACTCTTTTCCCATATTAATCATATAGGGAATAGGCAAACTCCTTTATTTATGGACAGATGTTGATGAAAGTTGGTATAAATGTTAAGATAAAAATTATTCATGGTAGAAATGACTTCTTTCAGTGTTCCTCACAGCAGCTAACCTGCACACTCTTTCCTATGTTAATCTTATGGAACAATAGGCAAATAATTTTCATGTTTATGGACATATTTTTAGAAAACTTGTCATATATTAAATTATTGATTTGGAAATTCGCTGAGTACGCAGGTCTGCTGCGACGGGGGTATTTTTTCTCATCACAGTGTCAATATTTTATGTTTACTGAACCAAAACTCAAAACACGTAATATATCTATACAACACATTTAAAAAGTCGTTTGCATTTTTACAAGAGTAACTCAAAGCTGTATCATCAGAAAGTGATGTCAGTTTACCTTTCAGGTCTGCATTACAAAGATCGTTTACATAGATAAGCAAATGGATTGGTTCCAATACGGATCCTGCAGAAACTCCACAATTGATAAGATCTTCACTACTCAGAAACCCAGAATCCTTTACGCTTTGTGTTCTGTTTTCAAGATAATTTGATAACCATTTAAGTGACAATCCTCTAATTCTTCCATGCAGCATCTTATCTAAAAGTATTTTGTGATCGTTTGTGTAAAACACCTTAGCTATGTTAACAAACACTGAAAATGTTATATCTAGAGGCCAAAACAATAGCCGTTAGAAATTATATATATCTCAAAACGAAAAATAACATGGTCCCGGTCTCAAGTCTTGCCATAAGACCTACGACCTTCATCCCTATGGGAAATTCGCAAAAAGCAAGTTAATTTGTAATATTGTCTGGCTGGATAGGGGCCATGTCTTCAATGACTTAATTATTCACCTTCTTTACAACCGCCATTACTCGCAATCTGATACAAACAACAATAACAACAATCATAACGAGAGGCGAGTGTTTATACTAGGAAGGACGTGTTATTCCAGGGCAAGGGTCGATAGCTGGCGTCATAGCACTGTTGCTAAGAGACTGGCTGTTGCCGTTGCGTCACGCCGAGTTGTGAATGAACTCCATCTAATCCATTCATATCATACATACACTGCGAGCCTTGCGCTCTGACCTAACTACAAGTAGATGCTGTCAAACATACCGTGGAAAGTAATCTAAATAGTCTAACAGAAGGAAATATTGATTACTTTATTGTTTTGATTCAATTTCTAAATGGATAAATTTTAACCTATTTTAGGGTTCCCTGAGCGCGTAAAAGGTTTGTTATTTAGTTTCTTCCATCCGGTGTGTGGCCCACCGAGTTCCCAAAATAGTACGATTTTTATTTTTTTGACTATGCATATTTAAAATGTAGTCCACAGGTGTATATACAGATACAAACAAGTTGAAAAGAACCGAGGTGCGATGGACTGCAGTCTATATCTACCAGTGCCGGACAGCGGTTGCTAGTCCCAGCGATCCAAGGGTTACAAGTCCCCTGGTCATGTGGATCTGGGGTGAATTTTAGTGTCCATGATAAATGCAGTACGTTGTTTGATAGTGTAAAATGTTATTCTTATGGAGAATATTAAAAATCAATTTCTTCCTTATTTTCCAACCTGTTCCTATTTTTTAGGGTGTTTAGGGGTGAACTACCCTTAAAATAAAAAATTAAAAAAAAACACCTGGAGATACGGTGAATATATACATACATGCAAAATTTCATTTAAATCGGACCAACGGGGTAGGCTACGGTTCTGTACACATCCAGAGACACACACACACACACACACACACACACACACACACACACACACACACACACACACACACACACACACACTAATTTCCCATAGGGAAAAAGTCATTACCATAGGTCTTATAGGTCCTATAGGTCAGAGGCCAAAAACAATAGTCGTTTAAATTTATATATATATATATATATATGTGGGTGTGACTGTGAACACGATAACTCTCGTAAAAATGGTCCGATTGGGACAAAATTTGGTAGAGACGTGTATTCCTACATTTGCTCGGATGAGTTTGTAAACCAGACATATGGGTCAATGGGAACGGGTAGTTTGGGGGGTTTTGTACTCAAAAGTTGGGTTGTTTGTGTTTTTCCAAGGTAATTTAAAACATTTTTAGATTTTATCTTTTATCATTAGAATCAGCTTAAAAAACTATACAATTTAGTTAAATTGTTAAAGTTACTTAAAGTTTTTCTCTATCTCCAACAGTTGCCGAGATATTAAAAAATCTAAACACAGTACGTTGTATTTTGAGGCTCCAATGTTAATCTTATAGAGGATAAGGTAAAATTAATACTGTATTTCACTTATTAACCAATATTTTTTTATAAAACTTTATATTTAGCTTCATGTGGTTGAGGTTCATCCATTTATGCTTAAAAATCATAGTTAATGTGTTTATCATGGCAGCTAACCTACATACTCTTTTCCCATGTTAATCATATGGAGAATAGGCAAACTTCTTTATTTATGGACAAATGTTTGAAAGTTGGTATAAATGTTAAAAATAAAAGTTTTTAATGGTATAAATGCCTACTCTCAGTGTTCCTCACAGCAGCAAACCAGCACACTCTTTCCCATGTTAATCTTATGGAGAATAGGCAAATAATTCTCAAGTTTATCCACAGATTTTGACTAAACTTGTCATTATTATTATTATATTATTGATTTGGAAATTCGCTGAGTACGCAGGTCTGCTGCGACGGGGGTATTTTAGATTCAGGGGACCCCTAAACGGATATATCCACTCTCAACTCAAATTCCAAAAATTATGACGTACCGGAACATACTTTCTCCATATAATATGAATCCAATTTTAAAGTTAACATGTATTTACTGTTAGGCTGTTGGGTTACCTCCAAATTTTAGAAGTTTGAAGTCTTAACATTTTGTTGATAAAATATTATTTCTGTTTAATACTAAGATGAGCAAAAATATTTAACTGTAGTTGAGAGTTTGTATTTAGTTTCAGCTTATCAGTTTACAAGATTAAAAATATACATATGGAAGTCTATATACAATATACATATAGTTGCATACTACTTGCTGATATCTTTTTAATCTTCAATGGAACAGTCAACTATTGCTAGTTTGAGGTCAGTTAAGGACTTTGTTTAACTTACTTACCTTTATATAATAACACTGAGCCCAGAGCTATAAATAAAATAGAATGTAATAAAGTTAACTGATACAATTGAAATAAAGTATGTTACATAATATAATAAATGTTTTTATTCTACATAAATACGCTCGACCTGACTAAAAAAAAATTCCACAAGAGCAATCTTATTGTCACAGTTGTTCTTGTCAAGCGAGAGTTATATCTGTATCTTTCACGGAGTATTTAACCGACAAAACTGACCTTGTGTGAAAGTATTTCTGTTATTTTGCAAACCTTATGTAAGGTAGTCACGTTTTAGTTACTTTTATTCTATAATACCAAGAGGACAAAATATTTTATATTTGAAAATAGATTTAGCTAAGCATATTTCGTAAGGTACTATATCCAGTTTCTCATTCACTAAAATGCAATGTGTAACAACTACTAATTATTATAACCAGACATTAGTAATTTTACAATTTCTTTTGTGAATAAAATTAAACATTTATCAAAAAAGAAAGTAATTGAAGACTCATAAATGTAGTTCCTCCACTTACATAAAGCTCAAGTGTGTAAACAGAGCAATATGCCTTAGAGCATTTAATCAAATATAGTTTAAAAAATAGTAACAGAGTCTACACCCAATTGTAGTGATCATGACTGGTTTATTGTTTAAGGAAATTGCTTCTCAATCCTAGAAAAAACCTAATCTATCTAAAACTGTTAAAAAATATAATAGTATTTGAGTAGCCCCTGGATTACCAGGAATAACTTATAGTGGTTTAAATACGTGATTCGGCAATCCAAACGCAAAATTCTGCGTGTATAGTCTCGACATCTTACGATGTCATCATCAGGCTTCAAGAATGTTTCTTTCTCTATTCTCTTGAAGATCGTCCAAGTTTACATATTTAACACACACACACACTACACATATTACTATAGACAAAAAACATTACGGCCGATTTTTTAAAAACACTGATTCGGGTTTGTATCGCCACGCGCACCCTCAGAAGTGAGAAAGACATATCCTTGTAGCCTGATGATGACATTGTAAGATGTCGAAACTACGGTCGCAGCATTTTGCGTTTGGATTGCCAAATCAGGTATTTAAACCACTATTAAAAAAATAAAAATTTACTAAAAAAAACTAAATTAACTATTTGGTTTACAAGAACTAAATAAAATATATATTTTTTACATGTAAATTAATCTTGTCTGTTAAACCCTTTGTGTATATTTTCCACCAGAAGTTAGTAAAAAAAGTAAAAAATCTGTACAAATTTTGCGATTAAAGTAACATTTAGAGCAATCGCCAAACTAAATTTATAGAGAAAAGGCGAAGCAACCAAACAACGGGGAGAGAACTAAGAGAAAAATAAGATAGAAAATGTTAGGGAATTGATTTACAGGTTTGAGAGAAAGCTTCTTTGATCTTTTCATGTGGGAGGAGTTCAATGTGGTCACCATTCATCCTTTGAGGACATGAAATCCTCCGTGCGATAAATCCTCTCACTTTAACCACAGTCGGATTAATGATGTTTCCTCTGACCAGAGGATAATATAAAAATATGAATAAACTATTTTTTGGATAAATTATTGTAACAGCCTATAATAGAGTTTCTTAAAGTGTGGTATTGTACTGTAAATCGTTATATATAGTTGTCCCCTTTACATACATGATTAATTGCAGGGTTCCTTGAGTAGATGACGTTTGAGAACATCTGACCTATACAATTAAGAACAGAACAACTGAGAATTCATGTGACTACATTACTTTGTTACAAGTACTGTACAGGAACAAATATTGACTTCAAATTATAGTGTAAAATATAGAATAGTTTAAAAACTACATTTTCAAATGCTCAAGTCACATAATAATTGTTGGGATGTAAAATGCCCCTTAACAGCAGACCTGGGTACTCGGTTAATTTCCATTTATTTTTGAACTATTGAGATTGTAGAAACTAAGCTTGATCATATGTTAAGCCATATACCAATTGTTATCACTCTATGTTTGTTTATGAATGAGGAAGTTATATTAATTTGCTTAGCATTGATTAACATGGAGATTGAGTAAGTAGGTTTTCAGGTTCTCAGTAGAACCCCAAGATTCTTATTACTGTTCATAGTACTGTGCCCCAGGTTCTAATTCCACCCCCAGGTTGCCACAACTACCCCAGTTTTCCTTACCGCCCCCAGGTTGCCAGACGGCCTCAGGTTGTCGTCCTAACCCCACGTTTTCGGATAACAGGGGCTCCCATTATTGGGAGTGTACTGAACATTACATGGGCAGCGGGCAGGTCAAGTAGTCTGTTCTGGAGTTGCAACTGTGTAAAACCGCCATCTTGTCATTTCCAGATGGACTTGCATGATGTGAAATATATAGCATAAAATGATGAAAATATATTATTAGATCTTAACTAGATGAAGCTGAGTACAAAGTTTTGTCACAATATTTCAAATAATAAACTAATCAATATATGAGTGACTGTATGCTAACCTGAGGCAACGCTTCTAGGTTGCCGCACCCAGGTTCTCAGTATTGATACCAGGTTGTTAGTACTGCACCGAGACACTCAATATCGCCCCCAGGCTTTCAGTACCACCCCCAGATTCTCAGCACTCTTCCAGGCTCTCAGTACCACCCCAAGTTCTCAGTACTCCCCCAGGTTCTCTAGTAACACCCCCAGGTTCTCAGTACCACCCCCAGGTTCTCAGTACCACCCCCAGGTTCTCTAATACAACCCCCAGGTTCTCAGTACCACCCCAAGTTCTCAGTACTCCCCCAGGTTCTCTAGTACCACCCCCAGGTTCTCAGTATCACCCCCAGCTCTCAGTTACGCCCCCAGGCTATCACTACTTCCCCAGGTTTTCAGTACCTCCCCAAGTTTCTCATATGCCCCGATGTTCCCCCACCTACCCCATATTTCCTTACCGCACCCAGGCTGCCAAAATGCCTCAGGTTGCTGTCCCGCCCCCAGGTTTTCGGATAACGTGGGCTTGCATAATTGTGACTGTACTAAACATCACGGGGCACGGGCAGGTCAAGTGGTCTGTTCAGGAGTTTCAACTGTGTAAAACCGCCATTTTGTCATTTCCAGATAGACTAGTATGATGTGAACGATTATAAGCACAACTTTATATAGGACGAGCATTTTATATTCAAAATAAGCAGTTTTTAGAAACCTAAAAACAAAAACCTTTGTCATTCTTATCATAATAATAATTATTAGTAATAAATGATTATATTCGTATTTCTCTAGTTTATCTATATTTTTAAATCTTTTTTTATAAAAGAGGATGTTGGTACATTTGATGTTTATGCACTTGGACACCATTGCCATGAAAAGTGGTACACTTAACACGTTCACTTCTATGGAAGAATTGGCAAGCCTTTCCCCAGGAGCTGCATCATTTTTTTTCAAAGGCATTTAAAATTAAGTATATTTGTGCATATTTGTGGACTCTTTGTGTAATATAGTCAATATATATGAAAATTACGTATGGACGCCTATGGGCGTCCACAGCCACCAGCAAGAAATTTTAATAGTTTTGGTGTTGAATGCTGCAGACGCCCATAGGCGTCCGCGCATGAATGAATTGCAACAAAGACCTAAATATGTTTTAGAATGAATAGTGAAACATCCGTTTTTGGGAAAATAAAAATAAAAGGTCAAACAGCACAATTATAAGTATATATTGAATTTATTTTACAATATAAATAAACTATCATCATGTCATCACTGTCGTAATCACTTTCTGGGATGTAATCAACATCATCACCAAATTTAAAAATGTTCTCATTGGACGAGACATAATTTTCGTCAGAATCATAAAAACGTTTGTCTATTTCCCTAACAGATAGACTGTTTACGCAGATAAAATCACCATCACCTTTTCGCCTCTTACTATTAGAAGGTCCTTGAGTTTCATCCATTAATTTTAGTATTACGACCACACGCAAAGCTACAAACGATTACCACAAAAACATAACCAAACTCATCAACAACAATACACTGTAGCGGGAAAACACATTAAATGAATGATCAGCTGATATTTTGGTGCAAAATGTAATGTTGCGCGAGACGCCTATCGGCGTCCGCCGCACTCGCAACCGTACACTGCTTGGACGCTGTTCGGCGTCCCGGCATCCATCGCACTGAACGTGTTAAATTAAATTTCATGGAGAAGGTTTGTCATAAATTTTGTTGAAGCTCAATTAGGGTAGAAGCCCAAAGAGGATCCCATACTATCAAACCAAAACTTTGTTTACATTATAGCTATCTTATTTTCAACAGGTGGTTGCTTTACTATTTCTTTTATTTTTGAAGATATATACACCACAGATTGAAGCACTTGCATTTGTTTATCTTTTGTATTTTGTTTACATTTTTGTTTTAAGGTTATTTGAGTGATTAAACAGTTTACCCACATTTTAACTGTGAACTCTTCATACAAATTTTCCTCCTATGTTACGTTATTTTAGTTTAATAGTCTGAAATTTCCCACACACTTTCCCTACACCTCCATTTTAGCTCACAAAAAAATAAATATTCCACAATTAAAAAATTTAAATATCAGTATATTTCTAAAAAAAGTAGTTAAAAGGTATGTTTTTGAGTTCTGGTTTTTAATGGTTTGGATAAAATATAGGCATTTTGTATTGCAGAAAACTGTTCAAACAATGATAAAGTAGTACTTTTTGGGCTCTGCAAACCTCGGAACGGTTTACAGGAAAATAAAAAGATCTATTGGAACACAAACTTTAATTTAAAAAACATTTTTTATTAAATACTAGCTGACCCGGCGAAATTTGTGACGCCTGATAGTAAATACATGTTAACTTTAAGATTGGCCATGTTTGAAGTCGAATAGCAATACGGCTTCATTGTAAAAGTTTATTTATTCTGGGTCGCGGCATAGTGAATAACAATACTGAAATAATAAGACATATTAATAATATTCCCATAAAACGAATAAATCTGAGTGGACTAATTCACAATTTTCAAATCCAATCCAAACCCAAACCAAACCTAACTGTAATACGCTTTTACAGGAAAGATATACAACAGCTGATTATTATAATAATGTATATAAACATTGTACTGTAATTATTTTTTATTTGGCCAACATATAAACACATGACTTTTAATCAGATAGAAAAACATAATCCCCCAAAACCGTTGACTATTAACGTGGTGAATAAAGCTGTTTATTTTGTACAGCACATATTTACTTCATAGTTTTACATTAATAAATGATTCAGATGGCATTTGACAGTAAAGCATATTGCTGATGGAAAGTAAACCAATCAGCTGTAGCTAAGAAATCAAATGTTTTCATTATAGAAAATTTGTAAACAAACTTACTCTCCATAAGGTTAACATTAGAAATTTAAAACACTATAAAATGGAAACTTATAGGGTTTTCAAAAATATTTTTTTACTAAAACTTTCCTGGATAAATATAGAGCAACTTCCTAAAATTTCATGGCGATCGATCGGATGAGTAGTTTGGCAACGCATAAAGTACATACATACATACAGATATAAATGACATACATACATACACACATTAATTTTATATATAGAGGTTTTTCTTTTTAAGATTTGATTTTTTATTTAAAATCTTAATTATTTGCCCTTATTTTCTATTTTTCTGCCTTCACCTTTTATTTAGGTTTTTCTGGTACTAAATAGGATATTTAGGATAAGCATTTTAGCTCCCAAATGACAGATCCTAGGGTAAAAGCAATAGAGATAACTTTAAAAAAATTTATTTTTCAATATTTTTCAGGCACTCCCATGATTAAAAGCATACATAACCTATTCTGATAGGATTAATATGTAAATAAATAAAATATGATAATTTAAATTTCCCTTTACTGTATCTAAATTAGTGGAGTGTGTTGGCAGGTTTTATGATCTTACTTGTATGATTTTTTCATATATTTGATTTTATATATTTCATATAAAACCTTAACAGGTTTAATTGATACAATTTAGATACAGAGTAATTTAAATTATTATATTTTATTTATTAACATTTACATATTTATATTATAAGAATAGGTTATGTATTTATGTTTCTTGATAATGGGATTATGCCCGAAACATGATGAATTAAAATTGAATTGTATAAAACATATATTGTTTTATTTAATACATCTCCTATTCGGTCATTTGAAAAAAGAGGTAAAAAGTAAACTAATTAAAATAAATATGTTCTTTATTCAAAAACTATAATTACAAAAATTTGTTCTTGAATGCAATATAAAATTTTTATTTACACAATATACAATATGCTCTTAATAATATTAACTGATTCCATATCCTTTTTTTATGATCTTGCATTAAGAAATATTAAAAAATTCAATCTCTTACAATCAATTACAAAAATTGAAACACAATATAATGTATGAAACATTTAGGCATAAAACATTGAAATTAAAACTCAAATACAGTAATACCTACTTTACATAGAATAACGAGTTTAATACAGAGTCTGTCTTGAATTTGAAATCTTTTTTGCCTTGATTTTCCCTTCCATGAGTAGAACACATGTAGAGCTTTAAATATCTACTTCAACTTTTAACTACTACCAACTTTAAATGGAAGAGACTATTTTTCATTTAATAGTATTCCTTGAGGAAAATTGAGGAACCCACAACACGTAATTCTTGATCACAAATATAAATGGATGAAAATATTTGCATATCTTCTTTTTTATTTTACTTTTTTATTACCTATTTTAAATTTGTATTTGATTAAAAACTTCCAACTGATGTAATCATAGTTTTAGGTTCTGAGTGATGTATTGATTATAGTATTTTAAACACTACTACATTACTAGGAATAGGAAACCCTACAAATGTGCAGTTTGTAAAAATGGCAATCAAACCAAGTGTTTGCAACATTTTGACCAACACACTGTGCAATGTGACATTTTAAAACATGTGTTAAAGGGAGGATACCACTCAATATTAACATTTAAACACTTGGTACATTAAAGCGTTGAAATTTGCCTAAACACATAACAAACTAATAGAAATTTTAATGATAGCAACATTACTAGGAAAATTACAAAATACTTTTACCAAAAACTGTAATACCTAGATCACAGAAAGTTGTAGGAAAACAATTCCTTCAAACTAAATTAGCCCAAACTTCTACCTTAAGGCTCATTACACTAGATTTTATTTTATGTGGACCCAGTTTCAAAAACTTAACATTTAAATTGTCTTAACCCTTACCGGGCGGCTGACCACATTTCTCGCAGCACATTAGGGTCGCACGGCACGGTGTGCCAAGTTTATTCGTGATGAATCATTTTGCCACATTTAATGCACAGTAGTTCGTGAAACAACGATAGAGTGCATGGTTATATTGCTTTAGCCTCTATGCACACACAAATGGCGGCTTTGTTGAAATATTAAGTAACTAAAATTAGTTGCTAGGCGACTTTGGCCCGTATTTTTGCACTCCCGTACTGCTTTTGACGAGAAAACTCACGAGTCACTACGGCCAGCTGTTTTCACTTTCGATAACATTGTTTGTTGACATTTTTGCTGTAAGTGTTTATTTTCATTGTGTTTTAGCATTAAATAGTGTATATGGTGTGAATGTTTTCATTGAATAGGATTTATTAACTAATTATTATTAACTGAAATGACTCATCCAGACAAAAATAATTATTTTTTTTAATACCTAAAGATAGTCTTAAATCTTCAATAATTAAAAATGAAGCAAATTTCTGTTTTTATACTTTATTCAAGCTACCTAAATCCAAAAAGAACATTGGGAAAATAATATTTTGATTTTTTAACACTAAATGAGCAGGGACCTTGATTTTCAGTAGCGCTTTAAGTGTTAACACTCTTAACTGAGGAATGGTTTGAATTGTGAGAACCAATGACTAAATTGAAAAAAAAAAAAAAAAAAAAAAAAAAAAAAAAAAAAAAAAAAAAAAATTTAGGGGGGGGGGAAAAAAACATTGGGAATAAATTTGAATTTGAAGTTGTAATTAAGGATTTATATAAAAATATTGTGAGTGAGTATTTGTTTATTCTTGATTAGTATAGAGAGAATTATATATTTTTAATTAGTAATGATTGGTAAAAAAAAAAAATTATAGTATTATTTATTAAAATACACAATTACCACAGCCTCCCCTTTCTCATTATGAACAGCTCTTGCTCACTCACTCTCTTCTCACTAAAGGAAGCCTTAAGTTGGGTTGATCTTTTAAACCTTAAAAAATATCAACACTACAACCTCATACAAATCTAAAACTTTACTGTTATCACAGATGTGGTAAAAATACAAAAGTTACACAAGAAGATGGACAACACCCGAGCACGGATCAGTCCTGGTGACCTTCGCCCTCAGCCTCCACTGCATGAGGAAGAGACGGTTCACTCTCAGCTCTCTTGAACGGTGTGGGGGAGGGGGATGAGTCCCTCGTCTCCGGGACTGGAGGTTGTTCTGTGGCCTGTTGGATGTTGGGAACACTCCGGGTCAGATTCTCCTCTCCGATACTCTCCAGTCCAGACTCTCCCACTCGCAACATTTCCTCATTGAGGCAAACATCAGTGATACTCACCTGGATACACAAAAAATAATTCTTTCAATTTTGGTCGGACAAGTTTTCAATAAAATTAAGATTTTTCTAATCAACAATCACCAAATTGACATTTATTTAAAGAAAAATTTTTAAATAAAAAATTGTGAATTTTGGTCAATCAAAGGATGCCAGTAATATTTAAAAAAGACCTTTTAAATAGGGAATCAGGAAAAAGTTTTTTTAATGACAAAAAATCTACAATATGAAAAAACACTTAATTCAGAAACATATTTCAAACTATACGCACTGTGATGTAATTATTTGTTTTGTGTTTTACATAATCCAAATAGGTTTTCTGCAGTTTAGTAAATAGTTTTGATAACAACTTGTTAGTTGCTATTTATAGCTATAGTTTTCCTTGAGTGAATATTCTCTAGCATGAACAATAAGAATTAAACAGGATATGTTCCATTCAGAAAATGTATCACCTATCTTTTTATAATGTTAAAACACTTTAACCAAAAGAGTGTTCACTTTAAGTTGGCATTACTAATTGTATTAAGTTCATTGAGTAAAGATTGATTTAAAGTTGGCATTACTTAACTTTAATTTGAACAACCTAATAGAGCTTTCAATTAAAAGCATTTTTTATTCACAAAATACATAGAGTGTACATAATGACAATATAAATTACTTAAACTATGAATAAAATAAGTTCATTATGAATTTATGGGAGTTTAAGCCCTGAATTCTTCAAACCATAGTTTAGATGTGAAGTCTCAAACTCACAGCACTGTTGGTGAAGAGAGGTGTACTGTTTAGCGTGGGTGGGGGTGGCGGGGACTTGGAGGAGTTTCCTGGGTCCGCTACGGTGAGGGATCTTCGCAGGCCCCCACCGGTGGGGGTGGGTATCATAGCCAAGGGCACAGGGGTGTGAGGTCTGGTGGGGCTAGTGGCTGAATCTTTAATACTCCTCACTGGTGATGACACCCCATCTGTCGGTGGCTTATTGTCCTAAAAATATAATTACAGGGCCTCTCATGTACTTGAACCTCAAAGCTTAGTTAATATCCACTAAATTTTATGATATCACTCAATACATCCCACCAAATTAACCTTATAAACAAATTCCAGTTAATCCATCGCATCGCATCGGTGTAATGCTTATTTATTATTTTATTTATTTTTATCATTTGAGCAAGCCACTAGTCAAAAATGTCCTCTAATTCAATTAATTGGTGTCCCATATTTCTAATGCTCCAGAACACAATTATTTGTACCAGTTTCAGGATTGACATCGGTATAGAAAATGAAATTTTTTTATCTATTTACTAAGTTAATAAATTCCATTCCATGAAAGCAAAGATTACCAAAATACCCCTTAGTGGAAACATTTGCCTTGCTACTTCCTAATCCACTTGGTTTATATACAAGCTTTACAGTTCAAATATACCGTATATATTTATATAAGAGCAACAACCAAAATCAATGCCATAGTATACTCGTGGAATATAATATAATTAATTCAAACCAAACTCTACATGACATCAAGAGACTAGTTGACTTTCTGTAGTTCTATGCACTGCAAAGGGAATGGATGTTAGGGAAAAAATCCTTTCCAAATTCAACAAATAGTGACATATTCATTATTTAATTTTTAGATAGTAGATATAATTTCCCAAAGCTCAGATGGCGAGACCAGGTCAGAAGAGACCTAAGAAGACTTGGCAGGGGGGAGGAGGAAGCAAGTAGCAGAGAAATCTGGAGGCAGTGTGTTGGCGAGGCGAAGTACCACCTTGGGTACCAAGAGCCACGGCAGTAAGTAAGTAAGTAAGATATAATTTCAATAATATACTTTTATCTATCAGTTAACACGTTCATTGAGGCTGACAACCCCAAGGTACACTAGCCTAACTGTAAGTCTGCCTATCCAGCTTGCAGTCTTTCCTCTTCGGAGCAATGGCCTTCTTTCTAACTTATGATCTCAGCTCGCTTAATTTATTCTTTTCTGGACAATTCTTGCCCAACCTCTTCTTTATTTCGACACCGCATAATGGGTGTCATTTCTCCTTCTTTCCAAAGCGAAGTCAAGGTGGAAAAGCATGCACCGAGGACTGCGTGGCCAAGGGCAGGCTTGGTCTCAAGCATGCGAACTCTGGACACCGGGCAACCACCAGTTTGAAGCAGCCTTCTCCAGGTATGCAGGGCTCTGCCTGAGACGACCATTCATCCCTAGCTACTTGTGGGACCATTATGGAAGAATAAAAAGAAGAAAAAGATAACCAAACCTCAACACCCCAGGGGGGAATCATGGCAGTTCTGGCCGTCTAACCCCTGGTAGTGTTAACAAACCCAACTCCGTCCATCGAGGTAAAAATGGCTGTTCTGGCCGTCGATCCTCAGGATGACAGAGACACTATTGTCTCCGAAGAAGAACGTCTCCTGGAGGGATGCAAAGAGAAGGACAAGAGAGCCCAGAGACTCAAGCTGGCTGATCAAGCCCGGAAGCTCAGAGGGGCTCAAAAGAGGAGAAGACACCTCCAGGAAAAAGGTTCATTCATCTTTATAACCCCAAACTGCAATAATTAATTGTGGTCATCCTTAACCAGGGTGATGCGACTTCTTTCCGGCGCCCCCGACAGAGAGGCACGATCCCCGACGTAACCTTTGCATCTGAGTCGCTTCTTCCTAGGATCTCTGTCTGGAGGGTATTGGAGGATTATACTGGCAGTGACCACCAGTATATAGTCCCACACTACAGGCTGGCCACCTGTGTGCATAAAGCATTTCTTCCGCCTCTCCCTCAAAAAAAAGAAAGGAAAATGTACTTCCTTTAAGTACACCAAAAAAACCTTAAAACTATTCTCACCTGTTGATGATACTTGATGAGATCACAAGCTATTCCAAGCAGAGTAACACTATTGAGGATCTTGAAAGAGATGACACAGAGGAAAGCTAGAACTGTCAGTGACATTGCTGCAGCTCCCTCGACCTTGACCGTGTGTCCGAGCACCCTTAACATGACCACCGTCAGAGGCAGAGGGATGAAACCCATGCGCCGAGCCACCAGATCTGAGTGATCCGTGAATGCCTGAATAAACAAAACCAACATGTAAGAAACACACTAATGATTAGGGATTATGAATTAAATTATACATTTTTATTTCAATCAGTTACATAAAATAATTCCTCTCATATTGTAGATTTCTAGACCAGGTCAAATAAGTATACAAACCCACTGCTGCAAATACAAAAATTTATATACTGTATTCTTAGTAATATAGTTTGGTTTCAGGTAAAAGGTTTTTACACCCATACAACCTTATAAACAAATAACAAAGAAAATTCAATTTTAGTGCTATAACCCTATTTAATTTTCTTAAATAAAATTAAATTTTGCAACTATTTTGTCTTTAGTTTTTTTTTTTTGTAAATCACATGGTTTTGGAGTTTTTGACCTTTGAAAAATTGAAAAGGCCCCCATTTTGAAATAGTAAAAAGTAGAAAAATTGATACTATGCACAATAATAAGTCCTATTAGTACTCAATCACATAAGTACTAAGTAGAACAGTAGAACCTCCCATAACCGACCATGACGGTACCAGGCCATGGTCAAGGCTCAAGGGACAACAATGGATTAGAGTTATATTGTATGTGTAATATTATTCAAGGAATTAAAAATTTTTGGAATTAAATATTAGAGAAAATTTTACAACAAATTCATGAATGTAAGACAGACAACATTTACATTTTTCTGCCTAGTCTGTGCCATATCATAAGCGAGGCTGAGTGTGTAGTCTCTGTAAATGATGAAGGGCAGCTCATTGAACCTCGTGATGAAGGCATGTTTGACCCAGTCAACCAACATCTCGGCAAACAATACAATCACACAGTCCGGCACAAGGACCCACAGCGTCTCTGCAAACAATCATCTATCATTTTAGTTTTAATACTGTTCATAAGAACATATACAATGTGATATAAAGTCAATGCCATTAAGTAGAAAATTTGTATGCATTTCATTACAACTTACTGTTACAGGTATACTATTTCTGGTGTTGTCATATTTTTCTTGAGATTAAATGGTGATATTGTTAAAGTTTTACTTGGGGTTCCGTCCTTGGGAAAATTTAATTTTTTATTTATACAAACGATCATTGCAGTGCTTAAATAAATAAATCTTAAACATTATCATCATTCGCTGATGTCGCTGAACTACAGAAGAGTTTATGAAAAATTTGATTTACTTGCTTTAAAATTGTGGTTTACTTATATATGTTGTAACATGTTATTAAGGCCAGAAAAAACAAAATATATTAATTTTAGTTTGAGAAAAAAATTTTGAATTTGAGAGAATTTAATTATACTAAATATGTGAATTGTTTGTATTAGCCAATTGAAGGTTGTGTGAACTATTTATTATTGGGCAAACAGTATAAAATATGTAGGAGTTATACGAGATCAGGGGTTCTCAAACTTCATCTAATCAAAGACCACCGTAATTATTTATATATGAAATGGGAACCCCTTACATTTCATTTGTTCACCTGAGTAATATTATTTTAATGTGCCATAGAATACAGACAAATGCCACCTTTTAGTCTTGCGGCTGCATGACATTAGGTGACAAATTTGGTCCAGCGTATCAACTGCTTCTTTTGTGGTATTGTAAGTCTCTATTACTTTAGGCTTTTTGGAGAATTTATCAATTACAGGACACGTAGATAAATGCATAACAGTTTTTAAGCTTTCCACCTTGTAAGAAACCTTAGTTTTTGGTCTATCAAAGCAAAACATTGTTTGTGTGGCTCTGCCCAGAACAGGGAACAGGGTGGGATTTCTGTTAATTTTTCTCCTGTGTGCCTACAGTAGTAAGTTTGTGTGGATTTTCTAAGTGAGCTTACCAGTGGTATCAAGTTGAACACATTGGTAACTGTTATATTGTGGATGGATCCATGATAAGTTTTAGATAGTTTTTTTTACAAAAAACTCGGCTAAGGTAAACCTTCCTGTCCATAGTTTTACCTGTGTAAGGAATGGCGTCAGCAAAAATGCTTTACCACACATTAAAATTATCTTAATTACCTATTTATCAAGCTTGATTGGGATGTAAACTCTAGAATTATGTCGTCCTCGGGATGAAAGGATCGATTGTTAGGAATGAGCCGGTATTCAGTGTTTTTTGTGTATATGTGATTAGTGTGCTCAGTTATGTCTATATGATCAATGAGGATGCTAAATGAGTATATACGAACATATATTTTATTTTATTAACCAAATCAAAATGTAAGCAAACAAATTGGTGAAAACAATGTTTTCATTAATAACATCATAATATGTCACTTGTCTTTCATTTCATGTGTTTATTCAGTGTAAAATTATGACTTCAACCACGTAAGTCAAACACCGCAAGGTCCTCCACACACATCCTAATAGCCGGGTTTATAAGAACAAAAGATACATCACATATAGCGCATAAGATACATCACATAAATCCAAAACTTCCCAAATAAGAGCAAAGATATCAAAGTTTTTCTTCCACTCAGCACAAGTGTTGTAGTCACCAAACTGTAAACAATCCAACAAATAATCAAAATGATCGTAGCTCACGGTCGCTTGGTACCTTCCACCATAGATCTCTGGGTTGAATAGCTCATTTGACAGCATGTGATTATTCTTTTGGGCAGCAAAAAGAATCAATAATCCTAATAGAGTATCAAATTCAGTATTACTCATTACATAATCGGTTTTATTTTGTGTTTTGTAGTTTACACAATTTTCTTGAATTTCCAAATTTATTTTTTATTTTGTCTGTAGGAAAAAGTTTGAAAACTTCCACCTATTAGCTAATTTTATGCAATCAATATCTGTGCATCCAGGTGATATGTGGATAATATTTCTAGCCACCGAGGATCTATTTCCAGCTGGTTTATAAAACCTACAGCTCTGTTGTCATTGAGTCTTCGTGACGAATGAACGTGTTATGTTTCTTATGTGCATAATTGTCAGTGAATTGTTTAGTTGTAAGTTTTTGATTGCTTTAAACTTTATATATTTTCAGCTCTATACTGGCTTAGTCCAGATGATGTATTAATTGTGTTATGTATTACAGTTGGCACTTGATAATCAGACACTTGACAGTCCGACACACTCGGTAGTCCTACGCCGCGCCAAATGAGTCATCGCCGCGACGGGCGTCTGTGCAGTATAGAAATTTTATTCGTGTTGTGACAGGAGTCTTCCGGTCCGTTGGTTCCTTACCTTGTTCAGTATCAATTAGTGCGTAGTAAAGAGCGTTGTTTACTGACAGTATTCAATTCAGAATTTAAGTGCAAAGTGTTAGTTCAGGGCTAGTTATAAGAGTTTTGTTCTATTAAGTGTTGTGCGATGGCGAGCACAAGTGGAACCAAGAAACGTAAGCATAAAACTAACTCTTTCAGAAAAATGGGAAATTATTAAAAGATATGACCGTGGTCGAACCCCAGGTTCAGTACTGTATTGCAGGTAGGCCTTACTGAATTTAGAATGCAGATTATGTTTCACGTTATGCCGATACGTTATAACTGTTTTATAGTTATGTTATGTGCTAAATGCTAAATGTCATACAGTATTTTGTATTCATTAAGTAGTTTTCTGTAAAAAAAGACTTTGTTAATTGTTTATTTGAACCATTAATAGAATTAAGGTTCTTAATAATGAACATCAGTATACTTCTCTTAAATCTACAGTTAGGGTTGTGCAAGAAATATAAGTTTTTAGTAATCCGACGTTTCCAGTAATCCGACACACTCCCGGTCCCATAAGTGTCGGATTATCAAGTGCCAACTGTAGGTACTAGCTCGCCTGAGGAAGGGATAAGATTCCAGATTCCGAAAAATTGTATTCCGAACTTTGTATTACCTAAAAATTGTAATGGAAAATGTCCGCAAAAAACCTAAATAATATAAATTGAACATTGTTGACTTTCATAATGGATCTGCCGACAAGTGTTTTTTCTTTTGTTGCTTTTATGGTATTATAGTTATATTATTATAGCAGTCATTTTTTCCTACTGTAACACCTTTAAAAATCTGAAGTATTTTATAGTTATGTTCAACATTAATTGGCAAGATGGTAATGGTAATTGATTTGTATATTCAGTAGTGTGATGTTAGTAGTGTAGTTTGGTAGTGTAATATCAAGCTGAACTTTCATCTTGTCAACTTTCAAACCTCTGAAAGTCACATTACTACTTATAATCTACAACTACATCACATAATATTCAAGCAGTAGAAAAACATATTAATAGGTAAAAAAAATATTTATGACATATTTCACTGTTGAGAGCTTAATAAATGGTGCTCTTACAGTATTAAGACAGTACATCAAATCTTTTAATTTAGCTTTACGGAAAAATAAACAAATGAATATACTTTATTACAAATTGATTGAACAGAGGCAACATCAATGCTCAGTTAGTCTCGTAAACTATGTATGAGTGTACAAAGCATAGTTATGAAACAAGAGTTATTAAAAAAAAAAAACAGAATTGCAACCAACAAAATATTACCTTCTTTCCAAGAATACTCTTTCATGGTTTGCAGTACAACAATGAACAACAGGACAAAGAGATGGAATCGTTCTCTTACATCACTGCATGCCACTTGGAACAAATTGTTCTTGTCAAACTTCTTGAATACACTACCTTTGAGCTCCACAAACTTTAAATAAACAAATAATACCATTTATAGTAAACTTCAAAGAATTTTTTAGTAAATAAATCAAGAAATACTTGTAGGAATTCATGCTAGGCCTATATTCTTTCAAGTCTAAAGTAACAATAACACACTGTTAATCCTTTCTAACTTTATTAAATATCATTCAAATTACTTTATATTATAATGTACAAGTCTGAAATAATTACACCAGGTAATAAATAAATAAATTTAATAAAATAAATTAAATACGGTAATAGCTTCTTCCCTATGGGAAATTCACTAAAAAATAACATGGTCACGGCTTAAGTCTTGCCATGAGACCTACGGTAATAGCTTTTTTCCTTATGGGCAATTCGCTAATATAGTTTGTCACTTGGACCAAAAGTATATTTTTTTACCCTTGCTCATTTCACGAGTTTAAACTTGACCTCGGGTGAAAAAGTGAACCTTCATCTCGGGTGAAGTGAGTAACGTCCTGGCGACGTATAATACAAGGTCTATTCATAAAGTAACAAACGCTGTGCTGCACATTTTTGCAGTATTCAAGTTTAAAATGTGTGCTGCAATTGAAAATTGTGAGGTCAGATCAGTAATACAATTTTTGTTAGCCAAAAGCCTAAAACCGATTGAAATTTATCGTCAATTGTGTGAAGTTTACGGAAATGATGTTATGAATGAACGTTCCATCCGGAGATAGTGTACACAGTTCAAAAATGGCCATACTAACGACGTGGTCAGACGACGTGGTGGTGGTAATGGCCATGACGTGAAGAGAGGAAGACTGAGCGTTGTCACAGATGAACTGGTTGCCATAGTCGATCAGAAAATTTGGGAAAATTGAAGCTTTACAATAATGGGGCTTTTACTTTATTTCACATAGGATTCAAGGACTTTGTTGTTTGAAATTGTCACGCAAAAGCTAGGTTACCACAATTTTTGTGCCCGATGGGTGCCAAAAATGCTTACTGACCAGCATAAAGGTCTGTGAATGGAGGCAGCAATGACAGTTTTGGACGCCTACCATCAAGATGGTGATTCATTATTGGATTGGATCATAACTGGTGACGAGACATGGGTGCAACACGTCAATTGCGAGACAGAATTACAGTCTATGGAATGGGGCACACGGGTTTCCTGAAAAAACCAAAAAAATGCTTGCAGACTTTGTCAAACAGAAAGATTATGGCTTCTTATGGCTTCTATCTTGAACATGGTGCAACAATAAACTCTGAGCGGTACCGTCAAACTTTTTGCTTAACCTTAGAGGGGCAACTCAAAACAACAGTAGAGGAAAGTTGATGTCCAAAATTTTGTTTTTGCATTACAATGCCTGGCCCGGAAAATTGCACGTAAGATCTCTTTCGCTCATTCAAATGGGAGGTTTTCCCTCATCCACTCTACAGTCCATACCTTGCTCCAAGTGACTTTAACTTGTTCCCGAAAATGAAGGCTTGGTTAGCAGCACAATGCTTTGGTGATGACGAGGAGTTCCATGTAAAAAAGTAGATTTTTTCACTCTTTCAAAGTAATATATAACAATTATTGTCTCTTTAAATATTTTTATTTTATTTCAAAACGTTTGTTACTTCCTGAATAGCCCTCATACTATCTTTGTTTTGTAGGATTAAAAGTAAGAATAATCTCTAAAGTAGTTCAATTGCTTTTTTAAATGGAAAACTGAGGGCAGAAGACTCGACAAAAGTGATATGGGATAACTGAATAATACTTCTCATCATGATGCCTACGCAGTATTTTATATGCCCACAAGGCTGACAACCATGAAGTTGATTCCAATACATGCTTTTAAATTGTGTTTCTTTTGTGGTTGCTTTGTTAGTTGTTTCAAATAAAAATGGAGAATCTAAGGGATACAATTTTTAGGAGGTAAGAGCTGCAGATAGATACAGTAGTGTCCTCTTGATCGGGGATCACCTTAAAATACCCACAAGGGTGGGTCGTGTCTTATCTATGAGTATGAATACATGAACCCTATCTTAAACTGAAAAGGAGAAGAGACCACGGAAATGGTTTTTAAACCAGAGATATTCTGAAATCTCAAACTAAACTCTCTTCAACCATTCAGCCATCTGTGATAAACACTGACATTTATTCATATTTTCTTTGAGCTTCTTTTTTGGTTCCAAAGTTAAGACTTTTATCTAAAGTTAGGAAAATGGTATTGTACCATTAATTAATTATTTGATTTACTTTTGCAAAGGTGACATAATATAAGAGTACAAGGTAACTTAGTCACAGCTGACTTTCCAACAACATACTGTTTTTCTTTTTTATAAAATTATTTTTTTAATACACCTGAGTCCCGGTAATTCGAACTAATTGGGACTGAACCCTGTTCAGATTACCCAGTTGTTTGGATTATCCAGAGGTGCAGTGTAAATTTCATTAAAAGTACTAATAAAGTCCATTATTTTAGATTCGAATGGTTTATTTAGAGCAATTAACTTAAGTCTTATCACAGTTCACATATAGGTTTATCCACTACATTTTTTGCCTGAACGGCATCAAGTGTTCCTGCTGAGACGTTCTATCCACTAAAATATGACACACACGTTGGTACATAAAAACAAAACGAACAATGATAAAACAGTGCAATCTGTAGGCTGACTTTTTAAGCAAACACGGTCATTGCTGGAGATGAACTCAAATGTTCGAAAAGTAATTCGCCGTAATGCGATGATAATGAGTCGGACCGTGAGAATCGAATCTATTGTGATGCATTTTAGCTAGACATCGCCCTATGTTATCTGGAGCAACAGTGTACTGCTACACCTGAATGCTTGATGTTTATATTATGAGACGATGGCGCAACTTTGTAATGGCTAACAGGATATCTTTGTTACGTCAAAAGACGATGATTGAATTCTTATGTTCCAAAAAGTAAATTATTGGATATTTATTACCATTGTGTATGTGGTAATGTAAAATTAATGTAAACGTGCTTTAGATTAAAATGTTATGATTGAGATTACATTTCTTCATTTTAAATTTAAACTCAGTAACTATTCCCCATCAGGTTGTGCAGATTACCTGGACGTTCGGATTACCAGGACTCTGGTGTACAGTAAACCAAAAGATTTATGGTTAATTTGGAGGTCATTGCAACTACTAAATAATATTTTTTAATACTATACTTATACTTAAACAATAGTACTTATAAAGAATTATTTCTCTTATTTGCTATTTGCAAAGACTAGAAACTCCCAAGTATCGTGGTAACTATTATTATTTTGTAAGAAAATAATTATAATGCTAATACGAGGAAAATAAACTTTGACAATTCTGCTGGTTTTAAAAGTAGCCCATCATCAGTAAATAACGATGAGAAAAAAGGTTTTCAAGCAATAGTATATTCCAGAAAACATTCACAATAAATAAATGATTAATTAATAATTATAAACTATAAGGAAATTTTCAGATTTCACTGTACAATGTTATTAACAACTGAATATTGATTGAAATAATTGTTGTAAAAAATCAACACACCAGCAATGAGTGAGATTATTACTTACATTGTTGGATATCATGATGGTGAGAAGTGCTTTGCTGCTGGAATTGATGGCCACGTTGAGAGTAGTCGCTTGGCACAACACCAGTAAAGAGTGGGAGACTGAGTCAATGTCAAGAATAAAAATGTATTTAATATATTTTCTTTAAAGAAAGGTTAAAGTTACAAGCCACAAATATATAGTAGCATCACAAATCTATAAATGGCTTAAAACCATTTATTTATTTCTGTAGTTGATGTTTATAAAAATATTTGAAACATTAGGAGAAAGGGAGGGTTAACACAAATGTCACAAACATTAGAATATTGCACATACTGCATCTCCAACATTTAACCCTAGAAGTGATAAGCTTTTTACACTTAACTGTAACATAAAAATAATTACTAATATCTTCTTGAAATATCAAAGTTTAAACAAAAAAAACTTAAAACATGCCCCCCCCCCTTATAACCACTAACCACAAAAGCAAAACAGGTGTCCACTGCAATCCCAATTAAGCCTACAAATGCCGTCAACTTCCACCCAAGCCGGTCACCGTTTATTTAAGGTGGGCCCTCCACTCCGCTACACCACACATTTGCAAGCCAAATTGGGATTGCTCATGGTCGGGATTCGAACCCTAGCACTTCCGAATGGCTAGAACGTTACGCTCGTCAGCGCAGCGCTTTAGCCACCACGGCCATCCAGTGCCTAGGAAAAGAAAGCGCTTACTTGGTTATAGACCTGCCCGGTGGCAGGCTCGTGTACTAAAAGAGCAGTTTCGGTTGTTGGCCCCCAGAGGGAAACACGGTCGCGTAGGCGATAGTGTCTAACAATTCCACAAAACTGACGGCAGATGCCTCCACCTGCCAATTCTTATTGAATATGTAAATGCGTCGTAAATCACGACTTTATCATTTCTAGGGTTAAAGCCCTTTAAATAACTGCAAATCTATTCATATCTCCTAAGGCGAAGGTTTCTTATTTACTTCCGACCAATTCACGAGAATTTCAAACACCAATGACCGAAACTCTTGGTTACAAAGCTTCATATGTCATAAAACCCATTACACTACATTGCACAATACCTTAAAAATATCAACCAGGGCAGGTTGATATCTCAATGAATATGAATATGTACTATTACATTACACTCGGTATTGTCAAACAATTTTATATTTTCAATGAGATCTCACAGTTCTACATAAGCTTTTGTCAATTACCTATTACATTGATAGCTAAAGAAGGATACAGACATAGGCAACTACAAAGCTGAAGTGAGGCAAAATGCCAAC
This sequence comes from Nephotettix cincticeps, assembly GCA_023375725.1. NCBI lineage: Eukaryota > Metazoa > Arthropoda > Insecta > Hemiptera > Cicadellidae > Nephotettix > Nephotettix cincticeps. Next base: position 54,388,802 of record CM041791.1, read on the forward strand.
GTGGTCTCTCTTCCTGCCCCTTGGTTCAGTTGCTGTCCAGAACAAGGCGTCGATCAGATCCTGGCCGAAGGCAGAGAACAGCCGGTCACCCACCTGGCACACCATAACAGTTAAGAGAAAATAGTGTTAAGACTTATATGCAAAACGCAGATTAACGACTATAATTCACTTTGCTAGTGGTATCTGAAGATTATATCACCATAAAGAAGGGAACACTGAACATATAAAGAATTAAAAAGTTTAAAGTTTATGTAATTCCGGTATTGAACTGAAGCAAACAAAAATATTTTTCAATATGCAGGGAGCAGCAGATAAACCTGACGGTTGAGGAAAGTGCCATTCCTCAACAAAATACTGCTGTGAGTGAAGAAATTTATGAAAACTGGTTCAGCTTTCAAACAAAAGCTGTAAGGTCAGTAAGAACGCCGGAGAAGGTAGTGAGTGGAGGCATTTCGTGTTGACCAGCCCGCACCGCCCAGCGCAAAGACTAGCAGATGCCCTCAGAATTTCAGATCAATCAGGGAGAATAATTTTGCACTGTGATGAATAAGCAATTGTGTCCATTAATAAGCAAATGTCCATTAAAGGTCGAACGAATGGTCACTCCATTCTGCCAAAGTTACTGTGTGGTGCAGGGTGACTAAAGATTTCATCATTAGTCATTAGGAAGGTATTTGAATAGTCACAGTTAACCAAAGCAACTACACACAGCCTAAGAATGTTGGACACATCCTTCAATCCTGATAAGCAGAAGAAACATATCGCTCATAACAAGGTTTGGTTTCAGCAGGAAGGAGCAATTACTCACACTTAAAATAACGTAATAAACTTTTTGAATAGTAATTTTGCTGACATGTCATTTCACAGTTTTCAAGTGACACTTCTAGGCCAGCACGTTCTTCTGATCTCAGTTATTGCCATTTTTTCCTTTAGGGATTTTGAAAATCAAAGGTGTACATGCACAAACCCTTTTCACTAGAAGAACTGAAAGTGGCAATTGATCAGAATGATCCAAGTGATTATTTTAATCAGCCATGTAATGTTGGATAGTTTCAATAGTTCAATAGTTCAGTCTTCAATAGTTTTTATGAGAGACTGGAAGAGAGTATAGCCAGGAATAGAAATCTCTTGAATAAAGTTATATTTAAATAGGCTTTCTTTATACATTGTGTTTTTTTTGCAATGAAGGTAAATATGTGTTTTATTTTTTTTCATAAACTACCATATTTTGTCAAATTTAATCAGGCTATGAGATCCTGTCCTACTGCTGCCCTGGAGGTTATCTTGAATCTGACACCCCTACACTTTGTGGTAGAGAGAGCAGCAAGGGAGACCTTGCTTAGAATGGAGATGACTGGCGTTGACACTTCCTCCACAATTCGCGGGGAGCTATTTCCGCCAGGCCTAAAGGACCTGATGAAACAACCAAGGGACTCCATGGTAAGAAAGTATAACTTTGAAAGGAAATTCCATGTGGAGCTAGGAAATAAACTTAGGTGGGACGGGAAAACCCTAAATTCCCTCGGGAATCAGGTCATCAGGTGGTACACTGATGGCTCCAAGACCGAGGAGGGGACTGGTGTAGGGGTATTTGGTCCCAGGATCAAATACAACGAATCACTGGGGCGTTCCCCCAGCATATTCCAAGCAGAGGTCAAGGCCATAGAAAGGTGTGCACACTTCAACCTAAGCAGAGGATACATGAAAAGGGAGATTGTGATCCTGTCAGATAGCCAGGCTGCCATTGGAGCCTTGAGCTCAGCAGCCTTTAGATCCAAGATTGTCTGGGACTGTCGGAGAAGTCTAGATCAATTGGGGAAGAACAACAAGTTGTCACTACTTTGGGTACCTGGGCACCAAGGTGTCCAGGGGAATGAAGTAGCAGACAAACTGGCTAGGGTAGGGGCAGCCACCCCCTTTGTTGGACCGGAGCCAGGTTGTGCACTGGAGGACTCCTTTTTCAAAAAGAAATTAAGGGAGGAAGAGAAGGAAGCCAGAGGGAAAGCCTGGACCGTTCATCCGGGATGCCGACAGGCTAAGGAAATGCTTGGAGTGCATAATATAAGAAGGTCTGAGACCATGATCAGGCTTAAGAAAAACGATCTAAGGATACTGACGGGATTTCTAACCGGACACTGTAGGCTCAGGGGTAATCTGAGCAAGATGGGCATTGTCCAAGAGGGTGATGCCGCTTCTGCCAATCTGGGGAGGAAACACCTAGACACCTATTGGCTGAGTGTGACGCGATAGGTCAGAAGAGAGCCAGAAGCTTGGGAACACACCAGGTGGCGGTGGAGGATTTTTCAAAGTTAGAACCCCTCGTTATACTACACTTTATTAAGGCATTAGGACTAGAGGGGGTTCTCTAGCAAGAACTAGAGACTAGTCTCGGGGGCACAATAGATCTCGTAGGTCGCGGTGCAATCTTTCCCCTAGATTTTATCAAGAATCAAGTAAGGTGGCTATGGATTTCGGGGTCGGCAAAAGTACAATCGGGGACTGGAAAAGAAAAAGAACAGAAATTGAAGCGTGGTGTGCTAAGCGAATTTGCAGTGAAACATTAAAAGAAAGAAAAAATATGAAAGAAAGTGAATTCGATGAAGTAAGTGAGGCACTGTGACTGTACCTATGGTTTCCAAGCTAGAGAAAAAGGAACCCCAATTTCAGGACCGATATTGCAAGAAAAAGCAATAAAATTGTATGAGCTGTGTAAAAAGGAAGGAAACCCAGAATTTGTAGCAAGTATCGGTTGGCTTGACAGGTGGAAGAAGCGTTACGGTGTCAGGCAACTTACTGTATGTGGTGAAAAACTTTCTGGGGACATGACAGGTTTTTTTAAATTCAAAGACCAATTTCAACAGCTTATTGAAAGTGAAGGTTTGTGAAAGTGAAGTGACAGGCGACCAAATTTACAATTACGATGAAACGGGGTTGAATTTTAGACTCTTGCCAAATAAAAGCCTAGCTTCGAAACATGAAGATTCTGCTTCTGGGTACAAGAGAAGCAAAGAACGTGTTACCGTCTTGGCCTGCTGTAATGCAACAGGGAATGATAAGCTAAAACTGTGTCTTATTGGTAAAGCTAAAAAGCCACGTGCCTTTAAACATATTGATGTAACCAGTCTTCCTGTGTCATATAAAAAGCAGTTAAATGCATGGATGGATGGAGTAATTTTTAAAGAGTGGTTTTACCATAGTTTCGTACCTGCAGTTGAAAGACACATGAAACTGAAAAACCTTCCAAGAAAAGCACTTCTTATCTTAGACAACACCTCTTCACATCCAGACGCAGATGAGTTACAATATGGTGATATAAAGACCATGTTCCTGCCTCCAATGTGACTGCACTCTGCCTATGGACCAGGGGGTTTTAGCGGCTTTAAAGAAGATATACCGCTGCAAGCTGCTGTCACATATTTTGGCCGTTGCAGATGATCAAGATTTGGTGAAAAATTTAAAACAACTGACTTATTAGATGTCATTGGATGGCTTGCAGATGCATGGTGTCAATTACGTCCTATTACGTTGGTGCGTTCCTGGAGAAAACTACTGGACAATGAAGGAAATGAGTTTGCTGACGAACCTGATGAAGAGGATTCTGGCCTAGTGGACTTAATAAGATAGGTTCCTGGTTGTGAAGATGCCAATGACTGTGACGTAACAGAATGGATGGAGCAGGACACTGGAGAAAACATTCTTTCGGATGCGGAGTTGAAGTTGTAAGAGGAAAAGAAGACAATGAAGAAAGCTTTGGAGACTCTAATGAAGAGGATAAAAGCAAGCCTACTGAAATAAAAATGAGTCACAGCGAGGGACAAAGCTGTTGAAAGTGTGTTGACGTATTTTGAGCAGCAAGGTGCTTCGGCAATGGACATCGTGTTTCTCCGTCGTCTGCGTGACGATGCTGCTCGCAAGAGGGCCAGAAAAAACAATAACCAACTTTTTTACAAAACAATAATTTACAGGGTACAGAACTGTATTTGTTTTTCGTATTATGTTTGCAATGTTCCTATGTAGTGTTTAAATCGATTTAACTTCAAATGTAATGCCTTCTGTGGTGTATTTGACGAATAATAACATGATACAATACATATAACCTATCAAAGGACTTTTATTCATTTAAACCTATTTTTACCAATAACTTGGCATTTCGCTAACTCGACCGCTATTGGGTCCACATTAGGCCGAGTTTGCGAGACTCTACTGTATCAAGATTTTTTATAATTATCCCCAACCAAGTAAATAATCTATGTGTGGACCATATACAAGAAGAGCTATCTGAACTTTCAGTCACAGAAGAGTATGATTACAAATTGCATGATGAGTTACCTGCAATTAGCATCCTAGGCTTTGCTGATGACACTATTCTAATTGGAAGGAATAAAGAGAGCGTTCTGTACAATATGCTTAATGAGTTATTCGAAGAAGTTGGATTAAAAATAAACCAGACAAAAACCAAAGCCATACTTATTAAAAATAGGAATTTAAAGCAATCAGAATACAGAGTCAATGGGGAAAAGGATCATTCATTTGCCATAGATGAACAAATTAAATACTGAGGGGGTTAATTTTTAAAATCAGATTATTATTTGACCCATTGTTAGAACTGGTTGTCAAAGGCTTTTGGAGTGAAAGTTTTTAATTTATTTTAAGAAATACTTTAACAAAAACCTTCATTAATTCTGTTGAACACACAACTATCCACCCTTCTTAATGGTTATGAGGTGCAGTCAATTAACATAATTAAAGAATAGTCACAGCAAACCTGCGTAATTAGCGAATTTTAAAATCAATAACATAATAATAATAATATATGACAAGTTTGATCAAGTTTTATCATGTTTATCTGTCGATAAACATGAGAATTATTTGCCTATTCTCCATAAGATTGACATGGGAACGAGTGTGCAGGTTTGCTACTGTGAGGAACACTGAAAGTAGGCATTTCTACCATTAACAATTTTTATTTTTAACAATTATACCAACTTTCATCAACATCTTTCCATAAATAAAGGAGTTTGCCTATTCCCTATATGATTAACATGGGAAAAGAGTATGCAGGTTAGTTGTTATGATAAACCCATTAAATATGATTTTTAATTTAAAAAAAAAAACAATTTTTCAGTACAAAACCCTACAAAACTACCTGTTTTGATTGACAGATATGTCTGGTTTACGAACTCGTCCGAGGAAATGTAGGAATACATGTTTCTACCAAATTTGGTCTCGATCGGACCATTTTTACGAGAGTTATCGTATTCACAGACACATATATATTTGTTACTAAGTTTAAAAACATTTAATACCCCCGTCGCAGCAGTAAGTGCATAAGTGCCAAATGACTATTATAAATACTTTAAAAAATGTATAGTTGTGTACTGAATGAATGAGAGTGTTGATTTGCAAATTTTTGTTTTAGTAAACAAAGTAAACAGAAATAGAAGAAATAGTGACTGTGTACAGGAAAAGAAAACAAGCATAAATAAATTCAAAGAAAAGTTTACAAAACAAATTTTGAAATCATATGGTTTTAGGCAGTTGAGTTACATATATAAGTAATAAACTATCTGAGATTTAATCCTGTAGGAAATTTTGAAAACCAACTGGTGTGCCAATTCTGAATTTCTTAAAATAAGTTAGTTTCTTTTAAGGTTTTGATGTGGTGGAATTTTGTGGAGGGCTTTAAGTTCATAACAGCCCTCAAAATTTTGGTTGTGGTGCTCATCACAACCAAAATTGAATTGGCATAATATAATGTCCAGAAAGTTGATTGTGTTGGTTTAAGTTTCTTTTATAAATTTTATTGTGTTTGAGAGTGAATTAAGATATTTTAAAACGTCTGATTCTTCTTCTGACCCGTCGAAAAGGCAAGTTGTCTACGTATCTGTACCGGAATATTATGTTATTCTTGTAAGGATTCAAATTATTAATTATTTTTTCCGATTCTAAATTATTCATGTAAATATCAGCTAGAAGACCTGAAAGAGGTGATCCCATTGCCAGTCCTTCTGTTTGAACATAAAATGAAGATTTTTAATTGAAATAATATTACAATCGGACAATCGGATTGATATCATGATATTTTCATGATATCGACCATTTTCATGATATCGATAATTTCATTTTTCTTTAATGTTTTATTCTTTATTAGTTCTTTATTAAGAATTTGCGGTGTGTCTTCAACCGGGATGTTTGTGTACATTCTCAAATTATCAAATTAAAAGAATATTGCTTTATTTGGAATTACAATTTCTTTGATTTTATTTACAAGTTCATTTAGTTTATTATGTATTTTTTATTGTAAAGTAGTTTTTAGGTTAATCTTTTTTTGTAAGTATTTACTCGAATTGTATGTTGGGGCATTTCTGTAACTAACCACAGGTCTAATTGGAATGTCTTCTTTGTGTGTTTTTGGTAGGCCACGAAGTGTTGGAGCTCTTGGTTTCATAATTTTTAATCGAATTTGAACATGTTTTGGAATAGTTTTACATTTGTTTATGGTAGTTTTAGTGAGTTTAAAAATATTCATCTGTGGGATCTTTGTTAATTGTTTCAAAATCTCCATTTTGTATAAAGTTTTGAATTTTTTATCATAATCATTTTCATTAATAACCACGATGCAGTTGCTCTTATCAGCTTTTGTCATTAAAGCTTTTTTTTTAAAAAAAAAAGGGTACTGCGTTTTTAAATGTTTTTAAACTTAGTAACAATTATAATAGTAGCCTTCCTTGCCTTAAATAAGAAGATAAATATACATACATATACATATTTATATAAATTTTAACGACTATTGTTTTTGGTCTCTGGGCACCTAAACACAAAAAATAATATGGTCCCGGGCTTAAATCTCACCATGAGACCTACGGTAATAGCTTCTTCCCTATGGGAAATTCGCTAAAATGTTAATAAACCTTCAAGTTATTGCTAATTGAAAAATGTCAGTTATTTTGTGCCACTCTGTGTATACTTTATAATATAACAGATTTGAATAAAACCTTAATTATTACTCACCTCTAACATATTATAAAAAATGTAGAGTTTTATAACACTTTGGCTCTTAATTAAATGGTACATCATCGATGTGTCAATTACAAACATCATTGCTGTACTCAAAACTATTATTGCAACTTTCAGCAAATCGCAGATCTCTGCAGGCTTCAATAAGGACTTAGTGGATTTCCTAAAACACACAATTTATTGTATGACCAAGACACTTGAAATACAAATAAACAGGACCATATAATATCTAAAGCCAGTACAAATACTTTTTCGGGGTAATTGTAAATTTTTTAAAACCTAAACAAATACCAAAAACAAAACCTTTTATAACACATATAAATAACAAGTCCTAGAAGACAGATAACAACCAGTCTCACAATATTATAGAGAATGGTTTCAAAACTTATATTTGAAATAAAAGGCTGCAAGTGTACTAATATCAAGTATTATTCATGTGCTTTTAATTCAGTGATGAGCCAGCACTCCGACAGTGTGGATCTTTATCGTTGCAGCACAAGGCTAATCCTTTGCGGAGTTTTAATTTCGCATGTTTGTATTGTGATAAAGTGATACTTACGCAAAATAGCAGTTAAAATTTGTGTGTTTCTGTTCTGTTAATTCTTAAGGTTTGTTGATTTATGTTTACTGATAACATTTATGAGATGTCGAATAATGGTATGTGTGAAGAACATGGGCCAAAAACAAAGCAAAATTACCTGTAGGGACTGTGATAAATTATACCATGCGGGATGTGTGAATATGAGCAAAGCTGACATTGACTCTTTATCTAATAAATATGTGTCATTGAGATGCCCCCGTGCTCAAAGGACAGGCGGCACAGCATGCGGTTTGACTAATGCTGATAAGGGTAAGCTATCTATAAAAGATCTTATGGATAGTATAAATGAAATTAAAAGTACACAGAAAAGTATGGTAAAGGATTTCAACACTTCCTATGAATCCCTTCAGGATCAGTTAAAAGAAAATACTGAGGCCCTAAAAGCAACAAATGAAAAAATTATGAGTATTTAAAACTTATCAATGACCTTGTAGCGGACAACAAGATGCTGAAAAAAGGTCCAAGAGCTGGAAAACCAAAATAATGACCTGGATCAATATTTGAGAATAAATTCAATGGAAATTCATGGCATACCCCGCAGCCCAAATGAAGATGTGTTGAATGTGGTATCGGGTAAGGCCCGAAACTTTGCTGTCTCCAATAAGATGGTAGACCTGTGTCATCGCCTAGGCCGTGGAAAAAATGCATCAGCTCCGCCCGGCATACTACTTAAATTTGTGAGGCAAATGGATAAAGAAGAGATAACGAGACTACGGCGTGTGAAGAGGGATTTCTAGGCCCGGTATCTTGGACTAACCAATTTACATGAACGACTCGCTCACCAGGAAGAGAAGACAGCTGTTCAACGTGACAAGGAGTGCAAAAGGAGACAAGCATTATAAATACAAGTGGATGAGGAATAGAAAAATTTTTCTGCGGAAGGACGATGGCGAGAAGGTAATAAAGTGTCGATCTCACTAAGCTGTAATCAATTGTAAATGAACGACTGATGATATGATGGTTAATTTTTTATATTTGAATGTAAATAGTAATGTTACATATGCATGACATGTAACTATTACAAATTTAGTACATTTAAAAAAGTCCATCAAAACATCCGCATTGTTCGATCTAATTTTGATAGTTTTTTGCAAGAATTATCCTCTAATCACCCAGAACCAGAAATAATTATTTTAAGTGAGTTTTGGATTATGTCTAATGAAACTAGTTTGTATAGAATTCCACAATATGAAATGTACACGAATTGCAACAACGGTTACAGAGCAGGAGGTATTATTATTTATGTTAAACTTTATATTTATGTGATCGATTGTTTTAGTAAGAACTTAGTAAGATTGTGTTTTTACAAGAACTTCATCTTTGGAGGGCCCTCCCATCGCTCCACTTCTCGTTCGCTCCTGTTGCTCACTGCCTACGCCAACCTGATAGCGTCGACCCGACTGGCCGCCACTGCCACACTACTCTCAACTGCCTACTTCCCACTCAAGTGGCACTCACCCATATGACAGGAGCGAATCAAAAGTTGAGCGATGGGAGGACCCTCCAAGGTGAAGATGTTGTAGCAATGCGATGAACGATGATGTTCGATGACGATGATGGTTAACACACCTATGCACAAAATTAAAAATACTTCTTGAACTTGAAATAAAATACTTCTTGTATTAAAATTTGTAAATGAAGTTTTATAATAGTCTCATTATAACAGTTAAATGATGAAATGTTCAATAAAATAACAACTTTGAATGTCACAGTTTATAGTCACCGAGATGCGAGTAGAATTAGTAATATTATTTGTTAATAGGAAAAGAGTGACCAGATCAGCTGGTCAAACGACAGCGGCACAGTGAAAATTTTGGTTATAGAGAATCACGAAGTGGTCAGTACAGTTAGAGTGACTAGTCACAACTAAGGTTTCTTGTCAAACAGAAAGGCCATGAAGCAATAAGGTCCACTTGGTCGGCCGGTATTCCTTAAATCGAAGCGGAATGATTGCTATCAGGTGACAATGGTAATGTGCATTCGTTGTACAACTTAACTTAATACATTGTCCAAAGTAAAATATCCTCACACTAAATAAAATTAGAGTATTCTTGTTTGTTAAAATAAATTAACTTTTATTTGTTGCTAAATACGTAACAAAGTTAGTGGTATATTTCTAGACATGAAAAAGCCTTTGATACAAGAATTCTTACAACTGGTTTCTGAACAATGGATTATCCTTAAACGAAACGAAATCCCCGAAAATAATTTTTAGCCTCTGTAATACTGAGAAGGGGGTGGTCCTGTAAAGTTAATGGGGTTTTTATGGATCCCAAACTGTTCTGGGATCACCATATCGACCAATTGTGTATCAGGCTCAGTCGAGTTGTTCATCTTCCAAGAAGGAAAAGTGATCTACCAAAAAGCTTTGTAAGACGAGCTTACTTTTGTCTTTTCCATAATCTCATTACTTTTGGAGTCACTCAGTTGCTATGAAAAAATCTTATTATTGCAGAAGAGAGCAGTTCAAACCATCTCTGGTGTTGGTTGGCTTACACTGTAGGTCTCTTTTCATTGACTTAAATATTTTTTATAAAGAATAAAACGAGATAAGATTTTTTTTCTTTTTTCTTTCTTTATTATTATAATCTTTTCATTTCTCAACATTTGTTGTTAGTTAAGAACAACTATGGCCATTTTACATCTGTAAACGAGATGCAGAACCACCTAACTAGATCTTTTGACAAACTTTTTATCCAGAGTTAGGCTGGATAAAACATTGAATAGCTTCTTTATTGTTGGTATGTGTTTTATTAATCTACTGCCAGCTGAGATAAGGGCTTTACCTCCTCCCAAATTCTCAACCATCCTGAGGGGATTGGTTGTCAGAAAATCCTTTTTATAATCTCCAGGAATTAAAAGAAGCCATTCATAAACATCAACATTTCTACACCATAGTTAAGTCACCATAACTAACAAGTTCAACCGACACCAATCAAATGAATCCATAATCTACACCATCAACTTACAGATAATTCCTCCCATTCATATTTTTATCGGTCTTCCCTCTCTTACTGTTGGTTTTTCTTTTTTGACTGCATATTGTCAACACATAAACTAACCGTATGGACCATTCTAAGTTATTAACTGAATTTATGAATAACATAGGTAATAGTTATCTCTAGTTGTGCTAATTGTATTTTTTATTTGTTGACTTTGCCCATTGTATAATACATTTAACAGCAATCTTTGAATATTGTGATCTTTGATACATATATATTATATCCTAAATTAAAGTAATTTTAAGTAATTCAAAATTAAAGTTTAATACTTTACCCATATCCAAAGCATTTACGAATCGGTCTGGTAACAAGGGCCCATATTGCAAGAAGAAATCGGACAGGTAAAAATGTGTAAACAAACAAGTATGAGTCAGCACACTGAAAAAATACAAACACTGTTAATGTTTATCAAGTACTATGGAATGAATTAAAGACAATACTTACATTTTATTACTTAAATCACTTCATTATTTAAATGGTCACTCAAACCATAAAAGGTTATGCCGTAAGGGTACATTTGACGCTATGACAGGAACTTCTGGCAACCAAAAGTATCCAAGCAGGTATGTCATTTTGTTTCTCTCGTTCTCAGTTTTGGACCTGATGATGTCCCATGTGACAGGACAAAATCTATCAATTTAACACCTTTTGTATATATTTGCTGTCTTGTATATGATTAAAGTGTAAGTGTAAATATAAAAAGTAGTGTTGGAAGACGTGAGTTTTTACTTCATACTATGATAAAACCAACATGTATAATACTAAACAATAACAACAAACAAAAATAAGTATAAGTTATTATACATATTTCGATATAAAAATATTAATAGCTTACGGCATAGGCTGTCTTCTTGCATCCATCTCATCTAGGGTCCTAAACATGTGCTGAGGATAAAGATAGGAGCCTTTAATAAACATTAAGTGTTATTTTAATTTTAAGACAGTGAGTATATTTTTCTATAGCATCTCTAGACTTTTAAAGCACCTTAGACTCTAAACTTACTTGAAAAAATCCATAAGCCATAAACTTTTCTGTTTCGGTAGGTATCCTAGCAAAGCTGTAAACTTTTTCTCTCCTAGCAGAATACTGTTCTTCATCATGTTCCAAAATGTACCCTCGAGTCAACTCAACACCCAAAAATTTCAGTAAAGAAGGTGTTGGTTCTTCTGAAATCAAGATGTTGAATGATTCAAGTTGACACTATGCTACATACTCTTATACTTTACAATCAGATTCATCCAATAGTTGCTTAGTTTTCAACCATCAACCTAAAACTTCAGTTCATTAAATTGCCCACAACATTGCTATCTTTACTGTTTAAACCAGGATAACTTGCAGGGTGGAAAAAGTTCACACTTTAATTTATGTTGACACATCTGTGGAGCAGTGTTTTGTAGTCTCAAGGTCATCTGTGACTTATACAGTCTAGCAATGTCCCTCGCACCACCAAGAAGTGCAGTAGACTCTCGCTCATCTGGACTAATCATCTGGATGTCCGGTCCGGATTACGAAAAGTTCTGACTCTCAGGAATCGAGGAAATACAGTATTCATAAATTTTGCCGTTACGTCGAGCAATTTCATACAAATGGCAATTTGCAATAATACAAAAGGGAGCGTCTAAAATAAAATCAAACTTGTAATAAACTACATTCGGCTACTGTACTGTATTTTACAATAGCACTACTGTACTTGAACTGTACTGAAGAACTTCTTACAAATCACAACTTGGCCTTGGTAGGATTAATGAAAAAAAATAAGAGGGAAGTTCCACCTTTATGTTTGGAAACTAAACTAAGACCTGTGAATACAACCATTTTATTGATTTCTAGAGGACAGTGCATTTTTCTCACATATTCACCAGAAGATAGTACTGTTACTTAGGACTATGTAGCCTATATTAACTAGGACACAACTGGTGATAGTTAGGGGAAGCTTGAAAACCAGAAATTTAAATGTCTTATAATTTAACAATACCATGTCGCAGTATATCTGCGTACTCAGGGAATTTCCAAATTAATATAATAATAATATATGACAAGTTTTATCAATATCTGTCAATAAAAATTAGAATTATTGGTACTTTGGTATTCTCCATAAGAGTAACATGGGAAAGAGTATACAGGTTTGCTGCTGCGAGGAACATTGAAAGTAAGCATTTCTAGCATAAACAATTTTTATTTTGATCATTTATACCAAGTTTCACAACATCAGTCCATAAATAAAGGAGTTTGCCTATTCCCTATATGATTAACATGGGAAGAGTATCTCAACCACATGAAGCAAAATGCCAAGTTTCATCCAAAAATATTAATTAATTAATGAAATATTAATTTTTCCTTATCCTCCATAAGATTAACATTAAAATCCCAAAATACTAGGTACTGTGTTTAGATTTTTTAATATCTCGGTAACCGTTGGACATAGAGCAAAACTTTAAGAACTAAATTGTGTAGTTTTTAAAGCTGATTATAATGATAAAAGGTAAAATTTAAAAATGTTTATGATTACATATGGAAAACGCCATAAACCAAATTTTTGAGTACAAAACCCCCAAACTACCCGTTCCGATTAACCGATATGTCTGGTTTACAAACTAGTCTGAGTAAATGTGGGAATATACTTCTCTACCAAATTTGGTACAATTTCTACAAGAGTTATTGTGTTAACAGACAGATACACACACACACACACACACACACACACACACACACACACACACACACACATATATATATATATATATATATATATACATACAATTTTTATACATATAATTTTTGTTTTTGGCCTCTGGGCACCTCAAAACAAAAAATAACATGGTCCCAAGCTTAAGTCTTGCCATAAGACCCACGGTAATGGCTTCTTCCCTATGCGAAATTCGCTAAAAGGTGTATTGGATGTGTATGATGAAATGAGGTATCTAGAACAACGAGGTATCCTACGAGGTATCTAGAACAAGATGGAGTCTGAAAATCTAGTACATGCTTTCCAATACAGCAGGCTTAATTTCCCATATTATCTTCACAACAAATTTATGAGATGAAGAATCAAACTATAAAAAGCCTCCAGGCAAGACTTACGTTTTAGGTTGACACAACTTCTGGGAAAGGGAGAAAATGGGCCCAGTGAACACGTGCAGCAGAGGCTTAAGGAGTGTCCATAGTGCATTTTAGTGAAATTTAAACTGTAGCGAATGACCTTGTGTAAGTCTTCATGTACTAATTATAGTGTGAGTTCTGCCAGATTATGTCACCCCCAGCAAATATGTCTAGCCAGAAACACCCAGCTAGAAGTCTTGCTCACAAGACTTTGCTCATGTTATGGTGTCAAAATATTTCCAGTAAAGAATTTGGGAGTTTCATTTCTCGTTATGTACAAACACTATACTTTTTTATATGGTTTTACATTATTCATACATGTATAAAGTAGACTAGTAGTAAAAAGTAGACTACGCTTCTTGATAAAAATTCTACTTTCATAAAAACTAAACACCAACCTACCTTCTCCCTTGTCAGTTTTACCTTTGGTCTTGTATTTTTGTTCAGATTGTGATCTTTGACGAGTACCAATGTCTTCAACTTTACTAGCAAAACCTAACATAGGCTCCGTTGTTGTAGATATTGATCTAAATTTAATTTTCCTTGCTAATCCTTTGCTATCTGATTCCATTTCTCAGATCGTTAACCTAAAATTATTACAACAAAATTATATCTTGGTACCATTAAAATATTACAGTATAATAGATCATTTAGGCAAGATAAAACTTCAAATGTATATAATATTAGTTATAAAAAATCTCTAAGCCAAGTAGCCTATAGATGATATAAATAAATTTAATATACATGATCATGTATTATTTGATTTTTTTGTTATTCAAACTTTTTTTCTTGTAAATCCATTGTTATCCGGAGGTGACTTCTGTGGGCGCACTTTTGTGTTTTAAAATGCATGCACTCAATGGAGTTAGTGCAACATCCAACTTTGTGGTTCTTTATAAAAAAATAAAATTAGATTTTTCTGGCACAAGACTCAACTGAACAAATTATGCAGGTACTTTAAACACTTCACTTTAAACAATTAAACTACAGTGAGCTAATACTCTTACTGATTTTAAAACAGTTGAAATAAATACCGTAGAAAACACCTTAAATTAAAATACTGCAAAAAATAATTATTTAACCTAATGATGTCAACATGTACATCATGGGGACAAATTAAATATCTTCTAAGTGTAACATTTTACACCTAATTATTCAGGTTAAAATTTTTACATTGAAAAAGGAATAAAAATCACAACAAGTTTAAATGTTAATATCTTTTACGATCACCAGAAGATTGTGACCACTATTATACAAAATCATACTATGTTGGTCCTTGTAGTCATCACCAGAATAAATAAAAAGTAAGAATTACACCTAGGCCTATAGTCTACACACAACAATTACATTGAGGGATTAACTCGCCGAACTATAAATCGTTTTAAAATCATAATGAAACAAGAGTCAATTAAATATAAATAAGCACTGGTAAACCCGACTGGTTGATTTAAGAGGTAGCCAACTTCATAATCTGAAAATTGATAGGTCAATCCTGAAAAAATAATAGGGCCTTTACAATTTTTTCATTATTTGGTAATAAATCATAGGTGATTAGATTAGATTATTGAAAAGGCAACCATACCACAAAGTAGGTATTTTAACCCTAGAACACAAAGGCTCCCTGAGCCAAGCGTTGTTACAAAGGCGTAGTCTCTCAGACTACTTTTTTTGAAAATAAATAAAAAATACTTTTAATGACAGGGATTTTTTTTAATTATAAAAACACCTAAAGTGAACATTGAATTAATGTTTTATAAGAATTTAATGTCCAAATCTTAATTTTTCTGGCACTGGCAGCAGATTGTCCTTTGGTGTTCGCCACACATGACATTTGCGCATCGTCCACAAAAATGTTTTGTCATGCACCGTAATCTTGGAGGTAAGAAGGCACACACCTTCCTACCTTGTTGGACTGGTTGTGGAGCTTCAATTGGCACACTTACATTTAAAATATAAGCAATAGATTGCCGGACGAGAGTTTGTGGCAAAATTGTGGCCTGAAGCCAGTACTTCAGGAGCTCTCTGTGCATTTATCTAAATGATTTTGCCGACTTAGGGGCTTATACGATTGACTCAAGACACAATTTTCTACATATAATACGTATATATCATTTAAAGTGATGTTTATAATGTTATAAACATGCATAGGGGCCACCTCCTTGTTTTACGTACGACTGCAGGAAGTGTTACTGCACATTTGGTCCAATTCAAATAAATATTTACACTATATACAACATAGATTTCCAATATACTGTTTAACAAACACCAAAACACGCGAAAAAGCAAAGGTATACTATACTTTGCAACAAGAAACCACGATCCGTACACGTTGCGAGTCTGCCGCGAACTGTGCGTTGTTACAAAGGCGTAGTCGACCTAACGACGCGAACTTAAAAAACTTTAAAATCTCGTTAAACAAAGGACGCAAGCGAACACCAACCAGACCCTTTTAATATTAGGCCAAGACCGACAGCTACAAGGAGTTTTGTAAATTTTAGTGGAGTGGAAGTGGGTAAGGGATAAAAATGACACCTTGCGCGTCGTCTCTCAGACGACGCCTTTGTGTTCTAGGGTTAAGCCAATCATGCATGAGGATTTAGTGTAAGATGATTAAGGCGCGATCTTGTAGTCTTATTACTGACTAAGGCTGACATGTTCCTTAGACAGGACTGTTAATTAATAGCCCAACAGCCATAACTAAGGGATCTACAGTTTAACGTGGAATCCGAACCACAGTCTCTGAATTACGAATTGGTCTAATAATCTTTGCGGATTAACGTAGTATTCAATAATGCCGACAAAGGAGTTTTAAAAACTCCTCATTACCCTCACAACCTAGCCTAACCTAGCCCTGACCTCATTAGGCAACTCTGACAAACTCTACGCCACAACACATCCTGGACAATGGAGAAGCGCTGGATGTAAGATGCAAGATGTAATACCAAAAGAGAACACAACACCTACCGATCATCGCTCACAACTATCCACAATTTGTGACCTCCAAGTAGCTCGATTACAGGGCAACACCACTGTCCCGGTCATATTATGCACAGTGATATCAATCAAGTCTTTCACAATAGGCCTGTATAAAATATGTATTGAGAAAAATAAATATATATGAACCTAAAAAGAAACAAGTCAAATTTCCATTTTAAATGTAAAATTATGAATCTAGAAAAGTTAGAAAAATGTTTAGCTTTTGCAATCGCAATCTTAGATAACCTCAAATTATGTTTTCACTCAAATCTCTTGAGACAAAACTCGGCTTTTATGATCCATGTGGAATGAACTACACATTAAGATACCTTAATAAGTAATTTACAATTAAATTAGTATACAATTTTGTTCTAGTTCAGAAACTAGTTACATCAGGAATATGTCAGTTAGATTAATATTAAACACAACCATGAAGCGCCTTAATTTATTAAAGAAAAACGAAACTAAGAATATATATATATTTGTTTTGAATTACCTGTAAAATATCTATAAGATATAATTCCACTTTCAAACAGGTACACTATTTTTAACGTCAAATAATACTACAGTAATGTAGATAATTAATAAGTTTTTAGAATATGGTTACGTATTCTAAAACTTCTGCTTTACACACATAAAATTTGACAGTTCTGAGTTCAATTCATACCGTCTTGGTTTTTTTACTTTCTCCCCTTATACGTAGTATATGGAGAAAGTATTGTTTTCGTCAAAATTTTCGAATTTGAGTTGAGGGTGGATATATCCGTTTTGGGGTCCCCTGAATCCAAAAAAGTGGGTTTTGACGTGATGTCTGTCCGTCCGTGTGTCCGTGTGTCTGGATGTGTACAGTGCCACAGCCTACCCCGTTGGTCCGATTTAGATGAAATTTGGCATGTATGTATATATTCACGGTATCTCCAGGCGTTTTTTTTCATTTTTTTGAATTTTTGATTTTTAAGGGTAGTTCACCCCTAAAAACCCTTAAAAAACGTGAAAAATCCAAATTCCTCAAAAACGGCTCTAACGATTTTTATTAAAATTTGACAGTTTATAGTGTACAAAGTACTAAATAATTTGACACCACCCGCATATCTGTAAAAATGACGGTTCAAAAGTTATGGGCTTTTAAATGTCAAAAAATCAAATTTTTAAATTTTTAGCGAAAACAATAAAAGTAAAGTACAACTTGACTGGCACCATTAAAACCAGCTTAAAAAACTAAACAAATTAGTAATTTGAATTATTTGTCTACGACTAACGGTTCCAGAGAAAAGTTAAATTTACTGTCCACGATAAACGCAGTACGTTGTCTGAAAGTGCCCAATGTTATTCTTATGGAGAAAATAAAAAAATCAATTTCTTCCTTACTTTCCACCCGTTTTCCATGAAACTTGGTATGAAGCGTAAGGTCAAATCACCGAACAAAACCAGCTCAAAAAAGCTTGGTGTTACGGGGGGGGGGTAGTCCCCCCCATACAATTTGAACAATTAATTTAACTTTGTCTCTCGTGTTTTTATTTTTAGAAATTGGATGATTATTTTTGAAACAATAAATTATTAAATGATATTTAGATTAACTTTGTAGAACATGATAGTTTTATTACAGATTGTCTTTTTTTTTATTTACTTAAGGGAGAAAGTATGTGTCAGTCCACTGGTACCGTTTATTTATTTCGTTATCTTTTACTTTAAAAGGTTAACTAAATTTATTCTTACAAAATTTTAAAGTTCAAAAAGCCTGATTTAGCGTATTTTAGAGTTGTCAATTTTGTAGTTAATAAAAAACTCAGTAATATCATGATCATCTCTGGTAATGTATTTATGTAATAACATAGGAAGTTTATGAAACGTTGTTTCTCTGCTTAATCGACCTGTTTTATCAATTCTTTAGGTATTAACCCTATCTTTCAGGATATTTTAACCTGAATTTGAGTGAAGAATAAATTTGATTATTAAAGTAATTTGGTAGTACAGTATTATTATTTCATTTACAATTATTTTTATTAAACATAGATAGGGGATATAAACACGACTAATTGCATAGTTTACCTGAACAAATTTTGCCACACAAACTTCCAATCACCATGTATAGTTTCATATAGTAAAAACATCTTATTTACATTATTCTAAAAAATCACTTTTGGGGGCTCACCATGGCAGTAAACCTGCATAATCATTTCCATTTTAATTCTTTTGGGAAGTTGTAAAATGTTTGATTACTGTGATTTTGAAATGTCCATATCCATATATGTCTTAGCTCTGGGGGGGGGGGTGATCTTTAAGATGGAAAACATGTAACAGGTTTCCATAGAAAACAATAGAACTATTGTATTGAATTTTAAATATAAAAGAATAAGAACAGCTGTTTAGATGAACTGAAAGCATTCATCTTAGACATATCCATGATCTAACCTATTTCCCATAGGGAATTAAATACAAACATTTTATACTGGTAAGTGGCAGGTGATGGCTTCATCTATTTAACACATGTCAGACGTCTCTATATATTTTCTAAGAGCTTTACTGAATTTTCTTTTTCGTTTTTTTATAATAAAAAATACATCAACTAACTATTTTATTTTACACCTTAATATTCTTAGATAAGAACTCTTAATGGTATTTTGACCTCCTAAATATGAATGAGGGGCGAGAGTGATGAGTGTTAAAGAATCAATTCAATGAGTTGTAGCTTTCTTACTGGCAAAGACAAGCTGATTTACCCATTAAACTAAATAAATGAGACGGATATATCCACTTATCCGTTTGAGCTATAACATCGGCACACGTATATATACGACAATATCATTCTTTGTCATTTGTCTCGTTGTCTGCTCTCATTTCGACGTAGCTCCACCCACACGTCAGAGCTCTGCACCCCTTCCCCTTGCATACTGCACCCACCAATCGGTGGGGAGGGGTGCAGTGAAAACAAAAATTAAGAAATTATTTGGACGAAAAAGTGGGGATTTATAGTGCAACTACATCATTTCTGAACATAATCCGTGTAAAACGAAGAAAACAAGCTAGTTTTTCCTGTTCTAAAATAATTACGCTTTTGAGGATATAAAAGCCAACTTGCGAAAGGTTAAAGGATTCCAGTCGTTGTATAAAACTATAACTAATTGCAAGTAACTGGTTTTCTCAGAGAAAATTTATTGATAAGTACTGTTTTTTATGAAATTATAGCCTACTATAAAACATTTTTCAACCCTTTGAGTGCCCTGCAACGATATATCGTCGTCGTATTTCGTGTAAAAAGTGCTTTGTAACGATATATCGTCGTTACGTAATAACTAAACTGTATTTATTTCGAAAACGTCTGCCGTTTGTGTTAAATGAAAGAGGATAATCTATCCTTTACAAATATAAACATAGAATATACAGAGTCAGTACACATAGTCAGCATACTTCATTACTTAGTTTTTATATAGTACGACGTCAGTAAGGAGTGCGTAATTTATGAAGGCGGTCGCGGCTCCATGCTGCCTGAAGCGACATCGCAACAACAGCTGTTGATCCTTGGCCGGCGTCTGGTGGTAAGACTGCGCGGCAAACATACAACTGTGCATACACTCAACTCAATAGGAACTCTTCTATCATTTACTTAACTTTTGTCACGCCTTTAATGTACGTGTTACTTAAAAGCTGGGAGGTTCTCTCTGACCCTATGGGAGATAAATTTTAATAAAATTTCATATGTCAGGAATTACTAATTGCCCAACCAGCCTACCTTATTACAATATTCATAGAAATTTTAAACTAGCTGACTGGAAAGGATATAAAACTTTCATCGAACAAAGTCTAACTGAAGAAGTAGGTTCTTATGAAAAAGAAAATTATCCTAAAACTATTAATATCAATAAAGTTTATGACATTATTAGAGATATGCTGCAAATAGATATATACCAACATATAGAAATAAGGCATACTCAAATAACTTTTCCCCTAAAAATTGGTGGAACGCTGACTGTTCAAGAGCAGTTGCTCAGCGTAGACTAGCTTTCAAGAAATTTAAGATTAATATGACAGCCTTAAATTATCACTATTACCAGAGAGCTCAATTTAAAGCTAAGGAAATCATTAAACAAGCAAAAAAAAATTCATGGGAAAATTTCTGCCAAGATATTAGTTTAAAAAATGTACACAATATGCATGGAAAGTTATAAAAAAGTTAAAGAGTAATAATCATACATTGGACCCCTTAGCCTGCAATGAAAACCTGTGTGAAAGAGTTATCCGACACTCGTTCCGGATTATGTTCCCAATCAAACAGAAATCCAACTCTCATTTTCTGGCAGGGATTCTAGCTCACACATACTAGAGAATATCTTCACAATGCAGGAGCTTATTCTTGTTCTAATGTCAAAACACAAAGATACTGCACCAGGTCAAGATCAAATCACATATAGTATGATAAATAACTTGCCCGAAAATGCTAAGCACATATTATTAAATATTTTTAATGAAATATATGGACCAGTAATACACCAATACCAGATGACTGGAAACATACCTACATTAAGGCAATTCCCAAACCTATTTCCAACCGTAGTGGGCCGGAAGAGGAAAGCTATCGACCTATCTCATTAATCCGTGTTTCATGAAAGTATTTAATAGTATGATCAAAAGAAGGCTAGAATGGTATGTTGAAAAAAATAAGATAATCCCCGACAACCAATATGGATTTAGGAAAAGGAAAGGATATCCTTTCCTTTTCCTAAATCAGATTCAGATTATTTATTACATCTGATTGCTGATATCAATGCAGGACTAACCTACAATGAACATGTACTTGCTGTTTCATTAGACCTTACCAAGGCCTACGACAAAGTTAATATTGGAGTTCTGACAAAGAAAATGCTCTCTTTCAATATACCGAAAACATTTGTATGACACTGTTTTAATTGGCTCGTTGACCGACAAGTTACTTTGAAACCATTAGTATCAGTCTCTAGGATAACAAGCAGAGGATTACCACAAGGAAGTGCTATTAGTCCACTTTTATTCGCCATTTATTTGGCAAACATTGACTATAGTCTACCAAATTCTGTAAAGACTTTGATATATGCTGATGACATTTTAATTTTTTCATCCCATAAGGAAATTGAGGTCGCTCGAAATAACCTTCAGGAAGCCTTAGGAAGGATTAACACTTATGCACATGCCAATGATCTAGAATTCAATCCCTCAAAATGTAAGGCAATCTACTTTAGTAGGAAAAAATCTTTAAATCCAAATGTAATAAAACTATCTCTTCAAGGTGTTGAATTACCAATAGTTGAGACAATCAAACTTCTTGGGGTTGAAATTGATAATAAATTAAAATTTACTGAGCATATCAATAAATTACATCAAAGGTGCCTAAAAGACTTAAATTTTTTGAAAGTAATGAGTTGTGGACATAAAGGTGCACACCCTGATTTTATTCTTAGTGTATACAAGGGGCTGATACACCCGAAGATAGATTATGCAAGCTTTCTTTTTGCTCATGTTTCACAAATAACATTAAATAAACTTGACATGATCCAAAATCAGGCCTTGAGAATTGCTGTTGGTGCACATAAATCCACTCATATTGTGTCACTCCATTCAGAGGCTGCTATGCTTCCTCTAAAAACTAGAAGAAAATTAATGACAGATAAACTAATTTATAAGGTTATAACAGACCCATCACACCCTGCAAATCACCTCCTATTACATCTTAATTTTCTTACAAACAACCATCAATATTGGCAGAGGAAAAATTTACCAAACTATGTTTTAAGCACCAATAAAATCATTAATAATACATTATTTAACTTCACTGAAATTCCATCTTACATAAACATAAGTTACTTAAATAAACTTATAGAATTTGAGGACTACAACTACACCTGTGTTGCAAATCAAGAGAACTTGTTGCTGAATAAAAGTGAATACAATTAATCAATTTTTAAGCAAATCCATTATTCTAACATAAACCTAACATATAAAAACAGTTTAATTGTTTATACAGATGGATCCAAGACAACTGATGGGGTAGGAGCAGCCTTTTATATCTCCCAACTTAATATTTCCAAAAAATACAAGCTATCGCAAATATTTTCAAATTATACAGCTGAACTGTATGCAATTTATAAAAGTATACCGTAACTTTTTGCAATGAACTGCAAGAGACTGACAGTTATTTTCACTGATTCCCAATCTTCTGTTAAAGCAATAGAAAATATAAAATCCAAAGACCAACATAATGACCTGTTTCTGAGGATTATATTAAACTTAAATAATAAAAACAAGCATTTCACTTTCCACTGGATTCCCTCTCACATTGGAATTAAACCCAATGAGGTTGTTGACAAATTAGCGAAGGAAGCAACTCAGGATGGAGAATCTGTTGATGACATTCCCATTCCAATTGAGGATTTTGTTAAATTCCAGAAAAAAGACGCTATTTTTTCCTACAATGAGGAGATAAATAACTCCCCTAAAAGAACTGTGGCACAGAAAAATTCAAAATTGTTTTCAAACTAAGCCTTGGTTTTCCAATAAGCAATTAAATAGACATGATACAATTGTCTTATGTAGAACACGTCTCGGACATGCCAGAGTTAATGAATACTTATACTCCAAAAAACAATACTTTACCCCTTTATGCTTAAACTGCACTTTAAACCAAGAAGAAACACTAGAACATTTAATTTTTATATGCCCACACTACAATTACTTTAGAAGCAAATTACTCAATAACACTTGTGTAAAATTTAAACTGGATCTTGTGTCTGCTCTTAAAAGTAATGAAATGGAAACATATAAAGAAATAGCAAATTTCTTAAGAGAAATTAAAAGACAAATCTAAAGAGAAACGCAAAATGAGAATCTTAATAATTTTTGAAGCAACCACAAATTTGAGAACTGCGAGGCTGCATGGTCTTTTAAGACTTTAGCCAAAAAAAAGAAGGAAAAAAAAGACTGTGCGGCAACCAAACACGAACAATCGTATGCCGTATTATCATTGATTATGAATAGAAGTTAGAAGATTATGAAATCATTTTGTTCTTCTATCATCTATGGTATTATTTATGCACGCGGACTGACACATACTTTCTCCGTTAAGTAAATTTAAACACCCCCGTCGCAGCAGACCTGCGTACTCAGCGAATTTCCACCTCAATAATATATAATATAATATGTGACAAGATTGATCAATCAATACGTCCTGTTGATAAATTAGAGTATTTGCCTATTCTCTGTAACATTAACATGGGAAAGAGTATGCAGGTTTGCTGCGTTGAGAAACAGTAAAAGTAGGCATTTTTACCATAAACTATTTTTAATCTGACCATATAAATAAAGGAGTTTGCCTATTCTCCAATAAGATTAACATGGGAAAAAAGTATGTAGGGCTGCTGTGATGAACAGATAAACTATGATTTTTTTAGCATAAACGTATGGGTCCCAACCACATGAAGCTAAATACAAAGTTTCATCCAAAACCATTGATTTATAATGGAAATATAAATTTTTCCTTATCCTCCATAAGATTAGCATTGGACCCCCTAAATACAATGTACTGTGTTTAGATTTTTTAATATCTTGTAACCGTTAGATATAGAGAAAAACTTTAAGAAACTGAATTGTGTGGTTTTTTGAGCTGATTCTAATAGTAAAAGATAAAATTCGATAATTAAAAAAAATACATGGAAAAATGCAAAAAACCCATTTTTGGGGTACAAAACCCCCCCAAACTACCTGTTCCGATTGACTGATATGTCTGGATCACGAACTCGTCCGAGCAAATGTAGGAATACACGTTTCTACCAAATTTGGTCTCGATTGGACCATTTTTACGAGAGTTATCGTGTTCACAGACACACACACACACATATATATATTAACACACATATATATACATATATATATAAATTTTAAGGACTTTTCTGAACGACAGCTGATCTAGTCTAATAAAGAGAATTTTTTCTTGAACTCTCTTTTAAGGCATTTAAATTCATTATTCTATCATGTGAAGAGCTCAGGATTTTGTATATTTTCCATCCTCTTTCCTTGACAAACAGGATTTTAGATATCACTGAATGTTAGCTTGGTTCCAGGGCCTCTATGAATAAGAAACCGGCCATTGCGGAAAAAGAGCAACACGTTAGCATGAGCAAACAAACAGTAAATATGGGCCTTAGGGACCAATTTTCAAAAACAAACAAAACTTTGTATCACTTTTATCCTCAACATTTTGGAATGTAAAAAATTTTCAGAGTTGAGTGATGATTATAAAAATAATTAAATAGACTTGCCATAAAGAACAAAAATGGTTCTTAGAGCACATCTATGTCAATCCAACATAACATACTATGCAGAAAATTAAAAAAAGGTAAGGAAAATAAAATGGGAAATAGCAGATAGAATCCTTATCTTAATCCTTATCTAATCTGTATTAAAGATTCATAGAACCAGGAAAGCAATGAATAGACAAAGTTAATAATGTTTTACTTTTACTTATTCTAAGAAATGTTACAAAAAGATTACTGGATGAATGGTTGAATAATTAGTTTTTCTTTGGCTTGAGTTCGCTTCTTGATGAATATTTCCAAAAGTATTGTTAGGAAAGAAAGAAAAATTCCTGAAAAATAAAGATTGTATTGACTTTTTTGTAGCATTGAAAAGTTTTAAAACCAAAAATACAATTATTTGCTTATCATAACCAACCAGGCAGAAAGATTAAACCCTGAAGTTATTGTCTAGGCCTACATTGTGAATTTCTGAAAGTATGTACTGTATCTTATTTCATATGTACCTCAATTTTTTTTATCTGAATCATTAAATAAAAAGTAACTGATTAACTGAGGTTAAATAAAGTTTATGTTTTTTTCACACAATAAACTATGATTTTTAAAGCATAAATGGAGCATAGTATGCTCCATGGTTGAGGTATTACCTCAACCACATGAAGGTAAATACAAAATATTTACAAATATTTACCATAATATTTACAAAATATTTACCAGATTTTCTACAAAATATTATCATTACCATTAGATTACCATTTGAAATGGCGACCTACCCAGGTAGGTATTTTAAGCCAAGTATGAATTAGAAATGATTGTGGGATATCTTCAAAATAAAAAATAAATATTAAAATCGGAAATATCATCTAGTTTTAATTGTATTTATTACAACCATAGCTTTCATTCTGAGAAACATAACATGGCTTTACGGGGGTGCTCGGAGGCCAGGAAGAACGTTTTGCTGAACATTTATCTTCAAAGTTGATCAGGGGCCTAAGTCGAATTGGCAACAGTGTAAGCAGCCACATTACTTATGATGTATGTAGGCTGACAGTCATGTGGAGACCAGATATACTTGGGAGCACCACATCAAATGTAAACTGAGACAGCTAATTCAGGAATCTGAATCACTACCTCTGAATTACAAACTGGTCTAATTATGAGGATGGTCTTTGCAGATTAACATAGTATTCAATAGTGCGGACGTTAATCCACACAAGAAAACACTACCATCACTCACAATTTTTCACAATTCGTAACTTTCATGTAGCTGGATTTCTGGAAACGCCACGGTCCAGTCCCTGGTGATATTATTAATCCTTACGATCATAAAATATAATGTTACCCCAAAACATTAGAAAATTTACAAGTTTTATAAAAAATCCGATGTCTACTATAGAGGTTAATATTACTTAAAAAAAAAACAGGGCAGAAAATGTAATAACATGAGATTGTACCACAATCACCAGAAATTCATCACTGTGTTTTGATCTAATAGCAGATGACAGTTTTACAGAGCTGTTTAGTTACATTTGAAGCAATCTGTACTTTTTAACCTTTAAATAAGCCTTCTTCTTAAAACTCCAGTAGTCAAACCTTCTTCAACCTTCCAACCTTCCTTCTTCAACTTTAACACTCCGGTGCTCGCGTGGTATACTGAAACGCGAGCGGTCGTGTGGAGTGCCCCCGCACTCCACTTGTTTTTTTTTGTTTTTCTTCATTAGTAATCTTTACAATGTATTGGCATTTTATGTTAAATATAAACATATAGCACATTGCTGGTGTGATTGGTGATTTTGCAAAACACATCATTTAGACCAAAAAAAAATTATTTTGCAAATTTTACAATACAATAAATGAATATTGGTGCATAGAAAAATTGTTTTAAAATGGTTAGGAATAATTTTTTTAACAACGCAATTAAAGCCCAAAACCAACTATGACAACATACTTTGAGAAATACACCTAATTAGCACATTGTACACACACACACACTTTTCAAATTATCAAGGTAGACCCACTTTTTATACTTAAAAATTAAGCACATTTTACAAAAAAATAAATAAATATTGCTGCATTGAAGAATTATTTTTAAAATTGTTAGGAATAATTATTTAAACAACGCAATATTATTTATTTCAAGTTATCAGGGTCCTCATCACCGATGATATTCTCATCATCTTCCGTTTTAGCTAGCCAAAACGATAACTGTTCTGGATTTTCCATCGTCCATTTATTAGTCAATACATGAACACACTATGAAGTTTTCATATAAAAATAATGTTAATTACGTGAAATAAAATCCACAACAAATGTCACTCAGTGGAAAAAAATGGAACACGGGTACTCGCATGGAGTGCACCTGCACTCCAATAGTGCACCTGCACTCCAATAGTGCGGCACCTCGGGGAAAAAATCAATAAAAAATTTTTTTAGCGCGAATTGGTTACTGTCACTATACTGACAGGTTCCAGGGGTGTCAGAGGGAGGGTAGATGACTGCTGAAGGTCACACACAAGTGCTGTCAACTGCGTTTTATGAACAAAACAACATGACTGGAGTGCCACCGCACTCCGCGCAAGCACCGGAGCTTATCAACTTAAGGTTGTGTGCTTCAGTTAGTTTGTTAGATGAGTAATTATAGCATTTTATTTATAATCTGAAGGTTGCCAGTACGATCTTGAATAAAATCTTAAAACAATTGTGTCATACGAGTAGTTTTATACTGGCCTGGCCTGGCAAGTGAAATCATTGCTCTGTGTCAGTAACAAAAATATATGTCATCCATTACACTCACATTCACTAGGGTGGGCAGTGCCTCATAAACAGGAATACAAATTTTTAATAACACCTGATGAACAACATTTTTCAGTTACTGTTACAGCCTTCAACTGACATGAGCTCACTATTACTGACATAAAATAACAGTTTGTCTGGTAGTAGTTATACTATCAATGTAAATTTAGTTTACTGCAGATGAGAAACTATCGCTATTAATTGAACACCAACTACTATATATTATATACTTCTTTCTAGATAACATTTTAATACCAAGTAGCAACAAGAAGAAAGAGCCCTGCATGTCGTCCAGGTTGACCGTGTGGTTGTTCACCTCCTTGGCGTACAAGTTACCCCAGCACCTGTCTCTAGACGGGAGGTAGTCCACCATCCACTTGCACACAAGACCCATACGATGCATCTTACCTATCCTATTGAGATTCAGGGATTTTTAAGATCAATATAGAAACTATTTTTCAACTAGTAAACAACATGCTTTTCCTGAGGCAAATTTAAGAATAATAGTTAATATTTCGAATATATGTTATGTTTAAAAACATTTGTCCCACTATAACATACGACACATTCGCATTTTGGAGATTTCAAATATACATTTTTAAACATTGGTTATTAAGAAAATCAATTTATTTATTATAGTAGAACCCCTCTTATCCATTATCCATATTAGTATCTTATCCATATTAGTAGAACCTTGGAATATCTGACTCCTCGGGATATCCAACCATGTGCCCGATTTACATCTGCTGGCGACGCCGCAGCGGGTGCCAATCGTCAGTATTAACTTTAAAACTGACTCATCAGTGCTGCACATTGTTTCTCTGTGAAAACTGCCAATATTGTTCTAATTGTTGATGTGAATGTATATCGTATATTGTGTGTTTGGTATATGACTTAGTGCAATATAAGATTGTCTTCACCTGAAAAAACATTTTTTTACTGCTCCTTGGGATTTCCGACCTTTTGGCCATTCTGACCATGGCTCAGTCCTGTGAAATCAGATATTGGAGATTTTACTGTGTGGATTTTATTGCCTCTATTGGCCCAACTTGTTGATTTGACATTGAAAAATATACATTTATAGAATTATATTGGATGTGGGTTTTAATACAGTTAGTAATGTATACCTAACTATTCCTTGCAGGCTCCTGAATTATAGAGTTCTAACAATCTAGTCTAGTCCTTTTCTTATATCCGCCTAGTATTCCTTAATCTATAATATAAAGAAGAGGTGATTTCTGTAAGTTTGTTTGAGGATTTCTTAGTTGTGGAAAGTAAATGTGAAAAATACTGAACTGACCGGTTTGAAATTTTACATGAAGGTAGATATCAAACTCTTGCAACTCTTAGGTATATTCATTTCATTAAGATGCCCTTGACTACGCCCTGAGAACTTCCTAGGTTTCAGTGTTTACATTTTTAAAGAATGAAAACATAAAATTACTTGATTGTCAACAGCTGTGGACACTAAAATTTGACAGTCCGGGTTGCAAAATACGCAGTTGCGGTGAATGTCCTAGGTATCAATGTTGACAGTTTCTAATTTTACCATCTATTTACATTATTTTTTATAGTCCAGGAAGAAGAAGAAAGAAAGTTCATTGTTACAGATAAACTGCTGGATCAAAATTAATATTGCTGAAGATGGTAGATTTTAGGTTTTCTCTCGATGCCTGTCTCTACTACATTATTACTTATCCTTTCAGTATTACTAAACAGGTGGTACTTTTGACATGTTGTAGACACTTGTGTTTATAGCTTTTTGAGATCGTTTTCAGTATAAAATACTATTAGTAGATACCTTTTTTATATGAATAGTATTTTACCCCAAATAAAGCATTTCTTCTTAATCAAATTTTCATGTTTTACAATAGTATTTATTTTATGCCAAAGAGAAAAGGTAACCTCTCTCAAACCTTTTTTACCCGTGCGAAGGACGGGTACTTTAGCTAGTTCTCTCATAAAACAATCTTTATTATTCCGGTTCTTTATTTACTAACTTTAACTTAAATGTAGTTTCATGTCTTTTAATATTTTAAGAGAGGGTACTTTACATTTTACGTCTATAGAAAAGCTGCAATAATATTTTCAATCAGTATTTTGCAGAACCATCTATACAGTTATATAAAATAATCTAAATTTTGTGTAAAAACATTCTTTGTATTTTACTAATTTACAATGGTGAAAAGATATATTTAAAAAAAATTTTCTTATACCGGTACCTAAAATATTTCTTGGTTAAGATAAAACATTACTCATAGTTTATGAATCGTAATGAATTAAATGAGATTGAATTGTGCCTGTGTCTTTTGGGGATATATATACACACAGGATACAGGGTAAGATAGAAGTAAACTGCTGTTAAGCATACGTTTTAAAAATATAAAAAAGGACATTCTTAAATGCATCAGACAACAAAGAAATAGCTGTAAAAGACAGACAACAGTGCATAAAAGCGCCAACTTTTTCCAATGTTTTTAGAAACCTGCATTTATTTTTATTGTCTATTCAAAAATGCATGCATAAAAGTGCTTTAAGATTGATGTTTAGATATTAATTTAATTGAGCAGAAAAGGAAATTGTTAAATAAACAAAAAATCTTTGGAAATAAACTATACAATAATTTAACAAATTGTATTTTAAAATGAGTTATTTTCTAACGGTAAAACATTCAGTTCGCTACTTACTCTAGATTGAAAAGTTCAAGGTAAGGGTTGTCTCGAGACACGACCATTCCAAGTTTTTCCTGCATAAATTCTTCATTCCCTAGAGCAAAAATAAAAACATGCAAAGCCAAACTTATGAGCAGTAGTAAATTAGATATTTTATATCTCAAATTCATATTCTTCTTTTGAATTTAAGCTACATTTAAATATAATGGAGAGCTTCAGTTATAGAGTTATTCTAGAATTTACATTATAAAGACAATTCAATATAATAATTCATCATACTTTGAACTATCGGCATATTATTTTTAAATTTTTAGATAATTTGTTAAAGGGATAGAGACAAAATAAAGGTTATTTTTCTACATAGAGGATGTACAGTAAAATATAACTGTAGCGGTTTTCAAACCATCCATGTTCAAATTTGTTTGATTCTAGCGAATTTGACATAATTTGTCTTATACAATGTGACCTCTGTAATTAAATTATTTTAAGGCATGGTGTCTTCATGCTTAATTAATTAATGGTATTAATTTTAATTAATACTTAAAGTTGCAACGGCCAGCGATGGACTCGACTCATTATCTTTTAATACATTAGTATTAAAAGATTTTAATGTTAGGCATTTGTGTTTCAGTGTGTAGTATTTTAAATTTCGAACTTTATTGTATTTGAGTGTAATGACAAATCTAGACGAGGATAAGTTTTTGATAGGTTTTTGATTGTCCTGAAGATGAAACTCGAATGTTTTGAAATTTGTATGGACATAAATGAAACAAAGAACTGTTGACGGACATCAATTTAAGTAACCTAGTTAACGCATCAAAAACAGTTCAGGAAGCAATAAAATAAAAATTAATGAATTATTTATTAATTGATTTGTTCATAAGTCTTCATTTTAATCAACAAAATAAGGTTTTTTAAGACAGAACCACAATTGCTCATCACCAGCCAGGTTCATGATGTGACAGGAGTCGCCTGCCACTGGCTTCAATCTAGTAACATCCTGAGCTGCTACATCGCTAAAACTTAAGGTTTCCACAGTAGTTGTAAGGTCAGGATCTTCACTCAATCACCTAATGAGAAGTCACATGTGTTGGTGATGAGGAACTGCTTTTTCATGAGGTACAGCAGCCTAGTCTTGCTCTGAATGTAGGCGTGTCGGCCGCTCCGCACTGCATCAATCACTTCCGGGGTCACACTCTTGTGTATCTGGGCTAGGCTATACACTTCTTGAAGCATCGGGTCCTCAGCTGTCTACAAAGTAACAGTCTCATTTTAACAATTGAAATAAATTTCCTAATAAATTTAAATAAATTATATGAATTTTATCAAGTATATTTGTTTTTTAGCGAATTTCCCAAAGGGAAGAAGTATTACCATCGGTCTCATGGCAAGACTTAAGCCCGGGACCATGTTCTTTTTTCGTTTTAACGGTTACTTAGATATTACAAAATCTAAACACAGTACATTGCATTTAGGGGCTTCAATGCTAATCTTATGGAGGATAAGGAAAAATTAATATTTCCCCTATTAACCAACAGTTTTGGATGAAAGTTGGTATTTAGCTTGGTATTTTTTTGGTTAGGATCAATACGTTTATGCCAAAAAATCATAGTTTATGTGTTCCTCAAAACAGCAAACCTGCATACTCTTTCCCATGTTAATAGACAATAGACAAATTGTTTATTTCCTTCAACAATACACACATATTGTAATAGACATCATCAGTTTATATGCTTGAGCATCATACATAGGCTTGTCAAAAATAATAAAACAGTATAAATAATATAATCACGTAATATGATTAAAACCTATCACCTAATATCACAGTTCATATACTCATCTAAGTCTATAAAAAGGATTAATTACTAACCATGTATAAACGACATTTGAAAATCTTTTTTCAGACAAATTGACCCAAGCTCTTGGTAATTTATTAAACAATTTTAAGCCTAAGTACTTATGGTAATTCTGTGTTTTTGAAAGTCTATATTTTGGTAACTGAAGTAAATAATGATCTCTTGTTTGATATTTGTGTGTCATGGCCCTAATAGGCAATGCTGAGTAGTTTTTCTTTATTAACATCAGAACCTCATATATATACAAGTTCACTACCGTACTGGTAAAACCTTAGCTTGTACAAACAGTGGTCTGCAATGTTCAAGTGGTTTTGCATCCATAATAATTATGGATGCAAAAGCACGCTTGCTACAAAAACTGGAACAATTCCTCGAGGTGCAAGGAATCAGACATAAATGCAGAAGGATTCCGTCAAAGCGAAGCAATGTATGGTGTGAGATACGTGCGACTAATCGCTGACGGGGACAGCAGTGTTTATAACCACCTTCTCGAAACTCGGCCTTACCCCAACTTGACTGTGGAAAAGATTGAATGTAAAAACCACTTATTGCGTAATTATTGTAATAAGATTAGGCATATTGCTGCTGACACAACCAAGTACGTCGACTTACACGGCCAAGCAATATCTACAAAAGTCTACAGAAAGAAGATTGAGGCGTCGATTCTCCGTTTGCGGACTGCTGTCACCAAGGCCGTCGCTCACAGGAAGGCTCAGGTGGAGGAAGACAGAAATAGAATACTTAAATTGAGGAAGGACATTCTGAATGGACCAAGTCATGTTTTTGGTGAACATGAAAAATGCAAAGAGGGGAATTATTTTTGTATGGGATCGAAAAAAAAATGAAACAAACTTGGTCCCACAACTAAAGAAAACAGGTCTCTACAGAAAAATAATGACTTCTGTAAGCTCTTTGGTGGATAATGCCCGGAGCTTGGTAATTGACGTTAACAGTAACTATGCAGAGCATTTTAATTCCATAGTAGCCAAATTTATTGGAGGGAAAAGGACCAGCTTAACAAAGAAGAGGTCCTACCAAGCTCAGTGTGCAGCTGGAGTTGTTAGCCACAACAGTGGTACACCGCACTACAAACTGCACAAGACTTTGTGCAAATGTAGCTCAGGAAAATATTCAAAATATTACGAAATGAGAAGGAAAAAGAAAATAATGGCAAAATGAGAAAAACTAAAAATTAAATTCCCAAAAAGTAAGCACCGTCTTAAATTAGAAACTAAAACGCTCGATCCACACTACGGAAAAAATGCACAAAAGCCTGACCTAAATAAAGAAGAGTACAATTTAAAAGCTCAAGAATTTTCAATTAGTTTGAAAAGAACGGAAGAAGAAAATTAAAAAATCGAAAATGATACGAGACTGCAACATGAAAGTGTGCTATGGAGAGAAGAAAGGAGAAAACTTTAAACCGCATCCAACTTTGGGCTAGTTTGTAAAAGACTTCCTCATACAAGCTGTGACAAACTTGATACAAAATACAAAACTACTGTACAGCAACGAAATAGGCTTTCAAAGCATGAGGTATGGTCGGGAAAACGAGGCAATTGCGATTCAAGAACTGAGAGAATTAAACATTTAAATTAATTAATGTGGCCTTTTTATTGATAGAAAATTGCATTACTGTACTTAGCAGCGACACAAGATGGACTATTAGGCGAAGATGGGATTATTGAAGTAAAGTGTCCTTCAGCTGCAAGAAATCTCACTCTTGATGAAACCATTGTCCAAAAAAAAGGGGTATTCAGCAGTTTTTTTAGGATAAATAAGGAAACCAAAAAACAAGAAATAAACAAATCACACACGTACTTTTATCAGATTCAGGGGCAGCTTCATATTACTAATATGATATATTGCGTTTTTGTTATTTGGACTCTGAAAGGAATTAAAATTCAAAAGATTTTTAAAGACGACGAATTTTGGAGAGATAAAATGGAGAAGAAACTTTCAAATTTCTATATGGACTGCCTACTTCCCGAAATAGTGGATCCTAGGAGACCCCGAAGTATGATGTCCAAGTAATCCCGTCATAGATTTTATTTCTCAGTTGTGTAATTTATAGTTTGACGACATGTTATATAATATTTGCTATTTTAAGTATTTTTCTATTCGTATTTACTGTATTTGTAATTTGTGCTTAATTGTAATTGATTTTTATTCATTTGTAACATAATGTATAGTACCTGGTGACCGAGCTTTGCTCGTATAGAATAAGACATTTATTATAAAAATTAATTAGAAAAATTAAAACACATTTATTACTCAATGAAAACATTTATGTGGATGGAACTCGCAACCTATAGTTCTTGAGGCCGATACGCTACAACTCGGCTACGACGTTAGTCAATTGAGCGATGTCGTTTAACGTCTTTTAGCCAAAGCCGATCATTTACTGTTTAATTGTTGTAATACGTTAGCAATACGTTTTCTATCAAAACACGGAAGATTTTGAAAATACTTTTTACTGCTTTTATTTCGCACAGCTATGTTATCTTTAAGTTTTTACAAATTGTTTAGTAACCTGATAATTTTGCATTTATTCAATTCATAAAATAAATATTAATGCATAACCTCTATATGTTCCCTGCAGTCTTCAATCAAGAACTGTCAAACGGTTATAAACAGCTGTTTTGGTTTGTATTGTTTACATTTTATTCTCCATAAGCGTAATGTTAAATTTTTAGATTTTAAACTTAATATTACAGTAAAACACGAATTTTCCTGGACATTAGACCTATCTAGAACTTATTTTCTACTCGGGAATTAGTTATTTCCAAAATTTAAAGAAATTCCTCGGTGCCGTTTTCGAGATCCGTGTGCAAATATATATATATATATATATATATATATATATATATATATATATATATATATATATACAAACCTTGCTCGTATTATAGTATTGGATTTATATTTGTTATGCATACTGTGGTATTTGAGTTTTTAGGGATGTACGTTTTGTTTTATATTTGTAATTATAATTTATATTTATTGTATTTTTTGTATACACGTTAAATAAAATAAAATCAATTCAATTCTTTCACGATGCAAGATGCAGTAGTCTAACGTTGATTTGGTGTTTGTACACATTAGAATTTTTCATTTCTAGTGTTTTGTTTGTCACTAAAAAAGATTTTATTTATAATATGTTAAATAACATAACAAAAAACTCAACCTATCGAATCAATATTTATATCATTGTTTATTTATTGGGGTTTTGCTATATAATATTGTTAATAATAATTGTTAAATCTAGATAAATAAAATTAGAGTTTTGTCTGTACATTGCTCAGAATTATTAATTTTTTAGTTATTTTTACGTTTCGTGCGTTAGAGAAGCCGAAACTGGTCTTATCTAAATTTTTGTCGGTTTGTCTGTGACGCTCCAGGAGGCATTTTACGCAGTCTTCTCCGAAAAAATCGGGAGAACTGATTACAATGAAACTTATTTTATGTATTCTCTACATTCCAGAGAAGTCTTGTAAATGCTTGAAATCGCCCGCCGCCCCTTGAAAAGTAAATAACGAGCATTTAAAAACCCATTTTTTACGAGATATTACTCGCATTTTGCTTTCAATTATCAATGAACCACCTACTTGTAATAATCAGTGTCTTTGTAGTTTAAAGATTTAATAGAAAGAAAACAAACAGCTGTTGAATCAATATTAGTTAGTTTATATTGGTCATTCATTTAAACACATTTCGAAATCATACTATATTAAAAATTTATTTTAACGTATAACTAATGTAATAATAATGGTATAAATGTTCTAATCCATTGAATTGTAAAGTAGTGCTAAATAATAAAGCTGGGTATTGATTTATTTTCTTTGTATTGACTTGTTTAGGATTTCAGGTTTACATTTTGGTATCGTGATCTTTCTTCTTTAAACTGAATCCTATAACCCGTACAAAGGTCGGGCTTACTGCTAGTGTTTAATAATTGTGTAATTTTGCTGTAATTAGGCCAAATAAATTTTCTCAATTTCTTTAGTAGACTATTTATTGCCAATTTAAGTTATCCAACTTTTATTTACTTGAGATTTCAAATTTAAAGTAAAGTATAAATAGAATATTAGTAACACAGTTTTAAGAATATATCAAGATAAAATAGGTGCTCAAAGCGTGAGAAACCGATAATAATACCGCACACAGTATCAACCACTGGACGGACAGACAGTTCATTGAGAGAGGAGGGAAGAGTCAACCCTGGCTGGCACAAAGGTCGATCTTTCCCAAAATAGATGCTATGTTTTGACAGGGCGTTGCGCAGTATAGGCCTAGCCACAGCGTCGCCCCCTCCCCATCCAACCCCAAAAATGGTGAGCCAACAATTGTGATTTTATGAATGGGCCGTGGGCCTGTTTTATTCGCGGAGGTTTAGGGACAGCCGCATCACGACCGTTGGTAAAGCAGTTCGCTAGTCGGCAACTTAGACCAATTGCTGAAAACGCGGCTAGGTAGGGAACCCTCTTAACTGCAAACCATCATGATCAGAGATATTAAATTTAGCAACTTCACATTTGTAGTCTTGTCTAAGAAAATTGGTCATTATGTAAATAATCTTATGGAGAATAGGCAAACTCCTTTATTTATGTCCAAATAAATATGATAAAACTCGGTATATGGTCAGAATAAAGATATTTTATGGTAAAAATTCCTACTTTTAGTGTTCCTCAAAGCAGAAAACCTGTATACTCTTTCGCACGTTAATGATAAGGAGAAAAGGCGAATATTCTAATTTATCAACAGGTATTGATTACCTGAGGATGGTTCTTGATCTTCTATTTGGTTGTTGCTCTTGATGTATGAAAAATAAATAATAAGCTATTAAAAATAAACAATAAAAGTAATATAAAATACCCCCGTTGAAGCCCACGAATTTCAGTAGCGAGTAGGGCTATCTTCTTAAGGAAAATGCATACTATTAGAATGATTGACACAAGACCCAATGTGTAAGGTATTTAAATGAAACATTGGTATTAAAAAAAACACAAAAAATACATTTGGCAGGACTTTAATAACAATGGAGGATTAAAAGTGCCCACAAGGAAACATGCCTTAAACGTGCCTTTTGTGAAACATTATTAATTTCAATAAAATGTAAGAGGGAACTAAAGCAGTAAAACATATGAAACCTTGATTAATACTAATAAATATATAAATCAATTCCTTTAATCAATATATTCTGTTACTACCCATTTATAAATACTACATTCCTACATGAAACGGTGATTAAAATGTAAACAATGATTGTAGGCTGTTTTGACTGAAACTGACAGTTTTTCAAAATGCTGTAATACAGTAAAGTTTGGTTTATCTGAATCCGAATCATCCAGATCGGGTTTAGAAAATAAATTTTAGATTAAATTAAGATGTGAATTTTATTTTAAGCTTTTTCAAAATTTCAGACACAACCGCAGTAGCTTGCTGGATGGGGCAAGTGTTACTAACGATGAATGCCTGATATGATGAACGCACACTCTGTATATTGAGGGTGTTTCCATGCAGAGCGCTACAAGCAAATGGCGCATGCTGTAGCCGTCAATATTTGACATTTCAATACTTAACTATCAAAGAGTAGGTGTTTGAGGTTAGATGAACAAAGGTTTTTTGTTTCAGAACTATTCAAAGTCAGAAATAGGAATAGGTTCAGAATAGGTCAAAGTGCAAACTCAATCTATAGTTATTAGTTACAAAGAAAAAGGTTATTTTAATGTCAGAAGAGCACTTTATTTCCTACCTAAAACTAATAATAATAACTTTTAACTCTTAATAAAATTAAAACCAATTTTTAATTTGCTAAACGCTTGGGACATTTCGCAGTTGTTGTACAGAAGTTATATGCAGCCTATTGCACTAATATTGTAGGTGTTATTCACGATCGTTATCCATAATGGTATATTTTCAGTAGTTTCAGATCTTCTGGATTTTCGTTTATCCGGATTGTGACTCCGCCACATTTCATTTTTAAAGTCAAATTGAACAAGGGACGTATTGTTTAAATTTAGAGAAGAAAAGATTTAAATGAGCTTGAAAACTATAAAATATGGAATTAATAGAGGTTTAACAGTATCATAGAGTTTTACCTAATGAATTAAGTAAAATCTAATTTTCCTACCATCAATTGTGATTTGACATAAGAAACATCTGGAATTCCCCATGTCAAAATGTCTTTGCGCAGCAACAAATCATGCACATTTGTGATGAGTTTGTCCATCTTCGGAAAAGTTAGGAAAGCCACCAAATTGCCACAGTATGTGGTGACAACAACAAGTACTACGATCCACCAAGTACCAATGATAAGGCGACCACTATCAGCCAATGGGAGATGGGCCCCTCCTGAAAAAAAGAAAAATAATAAAGGATTTCATGTGATCTCAAAATTAATAAAACTCAATTCTAACAAATCTGTATAATGGTTTGAAATTCAGACAGTTTGGCTTAGCTTTAGAAAATGGAAACTCTTAAAGAAGGGTTCTTCTGACAGCAATAATCTTTTTATATAACAAAAATATACTAGCAATTTATCGACAACTTTTTTTAAATTGTAAACCAGAAACAGTGCAGTTAATAAATGCAAAAGTTAGTATAATAGAAATAATAAAAATAACTATAGTTTGTTCATTTAGTGTCTACCCAAGGTCCTGAGAGAGATGATTTAGACCATGTCAACAGCTTGAATGATATCAGTTTGAACCATTCAGTTAAACACTAGATAGATAGAAAGTCAAGAATCACCTCAAAACTATAATTTAAATAAAATAATAATATTAATAAACTGTTGTAATTTATAAAATTAATCTATGTAAGATTTAATGTTAAAAGTAACAAACAGAATGAACTGTTGAAAATTTTCCAGATCACCTTTTTAAAATTTGAACTTCATACCTAACTCATTATCCTCATGCACTCCTCAACATGTATCCTTATGTGTCATGTACTCCTTAACACAGCAATAATTCCAAGGTTGGGGAAATATATTGCCCTTTAAATTATTACCTTTTTGCTTTTGACCCTTTCATTGCTATGAACTTTTCATGTTTACTGTGTTTTTGTAGTTACAGTAGAACCTTGATTAACCGTCACCCTCGGGATCGAGACCATGACGGATAACCGAATAGACGGATAACGGAAATAATAATAGTGCTGATACAACTTAGCACCTAGACAGTTTTTGGCGTGGCAACATCGAAATTCACTGCCTTGCATGTAATTGTAAGTCCTAAATAATTTTCATGATTACTGCACAGTACTTAATGTGAATTTATTTTACATGATAAAAACAAAACTACGTCTGTACAAGTGAAAAATACTCTATTAAAATATTTTATTAAGCAAAACAATGAAATATCAACTGTACATGTACGTACTTTTACTCTCAAAACTGACATTAACGGTATTTATTTTTTTTAAAATAATCCGTCATTTTCTTTTGTTTCTTTCCCCGTCGAGTTTTTCAGGCGGTCATGTTTATAATTTTTCTCAGATAAAGCACCAGCGTTTAATAATTGATTGTTTATTGTCAAGTCCCAAAACTACACGTTTCCGTTTCTCAGCCATAACAGAAGAGCATTACACACTACGTATAAACAACACTGTCAACAATAAACGGTAAAGCACGTAAAACACTAAGTAGGCATTGCACTCGAAAGCGGCAATAGCTTCAGTTCACTGTAGCCACGCCCCATACTGAACCGAAATGAAACAGTAGCAGTAGAATGCAGAAGACAGTGTAAGGGATTAACCAGCTGGGTCACTACCCTTGCCGCCAATGATTCACGCACATTGCAGGTGTGAAGTACAGTCTTCACTACTTATCATAGAGCCTCAACAGGCTCAGTGCTGACGCGGAAATATAATTTGTTTTGCGTTAGCGGGGTGGCGGTTAATAGAGACTGACACTTAAAAGGGTGACGGTTAATCGAGGTTCCACTGTATATTAAACAATTCCTAAACATCAGACTAACACTTACCACCACCCTCTTAATCATAACCAAATTATAAACCAACAAAACTGGTGTCTACTGCAATCTGAATTAATCCTACACAAATGCTGTCAATTTCCTAGCCGGTCACCGATTATTTTAGGACAATACTTTATACTTATACTTGATACTTTTAAATTAAATTGCAACCTACCCAATTAGGTATTTTAAGCAAAGTATGAATGAAAAACGAGTGTACGATGATTGTAGCACGATATTGTAGTCTTGTTACAGACTCCTTAGACAGAACTCTTAATTAATAGCCCAACAGTCAATGGCATATCTAAGGGACCTACAGTTTATTGTGGAATATGAACCACTTTTGTCTCTTAATTACGAACTGGTCTAATCATGAGTATGGTCTTTGCGGATGAATGTAGCATTCAATAGTGTGGACGTTAATCTACACAAGAGAACACTACACCCACCGACCATCGCTCACAACAATCCACAAGTCGTGACCTTCAAGTAGCTAGATTACAGGACACGCCATGGTCCCAATCTATATTAATTTCCATTCTATAGAAATTTGTGAAGGGGATATCAAGTTCACTTAGCAGATGCTATTATTTTGCAACTTCACCTTCTGGGATGGACGCTAACAACGATATAGTGTTTGTTGAGTATAGTTTGTATATGTGGTTAACTAAAAGAGTTAAAATAGATAGTTAACCATAAAGAGTTACTTTTTAAAATTAAAAGAAAAATATTAGAAAATTATTTCACAGTAATAAATTTTCTTTTTTAATAACTGAACTCAACAAAAAAAAATGTGACTCACCTTGTTGCAACAAAGCACCATAAACGTACCAAAAACAATTTACAATCTTCCCCAAGCCAGTCACTTTGGGTATACCAAAGTAATTGTAGTAAGGGCTGAGCCTGTGAACTATGTGGAGAATCGGAGCAATTAGACCAATGGAGCTGACAATACACAGCCAGGCCTGTGTCAATAACATTACTGTACATGATTGGATAATGTTATTAATCAATTAAAAATATTTATTATTTTGGAAAGCTTATTTGATATATAATAAATATGGGAAACCAAGTTATACACTTTATTCCCAAAACAAAAGAGTCTGGGTTTGAGAGTCTTGACTGTCTTTATCTCTATTGAAAGAAAAGGTTTATATTGGTAGTGTTTCCAGTGTTCAAAGAGAGCCTGACATCTCTAAAGCAATCTTGTAAATCAAAATAAAAGTATAAGTGGAATGACACATACTTCTCCCTTTAGTAACTTTAAAAAACTACAACCTTTAATAACTTTAATAAAACAAGTTAAAATTTTTTGGGGCCAAACTATTTTTTCTAATTAATTATTAACTGGTAATTTTTTGTATTAACTGGGGTATTACCTGGGTGGTCCCAGGTAATACAAATCTTTTTTGGTGGGTTTTGTTGGTTGATGTGACCTTAAACTGAATACCAAGTTTCATAGAAAATTGTTGAGGAATAAGGAAGAAACTGATTTTTATAATATTGTCCATAATAGAATAATATTGGGTGCTATCATGCAACATACCAAGTGTGTTTACAATAGACATTAGTCATAGACTAATGATTCAAAAAATAATTCGTTTAGTTTTTTAAGCTTTTTTTAATGGCAATAGTCAAATTATTTTAAACTTAAAAACCCTTACTTTTGATCCATTAGATCCATTTTACAGACATATAGGTGGTGTCATATTATTTGGGACCTTAATAACTTTAAACCATGAAATTTTAATCAAAATCGTTGGAGCGGATTTTAAGAAATTTGTATATTTTCCTTTTTTTAAGGGTTTTTAGGGGTAAACTACCCTTAAAAATGGTCAGCAGATATAGCCAAAATGCGCCCATGTACTAAATTTCAATCAACTGATCATTAGAGTCTCTGGATCTATATAGCCTACATACTGACAGACTGATTGGCAGACATACATTGATCCGAAACCCACATTTTAGGATTCAGGGAGATTCAAAACAAATATTTCCCCTCTCAACTTATATTTGAAAATCTTGATAAAAACAATACTTTCCCCAATACTATGAATAAGAGGAGAATGTAAAACTATTGATATTATTAAGTAAAAGATAAGTATTAACACTCTTTCCAATTTATAGTGAAAATAGTAATATAAAATAACAATACAATCATTTATCTTGTGGACCTAATTTTTATATCCAAAATCATCATAGGAAGCAAAGATATCTTTTCAAACTTCAGAAACCATTTAAATAGTAATTAAAATAGTATAAAATAAGAAAAAAATACATAGCATTTGTGTGTAGATACTTTTATGTACCAGACACTTGGCACAGGAGACCAACTATTCGCACAAAGATGGACTGTCAAGGACAAGGGATGCCCCAAAACTAAACAAAAAGTAGTTTGGCTGCTAATTGGAGAGGTAGTGGAAAGGTATTAGCATAATGGAAGTCGCCGCTCAAACAGTTTTGCCAATAGAAAAAAACAAAAATCCCAAGGGCCCTGTGAGACCGGGGGTTTTGGTATAAGTGTTAAGTAAAAACTATTAAGCAAAAGTAAAGCCAAAATCAGGCGAAAAGATTAAATTAGCAATATTCATATTAGGAGGTCATTAATGTATGCATTAAAAGAATTGGTCAAAGTATGGACCCATGTGTAATGCCACATTGAACTAATCTGCCAAAAGAAAAAGTTCTAGCTCTATTAACAAATTGAGTCCTATCTTTTAAATATGAAAGAAAGCAATTTAGGTTTGACGAAAATTGCATTGAACTCATTTTTAAGACAGATAATAAAACACTTGACAACATTCCATTTTTAAGTATTCACCCCTCTAAATATTTGTATTCTATCAAAAAACATTTTATTTTTTGTTTTATTTTTAACAAAAAATAAACAATAAAACATAAATTATTCTATTCATTTAATACACTGATAAAGTGAATTTCTTGAAGATGGAATAAACTCATACAAGATGTCGTCTAAAACTTTCAAGATTTCAAATACTACTTTAAAGAATTAAAATAACAAATGTTGTATGTATGTGGCTTCACAAACTTACATCTGATGTAAATGGAAGAATAAACAGAAGTGCTCTACTTAATTCCTTTGGTCTTGAAACTAAAAATACATATGTTTCAATGCTTACAACA
The DNA here is from genome assembly GCA_023375725.1 of Nephotettix cincticeps. Classification (NCBI taxonomy): domain Eukaryota; kingdom Metazoa; phylum Arthropoda; class Insecta; order Hemiptera; family Cicadellidae; genus Nephotettix; species Nephotettix cincticeps. The sequence goes on from CM041791.1 coordinate 54,432,221, forward strand.
CTTGTAAAGTTGATGAAGCTTGCTTTGTTTTCTGTAATTGTCAAAGCACATGCTCCAAGGAAAATCTGTAAAAATTAATTGATCAAGTTTAGAAAAATGTTGCACTCTAATATGGATTAATACATGACAGAAAAATGTTATAGAGGAAATCAAGATCATCATTTTAAGCATGTGGGAGGGTAGTCATTTGTTATTTGAAGCTAGTAGCCCCGCAGGACTAGCAGGTTTGGGATACCTAGGAGAATCGGTCCACCCTAATATGTATTAATAATAATGTATTTCTTTAATTTTGAAAACACCTTAACTTAACCCTCCAGTACTCGCGGTAAAGTGTAACACAGCTACACAAGTGTGGAGTGGGACACTGCTAAGTAGTCTGCACTAGAAACGCACTAAGAAACTAAAAGTTTTAAGGATAACTAATAAAAATAAATTTCGTTTCACACACATAGTTAAGTACAAGTAGTGTGTACGAAAAAAGAAAAATTCAACATTAAATCACCAAAAATCAGTCTTATGAAATTTAAAATCAAGAGATCTTGCGTGGACCCACAATCCACTGTCAAGTTCAAGGTCTCCTGTCTTACGGCCAACTGAAGCTATAAGCACGCCATAAAGTCGAGGGAGGTAGTGGGGGTAGGTTTGTTGTTGCTAGATACACAGACTTCATGCCTACAACACCATTCCAAAAAAATGTGAAGTCTCACTCCCTAGTGCATGTACTGTAGGGTTAAGAATTAACCAATTTTTTCATGCCAATACGTGTCCAATATATATTCCATTACAAGTTTGTATAAAAAGTTGATTAACACGTGTCTAGGCTTCAGCATATAATAACATAAAGTGTTTTTAAATCAATACAAAATATCCTTGTCCTGCACCCCAAAATAACTCAAAATAATGCTTTTATAAAAAATTCCACTTTTTACATTCTTCATATACTTAAAATGTTGTGACTTCTGGAAATATTTAACATGACATTTTTAAGGTTTATGTTACTGGACATTCATTTCTGCATTTGTTTCCTATTAAAGTATAAAAGTGAAATTTATATCTTAAGTCCTCACTTAATTATTTAATAACCTTACAAGTGATACACCCCAGAAGTATTTCTTAGACAAGAACTTGTGTGTTGTAAAAGGCAGACAAGTGTTTAATGTTGGTTGAGAAATCTTTATTCTTACCTTTTTCTGTTTGACCAAGTTGATTATTATTTCTGATATTGTTGTCATAGACCTTGAACCTTCTTTTTCATCAAACTTCTGAAAAGCGCAAAAATCATAAACTTAACCCTAGAACGGCCAAATGCTTATGTAGGACTAGACCATATTTAGCCTTCAATGCAGAATTTTAAGTTGTAAATGTTGTAATATTTGTATCAATACGTATTATATGAGGGCTATTTAAAAAAAAAAAAAATCCAATCGTCCATCTAAGCAAGTTAGAGGAAGGCCGGATCTGCATGTCATGCTATTTCCCAAGTCCCCCACCACAACCTCTGCCAGTTTTAACTCCAGTGAGTGTGTAAGTTGTAGCCGACCGCGTGAGCACAGTTGTGAAGCTCGATGCTCCCGCCAAATGTCAGTTACGACGTGTAATCCGTTTTCTGCAAGCAGAAGTTTGTACAGATGGTGCCATTAGTCTGTGCTTATGGCATTTATAACTTTTAAGGGACATAAATATCTGCTTTTTCAGTCAGGTGACTTAATTAGTTTAAATTTAGCGAAAAATAATGTAAACGAGCATAATGGAGAGAGCAAGCCCATCCTTAATAGAACGGCTAGTAGCGTCAGAGCCACGGGCTCAGACTAATGACACCGTCTGTAGTGCTACGGAAATCCATCAAAGAATGAGCAACAAGTATGGTAACAACGATATGAGTGATGGTAGTGTTCGGGAATGGTGTCGAAAATTTAAAGAAAGACGAACAGATGTCCATGATGAAGGCGGGCAAGTTCGCAAGTTACTCACAACTGTAGGACTCTTTGAGCTTGTTGATTAGGCGGTGAAATGCAAACGAAGGAATACAATAAGCAAACTGTCTGATGAATTTTCAGACATTTCAAGGTCTGCTTTATACACAATTGTAACTCGACCTAAGCTAACACTCAAGACAAACGCAGAAGAATGATTTAGTCTGACATTGTTTTTATCCATCATAACGCCCGACCACACAGAACCAACATAACAAAAGACCTCCTCAAAAATCTTAGATTGGAAGTTTTTGAACATCCACCGTACAGATCGAACCTAGCACTAAGTCATTATCACCTGTTACGAGAACTGAAGTCATAATTAAGGGGGGGAGGCAGCACTTTGCAACTAACGAAGACCTTCAGGACGCTGTTACCTGGTGACTTACCTGTCCTCACTGGCGGCAAAAGTGTTAGAGGAAGGCATGGAAAAGCTTGTGTCACAGTATGGCAAGTGCCTCAATCGTTTTGACGATTATGTAGAGAAAACGCTAAGACTTTACTCTACATTAGGTAACAGAATTATTATTTTCTGTGGATTAATCTTTCATTTACAGCTAAACGGAACTTAAAAAAATCGCCCTCGTATATGATTAGAAGCATGGGGTATTTTGAAGAATTAAAGTATGCTAATTAACTCTAGTTTATGCTACAACAAGCTAATAATGTATCAAAAACTAAAGAATATGAATCCTATATTTTTACCAAAATTTTTTTAATAATTTTTTGTTATTAATTATTTTTAGCGAATTTCCCATAGGGAAGAAGCTATTACCGTAGGTCTCATGGCGAGACTTAAGCCCGGGACCATGTTATTTTTCTTCCTTAGGTGCCCAGAGACCAAAAACAATAATCGTTAAAATTTATATATATATATATGTGTCTGTATAACACATATGTGTCTGTGTACATATGTGTCTGTGAACAAGATAACTCTCGTAAAAATGGTCCGATCAAGACCAAATTTGGTAGACATGTATTCCTACATTTGCTCGGACGAGTTTGTAAACCAGACATATCGGTCAATGGGAACGAGTAGTTTGGGGGGGTTTTGTACCCAAAATGGGGTTTTTTGCCTTTTTCATATGTAGTTTTTAAAAATTTCTAATATTATATTTCACCATTAATCAGATTAAAAAACTACACAATTTAGTTCCTTAAAGTTTTTCTCTAACTCCAACGGTTACCGAAATATAAAAAAATCTAAACACAGTACGTTGTATTTTGAGGATGCAATGTTAATCTTATGGAGGATAGGGAAAAATTAATATTTCATTGATTAACCAATATTTTTGGATAAAACTTGATATTTAGCTTCATGTGGTTGGGACCCATAAGTTTATGCTAAAAAATCATAGTTTATGTGTTTATGATGGCAGCAAACCTGCTCACTCTTTCCCATGTAAATCTTATAGAGAATAGGCAAATGATTCTCATGTTTATCTACAGATTTTGACCAAACTTGTCATATATTATTATTATTATTATATTATTGATTTGGAAATTCGCTGAGTATGCAGGTCTGCTGCGACGGGTGTATTTCAATTTGTATAAGTACTGTATAGTTTTTTATTGAAATAAATGGATGTAATTTGATTTCCTAACCTCCCATAAGATTAACATTGAAGCCCCAAAATTCAACACACTATGTTTAGATTTTTTGATCTCTCAGTTACCGTTGGAGATAGAGCAAAACTTTAAGAAATAAATTGTGTAGGTTTTTAAACTGATTCTAAAGATAAAGGAAAAATTAAAAAAAATTTAATTACATATGAAAAATGCAAAAGAAAATCCTATTTTTGAGTATAAAACCCTCCCAAACTACCCATTCCAATCGACCGATATGTCTGTATTACAAACTCGTCCGAGCAAATGTAGGAATACTCGTCTCTACCAAATTTGGTCTCGATCGGACCATTTTAAGGCGAATTCCGTGTTCACAGACACATATATAAATATATTTATACTTAGTATATTTATAATAGTCATTTGGCATTTATGAAGAATATATTTAATTTTTAACGACTATTGTTTTTCGTCTCAGGGCACCTAAAAACGAAAAAAATAACATGGTTTTGGCTTAAGTCTTGCCATGAGATCTACGGTATCTAATGGCTTCTTCCCTATGGGAAATTCGCTAAAAAAGAGCCAGTTATTTGATTTTTGCTGTGTCATGCTCTCAAACCATATTGTGTTATCTGCAAAATACTTCTTTTTTTATTTTATAGATCATTACAAAAAGGTAAAAAAATATTATGACAAACCCCAAGCCAGGTCATACCAGGTATCAGGTTGTCATATAAATAATGACAATACATTTTTGAACATAAAAATATCAACAATGGCTAGTGCACGACTTCAGTGCCAAAACAGGTGAGAGATAAAGTGCTGTGTAGGCATAGGCTTGGGGAAAATTCCACCACTTTGACCTATTGAAAAAAACTAAAATATCACTTTATAAATTTTCGACTATAACTTAGTTTCGTAGAGGATTTCTTTCTGTTCATTCCCATATTTATTTTACTTGACAGACCTAACCAAAAAAATATCAAAATTTCCGAACTACTAAAAAAGTCCTTTAGCCATATAGAAAACTTCAACCTCACTTGTTTACAGCTGTTTTGTAAAAAAATCACAGCTGGAAAATTGATGACTACAGACAACAGATAAAGTATAGTAAGAGAACCAATGAATTAATAATGTGAACTACTATTGTTTACAAGGAAAACTAAAGCATCCACAAATTTTACAAGATGGAAGATCTTGCCTACGCCGGTTGATTGGTAGGATCATAAGGGAATCGCTTCAAAAATATTGGACACCTCCCTAAAATATTTCCTATATTTGCAACTTAATTATTTATGTCTATGTAGCCATGCTCACTGTTATAGGACTACTTCTTTTAGAAAACTATATTATGAATAAGTAATAAACTATAACAAGGTTTGGAAGCAGTTCTTTAAAAAATAATTCTATATCATTTGGCAACTACCAGGTAATTTTTAGAGATTGATAACTGAATAAATTATTTAAAAAAATAGTAATATACATAGTTTGTAACAATTATATATGTAATAAATAACAACTATTGGTACCTCTGCATTGGCTGAACCATTTACTCCATATCTGTTGATTATTGAATTTGTATTATTCCATGGATTTATCACGTGATACCTAGAAGAAAGAACTTTGATAGCCATAAATGAAGAAATCAATGATCTCTATATATGAAAATGAATGTATGTATGTATATATGTCCATTATGCGTTGCCAAACTACTCATCCAATCACAATGAAATTTTAGGAAGTTGCTCTATATGTGTCCGGGAAGGTTTTAGTGAAAAAACTTTTTCGAAAACTCCATAACTTTCCATTTATGGCGTTTTCAATTTCTAATGTTACCCTTATAGGGCATAAGTTTTTTTACAAATTTTCTACAATAAAAACATTTGATTTCTTAAGCCACAGGTGTTTGATTACTTTCAATCTCTATATATAAAATTGAATGTATGTCTGTCTGTATGTATGTATGTATGTATGTATGTATGTCCTTTATGCGTTGCCAAACTACTCATTTGATCGCCTTGAAATTTTAGGAAGTTGCTCTACATGTGTCCGGGAAGGTTTTAGTGAAAAAATATTTTCGAAAACCCCATAAGTTTCCATTTTATGGCGTTTTAAATTTCTAATGTTAACCTTATGGAGAGTAAGTTTGTTTACAAATTGTCTACAATGAAAACATTTGATTTCTTAGCTACAGCTGATTGGTTTACTTTCCATTAGCAATACCGTATGCTTTACTATCCAATGCCATCTGAATCATTCATTAATGTTAAGCTATGAAGTAAATGTGTACTGTAAAAAATGAACGGCTTTATTCACCACGTTAATAGTTAACGGTTTTGGGGGATTATGTATTTATATTTTTATTTTCTGTCTGATTAAAGTCACGTGTTTATATGATAATTACAATGTTTATATTATTACGTTTATTATAATAATCGGCTGTTGTTTCCTATAAAAGCCGTATTACAGTTAGGTTTGGTTTGGGTTTGGATTGGATTTGAAAATTGTGAATTAATCCACTCAGATTTATTTGTTTTATGGGAATGATATTAATATGTTTTATCGTTTCAGTATTGTTATTCACTATGCAGTGACCCAGAATATATAACCTTTCACAATGAAGCCGTATTGCTATTCGACTTCAGAACATGGCCAATCTTAAAGTTAACATGTGTTTACTGTGAGGCGTTACGAAGTTCGCCGGGTCAGCTAGTTGACAATATAATATTCTTTTCTACAATGCCATCTGAATCATTCATTAATGAAAAACTATAAAATAAATAAATACTGTATGAAATTAACACCTTTATTCGCCATGTTAATAGTTTACGGTTTTTGGGGATTATGTATTTATATTAATATTTTCTGTCTGATTTAAAAGTGACGAGTTTATATGTTGGTCAAATAAAAAATAAGTACAATGTTTATACATATTATGTTTACTATAATAATCAACTGTTGTATATCTTTCCTATAAAAGCCATATTACAGTTAGGTTTGATTTGGGTTTAGGTTGGAGTAGAAAACTGTGAATCAATCCATTCAGATTTATTTGTTTTGTGAGAATATTATTAATATGTCTTATGGTTTCAGTATTGTTATTAACTATCCCGCGACGCAGAATGTATAATCTTTCACAACAAAGCCGCAATGCTATTCGATTTCTGATCATGGCCAATCTTAAAGTTAACACGTATTTACTGTAGGGCGTTACGAAGTTCGCCGAGTCAAATAGTAAACAATAAATAATGCTTTTGAAATACAAGCTAATATTATCTATAAAGTGCAAAATAAATAATAACTTTTAAAATTAAATTAAGAAAAATTCAAGTTTAAATTTATTTATTTATTCATTTATTATCATAAAACGTTACAAAGTTTGTAGCACAGCTACAGTAACAGGTGACAAATGTCAATACAGTAAAATCAACAAAGAATACATCAAATACTGATGAATAGACTGAACATGAGTAAAATGTGCTGGGGAAAAAATTATCATGGCCTTCCTGTGGGATGAGAGAGGAAGCTTCTTGGAGCTTCTTTAACATTGTTGAAAGCGTCTTGAAGAAGGAAATTAAAGGCTAGTTTTTTTGGATTTCATGAAATTAGTTTCGTCTTTTAGGAGAGGAGAGGAATTGTTAAATATCTTGGAGCAGGCATATGAAGGAGATTTTTCAAAGAAAGAGGTTTTTTGGATCGGATATTGTGAAATAGAATTGTTCCTTGTGAAGTGGCTATGCAAATAATTTCTTGTGAAAAAACGATTAGGATTGGATTTAACGAACAAAAATTGAAAGGGAGACAAGACCCTGTTGTCTTCAAAGTATTTACAAAGCCTTTTGGCAACAACCTTCTCGAAAACCTTAGAGGTTTTCCTTAAACCTTAAAGGTTGGTAGCAATGAAATTGGCCTTAGATTGTCTATAGAGTGAATGTGTTTCTTTTTTGGAATATGTTTTACAATAAAAATTTTTAGAAGATCAGGAAATGCACCATTCATGTAGGATAAATTTATGAGGTTAGCTAAGGGCTTGGAAAAGACACCAACACACTTCTTTAAGAGGAAGGAAGATATCTCATTCCAGCCGACTGACCTTTTTGATTGCATGGAGTCAATTATTTCTCTGATTTCTTTTTCTGTTATCAGATCATAGCTAAATAGCTTACAGTTTGGTCTTTTTCTGGACAACAATAACTTTGAGGCTTTATATAAGTCTGCATGTACATTTAAATTATGACTTATATTACAAAAAAATGTGTTAACAATAGTTGAAATCTCATTCTCCTTAGTAATGACACTATTCTTGTGCATAATATAAGTACAATCAATACAAGCCTTTTTTTGTTCCTCCCCGCTTTCCTTGGCTACAATCTCCCACACAGCTTTTATTTTATTTGACAATTTTTCCATATTATTCTTATTACAGACAGATTTTGCATATTTGACACATTTTTTAAATATTAATACGTCTGAATTCTGTTGATGACTCTTATAAAGCGTCTCAGATGAGAATGTTAAAAATTTGCATCAAGTTAGTGTAAATGTTATCCTGACAAGTTTCACAAGTAGGCATAATTAGAGTGGGAGTGTTGAAATTAGCATTCAGATCATAAGATGCTAAATTATTTACAAGATTTTCCTTTAACTTGCTTTCACATAGTATCCATATTCAAATCACCAGAAACAATGATTCTAGAGTGTTTAAATTTGGTGGTCAGTTTAGTTAAAAGCCTATCCAATCTAAAGAAAAAATCATGTAACAAAGTTTTTATAAACTTATGGGGCCTGTAAATACATACAGGCTACATACATACACAATACACAATACATACACTACTAACTTAATCTCAATTTTTTTAGACGAACTTACAAGAGCTGCACTACATTCCATAACCCCCTCTTTGGAGATGTCACACAGCTCCTGAACAGGCATTGCATCAACTCCAGATCTACCCAGAATACATGACCCACCCCTAATCATTTCTTTTCTGTTAAAGGAGAAAATTAGATTTTAGCCAGTAATTTTATTGAAAAATAAGATATTGGTATCATGTAGCCAATACTCCTTAAAGTAAATGAATGTAGGCATGAGTGTAATAGAGAACAATAGAGAGAGAAATTATAGAGAGTGGAATTAAAACAATATATTTTTAAGCTTGCTGCGTCTCGATGGCCGGAGAATCTGGTTGCAGCATCTGTTCGATACCAGAACTTGTCTGTCTCTTGATCGGTTCACAGGAGCACCTGTGAACTACAGAACCTGTAACTGAAGGTTCACAGTTAATGTTCGTATCATCTGTTGTTTGTAGTCCTACCAGGAGACCAAATTTATTATTTTTGGTTTCAATTACATTAGTTGAGGTGAGGTTTACCTTGCATTTATTTGCAGATTTCATCTTATGATAACCCACATGACACCATCCTTTACCCCCACTTTCTTTACCTATAAAGGTTCCACTTAGCATTTCTCCAGAAGTTTCTTTGTTAATAATGTTAACATTATCGGTTCTTGAGACAAAGAATTCATGAAACCATTCATGCAGTGGCAGGCTCTTACTAATTTCATTTTTACAATAACATTCTGCTACCAGCTTTGCATTAATCAGAAACACATTCAAAATCATTTGTTTGTTGTGTACATGGAATATTTACAAGACCTCCTCTGTCATAGTTAAGTTTAGCCATGAGATGGAGAGCACTTTGAACATTGAAGTTTTCCAAAGAAGCAAAATGGAAAGCAAATTTTTTGTCATAGTCAAAAACTAGTAGACTCCAATGGGAGCCAGAGTCAACTTCATGGGGGCTAAAACTAATGTTCAGGCAGCAAAAGACAAAAACCTATGTCTATTGAAAATTAAGTTATCCACTTCAGATTGCAAATCTTCTTGCCTGGAAAGTTTAAGGATCTGAGTAATGAGAGGTCCTATGTGGAGTATTGGAGATTTCTTGTTAGTAGTTGAGTCGCCAAATGACTGAAAATATGATCGTAGGATTGAGTCATTAAGCCAGTGAGCTTTAACTCAAGCGGCATCATCAGATTTCAGGAGCTTAGAGACTTTAGAAGCATACTCCTATTCACTAATTTGAGTTTTAATCTCCAATTCTTGAAAATTCTTCTCCAGTTTGGCTTTAATATTTAAGATCCGGTTCACTTGTTGTTTTAGACTTTAATTTTCTTTGTTTAACATCTCACATTTCAGTAGTTCTTGCTTGAGCAAATCATCCATTCTAGAAAGGTGGGATTTTGGTCAATTATTCCTGTTGTTTATATTCTTTAATTGAGCTCTGTAATTCAGCTTGTCATCCTCAAGTTCGGAAATCAGGTTATTTTTCTCCATTAACTCAGTTTGTCTTTCATTGAACACAATTATATAAAAATGCACGTTGGAGTTTCTGCTCAAATTCATTTTTTGATCTATTTTTTTTATTTCATAGAATAAATATTTACTCTTCTAGTTCCATAATTCTCTCGGTGTATTGTTGTTCAAAATTAAGTTTGTCCATTTGCATGTTAAAAATGTATTGCTTTAATTTTTCATTTTCTTCTAACAGTATCTAGTCTACCTCAGCAGCTATAGTAAGGGACGAGTTAAGATCCACTACACTATCATCATTAATACTGAGAATTTTACTTTCAAAGTCTTCAAGTGGGTGGGACTGATCAGGATCAGAGGCCATTTTACAGTTTTTGCGTATCCAGTAAGTAGATTTTAGTCTAGAAATTCTTTTGAACTCTGCATCCTTCATTTCTACACATTTAACATGATACCATGACTTATAGACTCCATTACAAAGAACTGCCCCCAAGTGAACAATTATTCCACATATGTGGAATGGTTTATATTGTATATATTTTGTTTTAAACAATTTCTTCACTATCTCTTTGTTATCAGCTATATTTGAAAATTAACTAATCAAATCGTTAGGCAAACACCAAAAATGCTCTTCAGTTTTGGTTCTATTCGGTTCCAATAGAACCTGTTCGTTAGCTCCTAATATAGAATACAATTATCTGTGGGCTCTTTTCCGTCTATTTGATGATTTGATTAAATAATTGTATATGGTAAAATAAATAAATTTAATAGATAAACTTTTTAATGATACGGGAACTGCTTAATCCACCATCAGTTTGCAATACAAAATTAAATTAAAACTATAGATGAAATTTTTACAGCTCCAATAAAAGTACTTAATTTCATTCAGTTTATTTCATATTTGATTAACGAGTCTGTTAACATTTATTAAGCTATTCAGAATAAACAGTGTGATTTAGAATTACAATTCAATAATTAATTACTTCAAGCCAGTGTGAATATATTCCCTCTAATTATCAGCTGTTGACAACAGATAAGCAGAGCCAATCAGTTTGAGTGAAGTTTAGAAGCTGTTATCAGGTATGTCAAAGGTCAAATCACTGGCTACACACTTACTGGATTCTTATCTGTTGTCTCATCTAACCACCAAAACTGAATATTCTTGTGATATTTTTTGGAAACCCGAAATATATTTATATCGGTTGCATCCCACAAAAAAACTGGCTTCACACATTGACAGAAAATTTCAAATGGAGTATTTAGATATAAAACCAAAAAAATTTAGATAATTCAATTTAGATATTATTATAAAACCAAAAACTTTCACTGGATATTTCACATAAAATGAGGAACTGAAATGTCACAGGTCCACTACCTACAGGGACTTCCCCACTTATCCAATTTAATTTAACCAATGAATTTAAATATAGCAAAAATAATATCTTGTTTAGTTTTGTTGAGTTAAGTACAATAATTACATTTTGTTCCAAATTTTCAATCAATTAAAGCTTTTTGTTTTTTTATTAAGTGAAAAAATGCTATTTTTAATGCTTGCTATTAAACTGTGAACTATCAGTTCAACAGTCATCTGGGATATAGATTAGCGGACACATACATTCATATATGCTATTATTTGCAGACAATCAGTTTTACTTGCATAGGGTGAGGGTGACATGAGTTATATGACAAGTAAATTGATGAAAGAATATTAGGACTGGGGGTTGGAAATGAGTCAGGAGAAGAGCCAGTATTTAGTGTAGGAACACCAGCAGATAATTTGAATTTGATAATTAAAAAGATTCATTGGGTAATTGGAAGGGTAGAAGATAGTCGGTAATTGGGAATGGTAATAACTGAAGATAGTAGGGATAATAGTGAAGTCATGAGGCGAATTACCCAAGGAAAGGTTGTAACTAAGAAACTTCATTCAGTATTGAGGTCAAATCAAATAACAGGAAGAGTAAAGAAACACATTTTCAGATAATCGTAGAGAGTTGTGTGACAAATTGCGGTGAAATTTGGGTTTTGATGGAGAGAATATGAAGAGGAGTTGAATGCGATGGGAATGGGCTACTGGAGAAGGTGCTGTCGACTAACTTTAGAAGTTCGGGTAAGAAATGAGGAAATAAGGCGAAGAATGGAGATTGGTGAAACCCTAATTAATTATATGGAAAGACAGAAATTGAAGTGGTATGGGTACCTGAAAGGAATAGATACAGGCAGGAGGGAAGTAAGAGAGGAAGAAAGAGATAATAAAGAAAAGTGGAATAAAAGAAGAAGCTTACACTGATAGAAGACATAGTATTGTAGTGTAGACTGCAGAACACGGCAGTGATGTTGTGGACTCCACTACTAAGCTACTAAGAAGGTAAAGTAAGTTTGAGAGATTGCTAAACTCACGTGAAATTCAACTTCTTTGAAATAAAATTAAGCATTTCAAAAACAACTCCTTTGAATTCAACAGGATGCCCACTTTGGTTGTATTTAATAATCTGCCACGGAGGAAACTGGAAAACAAAATTTATGCGTAAATATTTGTATTTTACAAAATATTATTGTTCATGTCACTAAAGTACATGTGGAGTGAGGTTGAGCTCAGCACTTATTGAACATATATATTGAATCCAGTAGCAGGTGACTCCTGACGTCAGATCATGGCCGCTCCAATGCCTTGATGCCTGAATATGTCACATATGCCTTCACACTGTGATAGTTAAATTTGAAATAACCCTGTTGCAGCAGACCTGCATACTCAGCGAATTTACAAAGCAATAATATAATAATACATGATAATTTTTATCACTATCTGTTGATAAATATGAGAATTATTTGCCTATTCTCCATAAGATTTACGTGGGAAAGAGTGTGCAGGTTTTCTGCTGTGAGGAATACTGAAAGTAGGCATTTCTACCATATTTTTTTTATTTTGACCATTTATACCAACTTACATCAGCATTTATCCATAAATAAAGGAGTTTGATATTCCTTATATGATTAACATGGAAATAGAGTATGCAGGTTAGCTGCCATGATAAGTAAACACATAAACAACAACATAACATAAACATGATTTTTAAGCATGAATGGATGTATCTCAACCACATGAAGCAAAATTTCAAGTTTCATCCAAAAATATATATTGATAAGTGAAATATTAATTTGTTCTTATCCTCCATAAGATTAACATTGGAGCCCCAAAATACAACGTACTGTGTTTAGATTTTTTAATATCTCGGTAACCGTTAGAGATAGAGCAGAACTTTAAGGAACTTATTTGTGCAGTATTTTAAGCAATTTTTTTTGTGAAAGATAAAATTTAAAAAATTTTAAATTACATATGAAAAACACAAAAAACCTAATTTTTGATTACAAAATCCCCCCAAACTACCCGTTCCCATTGACCGATATGTCTGGATTACAAACTCGTCCGAGCAAATGTAGGAATACCAAATTTGGTTTTAATCGGACCGTTTCACAGACTCACACACACATAATATTTTCAAAATGGCGGGGGTTAAAAAACTTTTATTTAGAATAACAAAAAACCCGTTAACTTAATAATATTTTTAGAAAACATAAAAAATTGCAATTTTAATTTCAAATCGAACGGTTTTTTGGTGAACAAAATCGGTCCACTATAAAGCAAGAAAATGCAGGTTTAATGTTAGAATACAGGGGTCATGCGCCACCGCAACGCAGCCGTGGCGAAGAGCCGCTTTGTGCCAGCTGAAGTCCGCTTCTTTGCCACGGCCTTAAAATTTTATAAAGTTAACGGTTTTTTTTAATTCTAACTAAAAGATTTTTAACCGCCGCCATTTTGAAAATATAAAAGCAAACTAAATGATACTTAAAGAATATTTTTCTCTTTCGCCAATAAATATGTTTGCAAAGTTTGGTTTCTGTATCTTAAATAGTTCTTGATATATTAGTTTAATTTGATAAGTACTATCATCCCTCGAAGTTTGTCCCCAACTTTAATGAACACCCTGTATATAGGTATATATATATATATATATCTATATATATATATATATATATATATATATATATATATATATATATCTTCTTATCTAAGGCAAGAAGGGCTACTATTATTTATTACTAAGTTTAAAAACATTTAAAGACGCAGAACCCTTTTTTCCCAATTTATTAAACTGACATGATTTGTACCATAAGGACATTTTCATAAGTTCACTTAACCTAGTATATTAAAATCCAATACTATGATACGAGCAAGGTTTGTATATCTATATATATTTGCATACGGATCTCGAAAACGGCTCTTATGATTTTCTTTAAATTTTGGAAATAACTAATTTTCGAGTAGAAAATAAGTTCTAGATAGATATAATGTGTAGGAAAATTCTGGTTTTCTTGTAATAATAAGTTTAAAATCTAAACAATTAACATTACGCTTATGGAGGATCAAATGTAAACAATATATGAATAGAGGTTTTGCATAAATATTTATTTTATATGCATAATAAATGAAAAGTTATCAAATAACTCAACAATTTGTAAGAACTAAAGGGTAAAATAACTGTGCAAAATAAAAGCAGAGAAAGTTATTTCCAAAACCTTTCGTGTGTTGATAGAAAACGTATTCATTCTATTGCTTGAAGCCACTGTAACAAACCAATTAACTGGTGTAAATTAAATTTCTCTTTTGCTTTTCAATCCTCATTCCTTTTCTAATTAAACTAGTTGATCACAGGCTAATAATAACTACATGGATAATTAAATAGTTTAGGAAATTAAGATCAGCTAAAACAATTGAGTTGGGATGTAGTTGTATGATTTTTTCAAATATAATATTAATAAATCCAAAACACTTGTAACATGCAAACTATTTATTCATAACTGGATTGTAAATGTTATGAAAAATCAACAATTACAAAATGTAAACAAATAACATATGACAACATCTGAAACAGTAAAATATGTAATAGTGGTCTCCACCTAAACTTTTGTGCGCAACATTTGGTCTACGTGGCGTCTCCAAATTTGTCCGTTATCCATCTTGATGTAATAGTGAAGGTGACCATCTCTACTTTGGACATTTCCGTAGCTCCATTTATATTTTTCACAGTAGTTTCGGACTTGCACTCGCTCTCCTGGTTTGAAGTATCGCACTATTCCTTTGGGTTCTTTGGTTTCATTCTTGCTCTTAGGAAGAAGTAGACTTAAATATCCTCCTATTGAACACCAGGAAGTAAGAGCTGTTCCCAGTTGAATTAGGAGCTTGGCGAATTTTCATTAGCAGTTGGTGAAGCTTTTCTTCTAGTGTACCAGGTTCATCTGACATACAGTTGATAAGTTTTTTATTGTTTGTACAAAGCGTTCGACCTGGCCATTAGATGAAGGATGGTAGGGAGCCGTCGTTTTGTGTATGGTTCCACATTTATCCAAAAAGGTACTAAATTCAGAAGAGGTAAATTGACGACCATTATCTGAGACTATAACACTAGGTAGTCCAAAGGTGGTGAATATTTTACGCAGCTCTCTGATTGTCCAAAGATGATGTAACAGGCTTTGTAGGTACGACTTCCACCCATTTACTGAATGCGTCCACCACCAAAAAGAAGTAATTTCCGTTGGTGGGGCCGGCAAAATCTATATGGATCCGTTCCCAAGGTTGAACTGCTGGTTCCCAAGGGTGGTTGATTTCCTTCTTTGGCAAATTTTGTTTTTCTCTGCATTGCCTACATTTAGAAATACTATGTTCTATGTCTTTGTCCAACCCCTTCCAATAGCAAAAACTTTGTGCCAATGCTTTGGTTTTAACCATTCCCAGATGTCCAAAATGTAGTTCTTGGAGGATATGTTTTTGTAAAGAGCTGGAATCACTACCCTCCAACCTTTCATGATACAGCCATCATGTAGACTTAGCTCACCATCATGATAACCAAAGGGCTCCAGGGATTGTCCAGTTTCCAAAGCTAGTAGCAACCGTTGCATATTTTCATTCTTTTTAGTTTCTTGAGCAATTAGGCTATGGTTTAAGTTGATCGTTCCAATTTGTTTCATATAGAAAATATAAGTCTGGTCCATGCTGGAATCAGATAGTTTTTCGACAGGAAACCTTGAAAGGAAGTCTGCTTTTCCATGATCGTTTGTTCGTCTAAACTCTATTTGGTAATCAAAACCTGATAGGAAGTGTGAATAGTTGAAAAGTCGAGTAGCTGACATGGAAGGTAGGTTTTTATCAGGATTGAATATTGTGACTAACGGCTTGTGATCCGTTACTAGAATAAATTTACGTCCATAGCAGTATTGGAAGAACTTTTTTAGTCCCAAGTAAATTCCAGTAGCCTCCTTATCAATTTGGCTATATTTTTCTTTCCGGCTTCGTCAGTGTTCTTGAAGCGAAGGCTATAGGCCTTTCACTTCCATCTGAAAATCGATGTGACAGTACTGCACCAAGTCCCACTGGTGATGCGTCTGTCGCCAATACTAAAGGTAAGTTTGGGTCAAAATGAGTGAGGACAATTTCATTTGTAATGATCTCCTTGACCTTCTGAAAGCTTTGTTCGCACTGATAAGTCCACAGCTTGCTTTGTTTGCTTTGTAAACCTTGTCTTTGGCCTGCAGACTACGTCCATGTAAATGCATAAAGATTTCCAAACGCCTGATGAAGTTCTTGAATGTCTCATCGTCTTGGAAAGGGGCGAAGGATATAGCTGAAGTAAGAGAACGATACATCTGATTACCTATGACGGTCATACTACCTGGTTGAACATCTTTCTCTAGCTTTATTTGTGTTTTTCTCATTCGAAACTGATCTTTTACTTTGTAATATCGTTCTTCAATATCGACTCTGTACCTAACCTCTTCATCAATATCTTCTTCTTTTGATTTCAATTCTATTTTAAGTTGAATGGCTTCAAATCTTTTCCAGTTTTCTTCCATTACATCAATTCTGTTTTGTAAAACTTCTGTAGGTATGCTAGATATATCATCTAATAGTCTGTCTGCTCTTGTAATCTGGCCTTTTACAACAGCCCGTGCTTTCTTTAAATCTTCTATTAAATCAAAGTTTTGTAATATTTCCATAATGACCTTGGAAAAGAAGTTTATAAATAATATATTATATTATAATAATAGTTTATAAATATGTAAAGAATTAAAATAACAAAGTAATAAAGTCAATTAATTGAATATAACAACAATCCCATCCTCGTCACCACTAATAAATACAAAACACTTGTAACATGCAAACGATTTATTCATAACTGGATTGTAAATATTATGAAAAATCAACAATTACAAAATGTAAACAAATAACATATGATAACATCTGAAACAGTAAAATATGTAATAAATATTTTTATTTATCACAATTTAAAAGGTTAGAAGGAGACCTTGATATAGTTGAATTAGGAACAAAGAACACTAAATTAGATGTAAAAGAAGAATTACACATTTACAAAAACTACAAAACACAACCCAACAGATTATATATGTATATATATATATATATTACAACTATTGTTTTTGGCCTCTGATCACCTAAAAACAAAAAATAACATGGTCCCGGGCTTAAGACTTGCCGTGAGACCTACGGTAATAGCTTCTTCCCTATGGGAAATTCGCTAAACAGCTAAAAAATGCTAGATGTTCGTTCTTTATGTAGGACCATGGCAGCATATTTCAAGTTAATATGTAATATGTACAATTATAGTTAGTGTGAATTTTTTCATTGGGAAAAGTACATACATGAAACGAAGCCACAGGCAGCTCCATCTGGCGGAAGCCGTACTTGGCGTGGGGGAAGAGCTGGTCAGAAAGGACGCAGCCTTCACGAGGGTTCCAGTGTCCGATGTCCATCAGCTGTGATGGCAGCTCCTGATGTGATGTGAGGAACTCTTGACCCCACAACTCAGCCGTCAGCGCTCGCCACATTGTACAGTTATCGCACACTACCTCCACCTTGGACCGTTTCTACAAATGTCAATGAGCAAGCTGTATTCTATTAGATTACCTTGCTTGTTTTACTTGAAACATATTCATACTCATTTAATTTACACACTTAAATTTTATGTTGGCCAATAAAACTCTATAGACAAAGAATTAACCAGTTTATAAAAAAACTTATCTTATGAATCAGGCGTTTGGGAACATAAATGTGTCATCTTAACTTCTGTTAAGCTTTACAAAGCAGTATTGATAAATAAATGTGTCTCTATCATTTTCTTCTTAGACATGATTTGCTTCATTCGTTTGTATAATATATGAAATTATTACATACAGTATGTCTAACTCCTTCTAATTTAGATACATCATCTGGGCTTAAAACTTATTCTAAATATTTTTCTGTTGGGAAAAAATATACCGTTTTTTTACTTTACTAACTAATTGCTATAATTACCTCGCCAACAGCATAATTTTGTAATATTTAGTTACGGCCGTTTCGGCATTAAGAAACCAACTCCAGACAATAATGTTAAGCCACTTGGCGTCGTTAAATTTAAACACATACACATATGCATTTTTTTTCTAGAGGGGAAATGCTCTAATGCACCATCAGGGAGAAGAACGGTGCACTCCCCAATGTGTGAAGAGTGCACAACACTAAGAAACAACATTAGTTTTATTCGACAGGCCTGTCCCACACATGTTCACGTGGCCCGAGCAGGTAGCTGACTAGCTAAATAGCAGGTAGTGAGGTAGCTAAATATTACAAAATTTGAGCTGTTGACGAGGCAATTATAGCAAGTAGTTAGTCAATAAATCAGCTCAGGGGCTAGAAAACATGGATTTTAATTTAACAATTTAACCATAACTTTCTTGATTATTGCTTTGTTGAATTTAAACTAATTGCAGTAGCAATGTAGGTTATTACTTTAGTAGACATTTAAATTGTTTCTTATGATAAACAAATTTATTAACACCAAGAATCAACTAACCAACATAAACTGCAAGAGGCTATTTTTCCGCTCCTTTCTGGTTGGTTTTATCTGTTCCCACTCCTCCTCGGAAACCTTCCTGGACTTGTCCAGCTCAGCCTTAGTGCCAATGTCCAGTCCCATAACCAGACTGTGCAACATGCTTTCCAGGTGACACTCCAGGCCATTCTGTAACACACAAACATTGTAACTCTTATTACAAAAAGAAATTTAGAAATTTTATGCTTGGTACTCTTACACCAGGTATTAAATTTCTATAGCATGGCCTTCACAAATTGTATATTTGTTGGTTAGCTAAGTTTATTTTCATTTTTATAATTACTTTATTTTTGGAGCAAATTGACATAAAATGACTGCATTTAATCAAAGTAGGTTGTGAGGTAGCGATATACACACTGATAATTTGTTTACCAAAACGTCGAAACAATTCTGGTATGGGCATAAGGATATAAATTATTTAAATTACATTTTACAAGCTAAAATTCCAAGGGAAACTTAGATTCCAATTTGATACTTATAAGATTATAATTGTTACATAAAATGGCGAAAAGGCTGTTTGGTTGGCAGGCTAACCCAGCAATATGGGTCATGGTTTGTCCTCAAATCTCCATAGGCAGATAATTCTGTTATATTCTGTTTTTATATTTATTCATATAAATTTATATTATAGTTGTATTAATATTAATTGTATTCTATTATGTTATTTTCTGTGTATTCTGTACTTGTTTAAGTGTAGAGTGTGGTGGGGCTGCCTACACTGCAATAAAAGACGTTTTCAAAATAGAAGGGGAAGGTCAAAGGCCAAACAGAAAATTATATCAACTCCTAAAAAATTTGTTTTATTATGAGGACTGACCCATATTGAAAAATATAAAATAGTTATTAAATTTTAATAATGAACTATTATTTTTTCAGTAAAACTGTTTTTTATATTAAACTTTGTGGATAAAAATATGTTGTGGATAATACACAGGAATAAAAATGTCACTTAAATCAGAGAAAGGTTTCAGTTTCCTGAACTTGTTGTACCAATACATATTTGATAAATTTGCTACTTTTACAGCTCCTAACTCCATTACTGCTTATATACTTCATAAATATTTTCATGCACAATTTTTTTATGAAGTACTAGCCAAAGTACCCGTTCTTCGCACGGGCTAAAAAGACTGAAAGGTGTAGGCTCTACTGATACATTTAAGGTATTGTTAATTAATTCTTCATTGTTTACAAAATGACAAAACAGGAGTGTCTACAACATTTCAAAGTAACATACCGTATGTCAAATATTGGGAGAGGATAAGGATTAATGTAATAGAGACAGTCGTCGGAAAAAACCTAAAATCTACCATTCCGCTATTTCAAATAATTCACTAATTTCGATCCAGCAGTTTATCTGAAAAATCAACTTTATTTCTTCTTCTTCCCGAACTGTCAAACTATAGTGCAAACGGATGTTGTCATTAGAAAATGTAAACATTGAAACCTAGGATGGTCACGGCAGCTCTTTCTTCTTCTTCTCCTTCTTCTCGAACTCGAGATTTTTTTGAGTCTATTATTTAAGATTTTACTGTACAACTTGTAAACATTGCTCAATAAACTGATTCCTCTGTAATTGTTTGGGTCTCTTCTACTCCCTTTCTTGAAAAGTGATATCACTACTGCTTTCCTCCAATCTTTAGGAATATATTGCGAAGTCCAACACATGTTTAATAGATGGAGTATCCTGAATTTGAGCATTGTACCTCCAAATTTCAAAAGTTCTGAATTTATAAGATCCAATCCGGTTGCTTTTCTATTTTTCATTTGTGAGAGAGCTTTTTCTAATTCCTCAATATCAATGAGATCAATACTGTCTACTCTATCCTGGGGATCATGATTTTCCTCCATGAATGGTAAATCACTTCTATACCATAATTCTTTAGTGTTTGATCCATTCATGTCGTCCTACACTATCTATTTGAGCCATCTCCTTCACGTCATTATTGAGGTGTTTCATTAATTTATAAGCAACTTCCTGCCTTCCATGTAAAATCTTCCTCAATGCTTGAGATGAACCTATCCCAAGAATCTTCAAGAGCTTTCCTAACAATGTTCTTAGCTGCATTTCGTTTAATCCTATAGTCTTCTCTTGTCTGCTCTGTTGAGGATTGAAGAAGTTCTTTGTATGCTTTTTTCTTATCTCTTATAGCTTCAGATATCTCTTCGTTCCAAATTTTTAAACCTTTTCGCTTTTTCATTAACTTTTGTGTGCCAAGTGCCTCATAAGCTACGTTTTTCACCCCATCTCTTATATTGGCCCATTCCTCCTCCACCGTTGGTGCAGCAATGAAATTAAAAAACATATGTTTGTCACATCACAGTCACAAAGATAATGAGGAGATATTTCAAATAATAACTAAAATTTCTAAATCTTTTGGCTAAACATCCTCTTAACACATGGTTGATCTTCTGGTTCAGAGATTTACCTTCAGTTATATAGTTTATCTAATTTATTATAAGTCCTTGTATCTTCTCAAGTTGAGTGGTTGATTTTATGTATGGCCTCTTTTCTCTATCATTTGGTAATGGGACACTTCCACAAAACCCTTGATTAATATTATTACTGTAATAGCTTTTGAAAATAAGATTATATGAAATATTTATGGCCCAATATTTGAAGAAGTAGAGTAGAGGAGAAGATACAATAGAGAATTGAGAGAGCTTTACATGGATCCAGACGTGGTAAATTTAAAATTAGAACAATTAGATGAGCTGGGCATGTTTTCAGAAGAGACAAGGATAGTTATCTGAAACAAGTTTTAATGAGAAATATTGAAGGAAGTGGAAGTCCAAAGCAAAAGTTGTGGAGTCAAGTGAAGAGAGAGATCTGGATCTATTAGGAACATGCAGAAGATAGAGAAAGTGGGAGAGGCGTTGGGTACAGCCAAATATCTCCTTAGGAATCCTTAGCATGCCATGGGAATAAGTAAGAAATTTTTAAAGGAAAATTTTACTTAAAATTATCTCAAACCAGTAAAGTGTATAAAAAATTATAAGAAACTCACATAACAACTACGGTGAGAGTAAGAACTGTTGTACACAAATGCTACATTTCCACCTTCTTGAAGATGACTGGCAAACGTGTGAAGGTAGTTGTGGGCCGTCTTGTAGGGGATTACAAACAGCCACTGGCAAGTTGGCTTCATCAGATTTAGCTGTTTAATCTGGACAGAAAACGAACATGATGAGAAATTAGGGTGCTCTTGCTATATACTCTGATTTTAAGGCTACCCATTGTTAGCTATTTTGATATATCAAAGTACAATAAGTTAGGGTAGTGCAATCAAATAGAGGTCATGTTATATACCTTTGAGATCACTTTGGATAACATAAAAATTGTCATGACTTATTAGATATAACTGGTGATATCATGGTCTCAGATAGGTCCATATAAAGCAGATAGAATAAAGTTTAAGGATTATGGACCATCCTTTGGGGGATTAACAAGATTAAGGGGTAGACAGGTCAATTGGCATGAATGTGGGTGCGCATGGATGTTCCTCTAGAACTTCTTCTGTAAATGTTGATTTACCACACTTTAAAAATTGATAGGACTAAGGTTCATAGTATTTTAAGGGGCAAACTATATTATTCTGTTAATCAAGTTTATATTTTTAGGTAAATAGAAAATTAAACCTCGAGCTAAGAAAATTGATTTTTCTATTCAAATATAATAGAAATTTGTGTCACAGATTTGCTCTCATTTAGTTTAATTACCAAGATATGGTGTTTCATCATTATTTAATTCATTCATTTTGTCTATTAGCCAAAATGTTCCTGTTACATTTTTTATATGGAATAAAAGTATAAATATCCCATAATATCCCATCCTATATAAAATATAAAATTAAGTCATAAATAAATTTAAAATACATTAATAAAATAAAAAATGGATACTTACAACATCTAATATAACCCCAATAAGATCAAATTTTACTACCACTAGGAAATTGGAATTTTCTTCAAGTTTTGGAACTTTCTTAAGTAGTTCTACTACACTGTTTCGTCTGGAACACAAAAGCATGGGAAATAAAATTTTGTATTTGACAAGTTACTTGTGAAAGCAAAGTTTACAATACAACAATAACAGGAGTTGAATAGTATCATGGATTTATTCATAAGCATATAGTCTGAAGGTATAGATAGCCAGTACTGTATTTCAATCACCCTGAAAAATCATTATATTTTGTTGTTGAAAAATGAATACTTTACTCACAATTTGTTGAGTAAACAATATTTTTTAAATAAATATAAACATATTATTGAAATTATACTTTAAATTTTAAGTTACCTTTCCCACTCAGTTTGACCAGGGGCTATTTTGTACACCATCACCAAAGAAGATCTAAATTTAGTTTCTTTGGTTTCAGTTGTTAAGGCATCAACTAAGGATTTGGTCAGTTCCCCATCTGAAACATATTTATTTATAACTTGGTCTATAATTTTGGAAAAGGTGTTCTATTTGTTTTTAAAACAGTAACAAGTTAAATGTGATTTTTAAGTAAAATTTCTTAAACATCAAGCATATTTTATAACACGTTTAAACAACTTTTACAGTGTTGTCAGGTGACTCTATAGTTATTCTAGCAACCATTAGTTTCAAACTAATGTATGTTGAGTTTATTTTCAAGCTAAACATCAAGCTTTTTCTATGGTTATTTCTTCATGTTGGAGAAATTTTTAAATCATCTGGAGAAAGTCCTCAGTTTTTACTGAATGAAAAACTTGCATTTGAATCAATTTATAATTTACAATAGAGCTATGACTATCATAGGTGATAGTGATTACCGGAAAAATACCTACAAATATAAGAATGGCACCAGGAAGGTCATTAACATCATCCAACGAACGATATGTTCATCAGTCATGATTCACCCTCACACTCACACTCAATAATAATTTTTTTTAATCCAGCCGATCATTTCATGTATTTTTTGTGGTTGTAGTAATACGTGTTATTTGTTCACTTCCTCCAACATTAAGAAATAACCATACAAAACACTTGATGTTTAGCTTGATTATGAACTCAACATAGTTTGAAACCTGTGATTGCTATAATAACTATAGGATCACCTGACAGTATATGTAACTTAAACCTTTTATAGTATTATACTCAGTGATCTAGAGGAATTAAATTTATTAATCTGAAAGTTTATTTTTAAATTTTCTTTTTAAAAAGGCCCCAAAAACATTTAATTACAAGAGTTGTCATGTTAATCCGATATGTACTTGTATGTTTTATCGTATTACTGTAAAGATAGTTTTACTGGTTTTTAATCCAGTGCTGGAAAATAATTTATAGATTAGATCATTGAAATGGCAACCATACTACAATGTAGGTATTTTAAGCCAAGTATGAATGAGGATTGAGTGTAGGATTATTGTGGCGTGATCTTGTAGTCTTGTTACTGACTAAGGCTGACATGTTCCTTGGACAGACTGTTAATTAATAGCCCAACAGCCGATGGCAACTAATGGACCTACAGTTTAACGAGGAATCCGAAACACAGCCTCTGAATTACGAATTGGTCTAATTATGAGGATAGGCTTTGTGGATTAACGTAGTATTTAATAGTGCGGACGTTAATCCACACAAGAGAACACCACATCCACCGAGAAACTTTCACAACTATCCACAATTCCTGACTTCCAAGTAGCTGAATCAGAGGTTGACGCCACCGTCCCAGTAAAAAAAAATGGACAGTAGCGTCCCATTATATAAAAAATACAAATCTCTCAAAATCTGTCTATACAATTTTGATTGAAATTGAATAGTTTATTATAAAAAAATTATAAATTAGAACATCATTTATAAATTTAAAAACTTGTTTATTACATTTGTAAACTTTTTTAGCGAATTTCCCATAGGGAATAAGCTATTACCGTAGATCTCATGGTAAGCCCAGGACCATGTTATTTTTTCTTCTTTAGGTGCCTAGAGACCAAAAACAATAGTTGGTTAAATTTTTATATGTATATCTAAATATATAAAACAAAGTCGTGTTAGTTACACGCATTATAACTCGAGAACGGCTGGACCGATTTTAATGATCTTTGATTTTTTGGATTCATCTCTGCTCCGGTTATGCTTTAGGCATATTTAGTTTTCATAAATTCCATTAGTTTCCATTTTATAGCGTTTTAAATTTCTAATGTTAACCTTATGGGGACTAAGTTTATTTACAAATTATCTACAATCAAAACATTTGATTTCTTAAACCAGCTGTTTGTTTACTATAATAAAATAAGTTTATTATAATAATCAGCTGTTGTATATTTATATCTTTCACAACGGAGCCACAATGCTAATTGACTTCAGGACATGGCCAATCTTAAAGTTAACATGTATTTACTGTTAGGCGTTACGAAGCTCGCCGGGTCAGCTAGTATATATATATGTGTGTGTGTGTGTGTGTCTGTGAACACGATAACTCTCGAAAAATTGTCCGATCGAGACCAAATTTGTTAGAGACGTGTATTCCTCCATTTGCTCGAACGAGTTACTAAACCAAGACATATCGGACAATCGGAACCGGTGGTTTGGGGGGGTTTTGTACCCCAAAAATGGGTTTTTTGCGTTTTCTCATGTAATTTTTAAAAATTTCAAATTTTATCTTTCACTATCAGAATCATCATAACAAACTACACAATTTAGTTCCTTAAAGTTTTTCTCTATCTCCAACGGTTACCGAGATATTAAAAAATCTAGCATAGTATTTTGTATTTTGGGGCTCCAATGTTAATCTTATGGAGGATAAAGAAAATACAATGTTCCACCTATTATCTAATATTTTTGGATGAAACTTGATATTTAGCTTCACGTGGTTCAGATCCATACATTTATGCTTAAAAATCATAGTTTTTGTGTTTTATCATGGCAGCTAACCTGCATACTCTTTTCCCATGTTAATCATAGAGAAATCTAAACACAGTATGTTGTATTTTGGGTCTCCAATGTTAATCTTATGGAGGGTAAGAAAAAATTAATATTTTCCATATTAATCAATATTTTCCGATTAAACTTGGTATTTACCTTCATTTGGTTGAGATCTATCCATTTACGCTTAAAAATCATAGTTTATGTGTTTATCATGGCAGCAAACCTGCATACTCTTTTCCCATGTTAATCATAGGAAATAGGCAAGCTCCTTTATTTATGGACATATTTTGATGAAAGTTGGTATAAATGTTAAAAATAATTTTTTTTTATAGAAATGCCTACTTCTAGTGTTCCTCATAGCAGCAAACCTGCACACTCTTTCCCAATCTTATGGAGAATAGGCAAATAATGCTCATATTTATCGACAGATATTGATAAAACTTGTCATATATTATTATTATTATATTATTGATTTGGAAATTCACTGAGTACGCAGAACTACTGCGACATGGGTATTTTATTTTATGAATGAAGTCACAAACATCAATAAAATGAACTTGGAAGAATATAAGGGGAATATTAAATGTGAAAAGAATTCAAGGTGATAGTGAGTCCAAGAGTCTCATTTTGTACATCAACACCAACGAACATTTACAATCTAAAGCAGACATCAACAATCTTAATATTTAAATAATATTAGTACAAATTTTAATGATGTACTTAATATAAATTTTTTTTGTTCATCACAAGAATGTGGTATAAATTACTTTTAAGACTAGAAACCTTTCAGTTTTTGACAACAAACCAATGGTGTGATCGCAGATGAGCGCGACAGACTTCCACTCAAGCACATGCGATGTACGGAGGTCCAGCAGAAACTGAGGCAGCTCCTGTCCAAGGGTCAGCAGAGGCATTGTGATGGCAGAGGAGGAAGGCAACCTTGGACAGTTTGGTTCTACAGGAGACAGAGTGAAAGACACATTTGGAGTTTCACTAGAAATATAACTTGTATCATACTTTCATGTGTAATACTACCACTCAATACAAACCTGGTCATTGTATTATACTTATACTTTAACAAATAATTGTTCCAAACTATAGAGACTGCATCATAACTACTTCCAAAACTTTAATTTCTTGAGATTAAAGTCTTCCACAATATTTTTTGACAAACTGTCAACAGTTAGTTAGTTAGTTAGTGAAATGATGACCTACCCAGGTAGTTATTTTAGGCCAAGTATGAATGAGAAATGAGTGTAAGATGATTGTGGCGCGATCTTGTAGTCTTATTACATACTAAGGCTGACATTTTCTTTAGACAGAACTCTTAAATGATAGCCCAACAGTTCCCAGAATTTAGTGATCATGATACTAATACTAACCCTTTCAGTGCCAGGTGTTACTCCCATAGCGTGTGCAAGAAATGCCAGGTTGAAATGAGCAGTTTTTAGCTGTTTGAGAAAAACTGTGATTGTTTTATTATTTATTGATGAAAATGGATACTTTTGGTTTTGTTTTGTTCATAAATAAGTTTGGTAAATGTAACAGATAAAAAAAATTTACTTAATATTTTATTCATAAAATAAATTATAAAAAACGATTAATTAATTAATATTTTATAGTGAATTTTTCAGTTTGAAGTAAAACAATTTCCAGTAGAAAATTCCTCATGCTTAAAATTGAGTATTTTTGTTGAAGTATACTTAGTTTTGTACATAAATGCAAAAAGTTTGAACATTTATCTTAAAAAATTAAGATTTTGTGATTATTTTAGAAAATATCGTGAGTTTTGGTTTTTCCATAAGTTACTGAAACTATTAATCACACTTGAAAATATTTTACATTAGACATGGAATTTGAACTTGTTCTATAGCTGAGTAAATGAATAAAATGATTCAAACTATTCTTATTATTACTTTTAAGAGTTTCTGATTATCAGGATCAAAATCTGGATCACTGTCCGTGTTGTCAAAGCCTTAACATGACAACTCATCACTCCCACTCAAATTACTCATGGAAAAATTACTATCACCTTTTTAACACTCTAAGAATTGTTTTATCATTGACAGGTGAATCAATACATTTAATTTACAAAAGAAACTAAACAAACAATAATAATAACCTCAAACTTCTTGTCTCACTGCTCCCTAAACAAGTAAACAAACAACAGTTGACAACAAACAAGTTGATGTGGACTGCAGTCAAAAATACTTAGAATAACATTTTAACTTAAATAATTATATTTAATGTGCTCTTTATATTCTAAACACAAATATATAAAAAAATTTGAAAAACAAATTTTTGAAAAAAATTTTTTGAAAAAAAAAATTAATTTTTTTGGACGTCCGTATATACGGACGCTGGCTCTTCTTGCACGTTTTGCCGACGACCGTATATACGGACGTTGGCACTGAAAGGGCTAATATGCTTTATTTTCAAAATACATCAAGTATTGAAATGGTGTCTGACATCAAAGCTGACATCAACAATCTTAATCTTAATTTGATAGTGAAACACAACAGTCTGATGGTGAGGATGACGAATTAATGGACGTAGACAATATTGTGACACAACCAGACCCCCATCTTGACCTACATATACAACCACAACAGGACCCTAGGCCACAACTGGTTATTCTTTTTTCTCTGGTTATTCAACTGGTCATGTATTTTGTGACAAAAACTTCTTCATAATTAGTTTTAGCGAATTTCCCATAGGGAGAAGCTATTACCGTAGGTCTCATGGTAAGACTTAAGCCCGGGACCATGTTATTTTTCCTTCTTTAGGTGCCTACAGACCAAAAACAATAGTCGTTAAAATTTATATATATATATATATATATATATATGAGTGTGTGTGTGTGTGTCTGTGAACACGATAACTCTCGTAAAAATGGTCTGATCGAGACCAAATTTGTTAGAGACGTGTATTCCTACATTTGCTCGAACGAGTTTGTAAACCAGACATATTGGTCAATCAGAACGGGTAGTTTGGGGGGTTTTGTACCCCAAAATTGGCTTTTTTGCGTTTTTTATATGTAGTTTTAAAAGTTTTTAAATTTTATCTTCAACCATTAAAATCAGCTTAAAAAAACTACACAATTTAGTTACTTAAAGTTTTTCTCTATCTCCAACGGTTACCGAGATATTAAAAAATCTAGCACAGTACGTTGTATTTTGGGGCTCTAATGTTAATCTTATGGAGGATAAAGAAAAATTAATGTTTCACTTATTATCTAATATTTTTGGATGAAACTTTATATTTAGCTTCAAGTGGTTGAGATCCATACATTTATGCTTAAAAATCATAGTTTATGTCATGTCATGTTTTTATCACGGCAGTTAACCTGCATACTTTTTTCCCATGTTAATCAAATAGAGTTTAGGTGAAGTCCTTTAAGACATCTGTCCTGTGGACAGATGTTGATGAAAGTTGGTATCAATGTTAAAAATAAAAATTTTTGATGGTATAAATGCCTACTCTCAGTGTTCCTCACAACAGCAAACCTGCACACTCTTTCCCATGTTAATGTTATGGAGAAAAGGCAAATAATTCTCATGTTTATCAACAGATTTTAAAAGATATGTTGAAGTTGGTATCAATGTTAAAAATAAAAATTTTTGATCATATCATGTTCCCACACACACACACACCCACCTCCCTATTTTTAAAAAATAATTTCATGTTAAAAGATTTTCCAAACTTTTCCGATATGTCTTATAAATATGACCAAATAAAGAATAAAATGTTTCACCGATTTATCAGACACACACACACACACACAAACCCACAAACATTTAAAAAATGTTTCCTAAGGGTACTTGGTTCAATTATGTCATTATAATTATATTAGTAGCCCTATTCGATGAAATAAACAGTGAAATATATATATATATATATATTAAGTAAAGTAAAAATAATTAACTGAGTATCCTTGATATCAAGGATACTCAGTTAATTATTTTTACTTTACTTAATATAACAGTATTCCTTACAAGTGAACTATATAGATCATATATATATATATATATAAAAGCACTAGAGAAACTACACGAAATTGCAAAGAAAACTGGACTAGAAATATCATATGAAAAAACAAAATACATGGAAAAACAGAAGAACAATACCTCAAAAATGAAGAAAAATACGGAATAATAGAAAGAACAAAAACTTTCAAATACCTAGGGGAAATCATACAAGTAAACGGAACAAATAAGGAAGCCAACGCAGAAAGAACAATGAAATTACAGAAAGCATACAAACTGACATGGGCTCACTATAACAGTTCAGCTGAGGTGAGCTCAGAGGTCGGACACATGATACAGAGTTCCTGCAGTTTGATAAAGTAACAGTGGTCGTGCGTGAACGAGCTGGTTCTGGTTTATATTGCGAAAACATGGATTATTCGCTAAGTTCTATTGACTGTTACATTTTTGGTGTTTTCCGAAGTGTTTTTATCAGTGATATAGCTGACATATGCAAATCGTGTAACCAAAAAATCAATGCGCGTGCATTAAAAGTCAAGTGTATAGCGTGTGCCAGGTCTTGTCACGCAAATTGTGAGGGCTTGAGCAAAGAAGATGTAGGGTACGTTAGTGGTGACAACTATGTGTGGAGATGCAAGCCCTGCCAGACGGAACACCGTAAGTTTAAGGATGGAGCAGAAGATGGACACCAACGCCGTCACCCTGGATGACGTCATGGGTAGGCTCGGCTCGCTCCACGCTGAAATGATGGGCATGCGTCGCAACCAGCGGGAGATGGAGGCATCGCTCGGGAAATCGCTGGAGGAGTGTTTCACAAGGGTAGAGAGAAGTGTTTCAGGGAGAGAAGAGATTAACCAGTTGATAGTCATCGTGGAAGCACAAAGAAAGGAAATGGAGCAGTTTTACGATGAGAACGCCCAGCTACGTAAAGAAATTGTTTACTTAGAAAACCAGATCGATGACTGTGAGGAGTATAGCAGGCGGAATGCGGTAGATGTGTTTGGTGTCCCTGAGGTGCCGAATGAGAATGCCCTTCAGACAGTCAACCAAGTAGGGAAGGCTTTGGGCTTTGTCATCGAGCCTAGCATGGTCGACGCCTGTCATAGATTACAAAAGAATGCTAAGGACCCTCGGCCGCGAGGCATTATTATTAAATTTGTGAGGCGATTCGATAAAGAGGAGCTCATTCGAAAGAAGAGGATCAAAAGTAATTTCTCGGCGAGGGATGCTGGCTTTTCGTACAACAATCTAATCTACATAAATGAGAGCCTGACTCCTGTGCAGAGGAAGCTGATGGCGACGGCGCAAGCGGTGAGGAAGAGGCTTGGCTACAGGTACCTTTGGACCACCAACGGCAGGATCCTCATGAAGAAGGAAGACAGCGGCCCTGTGATTTTGATAAACTGTGAAGACGATCTCAAGAATTTGTGTTAGAGCTAAAAATGTAGAAAGTGACGCCATGAGTGCCTACTACCAAAATGTTCGCCGTCTACGTACTAAAATTAGAGAGTTTAATTTAGCAGTTTGTGATAAATCCTATGATCTGATTTTTATAACAGAGTCTCGTTTACATGAAAATATTTTTGATAGCGAGTTACTTGGTAGTGGGTACTCGGTGTAGCGATGTGATTGTGATGTTAAAGCTGTGGGGAAGTGTAGGGGTGGGGGTGTGCTTGCGGCCTTGAGAAGTGAAATTCTGAGTGAGAGAGTATCCTTCATCCATCCTTCTCCTGGGCTACGATGTCGGATTACGAATGTCTGGGTGTAAAGGTATTTGTTTCTAACAAGGTGTTTTATGTTATTTGTGTTTATTTTCCTCCTTCTTCTAAGCTTGCTGTCTACTTAGATTTATTTGATAAATTAACTTGTTTCCAAAGTTCTAACAAAAGTTTAAATATTTTTTGCATTGGTGATTTCAATTTGAGCAACATATCTGGAACAGATTATTTGTTGTCTAAGGATCCCACAGCTAAATGCCAAAGTCTTGATAACTTTATGTCGTTATTATCTCTCCTAGTCCCATAATAATATTAAGAATGTAAATAATCGCACGTTAGACTTAGTCTTGACTAATTTAACTGTAGCTGTGCAACGCGAATCACCCCCTTTACTTAAGGAAGACAAGCACCACTCGCCTCTTATAGTCAATATTTATACTAGTTTTAGTTCCAACACAGTTATGAGACAAAATATACTACGAAAGAATTTCATCAGAGCTGATTTTGACAAAATGTACTTGATGTTTAAAAACATAAATTGGGATTACCTGAAAATGATCAATGATGTTGATCAGGCTACTGAGTGTTTTTACAATGAAATTTACAAAATATTTGATATTTGTGTTCCAGTTACTGAGGCCAAAAAAAGAAAATATCCTGTGTGGTTCAATGGGGATATTTTAAAAATGTTAAAACTTAAGGAATACTACACAAAACGCAGGTTCGAGTTGGATGTAAATATGGTATCATTTAAATACTACAGAAAAGAAGTAAAAAAAATTAATTAATATTTCATACAAAAAATATGTTAGACAGATTGAAATTAATCTAAGTTCAGATTGTAAACAGTTTTGGTCATTTATTAAACATAAAAGGAAATCGAATAGTAATACTAGAAGTTATATCTGGAGAGATAGACAGCTTAACACTGATGAAGAAGTAGCAAACAGGTTTGCGGATTACTTTAAAAGTGTATATAGTGATGCAAAGGCACAATACCTAAGCAATGATTCTTCTGACTTAGATATTGTTAATTATGTACCGGAGTGTTTGATGATTAGCAAAGATGAAATATATAAGGCGATAAAATCAATGAAATCAAAAAGATCAGTTGGACCTGACGAAGTACCTCCATACATTATTAAGGGCTGTGCAGAATTTTTCTTGTCACCGCTTGAAACAATATTCAATTTAGCACTGAAAACTGGCAAGTTTCCGGCCCGTTGGAAAGTAACCCGAGTATGTCCCGTTCATAAGGCTGGTCCATTGAGGGATGTAACTAATCACAGACTAATAGCTATAGTTTCTGCACCATGTAAAGTATTTGAGCACATATTATATCATCGTATCTACAGTCACGTGATTAATATCATTTCCCAGCATCAACATGGTTTTATGCACAAGCGGTCAACTCGGTCAAATTTAATAAATTTCACTCATTTCACATCAAGTATTTTGGACAAAGGGGGCCAAGTTGACTGTATTTACACTGATTTTGCTAAGGCATTTGATAAGGAGGATCATGACATTTTGATTGGTAAACTCAAGGGTCTTGACATGAGTCCACTGATTTTAAAGTTGATGTGTTCTTATTTAGAAAATAGAACTTAGTTTGTAGTGTTTAAGCATGCTAGATCTCACATGTTTGAGGTTTTTTCAAGAGTACCTCAAGGTTCGAACCTTGGACCATTATTATTTTTAATTTTTATAAAAGCCTAGCTGACCCGGCGAACTTCGTAACGCCTGACAGTAAATACATGTTAACTTTAAGTTTGGCCATGTTCTGAAGTCGAATAGCAATACGGCTTCATTGTGAAAGGTTATATAGCCTGGGTCGCGGCATAGAGAATAACAATACTGAAACGATAAGGCATATTAATAACATTCCTATAAAACAAATAAATCTGAGTGGATTAATTCACAATTTTCAAATCGAACCAAACCTAACTGTAATACGGCTTTTATAGGAAAGATATACAACAGCTGATTATTATAATAAACGTAATATTATAAACATTTTAATTATCATATAAACACATGATTTTAATCAGACAGAAAATGAAAATATAAATACATAATCCTCCAAAACCGTAATCTATTAACCGTAAACTATTAACGTGGTGAATAAAGCTGTTTATTTTTTACAGTACACATTTACTTCATAGTTTAGTTTAACATTAATGAATGATTCAGATGGCATTGGATAGTAAAGCACATTGCTAATGGAAAGTAAACCAATCAGCCTTAGCTAAGAAATCAAATGTTTTCATTGTAGACGTTTTGTAAACAAACTTACTCCCCATAAGGTTAACATTAGAAATTTAAAACGCCATAAAATGGAAACTTATGGGGATTTCGAAAATATTTTTTCACTAAAACCTTCCCGGACACATGTAGAGCAACTTCCTAAAATTTCATGGCGATCGGATGAGTAGTTTGGCAACGCATAAAGGACATACATACAGACATACAGACAGACATACATACATTCAATTTTATATATAGAGATATCACCAATTGTGTGAAAAACTCAAAATATTTACTGTTTGCTGACGATTTAAAATTATTTAGGTAAATTGATAAGCACCAGGATGCTCAACTCCTCCAGGAGGATTTAACAAGCGTTTACGATTGGTCTATAAACAATAAGTTACTATTTAATATAAATAAATGTAAAATTCTAACATTTAGTAATAAGAAAGAGTGTATAAGATTTCCTTATTCCGTCAATAACATTTCTTTAAAGGCTGTCACTGAAATCAAGGATTTAGGTGTTACGTTTTCTTGTAATCTGTCATTCAATGCTCATATTAACATCATCTCGAAAAGAGCTTTTAGAAATCTGGGGTTTATTATAAGAAATTCTTTTGATTTCTTTAGTAAAAATGCATTAAGCAAGCTTTACTATTCCCTCGTAAGATCCATGTTAGAGTACAATTCTGTTATCTGGAGCCCTATGTCGAACAAATTAAAATCGGTTTTGGAACGTGTTCAAAATAAATTTTTGCGGTTCTTGTATTGGAAATTATACAGGCTTTACCCAATACACAAGTCTCAGGTGGCCCTGTTGTCAGAACTTGATTTTCTTAGCCTTGAAAAGTGCAGAAAAATCCATGGATTAGCTTATCTCCACAAGCTTATCAACAATGAAGCAGATAACTCGTGGTTGCTGAAGCAAGTACTATTGTACGTGCCAGCTGTTCGTTCAAGACCTAGAAGAACCTTTTTTATTCCCAGATTCAATACACATCAACATGGTAACAGTCCGTTATTGAGAGTATGTCATCATTTTAATAATTTTTCAAATCAGCTCCATATATTCAATAGCAAGTTTTCTAATTTCAAAATCGATTTAAAAAATGTTGTTAAAGAGGACCGACCACTGTAGGCATCAATGTCTTAATTGTTTTAGTTAAAAATGTTTGCGTATCTGTCTCATGTTTTTGTTAGTGTATGATTGACGCTTCCTTTTTATATTACAATCATCATTCTCTTGTTTTTGTTTTTTTTTTACTTCTCACGGTGTTAATCTTCGGTTCCAAATGATCATGTATTAGATGTGTGTGTGTGTCCATACAGGTATATACATTTTATGTACGTATGTTTATAGTATACTTTAACTTATTGTTAATAAAAGTGAGAATGGGCATTATTGTAGGGGTTTTTACTGTGTCAAGTATAAGAAAAAGTGAAGTGTTATGTTAGAAGCTGAACTTAATTATTTTCACACAAGTAATAGCTATGATCAGTTTACTATAATTGGGTTTGTAACCTGTTGTGAACTAATAATAATAATTAATAAATAAATAAATAACAAGAGGAACATATCTATACAGGCAAAATTAAGACACTATGACACAGTGGTACTGCCAGAAGCACTATATGCAGCAGAAACAACAACAATAAAAGCTTCCAACATAAAAGAAACAGAGAAAATAGAGAGAAAGATACTAAGGAAAATATATGGCGCAGTCAAAAGGGAAAACATCTGGATCAAAAGACCGACAGAAGAACTATACATAGGCAGAGAAAAACTAACAGAAGTCATCAGGAAACAAAGAGTACAATTCTATGGACATATACTGAGAATGGATGACACAAGATTAACAAAGAAGATTTTTAACATAACCAAAGGCTTAACAATATTGACATGGTTTCATGAAGTTGAAAACGACCTCAAAGAATTGGGGATCAAAAGTAAAGACATACAAAACAGAGAAAGATTCAGGAACTTAATCAGGAAGACAAAATTAAAAGAACAAAAACAGACTGGGAAAAAATGGACAAAACAAAGGAAAGAAGAACACAGCACAGTAATGAAACAAATATGGCAAAGAAAGAAAGAACAAAGAAAACGTAAAAAAGCTACTAAAACTAAACAGGGATACAAATGGAATGAAGAACAGAAGCAAAAACACAAAGAAATAATGAAGAGGTTTTGGAGAACGGAAAAGAATGCCAAATCATGAGAAAATTTAAGTCAAACACTGTCCTAGCGGCAACAATGAAGATAATAATAATAATAATATATATAAATTTTAACAACTATTATTTTTGGCCTCTGGGCACCTAAAGACGAAAAACAACATGGTCTCGGGCTTAAGTCTTGCCATGAGACCTACGGTAATAGCTTCTTCCCTATGAGAAATTCGCTAAAATAAAAATAGGTATATAGAAAAGGATATTTACAAACTTTAAAAAGACTAGAATACACCAAAATTACATCTATTATTTTATCAAACTTGAATTTTACGACATAGAAATATTTGAAGTTTACCTGTTGCAGCGATAAACAGTAGACCATCATCATCTGTTTGACGGAACAGATCCCAGGTATCATCACAAGACAGAACACTGACAACAGCTGTTGTATCTGTCCAGGAGGGTACATTTCAGGTAAAAAGTAAAAAAGGCAATGTAGTCTACCACATAATAGAATTATGCATATTTATAAGTACAGGAGATGTTTCTATTTATTTACTGTGATCTAAAAGCCAAATATAGTTTAGTGTCATTAATCTTTATTAAGTTAATGGGAAAACGCCAATAAAAATCTATATTAACTATAAATATTTCAGAATCGTTGAATTTTATATTTATTTGGTTATTACAGAAAATTAACCACTTTACTAACCTAAAAAAAGAATATATTGTTAAATATCCATCCTGGCATAAGACTTTACTTGATATGGGCAGAAAGTTAATGAAATAAAATATCAAACCATTTCATACAAGATACTTCATAGTTTGATGAAATCTTGCTAACAATATAATTATTTTAGAACTAATTAAAATAGTGATTCATATAATAAGTAATGATATTCTATAATATTATAAAGAAGAGGTGGTGTCTGTATGTTTGTTTATGGGTTTGTGTGTTTGTGGGTTTGTTGTGGCAAGTGAATGCGAAAAATACTGAACCGACCGGTTTGAAATTTTAGGCAAAGGTAGATCTTAAACTCATGCAACACATAGGCATACTCATTTCCTTAAAATCCTCTCGGGCTACGCCCTGTGAACGTCCTAAGTTTCAATGTTTACATTTTTAGAGAATGAAAACATAAAATTACTTGAATGTCAACAGCTGTGAATAATAAAAATTTGACAGTTCAAGAAGAAGGAGAAGAAGAAGGAGAAGAAGAAGGAGAAGAAGAAGAAAGAGCTGCTGTGACCGTCCTAGGTTTCAATGTTTACATTTTCTAATGACAACATCCGTTGGCACTATATTTTGACAGTTCAGGAAGAAGAAGAAATAAAGTTGATTTTCACATAAACTGCTGGATCGAAATTAGTGAATTATTTGAAATAGCGGAATGGTAGATTTTAAGTTTTTTTCCGACGACTATCTCTATTACATTAATCCTTATCCTCTTCCAATATTTGACATATGTTACTTTGAAATGTTGTAGACTCCTGTTTTGTCATTTTGTAAACAATGAAGAATTAATTAACAATACCTTAAATGTATCGGTAGAGCCTACACCTTTCAGTCTTTTTAGCCCGTGCGAAGAACGGGTACTTTGGCTAGTATTGACATAAATTGTACAAGGTGAAAGGAAAGACTGACATGTTTAAACCTGATCCCAAAAAATGGTTTTAGATGTATGTTTAACATATCAGTTATAATTATTGAGGTTTTTGTGTTTTGAAGTTTAGAAATCAGATTCTACTAGATAACATAACCCAGAGAGAAAAATCATACAGCGTACAATAGTTTTTAGCACTTGTGAAGGAATTTCCCATGGAAAAGTGAGCCGTTCACATGACCAGAATGATGACAGTTAGGCCTGGGACGTTGATAGAAGTACATAAATTAACCCCATGAACATGTTTTGGGGGTCATTCAAAATTATACATGTACACTAATACACAGTGTCCCACGAAGAGGTTTCAACGTTTTTTAATTTTATATTACGTGCCCATTCATGCACCAAACTTTTTTAAACTTTACTCAATTTACAAAGTAGGTTCTAAAAATATTCTGGGAAAATTTCAGCTCCCTAACATTCGTAGAAACAAAATGGCAGCATATTGAAAAACAATAATTGAAAAACATTAAAAAAGGTGTTTTTGGTTTTATTAAATATTTTTATTGTTACTAATTTCGTGCATACTTATTCCCAGTCATTGTATTGTCTGAAATGTTGTAAGATAACACACCGTTACAACTGACACTCGCCCAAACCGTAATTCCTTTTGATTCCTTTCCTCTTCAAGAATGTGGGGATCTATTCTCTATATGATTAACATGGGAGAAGAGTATGCAGGTTAGCTGTCATGATAAACACATGAACTATGATTTTTAAGCATAAATGGATGAATATCCACCACATTAAGGTAAATACCAAGTTTAATCCAAAAATATTTATTGATAAGTGAAATATTAATTTTTCTTTATCCTCCATAAGATTAACATTGGAGCCCCAAAATACAACGTAATATTTCCCATATTAATCAATATTTTTTTATGAAACTTGATATTTAACTTCATGTGGTTGAGATCTATCCTTTTATGCTTAAAAATCATAGTTTATGTGTTTATCATGGCAGCAAACCTGCATACCGTACTCTTTTCCCATATTAATCATATAGGGAATAAGCAAACTCCTTTATTTATGGACAGATGTTGATGAAACTTGGTATAATTGGTTAAAATAAAAATTATTTATGGTAGAAATGACTACTCTCAGTGTTTCTCACAGCAGCTAACCTGCACACTCTTTCCCATGTTAATCTTATGGAGAATAGGCAAATAATTCTCATGTTTATGGACAGATTTTTATAAAACTTGTCATATTTTATTATATTATTGATTTGGAAATTCGCTGAGTAAGCAGATCTGCTGTGACGGGGTATTTAATGTTTTTCTCTATGTACAACAGTTACGGAGATATAAAAAAATCTAAACACAGTACGTTGTATTTTAGTGCTCCAATTAATTTATGAAGAAATTATTAATTAATTTTAATAAATTTTTAATTAAATAATTAATTTATTATTATTAATTTTATGAAGAATAAAGAAAAATTAATGTTTCACTTATTAAACAATATTTTTGGATGAAACTTAACATTTAGCTTCATGTAGTTGAGATCCATCCATTTATGCTTAAAAAACTTAGTTTATGTATTTATCATGGCAGCTAACCTGCATACTCTTTTCCCATGTTAATCTTATAGGGAATAGGTAAACTCCTTTATTTATGGACTGATGTTGATGAAACTTGGAATAATAGGTCAAAATATGTATTGTTTACGCTAGAAACACCTACTTTCAGCGTTCCGCACAGCAGCAAACCTGCATACTCTTTCCCATGTTAATCTTATAGAGAATAGGCAAATAACTCTCATATTTATCGACAGATAATGATAATACTTGTCATATATTATTATTATTATGTTATTGATTTGGAAATTCGCTGAGTAGGCAGGTCTGCTGCGACGGGTGTATTTTTGTTTATACTTAATATTTCAAGATATTAGTAATTATTTTTATTTTACAGTTAAATGTTAAGAGCTTACCACTTCTAGGGTTAAATAGGATTTGCATACCTACCGCTGTTATGATCATATTCTTTGAAAGATGAAAATGTGAAAATTATCCTTCCTCTCCACCGATACTTCTCTTGAATATAGCTTACAACTTGCTCCAGAATAACCTCAGAGTTCACATATGGCTCAAGTTTAAATTTTGGTTCGTATATGACACCTGCAGTTCATATAAAGAATTTAAGTAAATTGAAATTATTATTTATCCAAATTAATGACATATACTGTGTGTCATTCATTAAATGCAAAACTTATAAAACAATTAAAAATTGTTGTGTTTGTTTTTTTAGTTTTTAAGTATATTACTATATTTTATTTATTTTTTATTCTAGATGTATTTTTGTAGTATACATGTAATATAGTTTGTTATTGATCTATTCATATAAGCCAGCCAGAAAATAGGTGGTTTTTAATATTCATTTTAAAATTTCTCAATATTTTGATTTATATTTGTGACACACCTCCCTTTTAATTATCGTGATTACATCTTAATGTCAGATATTAGATTAATTTCAATCATAAGAGTCTTGTTATATTATTAATACAATAACATTAACTTACTGACAAAATAATCCAAGGTGACTTTTGAAGATGAAAATTCTGATTCACAAGAGTATTTTAAAGTGAACTCGCATATAACAAACAAAATGTAATACAGGAACATACTTCAAGAGGAAAATCCATTAAGAGAAAAATATAAGACGTTTTCACCAGTTGGTTGGCTTTATTGTGATGGCCTGGCCCGTAGCTGTGTGAGTAATAGATGAGCTCCTGTCAGGCTTGAATGTCAGCCACACAAAACCTTGATCCCACATCGTAAAAGTCAACCAAAAGTGGTTCATTCGATACTCTTCATCCCCAGGTTATACTTCACGATCACGCACGTTGAAACAATAATTGTGGTCTTCAAAGCTCAATAGCTGGAATGGTATGACAATCATTTTCTAGATTATTTATCATGTATTGTTAGCTGAGATTGTTTCTTCTGTATTTTCTTAGATGGATTATCTACTTAATTTTCTATAGGCTTTGTTACATCTATAATTGATCACTACTCTACCAAATTTCTGATTTCATCCATTTTTATTTATTTGCTCATTATCCTACAAATAACAACTGCATTATGGACAAAAATATTTATTTAAGAAAACAATAAAAATTTGAGTCCCAACAATTCTTGAAAGATTTGTTGTTAGGGTCTTGTTGATACCAAGTCTACATTAAAGTATATATATTTACAAAACATTCATGCATCTTAAAACAATCATACTTTTTAGATATGATGAACCACCTATAAGTACTTGAAATATTTGATAAAACTAATATTCCTAAAACAATTAAGAAAAAATTAAAAATAATTAAAACCTTATGATCTTGCATAGCAAGTTACTATTTGCTGGATATTTGACTATGAATTTAAAACATAATTTTGTGAAACCTTTTCTGAGATTGTAGGCTATAAAAAAATTAAAATAAACGATATCAGTGGACTGACAAATACTTTCTCCCTTAATTAAATTTAAAAAAGAGAATCTGTAATAAAACCATCATGTTCTTCAAAGTTTATCTCAATATCATTTAATAAATTAAATGGTTTATATACCTCTCTATAACAATCTTAGTAGTTGAAGTGGCGCAACTATAGTTTCGGCCTAATTAGGCCATCATCAGGCACAAGGATAATAATTTCTTGAATTTTCACTTCATTAAATAAAACTTGAACAAAAACATAATCCAAAAAATAAATAAACAAAAATAAAAATAATTACACAACTGACACAATTTTAAAAAACAGCTGACATTTGACTACACAGGATATCAGCATGTTAATTCGGTATGTAGTTGCCTTTTTCGCCTTCCAGTATTCTAATAGCGGTGTTATAAATAATATTAGATTGGAAGAAAAATAGGAAAATAATAATAGAAAAATATTAGAATACTGGAAGGCGACAGATGAAACCCACTTTTTTGGATTAAGGGGACCCCAAAACGGACATATCCACTCCCAACTCAAATTCGAAAATTTTGACAAAAACAATACTTTCTCCATATAAGGGAAGAAAGTAAGACGTTTATTTTTTATCTTTGTAAAAATAAAATATCTTCATAAATTGTTGGAGAAAGTTTAAAACGTTTTTTAAACCAATATGATGGCAATGTCTTGAAATAATAAAAAATTATGTATATGATGCTATGACTGACAGGAAAGTCCAAACAATTGCATTATCATAATTTGGAGTTGACGGTTTGCTGCACCTCGTCGACCAGGTCCTGAGGCAGCAAACCCTCACATCATATATTTGCTTTTATATCTCTTTAAATGACTGGCCAGCTCAGCTGTAAGTTCATTCCCAGGACCATTAGTAATTGGGCTATTTTAACCCTTATCGGGCGGCTGACGAGATTTCTCGCAGCACAGTAGGGTCACACGGCGCGTAAACCGAGTTTTTTCACTTTCAGTCATTACGTCACATTTACTGCGCTGAAGTTCGCGAAACAACCAATAGAGTGCATGGTAATGTTGCTTTAACCTCTATGAACTCACAAAACCAATATGGCGGCTTTGTTGGATTTTCTAGTGACTGAAATTATACGTTATGCGACTTTGGCCTGTATTCTAGCGCTCCCGTACTGCTTTTGATGAGAAAATTAACGCGCCACTATGACCAGCTGTATTCACTGTTCCAATGGATGTCAACAATCGTTGATTGTTGACATCCATTGACATGTGCTTATTTGTGTTGTGTTTGAGAAGTAAACAGATGATGTAGTGTGAATGTTTGTGAATCTAAATAATAAAATAAAATGTGAAACATGACTCATCCAGATGATCCGGAGTTTGATGAGTTTGTGAATGGCTGACTGTTTCGAGGCCTATCATACGATGCAAAACTATGCTTAGTGGTAATGAACATAATATCTTTTTAATTTATTTACATGTTTCTTCTAACTGTTTTGAATCAGTGATTTTTCATTAATTTAACCATTTATGTAAGCATACAAGTTTTATATCAAGCCCTCAGAAATTTTTTACAAAAATAACTTTTTTAGATACCTGAAAAATAGTGTTAAAATGTTCAATAAATAAAAATAAAGCATATTTCT
The DNA here is from genome assembly GCA_023375725.1 of Nephotettix cincticeps. Taxonomy (NCBI): domain Eukaryota; kingdom Metazoa; phylum Arthropoda; class Insecta; order Hemiptera; family Cicadellidae; genus Nephotettix; species Nephotettix cincticeps. The sequence continues at coordinate 54,474,756 of CM041791.1, forward strand.
GTTTTCTACTTTATTCAAGCTACCTATATCCAAAAAATAACATTGGGAAAATATAATTTTGATGTTTTCAATCTAAATGAGCGGGAAGTAGGATTTCAGTAGCGATTTAAGGGTTAAGTATATAACTGATGTTAGGAAGTGACAATACCATGGTTTGGACTTTTCCCTATAAAAAATTATTGTATGGAAATAAACATCAGATAGATCATGGATATATCAATACCCCCGTCGCAGCAGACCTGCGTACTCAGCGAATTTCCAAATCAATAATATATGACAAGTTTAAAAAAAATCTGTCCATAAACATGAGAATTATTTGCCTATTCTCCATAAGATTAACATGGCAACGAGTGTGCAGGTTTGCTGCTGTGAGGAACACTGAAATTAGGCATTTCTACCATAAATAATTTTTTTTTCTTAACATTTATACCAACTTTCATCAACATCTGTCCATAAATAAAGGAGTTTGCCTATTCCCTATATGATTATTATGGGAAAAGAGTATGCAGGTTTGCTGCCATGATAAACACATAAACTATGATTTTTAAGCATAAATGGATAGATCTTAACCACATGAAGCTAAATATCAAGTTTTATCCAAAAATATTCATTAATATGGGAAATATTAATTTTTCCCTATCCTCCATAAGATTAACATTGGAGCCCCACAATACAATGTACTGTGTTTAGATTTTTTAATATCTCGGTAACCGTTGGAGATAGAGAAAAACTTTAAGGAACTTAATTGTCTAGTTTTTTAAGCTGATTTTAATGGTGAAATATAAAATTAGAAATTTTAAAAAATTACATGTGAAAAATGCAAAAAACCCCTTTTTGGGGTACAAAACCACCCCTAAACTACCTGTTCCCATTGACCGATATGTCTGGTTTACGAACTCGTCCGAGCACTTGTAGGAATACACGTCTCTACCTAATTTGGTCTTGATTGGACGATTTTTACGAGAGTTATCGTGTTCACAGACATATATATATATAAATAAAAATTTTAACGACTATTGTTTTTGGACTCTGGGCACCTAAAGAAGAAAAAATAACATGGTCCCTAGCTTATTCCCTAAGGGAAATTCGGTAAAAGGGAATGTTTTCAGTTCCTCTAAACAGCTGTTCTTATCACCATATTATGACAAACCTTCTGTTAAAAATTTTGGTCTGACGGATTGCCAGTACCCACCCAAAGCTAAGACAAATGCATGTCAAAAGTTTAAAATGTCCCTTAATAACACACCAAAACAAAAACTACTGTATTTTATTGCTTGAATTTTAAAGTAATTTCTTAAAGCTTTAATTAATTATTCCGATAAAAACCTGTAAGTTCGATCTAAAAACAATCAATCAATCAATCAATCAAAAATATCTTTATTACATCATCATCAAGACGAGTATAGTGTCACAATAATAGATTACATCATGGGTCTATGTTTAAAAATGATTCCAGACAAAAAGCTCATTCAGGGTGTAGAAAGGTCGATCTTGTAGCCATTTCTTCAGGTTTTGGATAAAATTTTGCTTGTTGCTGTTCTTCAATGCATCTGGTAAGGCGTTCCACATCTTGGCACCAATGTAGCTTGTTTTCTTTTCTGTAGATGTAAGTCTGTGTACCGGCAGGCAGTAGTTATTTGCATTTCTGGTGTTGTATTTGTGGAATTGGGATCCATTTCTAATTGATTCTGGTTTCTTGATGTGGAGGTGGGTTATTGATTCCAAAATGTACAGGTTTACTACTGTAAGGATCTTCGATTCTTGGAACGTTCTTCTGCAGGTTTCTCTGGGTTGTAGATTGTACAGGATCCTGATTGCACGCTTTTGCAAGATAAGAATGCGCTGCAAGTTTCCTGCCGTAGTGCCGCCCCACACCGCAATTCCGTAGCGAAGATGTGACTCAAAAAGTGCATGATACGCTATTTTAGCTGTCATCATGTCCCCCATATTTTTCACTCGTCTTATCACAAATAGGCCAGTACTCAATTTGTTGCAGAGATTATTAATGTGTGGTGTCCATGATAGTGTGTCATCAATTGTTACTCCAAGGTATTCTGTGGTATTAACTTCTTCTAATCCAGGTAATCTTCCTGCATTGTTGCTTTGGCTACCCAGTATTAGCTGCTTGGTTTTGCTTTCATTCACAGCAAGGTCATTGCTGCTGCAGTACTGTATTGCCATGTTTAGGGCAATATAACTGTCTATTTCCAGTTGTTCTGGTCTTGGTCTACCAAGCAATAGCACTGTGTCGTCTGCATACATAAGAGTTTCACTATAATTATGCATGTACCTCGGGAAATCATTCGTGAAGAGTATGAACAGGACTGGTCCCAAGACTGACCCTTGGGGAACTCCTCTTGTGATTGGTCTGGGTTCGGAGCTAACTTTTTCTTTTTTGCCGTTTACTGATTGTATTACTTCAACCATTTGGCTTCTGTTGGCTAGATAGCTGGTGAACCACTCTTTCGCAGTCCCGCGTATTCCCAGGGTGGCTAATTTTTGTATCAGTTGTTCATGATCCAGACAATCAAAGGCTTTGCTATAATCAAGAAAAATAGCTGTTGACGTATTTCCTTCTTCTTGTTGTTCCAGTAGAAAATCCACTAGACTTATCAATTCTGTGCCTGTAGATTTTCCAGCCAAGAAGCCATGTTGATGTTGAGTCAGCAGTTGATTGAGCGAGAGATGTTCAAAAAGTCTGGTTAAAACAATTTTCTCGATTATTTTAGAGAAGGTAGGTATTAATGAGATGGGTCGATAGTTAGCTGTTTGTGTTGCTGGGCCTTTTTTCAGTTTCGGATATACCTTGGCTACTTTCAGTGCTGAGGGGAAAATGCCTGAACGAAAGGATTTATTTGTGATGTCTACAAGGGGATCTACCAGTTCATCTTCGCAAAACTTAACTAGTTTGTTGGATATGTCGTCATACCCAGCTGAAAATTCAGGGATGACCTTTGACAATAATATCATTTAAATTCATTTATTTAATTACTTTATTTCTTTCAATACAACTCTGCTTGAAATCGTTTAGTTTATATAAAGAAAATTTTATTAATACTTCTATTCTTAATTTTTTTATATAAAATAGTATTTAATAATTTATTTTAGGTTGTTTACTTAGTCTCAGGTGTTCTCATGACGACCACAGTAAAAGTAAAGATTATATTATTGGGGTTTCACTAAGTAATGATTGATTCATAGAATATTTATGTCATTTAATGAAAACTTTCTACAATAAAAACATCAACTATTTCATAATTGACAAACTTTTGATGACTATGATTATTTTAAAAGATTCTATATGTACGATAACAGAAACATTTTAAAAAGGAATGTAAAATACAAACTTAACCTTACAAAAAGTTTAAAACTAAAGTTACGACGAATTTATTTACTCACACTAAAACTAAAGGAAATAAGGTGTTTGACTATACAGTTAAACTATTATTTAAGTAAAATAATAATTTATTTCTTTTACTTCTGCAATATCCATACAAATTAAATCAACCAATTTTTAGTAGGGGTCTGCGGTACAGGAAATTATGAGGTCGGTACGGTACGGTACAAATTGTTGTACCTCGGTTCTCGGTACAAATTCGGTATGGTACGGTACACGAGAATAACATTGCCGCTAGTAACATTAACTGATCTCATCCTTTTATTCATAAGTATTTTCCAGAACTTAATTAATGAAAGCATAGAGAAAGGAGTTTAAAAAAAGATATACATTGTCAGAAGAAATATTTTACTGTACTAATTTTCAAACTGTAATATGATTTTTAAATCCATTCTTTAAAAAACATATCATATTAAACATATTAATAATTATTTAAATTTATTTTTAAAATTATAATAATAAAATAATTATATTAATTTTTAAAATTATTATAATTTATGTTGTAACTAATTAATAAGAGGAAATAATCTTCTCAAGTCTATGTGTGAAACTAAGGATGAACAAACAAAATAAAAAACTATAATGTATTTTATTGCAGAACAAAAAATACAGAAAACTGAGTCAATACCCCTTAGCCAAGACTTATGTTTTATATTGTCCTGGTTTATTATTTTTAATTCAACCAATCACAATAATTATTCAAATTAAATCAAACACTTTCATAAAATGTCAAAGGGCTCTTTAGACTAAAATAGTTATTTTAGTATAAAGTCGTTAATATTTTAATATTACAGTGGAACCCCTTAACACTCCTGTGCTCGCACGGAGTGCGGTGGCACTCCAGTCAGGGTGTTTTGTTCATAAAACGCAGTTGACTGCATTTGTGACCTTGAACAGTCATCTACCTTCCCTCTGACAATTCTGGAACCTGTCAGTATAGTGACAGCAACCAATTCAGGCTAAACAGATTTTTATTGATTTTTTCCCCGAGGTGCCGCAGTATTGGAGTGCAGGTGCACTCCACGCGAGTATCCGTGTTCCGTTTTTCCACTGAGTGACATATGTTGTGGATTTTATTTCACGTAGTTAACATTATTTTTATATGAAAACTTTATACTGTGTGCATTTATTAAAAATAATGAATGGACAATGGACAACCAAGAAAAGTTGTTAAGGTGTTGGCTAGCTAAAACGGAAGATGATGAGAGTGTCATTGGTGATGAAGACCCTGATAACTTGAAATAGATGATATTGCGTTGTTTAAATAATTATTCCTAACCGTTTTAAAAATAATTCTTCAATGCAGTAATATTTATTTATTTTTTTTGTAAAATTTGCTTAATTTTAAAGTGTAACAAGTGGGTCTACCTTGATAATTTGAAAAGTGTGTGTGTAGAATGTGCTAATTAGGTTCATTTGTCAAAGTATGTTGCCATAGTTGGTTTAGGGTATCAATTGCGTTATTTAAAAAATTATTCCTAACCATTTTTTAAAATAATTTTTCTATGCACCAATATTTATTTATTGTATTGTAAAATATGCAAAATATTTTTTTTGGTCTAAATCATGGGTTTTATAACATCACAAATCACATCAGTTATGTGTTATATGTTTATATTTAACATAAAATGCCAATGCATAGTAAAGATAATTCATACTAATTAAGAGAAATATAAAAAACAAATGGAGTGCAGGGGCACTCCACGCGATCGCTCCCGTTTCAGTATACCACGCGAGCACCGGAGTGTTAAATCTGAACATGTTCTTGGGAAATCAAAAAAAAAAGAAATACCTGGAAATTAAAAAAAATTTAATCACATAAACTTATTTTTCAAGGTTTAACAAAGTCAGGGGTTTTCGCTTAAAGTCTGTTATCTTTAACCATTGAATTTACATACTTTGTAATTATAAAATCAATGCTTTAACTGTTGAAATGAAGAAAATCTTCACACGACCGTAATTCCAAGCCACGTCGGTTGTTATAGATACGCACTAGACTTATCAGCATGTAAACATGCACTAAACTAGACACAGACAGTAGACAGACGCGATACACATCCCTGTTAGTAAGGGTAGGGGGAGAATGGTTTATTTTTAGCACAGGCTCGACCCGCCAAGGTCACTGCGCTTATGAATTTATTGAGTCACGCACAGCCCACCGCGTCGCTTACCGCGCGAATACAGTGACGAAATAAGTGAGTAGTATTTATTTCCCTGGAAGAACAAGCTTCTATCCCAATTAGTTCAGATTTGAGGGGTTCCACTAATGAGGAAATACAGAACATATTGTTAAAAAATAAAAGTTATTTATTTCCTTTATTCAATTATATTTTTCACATTATGATTTTTTATTTTATTTGAGTGAAAATCCCGAAAGAGCGGGATCAATCGGCAAATCACAGTTCTGTATTGGTCATAATGTGACCAATACAGAACGATGTTATATTACGATGTGTTTACGATGTTATATTATAACATCGTAAACAGGCTGTCAGAGGAAAAAGAACGAATCAATTGAAAGAATCATGAATCACAGTTTAAAAGGTTTTAACTGTGATTGAAAAATCACAAGTATTCCCATCACTATTTGAAACACGACTAATCGAGCCTCATAACGGTATGACTATTTTGTTGCATCAAAAGGAGGAACGGTTCCCTGATCGCGTAAGCTGCTATACGTGGATACAATAATAAGCCGGGAATGCACAATAATTTAGAGCCGGCAGGGAGATGGCTGGTTGCACGATTTTCCTGAGGGCCTGGTGAAATTGTTTTATTTTAAATGATCATTCACCAAAACGCTATGAGTCAGTCTTACGTTCAGTATTTGCCGTACATCTGGACAGTGTTGTAATTCTATATTACTTGTAGAGTATAAAGCCTTTAACGGTCGGGTTTTATTTAATGTTTTCGCAGAAGATGTTCCATAGTTTTATTTGATGGCAACCTAGACTGGATAGTGACTTAATTTTTCCTTATTTGTACCGTACCGAGATTCGGTACAAGGCTGGAACCGTACCGTACCGATTTTTTCGGTGCAACGCAGACCCCTACCAATTTTCAATATATAAAACAAATTGTACTTTTTTTATAAAATTTTATTAAAAAGACTACCAAATTAAATTTGTTGTAGAGAATTAGTTGTTTTGAGATCTAGCATTGAATTAATAAGATTTTTTACCAACTAAACCATGACTATATGCAGTATAAAATACTGTTCTACAGCACTATCCTATAAATATTTACAAAACTTATAATACATAAAAACACTGTTTGCAGATGGAGAAGGAAACAGAACCATAGATCTGATACAGTTTGTTTCTCTTTGGAGGAAGGTCGTGATTTACTTAATTTTAACCATGTGTTGTGTCATCTTCAACAAAATCGTAGGCTTCTTCTCTCGTTACACACTCTACGTGACTGACCTGAAAATAACAGCTTTTTGTTAATGTTAACAAAAATGATGAAACACATGCTACTGTATTGGCGCTGTGTTTATTAGTGCTGTTAAAAAACATGCATTCTACCTGTAAATTAAATGCTTATACTCCTGTTAATTTCTTCCACATATATTATTCGCTTATTGACCTGTAATTAACTTGAATACTGTACAATACAAAAAGAAAAAAGTTTTTTTGACAAAATTCACAAGAACTGGAGTTTTTAGTGGATATATCTGTTAAATGGTTTCCCCTAAACCAGAAAATATTGTTTCCAAATATCTGTGTTTGTTTGCATGGATGTGAATAGAGCCACAGCCTTCCCAATTGGTTGAATTTAGTAGAATATTGATGTACATTCATATATACAGGGTGTTTTTTTTTCATCCCTAAAAGTATGAAAAATCCAATAATCTCGGAAAATCCTATATAGACTCTAACTAAAATTGTATGTGTTATAGTGCTCGGTGAGTTAAGTATCCCCCTAAAATCTTCTAATTTGTAAGAAGGTGTGGAAAGAAATTTGATGATTATTTTCGACAGTATATATTTTTAATGTTATTTTTATAATTATCTACGAATCTTTGGTTTTAATGAATGCATGGTAGTCTAATCCAAAAATAATAAGTGATATGGGAAATATGAATTTTTCATTATCCTCCATAAGATTAACATTGGAGCCCCAAAATACAACGTACTGTGTTTTGGTTTTTTTAATATCTCGGGGACCGTTGAAGATAGAGAAAAAACTTTAAGAAACTAAATTGTGTAGTTTTTTAAGCTGATTCTAATGGTGAAAGATAAACACCACAAAGTAGAACATTTTTAAATTACATATGAAAAACGCAAAAAACCCAATTTTTAGTACAAAACTCCCCCAAACTACCTGTTCCCATTGACCAATATGTCTGGTTTACGAACTCGTCCGAACAAATGTAGGAATACACTCTCCATACTCAATACTCTACCAAATTTGATCTCGATCAGACCATTTTTACGAGAGTTATCGTGTTCACAGACACATATATGTATATATATATAGTACCTGGTGACCGAGCTTTGCTCGTATAGAATAAGACATGTATTAGAAAATTAAAACACATTTATTACTCAATGAAAACATTTATGTGGTTTAAATAAAACAGATTTAATACACCATGATTAAAATAGCACTGAACAAAAAGTATTGCCCCTGATGGGGATGGAACTCGCGACCTTCGTTTTACGAGGCCAACACGTTACCGCTTGACCACGGCGTCTGCCAATTGAGCGACGCCGTTTAAGGCCTTTTAGCCAACCTCAATCGTTTTAGCCGTTCATTTACTGTTTAATTATCCATACAGTTATTATTAGCCTGCGATCAACTGATTTTGTTTGAAACGGAATGAGGATTGAAAAGGAAAAGAGAAATTTAATTTATACCAGTTCATTGGTTTGTTACAGTGGCTTCAAACAATAGAATGAATACGTTTTCTTTCAAAACACGAAAGATTTTGGAAACACTTTTCTCTGCTTTTATTTCGCACAGTTATTTTACCCTTTAGTTTTTATAAATTGTTTAGTAATTTGGTAAGTTTTCATTTATTACATACATAAAATAAATATTAATGCAAAACCTCTATTCACATATTGTTCGCCACCATCCTCAATCAACAACTGTAAAACAGTTACAAACAGATGTTTTGATTTGTATTGTTTACATTTTGATTCGAAAGATAAACACCACAAAGTAGAACATTTTTAAATTACATATGAAAAACGCAAAAAACCCAATTTTTAGTACAAAACTCCCCCAAACTACCTGTTCCCATTGACCAATATGTCTGGTTTACGAACTCGTCCGAACAAATGTAGGAATACACTCTCCATACTCAATACTCTACCAAATTTGATCTCGATCAGACCATTTTTACGAGAGTTATCGTGTTCACAGACACATATATGTATATATATATAGTACCTGGTGACCGAGCTTTGCTCGTATAGAATAAGACATGTATTAGAAAATTAAAACACATTTATTACTCAATGAAAACATTTATGTGGTTTAAATAAAACAGATTTAATACACCATGATTAAAATAGCACTGAACAAAAAGTATTGCCCCTGATGGGGATGGAACTCGCGACCTTCGTTTTACGAGGCCAACACGTTACCGCTTGACCACGGCGTCTGCCAATTGAGCGACGCCGTTTAAGGCCTTTTAGCCAACCTCAATCGTTTTAGCCGTTCATTTACTGTTTAATTATCCATACAGTTATTATTAGCCTGCGATCAACTGATTTTGTTTGAAACGGAATGAGGATTGAAAAGGAAAAGAGAAATTTAATTTATACCAGTTCATTGGTTTGTTACAGTGGCTTCAAACAATAGAATGAATACGTTTTCTTTCAAAACACGAAAGATTTTGGAAACACTTTTCTCTGCTTTTATTTCGCACAGTTATTTTACCCTTTAGTTTTTATAAATTGTTTAGTAATTTGATAAGTTTTCATTTATTACATACATAAAATAAATATTAATGCAAAACCTCTATTCACATATTGTTCGCCACCATCCTCAATCAACAACTGTAAAACAGTTACAAACAGATGTTTTGATTTGTATTGTTTACATTTTGATTCTCCATAAGCGTAATGTTAATTTTTTAATGTTTAACTTTATATTACAAGAAAACCAGAATTTTCCTGGACATTAGACCTATCTAGAACTTATTTTCTACTCAGGAATTTTTTATTTCCAAAATTTAAAGAAAATCCTTAGTGCCGTTTTCGAGATCCATGGGCAAATATATATATTTATATACAAACATTGCTTGTATTGTAGTATTGGATATACATACATATATAATATATATAAATTTTTACGACTATTGTTTTTGGTCTCTGGGCACATAAAGAAGAAAAATGAGACCTACGGTAATAGCTTCTTTCCTATGGGAAATTCGCTAAAATCTAAACACAGTACCATTGTATTTAGGGGCTTCAATGCTATTCTCATAAAGGATTAGGAAAAATTTATATTTCCCTTAGGAACTACAGTGCAACTCGGTTATTGCGGCTTCGGATATAACGTCATTTATTTTTAGGTCCCGCCAAACTATATGTATTTATATAGGAAAAAACCTCAGATATATCGTCAGTAAATTCTCAAACCTCGTATATAACGTCAAGAAAATCAGGCCGAGATGAAGGCAACATATAGCTAAATAGAGAAAGTTTGGTCGGTGGTGCAACGTGAGGGCTACGGCTATTGTTTAGCTACATTCTATTTTTAGAAACGGCATTTTATTGCTGTCTTACCGCTAACCACCCCAACCCTATATCCGCTGTCGCCGGTCATCAAGGTCAGTGTCAGTGACTCAAGTCGCATCAAAGCACTGTGATGCCGTTCGTTCCTACAGTTCGTGTAGATATCGTTAGTTCAGTGTATGTCTTTTACAGTTTGTTTTTCGTTATTTTAATTTACGAATACAGTATTGAAAAATAATGGCAAGTGTTAAGAGAAAGGTTTTGCTGAAGAAAAGGTGTGAGTTATAAGAGCATGTGAGGAGGGACGTAAGATAGCAGACGTGTGTTCGGGCTTGTTTTTTAAAATCAAACTAACCGTTGAATTCACCAAGCCGAACTTCATTGCAATATTTTCAAATTCGATTTTTTATATAGTAGAGTAGTCAGTCAGTCATAAACATAAACTTAAGGTGTATTTCAAATTACCTTCATTAAATGTCGTAATTTCATGTAAAAAATATGTTTCCCTATTTTTCCTCGGTTTTAAATTAAAATTATGTAACCTCTTTTATAGCGTCACTCGGATATAGCGTCATTAATTGTGTGGTCCCTTCAATGACGTTATAACCAAGTTCCACTAGTTTTAAGTAGTTGTAAGTAATAGTTTTGGATGAAAGTTGGTATTTAGCTTCATGTGGTTAGGATCAGTACGTTTATGCCAAAAAAATCATAGTTTATATGTTCCTCAGAACAGCAAACCTGCATACTCTTTCCCATGTTAATTTTATGGAGAATAGGCAAACTCCTTTATTTATGTCCCAATAAATGTGTTAAAACTCGGTATATGGACAAAATAAAAATAGTTGATGGTAAAAATGCCTACTTTCAGCATTCCCCAAGGCAGCAAACCTGCATACTCTTTCCCATGTTCATATTACGGGGAATAGGCAAAATACTCAAATTTATCAACAAGTATTGATTGATCAATCTTGTCATATACTTGTATTATTATTGCCATATTATTGAGGTGGAAATTTGCTGAGTACGCAGGTGTGCTGCGACAAGAATATTTTCAACTTATTTTTCTAAATAATCACAAAAACGATTGAGGCACTTGTCATACTGTGACAAAAGCTTTACGATACCTTCCTCAAAGAATTTTGCCGCTAGTGAGGACAGGTAAGTCTTGACAGCTCTGAAGTTATTCATCAGTAGCAAAGTGCTGCCCACCTAACCATAATCGTAGTTTTTGGAAAAGGTGATAATCACTTGGTGCTAGGTCCGGACTATGGGTGTTCAAAAACTTCACATTCAAACTTTTTGAGGAGGTCAATTGTGATGCGGGCACTTTGTGGTTGGGTATTGTCATGGATCAAAACGCCAGAAAAAAGCATTCCTCTGCATTTGTTTTGAATGACTCTGAGGAGACGACATTAAGTTTCACGATAATCTTCCTTGGTTATCGCCGTACCTTGCTCCTTAAAGTCCACCAGCAGAATTCCTTTATGGTCCAAAATCACAAAGATCATTGTTTGAAACTCATATTTGGCAGGAGCATTGAGCGTAGCAGCCATGTTTACACGGATGTAGCTTGGCTACAACTGACACACTGAAGCCGAAAACGGCAGAGTTTGTGTTAGGGGAGCTGCGCAATCGCATGAATCGCAAGTCCGTCCCCTCTCTAACTCTTACTTGCTTAAATGGGATGATCGGAGGTTGAAAAAAACTCCCCTCGTATGACCAAATGAACAGCTGATAATTCATTGTTAAGATTACGAGATTTAAGATGCTTAATGAGAAATTGGCCAGTTAGGGCAGTAGTTTTGACATGGGTATGTCTAAGCTCTGGGGGGTGTTAGCAATTTGTGGGACACAAAGGTGTTACAGGAGTGTTGTCATATGGTTATGATAACAGCTGTTTTAAATACTGAAATCATTCCCTTCAGACATATCCATGATATAACCTTTTTCAGGAAAGTATATAAATTTTACTTTTTTAGTTACAATTAAAACACTTTCATTTAGCCTACACTACAATGCTTGTTTAGAATCACTAAATTATTTTTCAGTAGAGATTAATTTTACTTTTAAAAAAACTGATGTACATACTCTTGTACAATACTAAGCATAAATTTATAAAATGTCATTCAAGAGTGTGATAATGACTGTACCTTATTCCTAAACTTGACACCATAAAACTTGTTAGCATGTTGCAGCAGCTCTGGCCTGAATGTAGTGGTGATGAACTGTGCCTCCTTAGACATCTCGTGGATCATGTCAGCCACCGCCTTCCTGTGTTGGGCGTCCAAGGCCTAAAACCAACATTAATCATAACAGACCATACCATACCTAGATCATTAAGATGTGGCTTATCATCAACTCATGTTTTCTCTTACAATTCTAGATCATTTAAAATGATTCCCATCTGTTAAAAAAATTATGGTACTGTGAAGTCCAATTTTTCCAGATCTGAATCACCCACATTCCGGCTTATCAGGTTTAAAAAAAGTTAATAACAGTTTAAATGCGAGTTTCATCTCGAGGAGCACCATCAAAATTTTAGACGCAACCAGAGTATTTGTTGCTTGCGGCAAGTATCACTAATGATGGTTGCGTAACAAATGAACGCACACTCCTTATTTTGCATTGTTTGCCAAGCGGAATGCCACTGAGGAGGGTATGGTAACTTATATAATAGTGACCGAGCTTTACTCGGATAGAATAAAACAAGTAATATAGAAGTTAATTAGCAAAATTAAAACACACTTATTACTCAATGAAAACATTTATGTGGTTTAAATTAAACCGATTTAATATACATAAATTAATAGTGTTAATATAGTATAAACACTGAACAAAAATATTATGCCCCGGAAGGGGATCGATCTCACATCCTTCGGTATGTGAAAACTAGACGATAGCACTGAGCTTTAGCGTTGGCCAAGTCAGGGCCGTTTTTAACGGTCTTTAACCAACCTCAATTGTTTTAGCTGATCTTATTCTGTATTTAATTATCTATATAATTATTATTAGCCTGTGATTAACTGATTTTGTTAAAAAAGGAATGAAGATTGAAAAGCAAAAGAGAAAGTTAATTTACACCAGTTAATAGGTTTGTTACAGTGGCTTCAAGCAATAGAATGAATACGTTTTCTATCAAAAAAAAAGATTTTGGAAATACTTTTCTCTGCTTTTATTTCGCTCAGTTATTTTACCCTTTAGTTTTTACAAATTGTTTAGTAATTCTATAGTTTTTAATTTATACATAAAATAAATATATATCCAAAACCTCTATTCACATATTGTTCACCACCATCTTCAATCAACAATTGTAAAACAGTTACAAACATATGTTATGATTTGTATTGTTTATATTTGACTCTCCATAAGCCTAATGTTAATTTTTTTTATTTTAAACTTAATATTACATGAAAACCGGAATTTTCCTGGACATTAGACCTATCTAGAACATATTTTCTACTGGGAAATTAGTTATTTTCAAAATTTAAACAAATTCGTTAGAGCCGTTTTCAAGTTCCGTGTGCAAATGTATATATATATATATATATATATATATATATATATATATGTAATAAATAATAAAACAATTAGTACCCTTATTATTTATTACATTACTAAAAGTAGCCCTAAATTGTGAATTTTTAAATAATTTAATATATATATACAAACCACAAACCTTGCTCATATTATAGTATTGAATAGGGAAAATTACATTAAAAATATCAGAAAAATAAAACAATCAAATACTTTTTTTTACTAAATGAACCATTTCTAGATTGAAGACATACATTAGAGTCCCGTTTAACCGAGTCTCACTTAACCGAGGTTCCGTGTTAACCGAGGCTACTTAAACTTTTTTTTTGTACTTAAACTTTTGCTAAGCTATACGACTGCAATCGCAGTTCCCCGCGGCCTGCATGTATGGGAACCGACTGTACGTTTCCGTTGACACGCTTACTAGCCTGACTGTACAGTAGGCAAGGTTGTTGACCGCCTATCCCTACCCCTCCTATTGTTTGCTCTCTCGTTTCTGTGTTTGTTTTGTTAGCTGTCACTTCAGTCTTCTGGTGTTTATTGTGTTGAGAGGTTGCTAACGAGTTGAGTGCAATACAATGAGTATGAAACGGAAACGAGTTGTCCTTTCGTTAGAGGAAAAACTTTGTGCAATTAAACGTTTGGATAAAGGTGAATCTTTGAAAAAAGTGGCTAGTGATTTAGGTGTTGGTGAAGTGACTGTAGGGGATTGGAGGCGCAAACGGGAACAGTTGGAGAAATGGGTATCTCAGCGGACCCAGTCAACAAGTGACAAACACGTTGCAAAGAAGAGAAAGACTATGAAAGGTAGTGAACATGAGCAAACGTCAGAGGCATTATTTTTGTGGTTTCAGCAGATGAGAGGTAAGGGTAGTCCTTTATCTGGACCAATGTTACAAGCCAAAGCTCAGGAATTTTATCGTCGCTTTCAAGATGGACAAGAAGACTTCACAGCTAGTATCGGCTGGCTAGACCGTTGGAAGAAGCGATACGGTGTTAGGCAGTTAAATGTTTCAGGAGAACTTTTGTCAGCCAATACAAATGCAGTTGATTCATTTGTAAAAGATTTAAATGACTATATTAAGACAAAAAAATCTAAGCCCTCAACAAATCTACAACTGTGATGAAACTGGCTTAAATTTCAAAATGCTGCCCAGAAAAACTTTAGCAGCTAAACAGGAACAATCAGCTCCGGGACACAAGAAAAGTAAAGAGAGAGTTACTGTTCTACTTTGTACCAATCAGGCTGGTGATAACAAACTTAAGTTGTTGCTTATTGGAAAAGCAAAAAAGCCTAGGGCTTTTAACTTAAACATGGCTCTTCTTCCAGTAAAATACGAAAACCAAAAAAGCGCCTGGATGGACTCGTCAGTTTTTAAAAAGTGGTTTTTCAATGAGTTTGTGCCCAGTGTAAGAAAGTTCTCAGACGAAAATAATCTGCCCCATCAAGCTCTATTGTTATTGGACAACGCACCGACTCATCCAGATGAAAGCGAGCTGGTAAGCGGTGAAATTAGAGCTCTTTTCTTGCCGCCAAATGTAACCTCTTTAATACAGCCCCTCGACCAAGGGGTGATTGAAAATCTAAAAAGACACTACAGACAAAAGTTATTAAAACAGTTGCTCTTAGACTTAGAAAATGAAATGACAGTTGTTGAAAGTTTGAAAAAAATCAACCTCAAAGATGTTATTTTTTGGTTGGACGAGTCTTGGGATAATGTCAAACAATCGACTATACAGAAAAGCTGGAAAAATATTAGTGGTGTTGAAGTAACAAGTGATGCCTCCGAACCATGTGAAGATGATGAAGATGACCTGCCTTTAATTCATCTACTCAGCAGGATTCCAGTTGCCGAGGCAATAACTGAAAATGATGTAAGTCAGTGGATGAATGATGACGAAGACTTCGAACTGTCAGACGAAGCAATTGCGTGTTTAGTCGAAGAAAACAAGGAGAGCAACAACGGTGAAGACGGCGGCGATGGATCAGCTGATACAGAGCCAGAGGAAAAAATCACCCACACCGAGGGATTAGATGCAATCGAGAAGGCCCTGCACTACATTGAGCAGCAAGACGACACGACTCCAGCAGACATCATTATGTTGCGTCGAATGCGTAGTTTGGCAGCTAAGAAACGATCCAGCAAGATTAAGCAGATAACTGTCAAAGATTTCTTTAAACCTTTATGACTTTTCACTGTTTTTGAGGTACTGTACTGTACTTTTAATTGTATGTAGCCTATCTTTCTACTTCCTGATCAGTATTTTTATTATGTAAATTTAACCTGTACAGTATGTATTACATTTTTTATTACCTGATCAGTATTTAAAATTGAGAATGTAGCTTGTAAAATTATCTTTATGCAGGCCTACAATACAGTACTTCAGGGTATACACGAGTAAATAAAGTTGCTTTACACTTAACAAATATTGTATTTTTTAATTGTTTTCATAAATCCCTTATTCTAAGTAGACATTCCGTGTTAACCGAGAATTTGGTTATCCGAGGTTGCTGTGGTCCATATTAACTCGGTTAAACGAGACTCTACTGTAATATAAAATAAAATAAGGTTTCTTATTAAATTAAGAGTTTTTTCTTACCTAAAGCTAAAAAAAAGCAATTGTTTGGTTTTCCAGACTGTATTATAATTTTTATTTTATAATTAAATTAAAAAAATTTTAACACGTTCAACGTCTGTGATATTTTCCGGCTATTCACAGTACGTTAGTTATATGCAGTTTGCAGCACTAATATTGCAGAAGCCATTGTCAATAATTGCGTATGTGATGTGGGCATCTATACTCTGTTATATTTACATATTATCGAGATTTTTGGCTTTCCAGAATTGGACTCCGCCACTTTAATATGGATAAACTGGACTTTACTGTATATGTAGACCTTGACATACCCTGACTAACGACAACACTCATCTAGATAAGTGTATTTGAGTATCAGACAAAATCACTCTAAATAAACGGTACCAGTGGACTGACACATACTTTCTCCCTTAAGTAAATTTAAAAAGACAATCTGTAATAAAACTATCATGTTCTACAAAGTAGTTCTAAGTATCATTTAATAATTTATTGTTCAAATGGTATGGGGGAACCCCCCCCTCGGTAATACCAAGCTTTTTTGAGCTGGTTTTGTTTGGTGATTTGACCTTACACTTCATACCAAGTTTCATGGAAAACGGGTGGAAAGTAAGGAAGAAATTGATTTTTTTACATTTTCCATAAGAATAACATTGGGCGCTGTCAGACAACGTACTGCGTTTATCGTGGACAGTAAATTTAACTTTTCTCTGGAACCGTTAGTCGTAGGCAAATAATTCAAAATGCTAATTTGTTTAGTTTTTTAAGCTGGTTTCAATGGTACCAGTCAAGTTATACTTTACTTTTATTCTTTTCGCTGAAAATTTAAAAATTTGATTTTTTTGACATTTAAAAGCCCATAACTTTTGAACCGTCATTTTTACAGACATGCGGGTGGTGTCAAATTATTTAGTGCTCTGTGCACTATAAACTATCAAATTTTAATCAAAATCGTTAGAGCCGTTTTTGAGAAATTTGGATTTTTCACGTTTTTAAGGGTTTTTAGGGGTGAACTACCCTTAAAAATCAAAAATTCAAAAAAATGAAAAAAAAACGCCTGGAGATACCGTGAATATATACATACATGCCAAATTTCATCTAAATCAGACCAACGGGGTAGGCTGTGGCACTGTACACATCCAGACACACACATACGGACACACGGACGGACAGACATCACGTCAAAACCCACTTTTTTGGATTCAGGGGACCCCAAAACGGATATATCCACCCTCAACTCAAATTCGAAAATTTTGACGAAAACAATACTTTCTCCATATACTACGTATAAGGGGAGAAAGTAAAATAAACAGGAAGTCAGATTAAAATTCACAAATTGTGTTTAAATTTATCTTGGCCAAATAAATAGTGATAGGAATACAGTGGAACCTCAATGTAACGTATTATTTTTAAAACCCCTTGAAAACTCCATATAACTCAATAGAAAATTTACTCCTATATAGAAATACAAATACAAAATACTTATAAACCCCTCTATATAACGTATATTTTGTTTGTTTGTTTGTGTTTGTTAGTAATTTTCTTACCCCTGTATAGCGAATATCCAATGTAAGAAACCCCTATATAATGAATATAACCTCTATATAAAGTATTCCCACGGCCCAGACCCCTGTATTGAGTTTTTTTTATCTAGGCCATCACTCGAGCGGTGTGTTTTTGTGTTGGTGTGTCATTGCGGAGAAAAATAGTAGAAAGGCTCTTAGTGTGGAATTCAAACGTGAAGTAATAAAAAACCTAAAAGAAAACCTGCATATGGAGAAAGTGGACATTGCTAAGGAGTTTAAAATAATACCAACAACTATTCAAACAATAGTCAAAAATAAAAATAAATATGAAGACGAAGGTAGACTTTCTGGTCAGTGTAATGAAGCTAAACGGCCCGAATTACAGGTTATTGAAAGTGCTGTGATATTAAGGATGAAACGGGAGTATTTCACAAAACCGAGTTTTCACTACGTCGAGTAAGGCTAAAAATCCTATAAATATAGAAAATTCACTACGCCGAGGTTACACAAAACCGGTATGGGGCTGAGTACCGTCCGCTCTATAAGTGACTGTAGAAGCCTGTGTAGCGTGCAGTATTACGTGCTTTGCAGGCACTCGCTGTCCAGTCGTTTAATGAACATAATGAGACATCATTTATATTGAAGATTTATTAATAAATATTTTACAGCTTATAGTTTATATTTTCGTTAATAAAAATAAGCTATTAATAGTTAATACATTTAGTTAATAAAAGACGGTATGTCATAAAAATGGCAACCATAGTTTTCATGTACGAGATGTCATATTCACGATCTATTAACTATTGCAAATTTTGAGCTTGGTTTAGTAAATAACAATTATAATATTGTGAATTAAAATAATTTTTAGAGCTTTATGATTCTTTAAAACCACAAAATCCCAAAAATGTATTAAATACAAATCCTATGTTGTTTCTATACCCCGAGAAGATATTCAGTGCTATTCATTTTGTATAGTTAAATATATTAATATATTTTAATTTTGTAACTCGACATCGCAAAGCATTAAACTTACACCTTGGCCTGATGGAGACCACGACAAGTAATCCTCATGAGTCGTGCAACTCGACACCGCGACACATTAAAATTACACCTTGGCCTGACGGGAGACCACGACAAGTAATCCTTGTGAGTCGTGCAACTCGACACCGCGACACATTAAAACTTGGCCTGACGGAGACCACGACAAGTAATCCTTGTGAGTCGTGCAACTTGACACCACTACACATTAAACTTAAACAATTTTTTTCAGAAAAAAGTACCCAATAATTTTGGTCCTGTGACCTATTATCGTAAATATAAAATTTAATCCTGTTATAATTAATTATGTCACCGCAGACGTTTCTCTGTCTAACGGATTTCATTTTCAGCCCAAACATATCAATACATATGTCAAACCATATGTTTTCGTACCCGACGAGTCCAAATTTTTAACTTTCGACCCATGAAAAACTCATAGTCTGTAGCAGAGTTGGTGCGAGACGTTCTTCTGATTTACCGATTTATCTCCCTCCTGACGATTTAACTTAACATTTAACATTAAACTTAATTTTGTATTTCTTATGTAGGCTAATCTCTATAAGTTTGTTTTTGCCAATTTAAAATATCGCTTATCTTTCATCTCAAGTTTTTTTTATATTACTTCACTCCTACACTTACTACAAATTCTTAATCTCTAGACTGCTCTCCACAATAAGCAGTGGTAGTAGCTTCACCACGATACGTAACATGTAAATTAACTATTCATACCTTTCATTTGAAAATTAATTTTTTCGCAGGCCCGGACGACCCGTACGGTTTGTATAGAACGAACATACTAGCACTTATGCCCAACATATACATGGAAGTTGGAGGCATTGAAGCACAGAAACGGGAAATTCACGTTCATTTGGGCGGGCATGACGAGGGGACTAGGCCAGCTGAGGGAAATCCTTGCTCGGTGTGCCTGTCCAACGAGTAAACCAGGATTTGTAGTCTTTGCAGCTACCCTGCGTTATGCAGAGTGATGCTGTTCGAATGGTGTCAACGGACATTTTGTTAAATGTCACTACTGTGGATGGCTCCTTAAAGGACACGGGAATCCGCCTCCCGCTGTGTTGTCCAATGTGCAGGGCTATAATAGGCCAGTTAATTAGGCGATTCTATGTAGCCTAATTATTAGATTAGATCATTGAAATGGCAACCATACTACAATGTAGGTATTTTAAGCCAAGTATGGATGAGAATTGAGTGTAGGATGATTGTGGTGCGATATTTTAGTCTTGTTACTGACTAAGGCTGACATTTTCCTTAGACAGGACTATTAATTAATAGCCCAACAGCCGATGGCAACTAATGGACCTACAGTTTAACGAGGAATCCGAACCACGGCCTCTGAATTACGAATTGGTCTAATTATGAGGATAGGCTTTGCGGATTAATGTAGTATTCAATGGTGTGGATGTTAATCCACACAAGAGAACACTACATCCACCGACCATTAACACCTACGACTGTAGGTAGGTATGCATAACTTATTTTTCTTATATTAAACCTTTTTTCACATAACATTAAACCTTTTAAGTGTTTCTTTTCACCTTTCACATTAATATTTTTTACAGCTATGGGTATTTCCGAGATGAATTATTTAAAATGTCTCTTTTACCATTAGAATTAGCTAGGGAATACACAATTTAGTTTATTACAAAGCCTAAAATCAAGGCTGTGAGATTACAAAAAATTTGTGTTAGTACCGTATTCTTCAGAAATTTTTCTTTAATCAATAACTTATGGCTTGTTATTGTGATAAGTTATTTTTGTTACAAGTAAGAAAAAACCGATTGTTCTAAATGAAAAAATCGTTCTAATAAACAATCAAACTCTCTCTGCTTTGGAGCATACAATTTTCGTTTGCTATTTTCTATAATTTTCTTTTTTTACCCTTACCTGACGAGATTTCTCGCAGCACAGTAGGGTCATACGCGGACACCGAGTTATTCACTTTCAGTCATTTCGTCATTTTTACTGTGCTGTAGTTCACGAAACAACCAATAGAGTGCATGGTAATGTTGCTTTAACCTCTATGAACTCAAAAAACAATATGGCGGCTTTGTTGGATTTTCTAGCCACTAAGACCAGCTGCATTCACTGTTCTAATCGTTGTTTGTTGACATCCATTGACGTGTGTTGTGTTTGAGAAGTAAACAGATGATGTAGTGTTTATGTTTGTCAATCTAAATAATTAAATAAATGTGAAACATGACTCATCCAGACGATCCGAAGTTTGATGAGTTTGTGAATGGCTGACTGTTTCGAGGCCTATCATACGATGCACAACTATGTTTAGGGGCAATGTACATAATATATTTTTACTTTATTTACATGTTTCTTCTCACTGTTTTCATGTTAAGAATCAGTAATTTTTCATTTATTTGACCATTTATGTAAAGCCTCTAAGTTTTATTTAAAGCGCTCAGAATTTTTTGCAAAAATAACTTTGTTAGATACCTACCTGAAAAATAGCGTTAAAATGTTCAATAAATAAAAATGAAGCATATATCTGTTTTCTACTTTATTCAAGCTACCTAAATCCAAAAAGAACATTGGGAAAATATAATTTTGATTTTTTCAACCTAAATGAGCAGGGAGTGTGATTTTCAGTACCGCTTTAAGGGTCCACGGATTCATCCATGGACAATTTGATTTCTGTATAATTACGGTCTTACGGACTAGACGGATTTCAGGCAGTGAATGCCTTCAAAGTGTATGCATGATACTGTGCTATATTGGCTGGGCGGCCGACAAGCTCTAGCGAACTCACTTCTAGAGCGGACGGTACTCAGCCCCTTACTCGGTTTTGTGAAACCTTGGCGTGGTGAAACAGTTGATTTTTATAACATACTCAGTTTTGTAAAACCTCGGCATAGTGAATATCTGATATGTATAGGATTTTTAGCTTTACTCAGCGTAGTGAAAACTCGGTTTTGTGAAACCCACCTGATCAGAAAAAACCTATGTCATGACAAAAATGTATCCGTTTTGGGACCTGTACTTCAGGAAAAATCTGAACAATTGGCCGAGCAATTGAGCCATAATTGTTTTCGAGCAAGCAATGGCTAGTTAAGCCAATCTGTAGCAGTAAAATATACATTATAACAAAAATAACATATGCCTAAAATTCTACTTTAAATAGAGGCTGGACAGGTTCAACATTCTTTATTTAGAGGTTATGACTAACCCATATATTACAAATTTCGCAAAATTCAACCTCAACTTAACGAACCTTGTTTTTAAGAATAGCCCTATATAACGTATATCTTTCTTAGTCCCTAGAAATTTGTTAAATCGAGGTTCCACTGTAACTTTTTGTTTAGAACAATATTCAATTTTAATCTTTTCCTCAGTGGTTTGAAACATTGTGAACCTTCACAAACTTAATGCAAAAATTATTTGACATACAAAATTCAAACCTAGTAAATTTTTTGTTATGAAATTAACACACCTTTCAATAATAATTAATTTAACCAAAAACAGTCATTACTTTATTGACTTGTGATTAAAATATTTTTTGCCATATGCAAAAGAGTAAGTTATTAATCACGATTAAAATAAATTTTATTTTTTACCACTTAAGTATAATTGTTACTACCAATACTAATAATATAATGAAAGTCAATTTATTCAAGCTCAAATGAAAAATGCTAATACAACAGCTCAGCAGTAGTGTACCTGATCAATTTCATCAAAGAGGTAGAACGGGGCAGGGTCACACTTCTGAATGGCAAAGATAAGGGCCAGAGCAACGAGTGACTTTTGTCCTCCGGACAGCTGGTTCATCTCCCTCATCTCCCCTCGCCCATTGAAGGAGACTCTGATCATAACTCCAGCAAACTGATCCGAGTCCATCTCCTGTACCAAATTAATCATGTCAAAAATGCTCCATCTAATACAACTCAGAAAATAAAATTCACAACTTAATATTTTGCAGTTAAAATGGTTTGTTATTGAAAAAGTTGCACATAACTTTGGTTTAACCCTAGATATGGCAAAGTATTAATTTACGACGCATTTACTTATTCAATAAGAAGTGGCAGATGGAGGCATCTGTCATCAGTTTAGTGAACTTGTTAGACACTAGCGGCTACATGACCGTGTTGCCCTCTGGGGGCAAACAACCAATCCTGTTCTCGTAGTGCACTAGACTGCCATCGGGCAGGTCTTATAACCAAGTAAGCGCTTTCAACTCCTATGCACTGGTGGGCTAACTGGCTAAAGCGCTGCGCTGACGAGCGTAACGTACTAGCCATTCGGAAGTGCTAGGGTTCGAATCCCAACCATGAGCAATTCCAATTTGGCTTGCAAATGTGTGGTAGAGCGGAGAGGAGGTCCCACCTTAAATAAACGGTGACCGGCTTGGGTGGAAGTCGATGGCATTTGTAGGCTTAATTGGTATTGCAGTGGACACCTGTTTTGCTTTTGTGGTTAGTGGTTATAAGGGGGGGGGGTGTTTAATGCTTTTTTTGTTTAAACTTTGATATTTCAAGAAGATATTAGAAATTATTTTTATGTTCCAGTTAAGAGTAAAAAGCTTGCCACTGCTAGGGTTAAAAAAATTAGCTTTGCTATAAAACAAAACCTTGGGGGTTATAAATTCATCTGAGTTTAACAAAAATGCTTGAAGAAAAAACTGTTTATCTGTTTGACCTAAGGAAAATAAACAGAGCAAGTAATATTAGTTTAATATTCAACATAAATGATTCATGATAAATGATTCCATTATTGCACTTATGCACATTATTGAGTTATGAGAAATAAATTCATTTATTTAAAGTTTTGCCTAGTGGCAAAATAATAATAACTGAGATCTCACATGAGAGCCAGAGCTCTCCAGTCCATCAGCTGACTTCATGACCAGCTGAGCATGTCCAGCTGGCACCAGCTTGGCGAACACCTCGCTGAAGTATGTTGACACTTGCTTGAATGTGAACTGAATCGCCTCACACTTGCGCTGCTCAAGTACTTGCATCAGCTCTTTGATCTTCTCGTCTCTGTAAAGAAAACAAAAAAAAACTTATAGACCTTATACTTATATATGTGTTCTTCTTAGTTGCCAAATGACTGATAAAACTTATATATTATATTATACAGGGTGGGGCAAAATAGACTTCCTTGCTTTAAACAATCACTGTAGAGCGTGCAGGTGTGTTAACGGAATGGGGATAGTGGTGTTAGCTAGTGGAAACGATGCCATTTTCATTTCAGTAGTCTCAATGCATAGCAGTGGTCTGGTGAGCATAGAGGCTTTTTCATTTAAACTTTCTTTAAAAACAATGATAGCGTGGTGGCAACACAGAGGGCTATTCGAAGGCAGTTTGGTTTGTCTCGTCATGATAAGGTTCCTGATGCTAAAACCATAAGGAAATGGATTAAAATTCCATAAACAATACCTTCAATCCTGTCAAATAAAAAGGTATTGTTTATGGAAATGGATTAAAATTCCATAAACAATACCTTCAATCCTGTCAAATAAAAAGGTATTGTTTATGGAACGCCAAATAAACATGATCAACAGTTTACCCCACCACAAAGTCAAAACCATCAAACAGGTATCGGCTAGTCGAGCCGTTGGTCATCTGCATTGTCAAGCGTTTTTTTGTATGTCGCCAATTTTAAATTTGAAAATTCATATGTTGAATATTATTTATTTACAAAAGAAGACATTCTGAAATAACCTAAAGACACACTTGAAAATGGGAACATTGTTCCTAAAATAGTGTTAAAAATAACATTGGATTGAAGAGAGCAGGTATTATAACCATATAATCTAGTTATTACTCAATCCGGAGGGCAAAATGTTAAGATTCAATATGTAGCTCAAAAACTATATATCAACGGAAATTATAGCTAAAAATTAAACCTATATTTAACAGGTTCCACTAAATAAATAGAAATTTTCTCATATAAGATTCCTTAACATAATAATGGTTTGGACTGTGGTGTTTTTATGATTATAATGTTTGATGTTATTATAGCAAACACCATAAACAAAAATTCACTCCGTTCTCTAGATGAAATTGAGATAAATGGATCAGCTTTCAATGATTATAATGTATGGTCAAAAAGGGCCCAGTCGGCCTCAATCATGTACAATCACACAATACGAAGAGACATAACAAACACTTTCTCAGGTGTGTGCCCGAAAACATTAAAAAAGAACATAATTTGTCAAAGTTTAAAAAAATGTTAAAAGATTATATAATAAACTTGGCCGTTTATTCATTGGATGAGTTTTCCATCTCCTATAAGCAGGGGATGCAAACAAGTGGTAAATAATTGATGCAATTTTAATTTATATGTTAAAGTTTAAATTATTGTAGTACCTTTTTCTGTACATTTATGACACTATTCACTCTACCACCCATGTACATGAAATATGAATACTATCACTATCACCATACAAAATGTTGAATTCACTCAAGCCTAGTGTGGTTCATACGGTGTTGAAAACAAAGGAATACAAGTGTTTAAAAAAATCACTGTGCCTAAACCACAGATTATAGCCTTGTTATACTTATACCCATTTTACTCATAAATGTGTAGTTTATAAGAACGATAAATAAATGAAAACCCATGTTGGTGTAAAAAAACAAAATGCTTTAACCCATTTAGACCTCTGGAATAATGACAATTTTTGTACAAAACATAGATATACACAGTAAAGGTCGAAAGGCGTGGCAACACATTTTGTTAAATAAATATGGAAAAATAAATTATAAAAATTACGTACCAAAAATCTTATATTACTGATTGAAACTATTTATATAATATATATATATATATATATATATATATACATATATATATAATAAATAATAAAACAATTAGTACCCTTTTTTAAACTTTAATGGCAACATGTTTCGGCATTTATGCCATTTTCAAGCCAAATTTAACCTAACCTATATTTAAATTACAAATTTTTATCAAATGTGTTCATAATGTTAAGTTGATAAGATGTGATTTGTATCTTATGTTAACTTTGGACAGACTAGTGGGTGGTGCTTTCAAATTGTGTGATTTTTTCAAATATAGGATTGTTCATGTTTATATGGTTATTTAATATGTCCTGTGGGTGTTCTTTATGTCCTTTGTAGATAAGGTATTCTTCTGTAGAGTCCATTATAAGTCCTTTGTTCATGGGTTTCAATATATTTAAGTTTTCATGTATGCCTTTAAAACTGTGATCTGTATGTAATAAAAGTAACAACAGAACATCAATGAAATCAAACTTTGCAGAACATTTATTCCTTAGAAACAAATAATCCTGAACGAAGAAAGACAGTGATTTTTGAGTACCCCTTGTATATAATGAAACACCTTTTGCAGATAAACTTAAATAGTATGTATATTCTGAATATAAAAATACATATTGTACAAACAGTACATACAGTAGTTACATTTGAACAGAAATATACACGGTATTTACGTCCATACAAAAAATGAGACAACGAAAAAAGACAAAATTACTTTGAACATGAGGGCTGAGGTTCGTCCTCAAGTCACTGAACTGGTTTGAAGAAAAAGTTGAACTTCATTTGCCTTTCTTTTGTGTTAATTTCACAATTAAACAACGCAACTAAATTGTACAGTGCAATTGACCTCTGTCGAGCAACTGACGCACTGACGGCTGACGGCCTGACACGAGCAGGAGAAACACAATCGTGTGACTGAGCTACTATTGGCTGACAGTAACCATGGTAACGGCACGTACACCTTGCGCTGTGACCGCCCGCACTCGGCACACGCACAGTCACATCACCGGGCGCAGTCGTACAGTGACGATCGCATGCTACTTATCAGTGTTCTGTGCATTAAAACTGTGATCCAATGGCTGTCCGGATTAAGAAAAGTCCGTATTAATGGGGTCCGGATTAACGAGGTTTTACTGTATATATATATATATATATGTGTGTGTGTGTGTGTGTGTATAATTGAAATATTATAATATGCTACACAGTAGATATTACATCAAGTTATCATACTATACCAAATATAATTGTCTTAAATCTGAAAAATCACTGAATTGACAGCTGTTTTTAGAGCTTTTCAGAAGTCATATAACATAAAAAAAGGATGATAGAATAAAGCTTATTTTTTCCAGTAGCACCAACTGTTTCAAGTTCATACAAAATTTACCTAAAATTGATTTATTGAAAATCTTGTATTTTACAAGTTTTTTGTGTGTATGAGAGAAATGTTCTTCGCACGTAAAATGCTATATACAGTAAATTCTCTCATATCCGGACTAATGCGGCGACGGCCGATCCAAATAGGAAAAAATCTGGATATGAGAAGGGAATAAAACATCCGGATATTTAAAAAACATAATTTTTGTCGTAATACTTTAATGACATCAAAACTGAAAAAGTTACGTAAAACAGTATAAGGCGGTACAGTATGTAGAATAATAGAAACTAAAATGAACCGTTGCAAGAAAGAATAGGTCACTCAAGCAAAACAAAGGCGACACTGACCACTGATGCGAGTGTTGTCATTACAGGACATGTGATGCGTTGTCTAATGGGGTGGGTAGTGATAGGTGGGATGGGGAGGTTTATTGTTTTGTGAGTTAGTGACCTTGCACCAGGTAGTACAGAATACAGAGAGTAGTGCTCAAGACTGAGGCAAGGGTGACTCATCGTTCCCTCTTCTGCTGTTGAACATTACCGCTGTCCACATCGCTTCAACCCTGCGCTCGGCAACAGGCTCGCTACTAACCAGTCTACAAACATCGTTCATGACTACTGGGTTTAACAAACATTAGCCTCCTAGAATGTTTACAAATTTCTTTCAAAATCATCTCCGGATATGAGAGGGTTTACTGTAACCATTTTATTTGATTTTTATATATATATATATGTGTGTGTGTGTGTGTGTGTGTGTGTGTGTGTGTGTGTGTGTGTGTGTGTGCGTGTATGTTTGTATGTTGCCTATAGACTACGGAACCGCTCAATAGTTTGTAGTGAAACTTTCAAGCATTATTATGCATGATTCGAGGATGGTTTCTGTTAAGTTTGGTGCAAATCCGTCCTAAGGGCTCCGACCCAGAGGGCATAAAAGGATGCAGTGTCAGGTTTTGTAAATTTAGTGTTTAAAAAATTAAATTAGCTGCGATTAAATAATTTGAAAGGTTTTTTAAACTATAAACATTACTGTTAGGCGGTAGGAAGTTTGCCGGATACCACTAGTACAGTAAATACTGTATGTCTGTCTTTTGACTACAACACCTGATATGGTCCTGACTATGAAGTCCAAGTGCAGGGATGACAGTACAATGGATCAAGAAACTGAATAAGTTTGTAAGTAAATTTGAGTAACACATAAAGTTTCAATAGCTGCTTTAGTTATAATTACAAATAGTACAATTTATTAAGCGACTCAATGTATCTGTGTTTGTAATGGGTTTTTAACTACACAAACTCAACACTCACCCTCTATCAAGTTCCTGTTTCCTATTCATCAACTTTTCCTTTTGATCTGAGAAGCTCATGAACTGATCTAATGCCTTCTTGTTGACATGACTGTATTTCTTCAGATGGCTATTAGCTTTTTCCAACTCTTTGAATAGCTATATTAAAACACTCATAAGTTTGAATTAAACAGGCACTTCAGAATTGTTTTGCTAATAAAGTAATCATTATATCAGTTACAAAAAAGTCTGCATATACTTTCCTCATGAAAAAAAGAACAACAAAAACTTGAGGTTACATCCTTGCAGTTACTGACTCTATTTGAACTTAGATTTTTCACAGTATAAGTAGAAATTCTCAGGTGGTCTTGAAAATATTATTAATATTAAATCAAATAAATAAGTATAGGTTTATTACCTCAAAGGTTTTGTTAGAGGCAAGGTTTTTGAAAATGTTTGTTTATAGAAATTTCTAAACTCTTGACTGAAAGGACTGTTTGATTGTAAATGATAATCTAAAGGCCTACTATTCTTCATTTGCTTATAAGCAAAATATTTCAAGATATTTTGAACACCCATTACAGGTAATTTTCATTCTACTATTCTTATCAACCAATGAATTTAACAAAGGCAATCACATTGTTATGATGTTAGTGGGGTTTTATAAATTTTTAAGTTAGTTAGGCTAAATTTGATTTATTCTCAAAAATAACAAATTTTCCAAAAAATAATTTACTGGTATTTGTTCACTGAATGGTATAATATCTGACTGGTCAATCGATTCTCCCGATACCAATATCCAGAAATCGGTGGTATTGATAATTGGTATCAATAATCTGACAAGTTCTTATCTTTATCTGCTAGTAGTCAGACGATAAAGCTTTGTTTACTTTTAGTTTTCAAACTAATCAACTGCATTTTGATATGATAATTACAACCTATAATGATATAATGATATAATGATGATATAATGATATATGATGATATAATGATAATTGAAATGGAAAATCTATGGCTTTGACAGACATCACTTTTAATTATTTATCGTCTCGAATATTCAACCAAACATTGAACTTCTACGGAAATCTCGAGTCGAATTGAATATTCAATATTAGAGGTTACCCGGACAGCCCTACCAACAGGAAGATTAAAGTTTATAGTTATATTGCTGAACAGTCATACTTACATTTTTAGATGTATAAGCCATGTATTTGTTGACCATTTCGGGTTGAGGCATTGAACCCAGCTCTGCAATCTTGGTTGAACATTCATCTATCTTTTGACGCAAGATTTGCTGCTTGGCCGCAACTTTTGTTAAATCTTTTGAATCAGCATCAAGTTTTTCTTGTGCTTCCTTTTCTTTCATTCTGTATTTTTCAAGCTCTTCTTGCTCTGCTTTTTGCTATAAAGAAATTATTGTTATAGTAGAAATCGACAACCGATAACTCAACAGTTCTCATTTTACAGTACTAGTGCATTTGACTTTTTAAAGGTTGCGGGATGGCTGAAATGAGCCGAGATGCACAGACCTTTTATTTATTGGGTGTCTTTAAATGGTCTCAAGGTCAAAGTCCTGGGCCTAGCTAGAAGGGCCTCCTAGAAATCCAGAGGAAGAAATCCTTAAAGCTCACTGAAAATCACGGTCCCCACTAATTTAGTGTAAAAAAATCAAAATATTATTTCCCAATTTTCTTTTTGTATTTAGACAGATTGAATAAAGTAGAAAATATAAATTTGATTCATTTTTATTTATTGAAGATTTCAAGACTATTTTTAGGTACAGTATTAACAAAGTAATTTTAAGCCCTGTAGGCTACTTGGTATCCTTAGTCTCGTATCATAGTTTGTGAATCTGATTTAGAAAAATAGTCCGTTATATCGAAATATTGTAACCAATTATTTGTATGAAAACAGAAGTATTAAATGGGCTTATTATTTTTTACTACTAATCCCGTTAATAATTATCATGGAAAATGAATAGACTTGTTTTGTTGCCGAAAAGTTCATTTCACGGAATAATATAATTACCAGTATTCTGATAATCAGCATCAAAGACGCCATTCAATATCAATTTACAATATCGTATTAACGTTTATCAGTAACTGAAATAAGAATGATTACAAGGTATGTTGCAACCTAGAGAACCGATTAATGACGTTCTTACATTATTTTAAAGAGGATACGAATTTACGTAATTTGTCGTTTGCACTTTTGTGTTCGAGAAAAGATATTTTGTATTGACGATGTAATCTGAAACGAAAAGTTTGAGTGTTAATGCTCATTTTTCATATGGTCTATAAGTAATTTCAGATACTTATTGAATTTTACTTGGTACTTTCATTTCGGAGCCGTATATCCGATTGCTTTGAAATGAAATATTGGTTTTTATTCACGCGACAATAAACTGAAAGTGAACAATAATTTTAAGTCGTTAGGGCGACGATTGGTTTCCTAAGTTTCATCAAAACAATGACGACTGTATCTTATTACAACATTGTGACGAGGAAAATGGACATAATTCCATCTTTCGCCGTTCGTCGCTGGCGGAACAACGAACGCTTGGAATCGAAGAATCGGAATCGACTTTTGGCGATAATTTTCGATTCCGATTCCAACCCTTAGAATCAATATTTGGAATCGACCCAACTCTAATTAAAATTATTCACACAATATACACTATTTACTGCTAAAACACAATGAAAATAAACAAATGAAAAATGTCAACAAACATGTTTAGGGAAAGTGAAAACAGCTGGCCATAATGAATCGCGTATATAAGTGTAAGCAGCAGTGTGAGCGAACGAATACTATGTTAAGATTTAAGTATTTACATAAAAATACATTTGGGTATATTTTTGTGAGTAAAGGAAATCTTTTCCTCACAAGACTATTCAGCCTGTGTGTGAGGAAGAGTCTAACATCTAACATGTAAAAATAGAGTCCCACAAATCGGCGGCAACACTCTCAGGAAATAAACTAATTGTGATATACAGTACTATATAAAATTAATTGAAGGAATACAAGAGAAATAAAACAGAATCTAAGTATAAATCGTCGGAACACTCATAGTAACAATTACGGGTTCAAAATTAAATGAAATGAAATTGAACATAAAATGAATTTTGAAGTTAAACATTATAAGGGGAAAGAAGAAGCATGTCAGCTGCGGCAGGGCAGACACTGAGTAGCCAGTCCTCAACCCTCTGCTTGTAAACAGAGAGACTAACCTCATCAGAAGAAGTAATTTTGATGGGTAGATTTCTGTGTATCTGGTGTGCTAAGTAGAAAGAATTAAATAAATTTGACCTAAAGGTTGCTGTTGTCTAATATTCAAAACTGGAAATTCTAAAAATAATAAATTAGTGGGATATCTTACATCTTTATCTAAAATTGTTTTGATTATTGATCTTAGGGTTACGGCCAATAGCCCCAGCACCGAGGAGGAGGCCCCACCCCACGCCAGGATCCCATACTGGAACACACACTGCACATAGGCTTAGTACACACTCCTGCAGTGCTCCACCGTCAGCACCTGCTTTAGCTGCCCGAAGGCGTAAATCATCTTTCTCAGTTTTTGCTTAACATATCGAACTTGTGGTTCCCAATTCAGTTTATGATCGATCCAAGATACTTGTACTGGGTCACACGCTCAATTACATCGCAAGCACAGGTTGAAAACATCGGATCACCGCAGGAGTGTATTTTTAGCATCCTCAAACCTGGACCACTGTCAATTTTGAAATAAATTGGCAAAACCTTAGTTTTATTGACATTAAGAGAGAGGATATTATGATCAAACCAGTTTTTAAGAAGTAGGAGATCCGAGGATGCGTTTTCGTACACGTTATCCCAGAGTACTGCCGTGTGATACCAGAGCTGTGTCATCAGCAAAAAGGAAGATCCTGCCCTTAGTTTTTAAATTGGATATGAAATGAAATGAAATCTTTATTGATCCAGTAAAAATACATAATATACATACAATTACAGTTTTATCATAAAAGCTAAGACAAACTAATACTATAAAAAGATAGATTAAAAACTAAAATAGGATCAATAAATGTTGGTCCCAAGGTTGATATGTTGTTAATGTAGATAAGAAATAATAACGGGCCCAAGGTACTCCCTTGAATCACTCCATAATCAACTCCAGTGGGCTCACTGTCAACACCGTTAATAGTGACAAATTGTTTCCGACTGACTATCGAAGTAAGACAAAAAGTAGTTTAAAGAGTTATTTTTAATTCCAATTGATTGAAGCTTACTTAATAATAGATTTCTATTTACAGAGAAAACCCCTTTGTTAGGTCAAGAAAACAAATTAAAACATGTTGTCTACCAGCCAATAGTTCAAAAATGAGCTTGTTACAGTCAAATAAGGCATCTGAGAAATTTTTCCCCTTTCTAAAACCATATTGAATATCCGTAATTATTGACTCTGCATTAAGGTAATTGGTCAGTTGAGTTTTGACACACTTCTCTAAAATTAAATTTTATCTACAACTGACAGCAGAGAGATAGGCCTGAAATTGTTAATTGACGATTTTAAGACACTTTTGTAAATCGGAATAACTTTAGCAATTTTGAAAGCGTTCCTGAATTTACCTTTACGAATACTGAGATTGACCAAGTGGAGAAGGGAAGGAGCAAGATACTCAAAGAACTGCTTCACAATTTTGGCTGGAATCCCATCCTTCCCTGGAGCAAAACCCCCCTTCATGCTGCCGACAATACTTAAAAGCTATTCGCGGTTTATAGGCTCCAGTGCGAACACAGAGCTCCAGACGTGGTCCGCGTTCTCTAACTCAGGCGGTTGTGTTGGGGTAATAATCGTTAGCTAAATTAATACCTATATTAGCAAAGAAATTATTGAATTGATCACTGATAACTTTGATATCAGAATTAGAGACAGTCTCACCGTTCACGCAAAAACCCTCAACAGGAAACCAATCACCCTTTCTGGGACGACCAGACACCTCGCCTACTATATTCCAAAACTTGCTTCCGCTACCTCATCAATTTTATCTTTATAAAATTTGTACTTCACACATTTTATCAAGAAATATAAAATGTTGCAATATCTGACATATCGATTTCTGAGTGTTTTGTTATATGGTTCTTTTTTCAATTTATTGTGCATTGAATCACACTTTCTAATTGAATTAATAATACTATTTGTGATCCAAGGCTTAATTTTTCGATTTTTTTAATTAACTGTAGTTTTTACTGTAGCTAATTTAAATGATTCCTGAATATGTTTGATCAATTTTAAAGAACATTCATCAACATCAGTACAATCGAAAATTGCACTACCATCATGGCTTCCTAAGTAAGATTCAACTTTGTTCCAGTCAATTTTGTTTTGAAAAGAAATGTTATCTTTGCATTTACTTGCTCCTAATTTTTTCAATTCAACTACGATGCAATAATGATCCGTAATATTATTTTGAATAGTTGGTGAAACTTTGAAAAGTTTTCAATTTAACAAATAAATGATCTAAATAAGAATTACTAATTGGCCATGTAACTTTATCAATGCAAGGAATAAATACAAATTCATATAGAGTATCAATGTATTTCTCTTCAAGTGAATTTTTAAAGGTATTTATAATATCACAATTTATATTCCCTGTAAAATAACGAATATTATAGGCTGAATTTTCTTTTTAATAATCTCTAATGCTGTCAATGAATGTATTAAGATTGCTATTAGAACTCTGTACACAGCAAGGATTTCATATGGTTGACCGGCCCAGTCAAAAGCCCCTCCACCAGCCACCCTCCGTTGCCCTCCACCCTCCGTTGCCCCTCCACCCAGCAAAAGCTGACGGCACTGTACCGACAATGAATTGTCTTGGTACACTACCACGCCATCATTCGGGTTTAGACGGTTCCCTGATGTGTAAATGTTGTAACCTGGAATTGCTTGTAAGTCTTAATTATTTTTGAGTCAATTTTCAGTCAAAACTATGCAGTTGAATTGAACTCTTGAACCTTGTAAAAAATTAAAAATTCGTCAATATTTCTGTTGTAGCTCAGAATGTTCTGATGAATTAAACCAAACGTAAGATTGTTATCATTTGATTTATGTTGGAAAGATCTTCAATGTACATGCATCCTTTGAATGGGAAAAAACAAATTTCATTATCATTATGTAGCAGCATGAGTGGGTCGGTGGCGACGTCCTGTAATCCAGCTACTTGGAGGTCACAAATTGTGGATAGTTATGAGCGATGGTCGGTGGGAGTAGTGTTCTCTTGTGTGGATTAACGTCCACACTATTGAATACTACGTTAATCCGCAAATACCATCCTCATAATTAGACCAGTTCGTAATTCAGAGGCTGTGGTTCAGATTCCATGTTAAACTGTAGGTTTCTTAGTTGCCATCGGCTGTTGGGCTATTAATTAACAGTCCTGTCTAAGGACCATGTCAGCCTTAGTCAGTAACAAGACTACAAGATCGCGCCACAATCATTTCTCATTCATACTTAGCTTAAAATACCTACCTGGGTAGGTCGCCATTTCAAATGGTAATCTAATGTAATCTAATCATTAAGCTACATTGTGTCGTGAGCCGACCAGTAAACTAAATTTAACTTAATTACTTAACTGTTGCATATATCTTTAAATAAGCAACTAAAATTCAAAACAATATTATAATGGATGCAGAATGTAAGGCATTTATATTAAATAATAAACAAAACAAAAATAAATAATAAACCTCAAATTAATCTTCCCTTTGATCTCATAATTTTATCATAACATTTATTTATAAAGCATTTTATTATACACTAGTGGTCTGCCCATCCCTTATACGGGTTGAAGGATTTTTTTATTCTGTGCATAAAAGATTCTTCTTATCGTGACAAAATTTAAACCTGATATCTTAAACAAATAAATTAAGGAAAAGATAAAATCTCGGCTTAGTTAATTTGTCTTAGTTTTCATGGTCTTATTAACTGTTTATGTAATTTATTGGCGAATTATATGGTTTATGTTGATTTAATTTCGTGAATAATAGGCTATAGCGTTTATTAAAATTTGTAAATTTTCAATGCAGTGAAGTAAAAATTTTAGTTTAGTTGTTCAGCCTATGACGAATTTATGATTTTTTTATGTCCAATCGAATAACTTTGATAACATTTTATCGTTGTTATCTCGTTTATTCTTAGATAAGTGTGATCCCACTGTGTTATTGCGAGTATTTGAATCTGAAAATTATCCGATCCAAACCCTAACTATCCGATCCGGATCTGATCCGAAAAAAATTCACTATCCACACACCTCTAGTTGATATATCAGCTCCCAAAGGTCAACAATGTCACACAGGCGCTGATGTCTAACAAGTTCACCACCCACTACTCTCTAAGACAAAAACTAAAGCTGGATGAATTTTATAAAATGGCAGATTTTGCTATCGCTGCTCGATCGACAGCGTCACAAAGCGGTTGGTTTGAAAATGTGTAGTATTTTTTTATTAATCATAAGAGTAAATAAACATGTTGTAAACGATATTAAGGTTTATTTCATTAGCTTTCCAGTGGGCTTTTTCCTATAGGTTTCAATACGTTTATTTTGTAAAAACAATGTCTAATATTGGTTTACAAAATGGTTTGTAGCAAACGTCTAAAATAGATGTTTAGCCACCATCTTACCCTAGAAACGCCGTTCTAGGGTTAAATATTTAATAATATTTTTCATAGATTATTCATAGATTTCATTAATATTTTTTCATAGAGTGTTTACTCAGTATGTAATGATACAGTTTTCAGTTAAGTATTGTAGGCATACTGTAATAAATTTAAATGTGAAACTCGACTCTGTTATGTATTAATTATTAAAACCCATGAAATATTTGTTCTAGATAACATGACAACCTCCAGGTCCACGAAGTGTCTAGATAGTGAGGTCCTGTTGTATTGTGAGAGTAGTAATTTACAAGAATATCTTATTTTACTTAATCTATATCTATAAAAGAGGATGTTTGTATATATATATTTTTTTTTAATTATATATATATATATATGTGTGTGTGTGTGTGTGTGTAAGAAATTTATACACTTGGACACCATTGGACAATTTGCCATGAAAACAAGTACACTTATGTAAAATTTGATGGAGAAGGTTAGTGGATCATCATAAACCTGTTGTAGCTCAATTGGGTTTCTCTCTAGAAGCCCAAAAAGAATCCCATACTATGAACTTATTCTAAATAATTAATTAGTTATAAGCAACTTGAGAAGTAGGGTTATATGTGAAAAGAGACTGTATTGCGCATTGTCTAAGGCTCAGAAACGCTTGCTATGTAGCCAAAGCGAACTGAGAAGCAGGGTTGTATGTGAAAAGACTGTATTGCGCATGGTCTAAGGCTTAGAATCGCTTGCTATGTAGCTGATCCACAGCGGCCCATCCCTCAAGTCGGAACGATAGATAGATGCAAGTTGCATTTACATTGTCAATTCATAAATTGTTTAAAAATGTCTTTATCCTGCAAATAAGTAAGCTCCAAGAGATTCTGCTTATCATTATTAATCAAAACATACTATTGAAATCCATCAAACTTGATTTCATGTTCAACTACCTGGTAAGTTTCAGGAGTTAATTTTGTTCACTACTGTACATACTATATTATACATTTATTTTGTACAAGGGCATTATTTTTGGTTTTTGTGGTCAGTTAAAATTATAAGTTAATAATATGAAAATTACTTAATTCATTTCTTAGTACTCAATTTCTTAATCTCATAAGATCTGTAAGAGTGAATAGAAGTCAACCGAAATTTGTGTAGCTTTTTTGTATCCGGTTGTTAACATGTGGTACTCAATAGTGCCAACTGTCTCTCAACAAAAAAAATTATGCAGTGTGCAAACTCTTGTCCCGCGTAATCTCTTTTGTATGTATGTGTGTGTGTGTGTGTATGTCCTTTATGCGTTGCCAAACTTTAGACAAAATGTATGGAGAACGAACTCATTCGTTTGCCATGCAATTTTAGGAAGTTGCACTATATGTGTCTGGGAAGGTTTTAGTGAAAAAACATTTTTGAAAACTCCATAAATTTCCATTTTAAATTTTTAACGTTAACCTTATGGGGTTAACCTTAATTTGTTAACAAATTTTCTACAATCAAACCATTTGATTTATAAAGCTAATGCTGTTGGTTTTCTTTCTATTAGAAATGTGATTTACTGTTCAGTGCCTTCTGTATCAATCGTCGATTTAAAATTGTAAAGTAAATAAATACTGTACTAAACAGTTTTACTTGCCACGTTAATACTTTACAGTTTTTGGGGTTTATTTACCTATTTTTTTAATCTGTGTCTATAAAAAACAAATTCATGTTAATTACACCATTTTTATAACTTGAGAACGGCTGGAACTATTTAAATGATCTTTTTTTCGAATTTGTCTCTTTTCCGAGTAGGCTATAGGGATTTTCTGTTTTGTATTTAACCTAAGGGCTAGGTCCCACTGGCATGTAAAGTTTGTATAAAATTTTAAGAGGAAAAGACGTGATACATTTTGATAATGTGCGAACACCAATAATGTGAATATTAACAGCTGATTTTGCGTTAATTTATTTTCACCAGTCAACAACTATCGTCATCGTTCACCGGAATTTACGAATGTTTAATTATGCAAGTATTATTATAAACAATGCCATGATTCAGAAAATGTAATCTTTCCTATAAAAGCCGTATAGCAGTTATGTTGAGTTTGGGTTTAGGTTGCGCGTGACTCAAAAAGTTCATAAGGGCAGTGACTTTGGCGGGTGGATGTACGTCCCATGACATGCCATTGTTTCTAGTCGAGCCTCTGCTAAAATTAAATCCTTCTCCCCCTACCCCCACCCTTACTGGAATGCGTATCGCATCAGTCTACTGTCTGTGTCTAGTTTAGTGAGCCTTACCTGCTGGTAAGTGCATATTGCTAACAACCGAAGTGACATTCGTATGAGGATTTTCTTCACTTAAATAGTTAAAGATAACAGACTTAAACCTTGAAAAATAAGTTTATGTGATTAAATTTGTTTAAATTTCCAGCTATTTATTTGTTTGATTTCTTGAGAACTGTTTAGATTTGAGGGGTAACACTGTAATATTAAAATACATTGGAACTTGGTTATAACGTCATTGAAGGGACCACACAATTATTGACGCTACATCAGAGTGACACTATAAAAGAGGTTACATAATTTTAGTTTAAAACTGAGGCAAAATAGAAAAACAAATTTTTTACATGAAATTAAGACTTTTAATGAAGGTAATTTGAAATACAAATAAAAGTTTATGTTTATGACTGACTGAACTACTCTAAACTATATAAAAAATTGAATTTAAAAATATCGCAATGAAGTTCAGCATGGTGAATTCAACTGTTGGTTCGATTTTAAAAAACAAGCCCGAACACACGTCTGCTATCTTACGTCCTTCCTCAAGCTCTTATATAACTCACACTATTTCTTTAATCGGCAAAACTTTTCTCTTAACACTTGCCATTATTCTTCAATACTGTATTCGTAAATTCGTAAAATAACGAAAAACCAACCGTAAAAGACGTACACTGAACTAATGATAGCTGCACGAACTGTAAGTACATACATACTCTATCGAAGTGCTTTGACGCGACGTGAGTCACTGACTTTTTATTTCCCCTTATGAGATTATTTCCCCTTATTAATTAGTTACAACATAAATTATAATGTTTAAATAATTATTAATATGTTTAACGTGATATGTTTTTTACAGAATGGATTTAAAAAATCATATTACAGTTTGAAAATTAGTACAGTAAAATATTTATTCTGACATTGTAAATATCTTTTTTTTAACTCCTTTTTCTATGTTTTCACTAAATAAGTCCTGGAAAATACTTATGAATAAAAGGATGAGATCAGTCAATGTTACCGACCTTATAATTTCCTGTACTGCAGACTTGATGACGGCGACAGCGGATATAGGGTAGGGGGAGGGGGTTGGGGTGGTTATCAGTAAGACAGCAATAGAATGTAGCTAAACAATAGCCGCGGCCCTCACGTTGCACCAGCGACCGAACTTTCTCTCTTTAGCTATATGTTGCCTTCATCTCGGCCCGATTTTCGTGAAATTATATACGAGGTTTTAGAATTTACTGACGATATAACGGAGGTTGAGATTTGAGAAGATTATTTCCCCTTATTAATTAGTTACAACATAAATTATAATGTTTAAATAATTATTAATATGTTTAACGTGATATGTTTTTTACAGAATGGATTTAAAAAATCATATTACAGTTTGAAAATTAGTACAGTAAAATATTTATTCTGACATTGTAAATATCTTTTTTTTAACTCCTTTTTCTATGTTTTCACTAAATAAGTCCTGGAAAATACTTATGAATAAAAGGATGAGATCAGTCAATGTTACCGACCTTATAATTTCCTGTACTGCAGACCCCTAATAAGTTATAGTAAATATAAAATTGACAAAATAATATCCCATAATACTGAATTAACTTTTCACTTACCCTTTTTACTGCTTCCTGGACCTTTTTTTCCATAGCTTTGAAATCCTTATTTACTTGTTCAATCCGTTTCTCAATGCCTGCCAACTCCATCTTACTATTATCCAGTGTTCTTTTCCGTTCCTCAACTGATATTTCCTGTAGAGCCTGTTCAACAAAATAGAATAGTTAAATTTAACCCTGGAACCATTTCAATTTTCTTCAAATTCCAGGGGTGTTAGAATGCAATTTACATGTATATTTTTAAAAATTTGAAAAAAGGTTGTAAATGATAACAGTAATGTATTATAAATAATTTGTTCAAGAAATAACAAGGTATTAGGGATGGGTTGATATCAATTTTTTCGATTAAAAAAATTTGGACTATGCCTGTCTAATTACATTACATCAATAAGAAATTAAAAACAAATTTTTTAACACATACCCTTTCCCTTTGTGTGTTAACCATAAAAGAAAAACAGGTGTCCACTGCAATCCCAACTAAGCCTACTACAAATTCTGTAAATTCCTCCCAAGCCGGTCAACGTATTTAAGGTGGGCCCTCCTGCCACTGTACCACATATTTGCAAGCCAAATTGGGATTGCTCAAGGTCGAGATTTGAACCTGAGCACTCCTGAATGGTTTCTAACATTTCACTCATCAGTGATACACTGTAACCCTCACGGCCTTTACCGTACAGTCTGACATAACATTTAGTTGGCTATAAGGCATACTCTAGTGGCAAAACTTTTCACTCCGTGAGATAGTTCTAAGATTAGATCATAAGGGGCAGTCCGAAATGTAGTTCACTAAATTGTTGATGGATTCCACTGCCTTATTGGTTGTGTTAGTTGTCGAAAAAAGCTGGTTGTTTTCTTGTGCCAGGTTTAAAAATACCCCTGTCGCAGCAGACCTGCGTACTCAGTGAATTTCCAAATCAATAATATAAAAATAATATATGACAAGTTAAAAAAAATCTGTCCATAAACATGAGAACTATTTGCCTATTCTCCATAAGATTAACATGGCAAAGAGTGTGCAGGTTTGCTGCTGTGAGGAACACTGAAATTAGGCATCTTAACATTTATACCAACTTTCATCAACATCTGTCCATAAATAAAGGAGTTTGCCTATTCCCTATATGATTATTATGGGAAAAGAGTATGCAGGTTTGCTGCCATGATAAACACATAAACTATGATTTTTAAGCATAAATGGATAGATCTCAACCACATGAAGCTAAATATCAAGTTTTATCCAAAAATATTCATTAATATGGGAAATATCCTCCATAAGATTAACATTGGAGCCCGACAATACAACGTACTGTGTTTAAATCTTTTAATAGGCTATCTCGGTAACCGTTGGAGATAGAGAAAAACTTTAAGGAACTTAATTGTGTAGTTTTTAAAGCTGATTCTAATGGTGAAATATAAAATTAGAAATTTTTAAAAATGACATGTGAAAGACGTAAAAATCCCCATGTTGGGGTACAAAACCCCCCCAAACTACCCGTTCCCATTGACCGATATGTCTGGTTTACGAACTCGTCCGAGCACTTGTAGAAATACACGTCTCTACCAAATTTGGTCTTTATTGGACCTCTTTTACGAGAGTTATCGTGTTCACAGACACATATATATATATATATATATGCATACATATATATATATAAAAATTTTAACGACTATTGTTTTTGGACTCAGGGCACCTAAAGAAGAAAAAATAACATGGTCCCGGGCTTAAGTCTCACCATGAGACCTACGGTAATAGCTTCTTCCCTATGGGAAATTCGCTAAAAAATCAGACCTCAATGGGTTATTGGCTTTTTAAAATGTATTTTTTCAGTATTGATAATCTGTTTTTCAGGTTATTGGTTATGAGAATCAATACATTTTGGTATCAACACATCTCTTGTTTATCATGTAGGTTACATTACATTAGAGTACTAGCCTGAATAAGTTCGTCTCTACGTCGAATAAGGTTATTTGTGAGTAAGTTTTCCAGTTTATTTTTCTCAGCCTCAAGCTTCATTCTTGTTGCGAATGCAGATTTGTTTTCCTGTGTCAAGCGTCGAATGTCATCATTCAACTTATCCATTTCCAACTGATCAACTACTGACAATTGAGCCAATAGATCCTGCAACACAAAATTAATTAGTAACTAGTTATTGAATTGAAATAATCAAGTCAATTTTGAGGTATATACTACAAAGATATTCTCCAATTTAATCAAAATAATTTAATTGTTAACCCTTCCCAGACTGTAGGCGGATACGTCCCCTAAATGTTTGGGGCTTTCGGTGGATATATCCGCTAAATATTTTGGCCTAGTGTAAAAAATATGTATGTACATATATGCATGGACCATTTTCGATCAATAGAAAAATTCTTTTGTTTTTTTTTTTTAATTA
The DNA here is from genome assembly GCA_023375725.1 of Nephotettix cincticeps. Classification (NCBI taxonomy): domain Eukaryota; kingdom Metazoa; phylum Arthropoda; class Insecta; order Hemiptera; family Cicadellidae; genus Nephotettix; species Nephotettix cincticeps. Next base: position 54,516,857 of record CM041791.1, read on the forward strand.
CTTTTGGCATAAACACAGTTTATTTCAAGAATTTACAAATAACTAAGTTTTATAAACACCAAATCAATTTTTTTTTACTTCTTATATATATATATATATATATATATATATATTATTTAACAATTCACAATGTAGGGCTACTTTTAGTAATATAATAAATAATAAAACAATTAGTACCCTTTTTTAAACTTTAATGGCAACATGTTTCGGCATTTATGCCATTTTCAAGCCATATTTAACCTAACCTATATTTAAATTACAAATTTTTATCAAATGTGTTAATTAATAGCCCAACAGCATGGCAACTAAGAGATCTACAGTTTAACGTTGTTTATGATTTTTAGTACAGCCATTTTTTAATTTTGCATGGTTAGATGCAGACTGAGTTGTGTAACACTCTTGAAACCAAGATGGTCATGAACCCAACCCCTAATGGACACACACCAAAACATAATCTACTTTTTGGATAGCCTTTTTTTATAGTAAGGCCAACTGGTATTGGATAAAATTGCAACTCCAGATTGAGTTGTGAGTTAAGATTAACACTAATAAAATTATTGGTTAAGCCACAATGGAGTGAGTCCTGAACGATTACATAAAATTCTAGAAGAATAAAACAGTTACCAGACTAGTTTTAAAACAGAAAGGCGTTGGGTTTTGCTCACGCTCACCTGATGCAGTTCGGACTCCAGCCCAGCTCTGGTTGTCTGCATGGCCTCCAGGTTAGAGGAGCACTGTGCTAGAGATCGCTCCTTGGGTGCGCGGTACCTCTCTATCCCAGAGAGCTCTTCCTTCATCAGTCTTATGTCGGCCTTCAGTTTGTCAAAATTTGCTCTGGTAAAAGATATTTAACTTTTATTATTTGATTAAGTGACTAGTACCTGGTGACCGAGCTTTGCTCGGATAGAATAAGACATGTTTTTACAAGTTAATTAGCAAAATTAAAACAAATTTACTGCTCAATGAAAACATTTATGTGGTTTAAATAAAACCGTTTTCATACCCCTTAATTAATATGGCATAAATACTGAACAAAAATATAGCCCTCGGGTAGGGATCGATCATGCGATCTTCCATACGTGAGACCTGAGCGCTACTAACTGAGCTACGGCGTCGGCCGAGTTGTCATCGTCGTTTAAGAGTTTTGGCCAACCTAATTGTTTTAGCTAATCTTATACTGAATTTAAATGTCCATACAGTTTGTTATTATTATCCTGTGAATAACTGATTTTGCTAGAAAAGGAATGAGGATTGAAAAGCAAAAGATAAATTTAATTTAGTTTTTACAAATTGTTTAGTAATTTGATAATTTTTCATTTATTACATACATAAAATAAATATTAATGCAAAACCTCTATTCACATATTGTTTGCCACCATCTTCAATCAACAACTGTCAAACAGTTATAAACAGCTGTTTTGATTTCTATTGTTTACATTTGATTCTCCATAAGCGTAATGTTAAATTTTTAGATTTTAAACTTAATATTACAAGAAAACAATAATTTTCCTGGACATTAGACCTATCTAGAACTTATTTTCTACTCTGAAATTGGTTATTTCCAAAATTTAAAGAAAATCCTTAGTGCCGTTTTTGAGATCCGTGTGCAAATATACAAACCTTGCTCGTATTTTAGTATTGGATGAAGCACGTAGCTCACAAAAAATGACTTCAACAGTTAAACCGAAGGAAAAAAAGTTCCTAAAATTGTGTGGTATCATTAAAAATAAAACATGAGGTTTAAATATAGAATACCACTACAAATTATACAGCAGCACTTATAACGAAGTCAAAATATTTATAGACATAAGAGAACATTACAAAAGATGCTACATGACATGTAATTGGTGTCTTGTCATTAGAGTTCTAGTCTATAATTAATTTTATTTCACAAAATATAACTTGGTAGAAAAAAATACAAATAATAGGTCCCAAAATAGGGAGCGTTTCACAAACCTGAGTTTTCACTACGCCGAGTAAGGCTAAAAATCTAATAAATATCGAAATTTCACTACGCCGAGGTTTCACAAAACCGAGTACGTTATAAAATTCAACTGTTTCACTAAACCGAGTTTCACAAAACCGAATAAGGGGATGGGTACTAGAAGTGACTGGCACTCGCTGTCCAGTCGTGTAGTGAACATAACGTGTGACACATAATTTATATTGAAGATTTAATAATAAATAGTTTATAGTTTATATTTTAGTTAATAAAAATAAGTTAATAGGCCAGCTGAGGGAAATCCCTGCTCAGGGTGCCTGTCCAACGAGTCAACCGGGATTTGTAGTCCTTGCGGCCACCCTGCGTTATGCAGAGTGTGTGCCGTTCAAATGGTGTCAACGGACATTTCATTAAATGTCACTAGAGTGGACGGTTCCTTACCTTAGAGGACACGGGAATCCGCCTCCCGCTGTGTTGTCCGGTGTGCAGGGCAATAATAGGCCAGTTAATTAGGCGATTTTAGGCCGCCTAGTTAATTAACTGTAGGTGTATAAGGCATAGCTTATTTTTCTTATATTAAACCCTTTTTATATAAAGTTTTAAGTGTTTTCTTTTAACCTTTTACATTAAAATTTTTTACAGCTATGTGTATTTCCAAGATGAATGATTTGAAATGTCTCTTTTACCATTAGAATCTGCTAGAGAATGCCCAATTTAGTTTATTACACAGCATAAAATCATGGCTGTGAGATTACAAAAAAATTGTGTTAGTAATCTTCAGAAAATTTTCTTTAATCAATAACTTTTAGCTTGTTATTGTGATAAGTTATATTTTTTTACATGCAAGAAAAAACGGAATTGTTCTAAATAAACAAATCATTCAAATAAACAATTAAACTATCTCTGCTTTGAGCATACAATCATCACCCGAGAATAGTAATCTCCAGAAAACTTTCTTTCATCAATAACTTATAGCTTGTTTTTTAATTACTTCTTGATTAGCATTATACGTGTTGGTTTTACTATAGGATGAAGTAGAAACTCACGTCTTCCAACACAACTTAAGATTTTTTTGTATATATTTACCGTTATATATAATTACAATATAAGTGTAAATATTACGTAGTGTTGGAAGACTTGAGGTTTACTTCATCCTATAGTTTTTTGTGATAAGCTATATTTTATACAGGAAAGGAAAAATTAGCATACGATTGTTTTCGTTTACTACTTTCTATAATTTTCTTTTTAACATTCATCCATGGACAATTTTATTTCTGTATAATATATTAAAACAGTATAAAGTAGCTTAAGTTATTAGATCAATAATGTCATTTACACAGATTTCAGGCAGTGAATGCCTTCAAAGCGCATGATACCAACGTGCTCTTGGTGTGAACTCACTTCTAGTACCCATCCCCTTACTCGGTTTAGTGAAACAGTTGAATTTTATAACGTACTCGGTTTTTTGAAACCTCGGCTTAGTGAAATTTCTATATTTATTAGATTTTTAGCCTTACTCGGCGTAGTGAAAACTCGGTTTTGTGAAACCCACCCCCAAATTAATAGGGGTCTGCGGTACAAGAAATTATGAGGTCGGTACGGTACGGTACAAATTGTTGTACCTCGGTTCTCGGTACAAATTCGGTACGGTACGGTACACGAGAATAATGCCACCAGTAACATTGACTGATCTCATCCTTTTATTCATAAGTATTTTCCAGAATTTAATTAGTGAAAACATAGAGAAAGGAGTTAAAAAAAAGATATACAATGACAATGTCAGAAGAAATATTTTAATGTACTAATTTTCAAACTGTAATATGATTTTTACATCCATTCTTTAAAAAACATATCACATTAAACATACTAATAATTATTTAAACATTATAATTTATGTTGTAACTAATTAATAAGGGGAAATAATCTTCTTAAGTCTATCTGAAACTAAGGATGAACAAACAAAATAAAACACTATAATGTATTTTATTGCAGAACAAAAAATACAGAAAACATACTGAGTCAATACCCCCTAGCCAAGACCTATGTTTTATATTGTCCTGGTTTATTATTTTTAATTCAACCAATCACAATAATTGTTCAAATTAAATCAAACACTTTCATAAAATGTCAAAGGACTCTTTAGACTAAAATAGTTATTTTAGAATAAAATCGTTAATATTTTAATATTACATTGGAATCCCTAAAATCTGAACATGTTCTGGGAAATAAAAAAAAGAAATAGCTGGAAATTAAAAAAAATTTAATCACTTAAACTTATTTTTCAAGGTTTAACAAAGTCAGGGTTTTTCACTTAAAGTCTGTTATCTTTAACTGTTGAAATGAAGAAAATCTTGACCGTAATTCCGAGCCACGTCGGTTGTTATAGATACGCACTTATCAGCAGGTAAACGCTCACTAAACTAGACACAGACAGTAGACAGACGCGATACTCATCCCTGTTAGTAAGGGTAGGGGGAGAATAGTTTATTTTTAGCACAGTTTTGACCCGCCAAGGTCATTGCCCATAGTGAATTTATTGAGTCACTCACAGCCTGTATAACCCGTCGGTTACCACGCGAATACAGTGACGAAATAAGTGTGTAGTATTTATTTCCCTGGAAGAACAGGCTTCAGTCCCAATGAGTTCGGATTTGAGGGGTTTCACTAATGAGGAAATAGAGAACATATTGTTAAAAAATAAAATTTATTTATTTCCTTTATTCAAATATATTCTTAACATTATGATTTTTTATTTTATTTGAGTGAAAATCCCGAAAGAGAGAGATCAATACGGCAAATCACAGTTCTGTATTGGTCATATAACATCGTCAACAGGCTGTCAGAGGAAAAAAAACGAATCAATTGAAAGAATCATGTATCACAGTATAAAAGGTTTTCAATGTGATTTAAAATTCGCAGGTATTCCCATAACTATTTGAAACACGATTAATTCGAACCTCATACAGATACGACTATTTTGTTGCATCAAAAGGAGGAACAGTTCCCTGATCGCGTAAGCTGCTATACGTGGATACGATAATAAGCCGGGAATGCACAATAATTTAGAGCCGGCAGGGAGATGGCTGGTTGCCCGATTTTCCTGAAGTCCTTTTGAAATTGTTTTTTTTTAAATGATCATTCACCAACACGCTATGAGTCAGTTTTACGTTCAGTATTTGCCGTTCATCTGGGCAGTGTTGTAATTCTACATTACTTGTAGAGTATAAAGCCTTTAATGTTCGGGTTTTATTCAATGTTTTCGACAAGAGATATTCCATAGTTATATTTGATGGAACCTAGACTGGATAGTGACTTAATTTTTCCTTATTTGTACCGTACCGAACTTGTACTGAAAAAATTCTTGTACCGTACCGAGATTCGGTACAAGGCTGGAACCGTACCGAACCGATTTTTTCGGTGCACCGCAGACCCCTACAAAATAATAAAATTCTATATGTACATTAAAAAATGTCTAAATTGCAGCTCTGATATTTTTAGGCTCAAAAAATGTGTCAGCCAGAAACTCAGTTGGGGAATAGTAGCACTTTTTAAAGAGAATTTTTCAAAATCTTAGCATGAAATTAGTGTTGCCGAGGGATTTAAATGAATCTGGAATTTTATTGTAGAATTTTAAAAAGGGATTTTTTCAATTGCACACACATCTGTGGATCTGTGAATTGCATAGTTTAAAATATATTTGCTTATGCTTGATAACCATGTTGAGGAAGATTTGCAGAGAAATCAATTATGTTTCCATGAACATAAGTTAATATTTCAAGAATATACAAGGATGGAAAGTTCAAGATAGTGAGATTTTTAAAAAGAGGTTTACAAGTTGCTCTACATGAAACATTACTAAGTAATCCATTTTTCAATAATAAACAGTTTTTTACTATTTGAAGTATTGCCCCACAGTGTAATTCCATAACGAAGAATTGATTCTATGAGAACAAAATAAACTTTTTTACATGTTTCGATTGATGCACAAGTTGACAATACTGAAAAAGCATAAGTAAATGATCTGTCTTTTGAAATATAATCTATATTATCATTCCAATTTAAATTGTTATCAATAAAAATGCTTAAAATTTATGATTTTCATTGTTTGTGTTTTGAAAAATATATATTTAGTTTTGGCATAATTCAGAAGGAGACCATTTAAGGAAACCCATTTATCTAATTGTAATAATGTCTCAGCAACACATTATTTTTAATTATATAATGTATAATTGTATTGCCATACTATGTGCAAGTTTAATAAAGAAAAAACAAAATTTTGATTGTGACTCCATAAAGGTCAATTCATTTCAATAGAGGTTGTTAAAAGGTTTTATAGTATTTATCACTGTGCTCAGACCTGAGTGATAATATCATATCACCCCAAAGCACTATGGAAAACTAAAAAAAAACATTCATAACCATTTCATGTGGATGTGGAAGTAACACTCACATTATCTGCCACTTCATTACACAAGTAAATAGTGACTCTGGGTAATCATATCCATAAAAATGTTGGTATCGATGAAAAATTGTTTTATAATTTTAAATTTTAACATAGTGGAACATTTTTAAATTGAGATAAAAGAGAATATTTTCAAATAGATTTTCAAACAAATAGGAGTTAACTTAGATAGGAAATTAAAACCAAATACATGACATCATAAAATTTGTATGTTGTCGAGGAATTGAAATTTGTGAAGTCAGTGGTTTACTATTAGAGTTTAATTTCAATTGTCATGGAGCTGTGAATTAATTTACATTATTTACCACAAAAAGAAAATCTAAACATACTTTGCTTTACTGTTTTTCGTTTCTGTCCGCTGCATTTCTGATACAACTTGATTAATCTTGTCTTCAGTTTCTTTCAGTTGAACCCTCAATTCGGTGAGTTTGTCCTCAGATTCTTTGATCTGAGCCATCAGTTCTGTTCTCTGTTTTTGAATTTCCAGTTTGGATCTCATATTTTTGAAGTAACCACCAGTTAATGTTCCTTTAGATGAAACCTATAAATCACTGATTATTAGTAACGATTCAATAATCAAAGCCTATTTTAATGTTCTATTATCATGAATGAGCATGAGTATAAGACCACCGATTTGTTCAAATGTTATAGTCTCAAGCAGATTTTTGAACATCAAAATCAATAATATGATTTATGAAAGTCCATGATAATTTTTTTTTAACGGGATTTGTTGTAAAAAATTATAGGGCTATTTAATACTTCTGTTTTTGTCCAAATAATTTATGATTATAATATTTCAATATAATGTACAATTTTTCTTATTCATATTCAAAAACTAGCCAATTTTGAGTAAAATGATACCAGGAATACCAAATACATGACAATGTGCTATTTTCGTCGATCTGTTGTTGGATTTGCTAACAAGATGCTAATTTGATGGTTGTTTTTAACGTTGAAAGTTAAATAATACCCCCATCGCAGCAGACCTGCGTACTCAGTGAATTTCCAAACCAATAACACAGCAATAATAATACAATTATATGACAAGATTGATCAATCAATACCTGTTGATAAATTAGAGTATTTGCCTATTCTCCTTAACATTAACATGGGAAAGAGTATGCAGGTTTGCTGCTTTCAGGAACTCTGAATGTAGGCATTTTTACCATAAACTATTTTTATTTTGACCATATACCAAGTTTTATTATTAGTTGGATATAAATAAAGGAGTTTGCCTATTCTATATAACATTAACATGGGAAAGAGTATGCACGTTTGCTGCTGTGAGGAACACATAAAATATAATTTTTTAGCATAAACGTATGGATCCCAACCACATAAAGCTGAATACAAAGTTTCATCCAAAACTATTGGTTAATAAGGGAAATATTTAACTTTCCTCATCCTCCATAAGATTATGAGGCGTCAGGAGTCAGTCCAGGCGCTCACTCGCTTGACATGGGATGGATTTAATTATCTTTTAATTGCTCGTAAAGGAAATTTATTAAAAACAAAATACCGAATACAAAGTTTGTTATAGGTCCTTATCAACATATTGATGTGTTAAACTACCAAAACTAAAGTTTAGAAATATTTTATTTTTTTGAAATTAGAAAATTAAAATCCCATAAGGATTTAACAAAACTAATTCTGTTGTATTATTTTTGTTAATCAGTGGAAAATTTCAAACTTAGGACCTAAATAAACTTTACATATTCATAAATAAAATGTATTTAATAAATAACTTTTTGTATTTGATTTGCTCTTAGCCATAATAATTTTTTTTAAGTGTGTGAACAGTTCACGCTTAAAAAAAAATTTATTATGGTTTTTATTATTAACATTGGAGCCACGAAATACAACGTTTAGATTTTGTAATATCTCGGAAACCGATGAAGATAGAGAAAAACTTTAAGGAACTAAATTGTGTAGGTTTTTAAGCTGATTATAATGCTGAAAGATAAAATTTAAATACATATGAAAAACGCAAAAAACCCAATTTTTTGGTGCAAAACCCACCCAAACTACCCGTTCTGATTGACCAATATGTCTGGTTTGCGAACTCGTCCGAGCAAATGAAGGAATACATGTCTCTACCAAATTTGGTCTAGATCAGACCATTTTAACGAGAGTTATCGTGTTCACGGACACACACATATATATATATATATATATAAAATCTGCATACGGTAAAGAGTATGAAAGTTAAGTGTGATGATAAATACATCAACTATAGTTTTTAAGCGTAAATGGATGGATATCAACCACATGAAGCTAAATACCAAGACTTTGGAAGTTTCATCCAAAACTGTAGGTTAATAAATGAAATATTAGTTTTTTCTTAATATAATGATAAAAATACTTAAAAGTAGAAAATGTGGATTTAAAATTTATAAAAAAGTGAACTATGGACTGATAAAATGTGTCAAATGTCATTATTATTTATGTCAATCCTTGATCGTGTTCACAAACACCAGTGCATTTGTGATGAGATGATGATTTCTATGGCTGAAAACAGAGTGAAAAGAACTATTTTTAAAGTTTATGCAATTGAATAGAAAAATATATATATTTTATATATATATATATATATAAGTACCTGATCACCATCAATTGTAATGCAGTCCAACCCGTACTCCTTACTCATGTCAGTAGCGATCTCAAGGTTACGGCAAATCAGAGTCTTGCCGAAAATGTACCTCATTGCCTTGTCAAACATTGGCTCATAGTTCAGCTTGCTCACCATTGCAATGGCATCCTGTTAATGAAATCACATAAAATAGTTAATAATAAATGTAGGCTATTATAACCTTGATTGTACCTCATTGCCTTGTCAAACATTGGCTTGTAGTAAAATGCAACAAATTATACACCATGAGAAATATAAGTTTCAAATCTTTCACTTTTATAAGTACAATAACTTAACTGTATTTTGTACCTTGTAAAGATTCACTATAATCGAGGAAATTAAAAAAAATACTTTTTTAAAGTCAGGAAATTGTCTTTTTTCAAATGTACCTAAATGTGTAATCTAATCTAATCTTTTTGCCATAGAAAGTTTATATTAGTACCAATGGTTTATAGGACCATAATTTTTGTCTTTTATGGAGTGTATTGATTTCTGCTACGCGGAATGATTTCTGAGCTTGTTTTATGGTTAAAAATTCGTTTTTAGAGACGTTTGACAGCAGAGCTGTAACTTAATAACAGTAATATCACTTCTAGAATAATGCAATGTATATAATTTGAAAGTAGTAGAGTTGAATTGATTCTGTAATAAGCTTTAAACATGATATTTGTATTTTGTAGCCTAGCACAATCACATTCCAGCCGACGAATAATGAAACGGGCGACGAACATGACATGGTGAAAGCAGGAGTATTCATTAGAGACAATAGTGACACGTAAATCTATTTTTGGATACAGCCTTGCCCGAGATTCTCTCGCCCCATCTACCCCTACCCCCTTCCCCCTTTGCCATTATCTTGTGTCCATGTTGCACGTACAAGTAAACAACCTGCCGAGTATAGCTGTCTGTGTTTTCTTGTTTCGCAGCAAAAAATAACACTTAGTGAACTAATATAATTATAATATTAGCTAAAATTAAAAGAAAATAATTTAACTTAATATAAAAATTATACAAGAAGTAATTTTCCCTATTTTTCCCAAATTTACAGTATTTGGTTTATTCCCAGTGATTATTAATTCCTGGCTTAGTCCTGGTTTTCCCGATTGAGTGGCCACCCTGTTACATATGAAGTAGGAAGTATGAAAATGTTCCGTTGTTGATATCGGTCTCTCAACGCCAGCGGACGACTCCAAGCGTTTAAGAGATTTCGTACGTCGTGTGCAAACAAAGTTTGATTGAAAACAATGGATGGATCCTTCACCACGACAACTTACCTGTATATTCAGCATTAGTTATTCGTAAGTTTCTGGCAAAAAATTCCATTATTATCCTTGATCATCCTCTTTATTCACCAGACCGTGCTCCCTGCGACCTTTATCTATTCCCAAATTGAAAATGTGATGAGGAGCAGGCAGTACTGGGAGGATTTGGAGACAGTTAAACTATGAGGAAAATTTAAGCCTAACTGCAAATGACTTTCAAGAGTGCTTTCAGGAGTGGAAAAGAAGATGGGACAATAGAAAATCAGTGGGAGGGGAGTATTTTGAAGGGAACAAAATCAATGTAGGTAAAATTTTGTAAAATAAAATGTTTATGACCTCAGTTCCCATATTTAAAACTCTTATTTGCTGGTAGTTTGTAGTTCATGACACAAAATTTATACAAAATTAAATATTTTCACAAAAACTGAACTGGAAAAATTATTATATTCTTTTACTATACAGTAGAACCTCGATTATCCGGGGTTATCAGCGGGAGAGGGGGCACGGATAACTGAAAACACGGTTAATCCGAATGAAGAAAATAATTCAAAGTATTCACGTAAAAACCGCCCTAGCTTATTATTAATACATCATTAGTTGTCAGCACGCTTTAAACAGATCTTCGTCACTGATAACTTCGAATGCGGGCATTTTGTTATCACATACGAACCATTATCTGACATTTTTACAAGGATTATAAACAACTTAATTTAATTAAAAATATTACAATATACAGACAAACAGACAGTTAAATTGAAACAATAGATTTTAATGAAATTAATTGAAAAACTAGTTCAAAACTGTAACTCATCGATAGATTAATCAAAACTGGCAACTAAAAAATCAAGTCAGCTGAGCTGTTGTTCAAACAAAACACGGCTGAGGGGAGGGGTGATGAGTCATCGACTTCTGGCAGTCTCCTTCCTTATCTCTCTTCCTTTGTCTGTCTTCTCTCTCCCCGCTCACACACATGCGCAGTATCTATTGCGCAATCTAGTGCATGTGTTGTCATGGCCACGGGCCAATCAGATACTGAGTTGTGTTGTGAACAGCCGTGGAATGAAGAAATATTGATAGTCTAGCGCTAGCTTATTTCGTCAGAATATTGATCGATATTTTATTTTTCATTCAAGTTCATGTTTATCTACTCTTTAGTAATACCCAGAATATTTTCAGTAAAATTATTATAATAATGTTCAGTTTGTTTCAAAACTAATTTTACGTTAGTATAGAGTATTATTATCACGTATTTGAGATTAAAAAGGTTTTCATGAGAAAATTAACGATGAAAAACTTTTAAAATAATAATTTTTTGCCAGTTTTGGACCCCGGTTAACCCGCCGCCCGGTTGATCCACCCCCGGATAATCGATGTTCTACTGTATGTATGTATATTACTATTAGTATATTCTATTACTAGATGTAATAGAAAAATGTTAACTCTGGTTGATCTGCGGCCCAGTTGAACCACCCCCAGATAATCAAGGGTATACTGAATGAGAAAAAGAGAAAGGACAGAGAAAGGGTGAGCGTTTGATCAAACAGAGTTCTAGTTATACTAAATATATCATAAAATTCCTAAATTACTGTTTTTTATCTTTTCTTCCCTCACTATGAGAGCTATGACACTCACACTGCTGTCAGGGTAGCGCTGGTCTTTAACATGCAGGCGGTTCCTTGGCATGAAAGTCACTTCTCCAGGGAGGTTCTGTCTGTTTATCTCCTTCAGGATCTGCGTACCAACACTATCCGACTCCACAATGTGATAAAACAATCTGAAACAATCATCAAACCAGTAAGTTATAGAATTTGAATTTCAGAAATACTATGGATGGACTTTATAATGCCAATGAGAGCAAAGCCGTATTAACCCTTAATACAAAATTACTGAAGGTAAATATACTTTTGAAATAATATTTACATAGGTACAAACTGTATTACATTAAAGATATTGACAAAACAACAAATTATGAAAATTTAAGATGGATTTTTTAACCATTTGACCTTTCACAGTCATCTTCATTCTTAACGAGATTATTTAGGGTTGAGATGTTTATAAGTTTTCAAATAACATGAATTTAGAGTATTCATATCCAGAAAATATAAGAAAAAATGAGTCATGCTAATTAAGAAAAAAATACAATCTCATTACTTAAACCTTTAAGGAGTACCATATTTTGCATAAAAATAGTACTGATGTTTTAAAACGTCTTTTTATGTCCACGCAAAAAGGAGTAGTGACGGTTTAATACGTCATTAGACGAAATTTGAGCAAATACATTTTTATATATTTATAACATGATACAGTTCAATTCTTAGGTCATAAATGAATAATTAAACACATGTAATTATGCGGCACGTGTGTATTGGTGTATTTGGTAGGGTTGGTAATCTGCGGAGGTGGGGTTATCATACGATGGTGGCTGTGGTAGGAAAGGTGGCAGCCGTGGAGTGAAGTTTCGGCGTGAAAGGTGGTAGCCATGGCGTGAAGTTTCAGCGGAAAATAAAAGCGTACAAATAATATTTCTCGGCGTGATGTATGACAGCATTCTTTACGAAGAGAAAAAAGGAGAAAAGACATAACCTTTCAGCGCAAAGAGTGTAATATGGCATTATGCGTGCATCCATGTTTTGAAGACTTTCGTATGAAAAAAGTTATAAAATGTTCATTTTTGGGTATTTTCAACCAAATACACATTTTCTGCTATATTTACAGTAGGCTGCAATAAATTTTAGTGAAAAAATATTTTACTCCTTTGAGGTGTGATTTGGTATTTTCCCCTTACTCCTTAACAGCTCTGAAATAGTGACTTTTTAAACGTCGTTACTCCTTAAGGGTTAAATCATGCAGATGTCTTCTTAACAAATATAGATAATGACTGTCTATGGTACTTTCATTTTTAGCTAATTTAGGGCTTCAGGTACTTTAGGGCTAATTTTCTGTAAAGGAAAGTGAGACTAGTGAACAGTAAAACGACCTTTTGAAAAATATTCCAAACATAATGAACTGTCAAAGCTTAGGTGAAGGATCAGGTGCAACAGGACTTGAGAAAACTGGGCAGAAATGACAGGCACAAGACGGAGACGATTGGAGGCAATATATAGGTAAGGCTAAGTATCATCTCAGGTTCCAAATTTCCACTGCAGTAAATAAATAAGTAATATCATTAACCATACCTATTACCAGCCGTGACCTCAACAGCAGTGTGAATGCTTTTCTCACATTCAAAATTCTCAATGATCTGTCCGTAGTATGCGTCAGCTAGGTCTGCATACGTTCCACCACGCTGACGAAAGGTCTCCAATACCTTGCGTACACTGTCTCTACCATTTAGAATTGGCTGCAATAATGAAACATGTTTTTAATCACGCTTTGTAACAACATGCATGGCTTTCTCCAAACAGACCATAAAGTAATCGGGACCTTAGTCAAAGCACTTAAATACACCTGTCGCAGCAGACCTGCATACTCAGTGAATTTCTAAATCAATAATATAATTACAATGATATATTACAAATTTAACAATACCTGTTGATTAATATGAAAGTTATTTGAAACTAAACGAGAATCGACCTAGGAAACTTCAGATTCGGATGCGAGTCTGCTAGTCAATCATATACACATAGACTGTTATTTAATGACAATCAACAATTTTATATAATTGTTATTCAGTTCAATAACAAATATTAACTAAACAACAATCCTTAATAAAACATAAAAACATATAACATTAATAACATCAATCCCAATTAAGCCTAAAAGTAAATTGCCGGATAGTAAAAAATATGTATGTACGTATATGTATATATATATATATATAGGCTATTTTTGATCAATAGGAACTCAAACTAATAATTAACATGACATTATTAATGTAGATTATTATTTTTTTGTATTTTTTTCCTTGAAAAATTATTTGTGACATAGATACAGTTTATTTCAACTACTTACAAATTAATAAATGTTATACACACCGAAACAAAAAAAATTTCTTATATTAGGTCTATGCCCAATAGGGCTTTATCTGGGAAGGGTTAAGATATGATTTCAAGTCCGGGTTGGATCAACTGTAAAGTAATTGAGCATATACATAGAGGCAGGTCATTCAACTAACAGTGGGAAATATCCATCGAAAGTTAAGTATCATGATTAACCCATTAACTACCTGTACTGGCAGGCCATAATTTGACGATTTATAAGAGTATTTTTTTTAAATCATAAAAAATATAAATATGGTCAAAATCTATATTATAATATATAATTTTCTTCACAATTTACCTTACTTTAGAATAAAATATATTTTATGATATTTTTAATTTTAAATTTATGAGTGAAAACCCCTTTTTTTTCAAAAAGTGAAGGAGTAGACCATCCCCAAAAAATAGTTAATATGGTATAAATTTTATTTCCAAAATATACAAACTGTCATATATTTGATCTAGTTTTTAAAAATATACAGTTTGATTGACTTTTACACATCTATATGTCTACAATAACACCATAACCGATAATTGGCATTTCTTTCAAAATCGGCATTACCATAGTAACACTTTATAATAGTTGGCAAATTTACTCAGTTTTTCACTCTCAAACAATATTTCTCTAATGTCACTAGATCAATCTAAATTGTCTCTATCCATTTCAAAACATTAATAAACAAACAAGAAATTCAATGATAAAATATGATAGGCCTATGTATTCAAAAACACAGCAGACTTTATTTTGATTTCAGGAAGGTCCCACCACTTTCCAATTACATACATAACCCAATATATATTATTTTACAGCATAACGAAACTAAAACTTCACAAATAAAATAGTCAAAACATATATTTATTCCAAGAAATAAATAAGCAATTTTCACTCATAACCAAACTGAAACAAAAACTGTGCTGAACATAAACAGAGAGTTCATTGACGAATGACATATTTGAAAAGTAGCATTGTTTTCTTTTTCTCTTCTCCAGATGAACAAAATAGAATGCCTATTGAATGGTATATATCGATAGATCGTTTCATCCTTAACCCTAGAAGTGGCAAGCTTTTTACTCTTAACTGTAACATAAAAATAATTACTAAAATCTTCTTGAAATATCAAAGTTTAAACAAAAAAAGCTTAAAACATGCCCCCCCCTTATAACCACTAACCACAAAAGCAAAACAGGTGTCCACTGCAATCCCAATTAAGCCTACAAATGCCGTCAACTTCCACCCAAGCCGGTCACCGTTTATTTAAGGTGGGCCCTCCACTCCGCTACACCACATATTTGCAAGCCAAATTGGGATTGCTCATGGTCGGGATTCGAACCCTAGCACTTCCAAGTGGCTAGAACTTTACGCTCGTCAGCGTAGCGCGTTAGCCGCCTCGGCCATCTAGTGCCTAGGAGAAGAAAGCGCTTACTTGGTTATAGACCTGCCCGGTGGCAGGCTCGTGTACTATGAGAGCAGTTTCGGTTGTTGGCCCCCAGAGGGAAACACGGTCGCATAGGCGATAGTGTCTAACAAATCCACTAAACTGACGACAGATGCCTCCACCTGCCAATTCTTATTGAATATGTAAATGAGTCGTCAATTACGACTTTGCCATTTCTAGGGTTAATCGAATGATACCAATATATCGTCGACCAAACATTTATTTAACTATAAAAAGTGGATAATACGTAGAGATGTTTGACCGTCGCAAAAGCGACAGTCACCAGTTGTTGAGAGTGATAGACCGTCGCTTTTGCGATGGTCACCAGTTGACGGGTTAACAAATAAACTTTTGTTCCTATCTTATTAAACGTTATTTCTTTCTCAACATTGGTTCTTTTACTTCATTTTATAACTTACTAGCTGACCCGGCGAACTTCATAACGACTAACAGTAAATACATGTTAAATTAAAATTGTATACATAGAATATGGAGAAAGTATTGTTTACGTCAAAATTTTAGAATTTGAGTTGAGAGTGGATATATCCATTTTGGGGTCCCCTGAATAAAAAAAAAGTGGGTGATGGCTGTCAGTCTGTCTGTCAACCTGTCTGTGTTTATGTGTTTGTGTGTGTGTGTCTGTATGTGTACAGAGCCGCATGTAAATATTCACTATATCTCCAGGTGTTTTTTCATTTTTTTGAATTTTTGATTTTAAGTGTAGTTCACCCCTAAAAACGCAAAACAAATGGGAACAGGTTGGAAAAAAAGAAGAAATTGATTTTTAATATTTTCCATAAGAATAACATTGGACACTCTCAGACAACGTACTGCATTTATCATGGTCACTAAAATTACCTTTTCTCTGGACCTGTTAGTAGTAGACAAATAATTAAAATTATTAATTTGTTTAGTTTTTAAGCTGGTTTCAATGGTGATAGTTAAATTATTCTTTACCTTTATTGTTTTAGCTGAAAATTTAAAAAAATATTTTTTTGACATTTAAAAGCCCATAACTTTTGAACCATATTTTTACAGACATGCAGGTGTTGTCAAATTATTGAGTAATCTGTGTACTGTAAACTATCAAATTTTAATTGAAATCATTAGAGCCAATTTTAAGAAATTTCGATTTTTCACAATTAGTTTGAATTATTAAAAATTTACCCTTAAAAATCCTTCGCCACAGCAGATCTATGTACTCAGCGAATTCCCAAATCAAAAATAATATATTATAGGTTTGATTAATATCCGTATTAAATAAGAGAGTTTGCCTAATCTCTATGAGGTTAACATGGGAAAGAATATGCAGAAAGAATTTGCTGCTGTGAGGTTCACTGTAAGTAGGCATTTTTACAAAAAACTATTTTAATTTTGACCATGTAGCCTACCAAATTAAACAATATCTGTCCATAAATAAATGAGTTTGCCTATTCTCCATAAGATTAACATGGGGGAAAGAGTATGCAGGTTTGCTGCTGTGAGGGACACATCAACTATGATTTTTAAGAATTTGCACACTGGATAATTTTGGTTTGTTGAGAAACAGTTGGCACTACTGAGTATTACATGTTGACAACCGTATACGGAAACGCTACACAATTTCCATTGACTTCTATTAATTATTAGAGATATTATGAGATTAAAAAATTAAGTATTCAGTAATTAATTATGAAATTTTCATATTATTTGAACTGACCACAAACATAAAACCAAAAATTACTGCCCTCTAATAAATGCCCTCTAATAAATGTATGAGAAAGTATATTAGTAAACGAAATTAACTCCTGAATCTTATCAGTTAGTTGAACATGAAACAAAATCTGGTGGATTTCAAACATAAGTACGTTTTGATTCCAATTTAAGAGGGATGAGCCGTTGGATGATTGGTCTCTTGCCAGTTGTCATTGAAACTGCAGATCGGCTAGATAGCAAGCGATTCTGAGCTTTGACTTGTGCGCAATACGGCTTCTTTTCGTATATAACCCTACTTCTCAACTCACTTCTGCTACATAGCAAGCGATTCTGAGCCTTAAACTATGCGTAATATGGTCTCTTTTCTCATATATCTCAGCTTCTCAAGTCGCTTTTAACTGAATAAATTTATAGTATGGGATCCTTTTTGGGCTTCTAGGGAGAAACCCAATTAAGCTACAACAAAATTGATGATCCATAAACCTTCTCCATGAAATTTTACGTTCCAAATACGTAAATGTACCAATTTTTATGACAAATTTTCTAAATATGTAATTTTTTAACTATGGCATTTATTAACAGATGACATTTATTTGGACACGAAATAACAAATAGGTACATAAACCTCCAAAACTGTAAAGTATCAAACTTGGTAATTAAATTGTTCATTTTCTACAGCATTTATTTAGGCCTACTTTATAGATTAAAATTGACGATTAACACAGAAGGCATTGAATAGCAAATCACATTGCTAATGCAGAGTAAACCAACAACTGTAAGTTGTTATTTACAAATACAAACAGAAAAGGATTTTTTTTTGTAACAAAAGTTTATGACGTGATATATATTACAAACATATTATATTCCCCCAATACTTTCATTCTATTGTTTTGGTATGCACAATATTTTTCATTTCATTTACGTTTAATTTTTAAGAAATATATTGGTTTATTAAAGAATAAGAATAAGTTACTTCAGTTACATTGCTCTGGCTATGACAGTAAACTTTGATTGCACGAAAATTTTGAACTGGCAGGGCAACAGCTGGTTCCTGGTCAAGTTTAATTAGATTTAAAACAATGTTTTCCGTTTTGCTTCTTATTACGACATCTCAAAACATGTAAAAGCATTACTTCTTTCCTTATCATGCTTGCTGATGTAAAAACAACCGATGGAACGTGGTAATTTAAAATTATGGTGTAAATTAAGTTTTTTTTTACTACATAAAACCTCGGCTTTAATTTCGAGCTTTTTTCAAACGCCTCGAGCCAAGATAAGCTTTAAATACCCCCGTCGCAGCAGACCTGTGTACTCAGCGAATTTCCAAATCAATAACATAATAATAATAATATATGACTAGTTTGATCATTATCTGTCAATAAATATGAGTATTATTTGCCTACTCTCCATAGATTAACATGGGAAAGAGTATGCAGGTTTGCTGCTGTGAGGAACGCTGAAAGTAGGTGTTTCTAGCGTAAACAATTAATTTTTTCAGCATTTATATCAACTTTCATCAACATCTGTCCATAAATAAAGGAGTTTGCTTATTCACTATATGATTAATATGGGAAAAGAGTATGCAGGTTTGCTGCCATGATAAACACATAAACTATGATTTTTAAGCATAAATGGATAGACCTTAACCACATGAAGCTAAATATCAAGTTTTATCCAAAAATATTGATTAATATGGGAAATATTAATTTTTCCCTATCCTCCATAAGATTAACATTGGAGCCCCACAATACAACATACTGTGTTTAGATTTTTTAATATCTCGGTAACCGTTGGAGATAGAGAAAAACTTTAAGGAACTTAATTGTGTAGTTTTTTAAGCTGATTCCAATGGTGAAATATAAAATTAGAAATTTTTAAAAATTACATGTGAAAAACGCAAAAAACCCCATTTTGGGGTACAAAACCCCCCAAACTACCCGTTCCCATTGACCGATATGTCTAGTTTACGAACTCGTCCGAGCATTTGTAGGAATACACGTCACTACCAAATTTGGTCTTGATCGGACCATTTTTACGAGAGTTATCGTGTTCACAGACACACACACACATATATATATATATATATATATATATATATATATATATATATATATATATATATATATTATAATTTATATATATATATATATATAAATTTTAACGACTATTGTTTTTGGACTCTGGGCACCTAAAGAAGAAAAAATAACATGGTCCCGGGCTTAAGTCTCGCCATGAGACCTACGGTAATAGCTTCTTCCCTATGGGAAATTCGCTAAAAGCTCGTTGATTTGAGCCTTTGCACACCCGTACTTGAATTGAAACCAGTTGTATGTTTGATGCAGCACAGTAAAATTAGCAATTCACTTTTTGCATCATTATGCAAACAGATGTTATTTTAATAATCCTTTCGTATATTCTTCCAGACATGGTTAAGTTAAATACCGGTATCTTTTATTAATATTGGATTTTAGGAATTTCAAATCTCATCACCTTTCCCGCCATGCTGCGCAATGCTTGGTCTGCTTTTGCTAATTCTTCTTTGAGAGAGGTCAATGTGTGCTGCAACTGATTTTCTTTGCGCCATAGTTCACTGAAAGTACCACACAATTTGACTTTTAGTTTGAAAAAAATTTAATATCTTCTTTGAACTATTTTTAACAGGAGTGGAGATAGCAAGTAATACAAAACCACATCAGGGTGTCTACTAAAATTCTCTTTTCAAAGTCATGAATTCTCACAGCTACTTTGAGAGAATTCTGATCAAACACAACCTTTGCTACAAATAAACACATATTAGATTAAAAATGTTTAAAATTACATTTTGAGAAATCAATAATTACTTTCTATTCTTACAATTTCAGCGAATTTTACAAGGGAAGATAAAGTATATTTATAGTATCACATTTTTCTGTAAACCAAAACCTTGTTGGTTGAATTATATAACTTCTTAAGCACTTCTCTATTAACACCACAAATAATTTATTTTTAATCAACTAAAAAATTATAAACGTTAAATCTTATACAAGTTAAACAAATAATAAATAAATGGTTGAAATATCTGCTAATTAATAATCCTTAATTAATAGCTTATAGCAACTAGTTTCGGCAGCATGCAGCAATCATTAGACAAGGATGTATTTCTTTTGACTTCACTTAAAGATCGTGATGTTCATTGTGTCCCTAATGATGGCTTCCTGGAGGCGAAACTAGTTGCTACAAGTGGTTAATTAAGTATTATTAATTAGCAGACATTTAATCATTTTATTATTATTACACAATAATCCGGACACTAGCACATAAATACTAAACATAAAATTAAAACTGACTTGCGAGTGCTCTGATACTGGTCCTTGTTTTTCTTGTGTTCGTAATGTTGCTTGTTGTACTCATCTATTGCTGCTCTCTGCCTCTCCAATTCTGCAGTTTGCTCCTGAGAACAGTATCACTTCAGTGTTATAAATTTTAAACTTTTAGCAAAACCAAATTATAAAATATAATATTGATAAAAAAGTTATTATTTATCATGACATTTAGGCTAGAACCAAGCTAGTTATTTGCAAAGGCTTAATTCATTAAGCTTCATTAAGTTCTGCATTTTGATAAAGCTCAAAGTTTGAGTCCATATTTCATAAAAATACCCCCGTTGCAGCAGACCTGCGTACTCAGCGAATTTCCAAATCAATAATAATATATGTCAAGATTTATCAATATCTGTCGATAAATATATGAGTTAGTTATTTGCCTATTCTCCGTAAGATTAACATGGGAAAAGGTATGCAGGTTTGCCGCAGTAAGGAACATTGAAAGTAGGCATTTATGGTATAAACATTTTTTATTTTGACAGTTTATAACAAGTTTCATCAACATCTGTTCATAAATAAAGGAGTTTTCCCATTTTCCATATGATTAACATGGGAAAAGAGTATGCAGGTTAGCTGCCATGATAAATACATAAACTATGTTTTTTCAAGCATAAATGGATGGATGTCAACCACATGAAGCTAAATATCAAGTTTTATCCCGGGCAGTAGGGACAGGTGGGGTGGGGAGGTTTATTGTTTCGTAAGTCAGTGACCTTGCACCAGATAGCATAGAATACAGACATTAGCACTAGAGACTCGGCACTCGGGGCTAGGGTGACTCATCGTTTCCCCACTCCGCTTTTGAACATTTCCGCTGTCCACATGACTTCAACCCCGCGTTCGGCGACCAGCATGCTACTAACCGGCCTACAAACATCATTCGCGACTACTAGTTTAACAAACATTGACCTCCTAGAGTAATTTTAAATTTTTGCACTCTTTCAAAATCACGTCCGGATATCGGAGGGTCCGGACATAAGAGATCCGGATATAGAGGGTTTACTGTATATTATATCAATAAAGCAAAGTTTGATAAAAAGTGAGGCATGCATGCCTGCTACAAGAGTAAAATGGAAAGATTTTTAATAACTTAGAATTTTTGTAGATGGCTTGAAAAGACTTAAAATGAAACCAAGAGTTATAAAAACAATAATGTATGACTGCAAATAGTAAAAATATGTTATACGAGGGTCGTCCATAAAGTAAAGAACGTTTTAGCATGGTAAAATAAAAACAAAATATTTCTCCACCAAATTTTATTTACAATGCCACAGTACCTTACATTACTTTTCTACATAATCCCCGTTCTTGTCGAGACATTTGTTGTAACGTGGGACCAGTTTTTCTATTCCGACGTTATACTCTTCAGCCGCGAATGATTTGAGCCATTTTACCACTGCTTCCTTAAGTTCATCGTCATTTCCAAACTGCTTTCCACCCAAAAATTCCTTCAACTTTGGAAAGAGATGGAAATCACTGGGTGCCAGGTCTGGGCTGTAGGGAGGATGATTAAATATTTCCCACTTCAGATGTTGGAGTTCTTGCCTTGTTCTTGCTGAGGCATGAGGCCGTGCATTGTCGTGAATGAAAAACACTTTTCCCGACAGCATTCCGCGCCTCTTGTTTTGGATGGCACGTCGAAGACGTTGAAGGGTCTCACAGTATGCTTCGGAGTTAATCGTTGCATCTCGTGGCATGAATTCAACGTGAATTAACCCCTTTCGGTCCCAAAAAACCGTTGCCATGAGTTTGCGAGTCTGCAATAATGGTTTTTCCTTTTTTGGTCTTGAGGGCGAATTAGCGTGATGCCACTCCATTGACTGACGCTTGTTTTCTGGAGTCTTGTAAGAAACCCATGTTTCATCTCCAGTAACAATACTATCAAGGAATCGGTCCCCATCATTGTCATATTCTGTTAAAAACTCCAGAGCTGCCCCCATTCGTTTTGCCTTATGGTCGTCCGTCAAAATCTTAGGCACCCAGCGAGCACACATTTTCTTGTAAACAAGATGATCTGTCACTATCTCATGTAGGAGTGAACGTGAAATTTGCGGAAAAGGGTCATGTAAAGTTGTTAAAGTGAAACGTCGATTTTCCTGAATTTTGTCTTCAACTTTTTGCTTCAGTTCATCTGTGACTAAAGATGGCCTCCCACTCCGATCTTCATCATGCACATTGGTCCTTCCTTGGTTAAACATGATGCACCATTTTCGCACAGATGACTCATTCATTGCACCTTCACCATAAACAGCTTTAATTTGCCTATAAATTTCAATAGGCTTAACTTTTTGAGCGTTCAAAAAGCGAATCACACTCCGCACTTCACATTTGGCGGGATTTTCTATTGGCGTCGCCATTTTAAAACGCTGCGTAAACGAGAAGCGTAACCGTACAGCAACGAGACTCACCTCACACTGAAGCGAAAGGAAGGGAAAAGCGGCCGCACACGCAATCGCAGTGGTGGGGGATCTGCGCCGCATGCTATGCACATTCGTTCTTTACTTTCTGGACGACCCTCGTATATCTATTATACTCAACTAAATAAGAAAATGTTTTAACTATTGTATAATAAATAAACGGTACCAGTGGACTGACACATACTTTCTCCCTTAAGTAAATTTAAAAAAGACAATCTGTAATAAAACTATCATGTTCTACAAAGTTAATCCAAATATCATTTAATAGTTTATTGTTTCAAAAATAATCATCCAATTTCTAAAAATAAAAACAAGAGACAACGTTGGATTAATTGTTCAAATTGTATGGGGGGAACCCCCCCCCCCGGTAATACCAAGCTTTTTTGAGCTGGTTTTGTTCGGTGATTTGACCTTACGCTTCATACCAAGTTTCATGGAAAACGTTTGGAAAATAAGGAAGAAATTGATTTTTTAATATTCTCCATAAGAATAACATTGGGCGCTTTCAGACAACGTACTGCGTTTATCGTAGACAGTAAATTTAACTTTTCTCTGGAACCGTTAGTCGTAGACAAATAATTCTAAATACTAAATTGTTTGGTTTTTTAAGCTGGTTTCAATGGTGCCAGTCAAGTTATACTTTACTTTTATGCTTTTCGCTGAAAATTTAAAAATTTGAATTTTTTGACATTTAAAAGCCCATAACTTTTGAACCGTCATTTTTACAGACATGCGGGTGGTGTCAAATTATTTAGTACTCTGTGCACTATAAACTATCAAATTTTAATCAAAATCGTTAGAGCCGTTTTTGAGAAAATCAGATTTTTCACGTTTTTTAAGGGTTTTTAGGGGTAAACTACCCTTAAAAATCAAAAATTCAAAAAAATGAAAAAAACGCCTGGAGATACCGTAAATATGTACATACATGCCAAATTTCATCTAAATCGGACCAACGGGGTAGGCTGTGGCACTGTACACATCCAGACACACGGACGGACAGACATCACGTCAAAACCCACTTTTTTGGATTCAGGGGACCCCAAAACGGATATATCCACCCTCAACTCAAATTCGAAAATTTTGACGAAAACAATACTTTCTCCATATACTACGTATAAGGGGAGAAAGTAAAAATATATCTCTATAATAAATATAATTTTATTTTTAACATTTATAAGAACTTTCAACAGCATTTGTCCAAATAAAGGAGTTTGCCTATTCCCTATATGATTGACATGAGAAAAGAGTATGCAGGTTTGCAGCCATGATAAACACATAAACTATGATTTTTAAGCATAAATGGATAGATCTCAACCACATGAAGATAAATACCAAGTTTAATCCAAAAATATTATTTAATATGGGAAATATTTATTTCACAGACACACATATATATATATATATATATATATATATATATATATATAAATTTTAACGACTATTGATTTTGGTCTCTGGACACCTAAAGAAGAAAAAATAACATGGTCCCGGGCTTAAGTCTTGCCATGAGCTTTTCGAGCTGTTCCAAAACACCTCAAACCGAGCCGAGCTTTAAAAAGCTCGATGATTTGAACCTTCTCAGACCCCTAGTTTTGTTACAGATTGCCTTTTTTAGCGAATTTCCCATAGGGAAGAAGCTATTACCGTAGGTCTCATGGTAAGACGTAAGCCCAGGACCATGTTATTTTTCTTCTTTAGGTGCCCAGACTCCAAAAACAATAGTTGTTAAAATGTTAAATATAACAATATATAAAGTAAAATAAATAATAAGTAAAGTAATAATATAAGTAAAGTAAATAAAAGTAATATATATATATATATTTGTTACTAATGTAAAAAAACATTTAAAAACACAGTACCATTTTTTTTTATTGAAATTTATTTATGAAATATTGAAATTTCAATAAAAAAAACTGTGAAAATGAACTAAGTTTCGAAACACGTGTCGTGTATAATGTAAGAAACAAAATGTTTAATGGGAGCACAAGTTCTTTTAATTTAATAATAAATATATACATATATATATATATATATATATATATATGTGTGTGTGTCTGTTAGCACGATAACTCTCGTAAAAATGGTCCGATCGAGACCAAATTTGGTAGAGACGTGTATTTCTACAAATGCTCGGACGAGTTCGTAAACCAGACATATCGGTCAATGGGAACGGGTAGTTTAGGGGGGGTTTTGTACCCCAAAATGGGGTTTTTTGATATTTCACATGTAATTTTTAAAACATTCTAATTTTATATTTCACCATTGGAATCAACTTAAAAAACTACACAATTAAGTTCCTTAAAGTTTTTCTCTATCTCCAACGGTTACCGAGATATTAAAAAATCTAAACACAGTACGTTGTATTGTGGGGCTCCAATGTTAATCTTATGGAGGCTAAGGAAAAATTAATATT